>CM053029.1:430123296-430723296 GCA_028564925.1 Lithobates sylvaticus
CAATTTATATGTATGTTCATGAACTTGAATTAACCAAAATTATATGTGTAGTTTCAACATTTTATATGTATTTGTATAGCTTTTAGTTTTTTATTTAGGGGGAGGGGGGTTTATAATTCATGTGAGGTCACGTGATCAAGCATCTGGCGGACTGCAAGAGTAGTATTTAAGATTAAATTCTCAGTAATAAGCAATGTAAAAGGGGAGCTAATTTCTACAATACAAATTTTGAAAGCTTTTATTTTTGGCCAAAAGGTCTAATATGATTTTTTGCTTATTTCAGCATCTTTAAGAGCAGACATGTTAAAATAAATTTGCAAACTATTCATACAGACATCATTTCTACTTGCAACCTATCAGTATTAGCTGGATGTTCACTAAGTATGTTTTTACATGCTGCACCTAGCCTTGGAAGTCAAAGTTGAATCTATTGATTGAACACAAAGATAAAACACATACTTTTCTAATCAATATCCTGCCAAAAAAACCTTTAGGTTACAATGCTGAAAGAAGAGTATACAAGCGATGCTTGGATAAAGATCCCCTTGCTCTTAAAATGGACAGATGAAATACAATAGTTGATATTTTGGTTGAGCTCTGTTTCAATCATCTGACAACATTCTGTATTGTAAATGGTAGCACAAAGTGGCTAGCATTGCTAGCAGCTGCCTTGTGTTATTACTGACAAGTCCATCCTTGTTAAAAGGTTTACAAATCACCTGTATTTGTGAAATTGCATTGCAATAATAAAATGGTCAACTGTAGGTTACAGCAAGAAGAAGAAGTCGCCGTCGGCGCGGAAGACGACGACCGCCGCAATCAATCTATTAAAAATGAAAACAGGTAAGGAAAGCCACATGTTTGGTGCAAGCAAGATAGAGGCTTTACTTTAATGCTCACTACAAGGTTTGGGCCATTGCCATTTATTTTGTGTCCCTAAGTTTCACACAGTCTCCTTCAATTAGTGACCAGCTCCCCACCACCTCAGGATCTTCTTTGGTCAGGGTAAAACTAAAGGAAATCATTGGCTGATCTTGGCTGGTGAGGGAATACCCTCACCAGGAAAAAAGTGCCAGGTTAGTGATCCTGCTTCAGAACCTTTTTTACTTTTGCTTATTTTATCAGGCCACAAAGGGAAATGCATAACTAGTATAGGTTATAACATCATTGTTTTAGGGAATATATGTTGCCTACAAGGGATCAGGAACGGTTTTATTTTCCCCGCTGGAGCAAATTGAATCGTGCTTTATAGTTTTTTTTTTACCTTCCTCTGGGCCAACTGTGTGTATTAGTGTTTGATATGGAGGTTTTCTATTTATTTTAATTTTTTTTCTATTGGTTGACTACTAGATGAACTTATTATAATAAACATTTATTTGTTCTTAACAAAAATCAACATGACTTAGCAAAAAGTTATGTAGGGAAAAGCTGCTTAAAGTGTATGCAAAGTCAATAACAGTTTATTTAGCTTTGGATAGTATAGGGAGGGATTAATACCTCAGTCTAGATTGTATAAAGCTATCCAAAGCTTCATTAGAGAGATTTATAACTTCCTGTCCTGTTGATAACATTTTTACCAAAGGGGAAGTGTGAGAGAATGTTCCCTGCTTCCCTCTCCCATGGTGGTCTTCTCCAGACTCACTCTCCTATACTTAGTGGACAGTAGACATGTGCACACTGAAATATTTCATTTCGGAATTTCATTTTTGTCCGAAAAAAAATGTATTTAGCTACTCCCGAAATTAGTTTTTATTTATTTTGTTTCGTTAAAAAATGCATTCGGCCGAAAATCTGAAATAATTAAGGTCAAATCTGTCATTGAAGGCTTATGGTGTCTGTCAAATGTTCTAAGAAGATTCGATGGAGCAGCTAAACTGTACGACGCCGCAATCGTACATTTCTGGTTGAATGTTCCTCCTACAAGCTATAGTAGAATTATAATGTTGTATGACACTAGTAATAATTATATTTATTAATTATTATTACTAGTCAACCAACATTAGAATTCTTATATAGCCTATGGGCAGAACATTTGACCATAAATGTCCGCTCGCGCCGACTGCTTCGTCGAATCTTTATGTCGAATCTTCTCTCTATGTAGAATAATCTTGGACTAATAGAGCTAGGGTTAGGCACAATCGACCACAGGTTCGATGGACATAGATCACTATTGTCAGCGTCATGTCGAATCTCCTATCTATATCGAACTGTTGTCACAACGAAAATGGAAATAAAGCATTTTTTTATGTCGGATTCTGCACGTTCATTATCGTTTGTTAAAACGATAGCGAAAATACCCGAAATTCGGACAGAAATGCATTCGGATGGAAACGAATGCACCTGTCACAGTGGACAGAAGGGAGGTGGAGTTTGGGTCCTTCTATACAAACAAAGTACCTTTTAGGTTCCTCACTCACCTCCCTCTCTGCCCCTCTCTTCATTTGAGGCACACTACCTTCATCTATTTTCTCCAGTTTCTTTGCGAATTGCTATGATCCACCGTATCAACCTTCCTCAATGACTTCTCTGCCTGGCTACCCTACTTTTCTCTCTTCCCACAATCATTCTCTGTAACTTCAACATCTCTGTTAATACTAACACTAACAAAGCCTTATTAGTTTTACTCTCTCCCTATCTTCCACCATCTCTCTCTTCAACCACCTCAAAAGATACCTGTAGAAACCTTTACTACTTTAACCCTTCTCTATTCTGCTAATGACCACCTCTATCACAATATTTCAACCCTCGTCCTGTCCCAACCTAGCTACTTCTGTCAACAGTTCATTATCATCCTCCCTGGAAACACTCACTCCCCTCATTACACACAGAATTACAACAGCTCTTGTCCTTTGCTAGAGTCATCAGGGTTGATTTACTAAAACTGAAGAGTGCAAAATCCAGTGCAGCTGTGCATGGTAGCCAATCAGTTTCTAACTTCAGCTTGTTCAATTAAGCTTTGATAAAAAAAAAAAAACCTGGAAGCTGATTGGTTTCTATGCAGAGCTGCACCAGATTTTGTTCTCTCCATTATTAATTAACCACTCAAAGACCAGCCGCCTACTGCGGCAGGTTTGCTCCCCTGGGCGAATCAACGTCACTGTATGTCGGCCGCTTTAAGAGCTTTAGGGGGTGCGCACAGCGCCGGAGCCAATGATAGTGGCCGGCGGCTACAATGTCGGCCACCCACAATCGCTCCCGAGAGAGACAGAACAGGGATCTATCAATGTAAACAGACAGATCCCCATTCTGTCAGGGGAGGAGAGACAGATTTGCTGTTTCTAGTGATTAGGAACAGCGATCTGTCTCCTCCTCCAGTCACTACACTCCCCCCACAGTTAGAAACACCTCCCTAGGGAACACTTAACCCCCTTGATAGCCCCCTAGTGTTAACCCCTTCCCTGCCAGTGACATTTATACAGTAATCAGTGGCTATTTTTAGCTCTGATCGCTGTATAAATGTCACTGGTCCCAAAAAAGTGTCAAAAGTGTCAGATCTGTCCGGCGCAATGTCGCAGTCCCACTAAAAATCACAAATCACTGCCATTACTAGTAAAAAAAAAAAAAAATAAATGCCATAAATCTATCCCCTATTTTGTAGATGCTATAACACTTGCGCAAACCAATTTATATATGCTTATTGAGATGTTTTTAACCAAAAATATGGAAGGAATATATATTGGCCTAAACTGATGACGAAATTTGTATTTTTTTTTTCAAAATTGTCGGTCTTTTTTGCAAAAAATGCAGAGGTGATCAAATACCACCAAAAGCTCTATTTGTGGGAAAAGAGGAAATACATTTTGTTTGGGTAAAGCGTTGCATGACCACACAATTGTCAGTTAAAGCGACGCAGTGCCGTATCGCAAAAAATGGGGGCAAATCCTTCTGGATAAAACATGCGAAGATAAAAAGGGGGACACATGTTTAATGTTGCTAAGAAAGGGTTAAAAACGTTTACAAAATAAGAGCACATAAAGTGCTATCAATAGCATCAATAATGTTACAATCACATTATTCAAGTCAAACTCCACTTTGTAGCATTCATCCTTCAAAATGGCCACAGGATGACATTAATGGCGTGGCTCCACCCCTATACACGATACCTCTGTAGGGAGGAATTCCTCAGTAGGATTCACTAGTATTCAGACTTCAATGAAACTGCATACAAAATACATGAAAAAATGCATGTATATGCATCCTTGATGCGCTTCTGGCATGGATACATCAAGAATGCATGCACAGGTTTTTATTTTCATTTTATGTTGTTCTATTGAAGTCTGTGGAGCCATAGATGCACCATTTTGTGTGTAAAAAAAGTCGCTGCACTTTTCTAGAGAATGGATTGCAGGAAACTGAAAAGATGAGAACGGGGCCTATAAGAAGTTATGTGGCATGGATTGCAGTGCATTTTTGTAAAGACACTAGAAAACACATGGGTCGTTTTTCTGGTAAGCCGAATACTTACCTCCAGGTGTTGGGCATTCTGTCCCTGCTAACTGCACATCCAAGATTTGGATGTGACATTAAAGTCTTGGATGTGCAGTTATCAGGGACAGAATGCAAACTGAATGCAAATTGAATACAGTCAGAGTGCAAATAAAGTGCAAACTGTTATTCACCATAACAAAAAGAAACCATGACGGTAAGGCCCCTTTCACACCTAGGCGTTTTTCATGCGGTGCAGCGCTAAAAATAGCGCCTGTTCACCGCATGAAAAAATCCTGCCCCTTTAACTCCAGTGTGAAAGCCGGCGGGCTTTCACACTGGAGCGGTGCGCTAGCAGGATGACAAAAAAAGTCCTGCTAGCAGCATCTTTGGAGCGGTATAGGAGCGGTGTGTTCACCGCTCCTATACCGCTCCTTCCCATTGAATAGAATGGGACACCGCGGTGAAACCGCGGTAATACCGCCGCAAAGCGCCGCTACGGCGGCGCTCTGCGGGGGTGTTTAACCCCTTTTCGGCCGCTCGCGGGGGTTAAAACCGCACCGCGAGCGGCCGAATACCGCGGTTAAAACGACGGTAAAGCAGCGCTAAATATAGCGCTGCTTTACCGTCACCGCGGCTCCCCGCCCCGGTGTGAAAGGGGCCTAACAGTTTGTACTTTATTTTAAGAACATTTTGATGGTCACTTTTTCTGTTTGCGCATGGGATTATTAATTTATCCAATTGTGGATGTTATATGTTTGCAGTCACTATATTTCATTAGAAATGTATTTTATGGTTTTCTTGATTCATTTACACCTGATGTCTAGTGTTGTTTTTTTTAATTCTAATCGTATATAATTTCCTTGACACATGAAATCTGGTTTGAGAGTTTTGACCCTGCAATTTTCTCAGAGGTCTTTGGAATTAACATATATTGTTTCCTTTGCTATTGCTTTTTAAGCAATACGAATCTGACAGTGGTGTTAACCTTTCCCTATTTTTACAGATTTTTTTTTATTTCTGTCTGTGTTGTTGTTGTTTCTTTCCAGTAAACTGTTGTGAACAGGGCAGTAATTTAGCGGAAATTTCCAGAAAAAATAGCCCTAGATAACAATTATCCAGAGGTTCTCATCTTTCCCTGCTCTAATCATAACTAAATAAAAGAGTTTTTGTTTTAACACTTTAACCCTGGTTTTCTGTGTTAGAGGGCAATTAAACGCTACAATATTTCATGAGTTTTACCAAATATTGGACTCTGTAACTCAAATTCTTACTCCTAATAAGTGCACCTTCTGAGCTTGACAGAAGCTCAATCTCCTTGCCACAGGTTTTCCTCCTATATCAGTCATGCTTCAAATTTTTTTTTATGGCAACTATCTCCAGGTTTTAACTGCTGGAGCAACACCCAGGAGGAAAAAGTTTAACCTTTTACTACACTTCACGTATTCAAAAATAGATATGTTTGTGACTTTTCTTCAGCTCTTAATCCTAATTAATAGCCACCCATAGGACACATTTCAGATCAATTTTAATGACATTTGACCTATTTATTCCATCTATGCTATCTTCTTTTTGCAGGGCTTTGAATTTCTTACGCCTCCTGAAGTGTAGACGAAGAAAGTTTGTTTTTAGTTTTGGATAGAATGGGGAAGCGAGGAAGGGATTTCAGGTTGTTATTGCTGTCTGTGTAAGTATTTAAAAAAAAAATGGGAAATACAAACATTTTGAGTTGTCACCAAAGCAAGCAGTGGAAAACACCTGTTCCTATGACAACACTCTCAGAGGGGAAATCTGTTCACTATGGATATATTACCCCTCATTTTCTTTTGTGACTTTAGTTCCGATTTTAACTGCTCCCATTTGTCTATAGCCTGTACAGGAGCTCTCACATTCTGGGTGGACGTCATATGATGTCTTGCATGCACCCCACTCACCATGCTGCAGTGCGATCTGTCACCAGCTGTGTCCACCAGAGACAGTGGATGACAGATCAGTGTACTAAGCTGCTGCAGGTACTATGTGATTGCTGTGACCAATCACAACAGATCACATAACAGTTGTGCACAATGGATTTATGCCTGTAGTTGTGCAATATAGTGATTAGCGAGCGCCCCCCCTCTTGAACATACCAGGCCACATGCCCTCAACCCTCATCCCCACAATCGCGGCCGGTGGTTGTGTGGGTCTGTGGGCAGGGGGCTTATCAGAATCTGGAAGCCCTTTTAACAAGGGGGCCCCCAGGTCCCAGCCCCCCTTTGTGAATGAGTATCGGGTACATAGTACCCCTACCCATTCACCCAAAAAGTTTACATAAAGTAACAAAAACAAGAGATACGTTTAACATAAAAAACAGTGTCTCTCGATTTAAAATACATCATCAATAATGCTGCCCGCCGACCCGAAAAATAAAAAAAAACTCTTCCTTCTGGGATGGCCTCCAGCCAAATGCCTCCTCTGTGCTTTGACAGTTCTTATATAGGTAAGGGGCAGGGCCAAGACATCATAGAGTGTGTAAGGGGTGGGGCCCCCGGGTGACATAGCCAGGTGGCCCCACCCCTTACCTATATAAGAAATGTCAAAGCTTAGAGGAGGCATTCGGTGAAAGGCCTTCCCAGAAGGCAGAGCATTTTTTTTCGGGTTGGCGGGTGGCGTGATTGACGATGGACACTATTTTTTAATTTTTTAATAAAGGATTTGTCAAAAACTTGTCTCTTGTTTTTATCACTTTTTGACACTTTTTTGGTGAATGGGTAGGGGTACTATGTACCCTATACTTTTTCACATGAGGGGGATCTTCCAGACTCCAATAAGTCCCCTGCATGCAGACCCCCACAACCACCATCTACGGTTGTGGAGATGAAGCCCTTGTCCCCATCAACATGGGGACAAAGTGCTTTGGGGGTGGGGGGCATAGCCCCCTCTGCCCCAAAGCACCAATCCCCCATATTGTGGGCATGTGGTCTGGTATGGTTCAGAAGTGGGGCAGGCACTCACTGGTCCCCCCCTTTCCTGACCTGCCGGGCTGCATGCTCATATAAGGGTCTGGTATAGATTTTGGAGGGGACCCGACGCCTTTTTTTTTTTTTTTTTTAGCATGGGGTCACCACATAAGAACCAAGCCTATTTTTTACACTTGGTGTTTACAAGTTTGGAAAAAAATACACTTTTTTAATTAAAAAATAAGAAATCAGTAAAGTTAGCACAACAGGGTGGTGTTCGGCCCATGTCTAATTGTGATGATCTCTGTGATTGGTCACTGTGATGAAAAAAGTGAAAAGAATTGGTATTTTGTTTTACATACTTTCACCAGTTATATGATGATGCTGTACTGCACCGGTGATAGAATGTAAAAAACAAAATGTAAAAAAAATATATATTTTCCAAAGAATTGTGACAAAAAATTACAACTTCAAAAAAAGTTGTAGCCGTGAGTCCCCACTCCCCAGTGAGAACCAAGCCTATTTTTAACACTTGATGTTTACAAGTTAAAATCTTTTTTTTTGCTAGAAAATTACTTAGAAACCCCAAACATTATATATTTTTTTTCAGACACCCTAGAGAATAAAATGGCGGTCGTTGCAATACTTTATATCACACCATATTTGCACAGCGGTCTTACAAACACAATTTTTTTGGAAAAAATACACTTTTTTAATAAAAAAATATGAAATCAGTAAAGTTAGCCCAATTTTTTCTATATTGCCAAAGATAATGTCATGTTTCAAAATTGCACCCGCTCATGGAATGGCGACAAACTTTGACCCTTAAAAATCTCGATAGGCGACATTTAAAAATATCTACAGGTTACCAGTTTTGAGTTACAGAGGAGGTCTTTTGCTAGAATTATTTATCTTGCTCTAATGATCATGGCGATACCTCACATGTGTGGCTTGAATACCGTTTACATATGCAGAGCGTGACTTACGTATGCGTTCGCTTCTGCGTGCGAGCATGGAGGGACGGGGCGATTTAAAAAAATGTTTATACTTTTTATTTTTTATTTTGTCCCTTTAAAAAATAATTTTTGTATCCTTTTATTCCTATTACAAGGAATATAAACATCCCTTGTAATAGAAAAAAGCATGACAGGACCTCTTTAGTGTGAGATCTGGGGTCAAAAAGCAATAAAAAAAATATTAAAACATTTTTTGGCCCTTTAAGACCGTTGGGAGGAAGTGACGTTTGATGTCTCTTCCATCATCCAATGGCATGGAGTCGAGTGGGGGCCATCATTCCCTCACTCGACTTCCTACCTATCAGGGGAAAGGTCCGGATCGTCTCTGCCGCTACCAATGGTTTTGGTAAGCCGCAGAGATAACTGGGGTGCGGCGGGAGGGGGGCACCTCTCCTGTGGCCGATAAAAGTGATCTTGCGGCAAATCCGCTGCGGAGACCACTTTTATCTTAAAGCGGACGGCCCGTCATAACAATGGTATTTAACGTCAAAGGACCAATGTATATACATGGTGGGCGGTCTGGATGTGATTTCATTTTTGCTGCAGCATATTTTATTCATGCTACAGATGCGCCACTTTACAGAAACATTAAGGGGACCCTCAGGCACTATATTTAAAGGAATTTTTCATTTTTATTGTTTCACTTTAAGCATAATTAAAATCACTGCTATTTTTTATTTTTGCATTGATACATGTCCCCCAGGGCAGTACCCAGACCTCCATAACCCTTTTATAGCCAATTACTTGCTAGGCATATAAGCCTTCAAAATGGGTACTTTTGACTTTTCCTGTGCGGCTCCCATAGACTTCAATGGGGTTCGCTGTTCGGGTTAGAACATTTTATCCTGTTTGGGAGTTCTGCTGCAAACTGAACAGGGTGGTGTTCGGCCCATGTCTAATTGTGATGATCTCTGTGATTGGTCACTGTGATGAAAAAAGTGAAAAGAATTAGTATTTTGTTTTACATACTTTCACCAGTGTCCCTGATCACTCCCACACCAGTTATATGATGATTTTTTTTTTTTAATTTGTTAGTTTTCCAAAGAATTGTGACAAAAAAAATTACAACTTCAAAAAACTTGCCATGCCTCTTACTAAATACCTTGGACTGTCTACTTTCAGTTGGGGATATTTGTACTGTCTGGCATTTTTGGTCCTCAAGAAACTAGATAGGCTTTCAGTACATCAGGATTGATTTTCAGATATACATACCATAGTTTGTGGACTCTATCTTTCCTACAGACTAAATAATATACACTGATTTGGGTTATTTTTAACTAAGAAATGTATTTTGACCTACATTTATGAAGATTATTTATTTGCAAAATGTTATAACATAAACAAACAAAAACACATATTTTTTTAAAATTTATGTCCATAAAACATAAAAATACCACCAAAAGAAAGCTCTATTTGTGTGAAAAACATGATAAAAATTTAATTTGGGTACAGTGTCGCATGACTGCCCAAAAGCCATTTAAAGTATGACAGTGCTGAAAGCTTAAAATTGGCCTGGGCAGCAAGGGGGTGAAAGTGTCTGGTATTGAGTGGTTAAGCATCTTTGCTCATGTCAATTGTCACTGTTCTAGCTTCTTTAAAGATAGTATATTATGGGTAACCTTATGCAAAGTTTAGAAGATTTCAGGAATGATTCTGTTCAATGCTCAGTAGTCCATATATTGAAGATGTTGGAGCAGCATATTATTTATTATAAAAATGCTAGTGTATTTATCATTTAACTAAATGAGACCTAAAAAGTTTATTAATAGTTTAGAACTCTTATCAAAAGCAAACTGTGCTATTGGCCGTATGAGGTAGTAAATAAGTACCAGCATACCCACTCATTCAATTCCCTGCTGTTCAACATGCACATTGAATACTAAACTGGTAATGAGTTAAGTCTGTAATAAGAAACACATTTAACAGGCCAATCAGTGATAATAGCTGGGTCTAGCTACAGAATCATTAGCTGAAAAGTACAATAAGCATTTTTCTATCCTAATGAATTCTTCTTGTATTCCATCCCCAATCTTTAAGCTTGCAGTAAAGATACTATTTCCAATAACATGGAGACCCAAGGAACCATTAGTTCCAGACAAAATTCTAAAAAAGTATTTTTACTCAGTGGAAAAATGCATAATTCTTCCACACAGATTTATTGCAACAACTTTTATTGCACATTATTTATGTTTAAATCAGACATGGGTGCCGTAATCTCTCCAACTCCTACATCAATTGTTTCCTCTGTGAATGAATCATAACTGCTGCAATTATTTCAGAAGTAATAATTCTTGATATTCAGGTGGTCCAGGGGAATGTAAATTCTTATAACGTATACAGAACAGGGAAGATTAGAAAGTACTGTTATAGAATATAGTGAATAAACTGTAGTTTCTTAAAAAATATTATTTATGTAATCTTTCAAAAATTCTAATGGAACCAAAGATGCATAACCTTTGGATATACCAAATGGCCTGTTAAACAACGTATACTTTTATAATAATAAAAAGAAAAAGTATAGCTCCATTAATTATATATCATGTTTTATGACAATAATTAGATTTGCCTTGATGTCACACAGACACACATTTAAATCAAAGCAAAACACCATTTAGTCCAAGTACTGTATGTTGTCATTAAATAGAAAAAAAAAGAATTAAAAGCATTTTTGAAAACATTTAGTTAAATATCTGAAGCTTATTTTACATTTTTGTATTCCCTGCACAGCAGGGAGGAGCAGTCAGATGAGATATTACCACATTGCACAGACCTTTTAATCGTACATTGACAGAAGCAGGGAGCACACTGAGCATAACAATGATATCATTAATGGGATGCTGCTTCATCATTGTCCAATCAGCAGGCCAGGAGAACATTCAGTGACCAATTTTTTTCACCTAACAATAATGGATAAGTGTGAACAATACTAAGGCAGGCCATACACAGGTTGCAGAAAGAAAATTTGCACAACACAGACAGTACTGACAGAGAAATCTGAGCAATTGTTTTCTCCCAGCGAGGGCTGGTGGGGGAAGCCAGTGATTATCCTTGGCGGCTATAGCAGCTGCTAGAGAATCCGGCAGGCTGGTTGTACCCAAGTTGATTGATCAATCAACTTGGTACATTCAGCCTGCCCATTAACGGTTCAAATCTTGGCTCCTGCTGAACCAAGATTTGAACCATGCATGGCTGGCCTAAGGTCTCCAACCTGGGTGTACAGTCTGGAAGGAGTGCCTAGATAAAAAGAATGGCTTCAAAAAAATTATAATATTTCAGAAGGTAAAACACCTTTCAGATATTTTTTCTGCTAAGTATTTCTGCTACGTAAAATGTTTGCCTACAGTTTTACAGTTTTTTCTTACAGCTTTAGGAGTTCCCAATTATATGAAAATTTGTCTCAGTACCAGAAAACTTAAACTGGCCACACGCGGCTTAATTTTTGTCTGATTCTTACTGAATCACTCATCATTTGAGACATGGGTGGCCCTGATGGCACCACCTGCCATTTTAGAATGTAAAGGTGCCTGATAGAATATTGTCAACAGAACAGTGACTGCCTCCAATCAGATGTAAGTGGTATTCAGACAGCTATGAGTGCTGAAGCTGCCTAAATATAAAAACCAATGGGAAAGTCTATTCGTTTTTTTCTCGTTCAGCCCCCAGGCTAAACAAGGGCCATCTAGCTGTTAATAGCTGGCTTTACATTGTCCAGTGTAAGTTTAAATGCAATGTGGGTTATAGTTAGAAGGATTAGATATGTATCTCAATAGTTAACATGTTTTGCTTTGTAAGACCCTTCCCTGGGAACTAGGAAAATACGTTCATGCTCAGTCAGCAGTTACATTTCCACTGTCTTGGAAATTGTGCCTACAAGCTACTTCATTAAAATAATAAAACACACAACTACATTTGTACAGCACAATCAACCCCTCAGAAATTAATTTGTCATTTTCCTTTGGAACATGACTAACACTTAGAAAAGTTCAGTGGCAATGGTCACAGCTGAGGACAGCAATGACATCTTACTATATCATAAGGAATGGTAAATCAATATTCCTGATAGACTAATATGCATGATATTCCTGAAGTTTCTATAGACCTTGGATATTTGAGAGTCAAATACGGTATTCAAGTAGAAAAATCATTTTTTTTGTATAGGTAGTTCAAAGCATCTTCTTTTTCATACAACATTTTGATCTGATAAAAAACAATTAGATAACTTAATACATTTAATACTGCAATATGACCAGTTAAGCAAGTTAATCTGAAGGTTCATCCTCTGATTTCATAGCAAAGAAAAAATCAGAATGTGGAATGTACATATGAATAGATATAAATAAACCTACTTTTTCAAAGATTTAAGAAACAGAGTTGACCTCAAAACTAAAGAACGAATTAAAAATTTAGAACAATGTATTTTAAAGTAAACCTCTCAACAGAACGGACCATAAAAAGGAGCATATAATGATAAGATGCTTATGTGGAGGTTACGTTTACAGACTGAAGTTATAAACAAATCTAGACTTTTCCACCAAAAGTCAAGCACAAATCATTTCTCAAATGCACACCAAGGGGGTTAGTTACAAAAGGTAAATCCACTTTGCACTGAAAGTGCACTTGGAAGTGAAGTCGCTCTCAAGGGGTAGATCTGAAATGAGGGGAAGCTCTGCTGATTTTATCATTCAATCATGTGCAAGCTAAAATGCTGTTTTTTATTTTCCTTGCATGTCCCCCTCGGATCTACAGCGACTTTACTTCCAAGTGCACTTTCAGTGCAAAGTGGATTTTTCTTTAGTAAATAACCCAAAGTCTCCCTTTTAGTTCGTTAATTTGATGGAAAGTTGCAGATTTATCATTGCAAAGAACTACTTGTAAAACTACATTAGCTCTTTTAAAGGGTATATCCACTTTTGAGGGGAAAAAATAGCAAATAAAAAAAAATGAACATAGCATTCTCAATTGTGACACAAGTCATGATGTAATTTAATGTTATTAACAATTACATTTCATTTTCAATCTGTAGCTCTGTAATTTTATGTAAAATGCAATGCAATATGGCAACCTGAAAGCATTCTCTAAACAGATTGTGTACAGAACATCCACCAGGAATGTTATTTCCTGATTGTTTGATTGGCTTACTGATTTTCCCAGAACTCTGCACTAAGATATGTCAGATTTTTGGCGTCCCCTGCAAAAATAAATGAATTTTGGGTGAAATACTCCCAAAGGGATGCAGAACCTGCAGTTTTCCTTATTAGAGCCTTGGAAGTACAGCAGCTGATTAATAATTATAGTATCAATGTAATGTTCAACTAGTGTTGCCAACCTTCTGAAGTGAAATTTACTGAGAGGACACAAAAACTTACTGACAGCACCATTTTTCCCTGAAAAAATGTATGCAATGTGCTGACAAAGCCAACTTTTTACTGACATTTCAAAAAAGTACATACAATGACCATTTTCAGTGCAAAACAGTACAAATATCAACATTTAGGCTACAAACATGTAGTTAGTGCTATTAGCAATGTGTTAACCACTTCAGCCCCGGACCAATTGGCAGCCAAAGGACCAGACCCCTTTTTGCGATTCGGCACTGCGTCGCTTTAACTGACAATTGCGCGGTTGTGCGATGTGGCTCCCAAACAAAATTGGCGTCCTTTTTTCCCACAAATAGAGCTTTCTTTTGGTGGTATTTGATTGCCCCTGCGGTTTTTATTTTTTGCGCTATAAACAAAATTTTTTGCTATAATAAATATCCCCAAAAAATATATAAAAAAACATTTTTTTTTCCTCAGTTTAGGCCGATACGTATTCTTCTACATATTTTTGGTAAAAAAAATTGCAATTACCGATTATTGATTGGTTTGCGCAAAAGTTATAGCGTTTACAAAATAGGGGATAGTTTTAATGCATTTTTATTAATATTTTTTTTTTTACTAGTAATGGCGGCGATCAGCGATTTTTATTGTGACTGCAACATTATGGCGAACACATCGGACATTTTTGACACATTTTTGGGACCATTGTCATTTATACAGCAATCAATGCTATTTAAATGCATTGATTCCTGTATAAATGACACTGGCAGTGAAAGAGTTAACCACTAGGGGGAGGGGAGGAGTTATGGGCTGTGACGTGTGTGTTTTTTTTAACATTAACATTGACATCATAACATTGACGTCATTGATCAGCTTTCCTGATGACAGGGAACAGCCGATCAATGACAGGCAGAGTAGGAAGCGCGGGGAGATGTTTGTTTACACAGACCTCTCCCCGTTCTTCAGCTCTGTGACCCGATCACGGGACACCAGCGGCGATTGGGTCCGCTGGTCCCGCGGTCATGGTCACGGAGCTCCCGACCGGTTCGCGAGCGCCCCGCCGGCAGTGCGCGCACGACCCACGGCTAGGCTCTTAAAGGGCCACGTACCTGTACGTGGTTTTGCCTAGCCGTGCCATTCTGCCGACGTACATCGGCGTGAGGCGGTCGGGAAGTGGTTAAAGGCATAACAAAAGGCAAAAAAGCATATTTCTCCATTTACATGAAGATCTGGGTAATATAACCCAGCACAGCATTCTCTCTTACATCAGAGACGGCAGCGTTCCTCTTTACAGTGCAAGGGAGAACTCTGTAGACTCTGATGTAAGGGAGAATGCTGCAGACTCTGGTGTAAAGGGAAACTGGTCACCAGAGCTTCCCTTTAGCTTCGAGTCCACAGGGTTCCCCCTTACAGTGTAACCATCTGTGATGTAAAAAGGAATCCAATGTAAGGGGTTCTCTGGTCACCAGAGCCCCCTCTTCATTACAGAAGAGTCCACAGAGTTCCCCTTACATCAGAGCTTTCAGGATTCCCTTTACCGTACACAGGGGAACTCTTCAGACCCTGATGTAAAGTGGAACTCTGCAGACCATGATGTAGAAGAGAATTCTTGTGACAACACTGAAAAATCACACTTTGCTACAATGTAAAGTAGTGAGTGTACAGCTTGTATAACAGTGTAAATTTGCTGTCCCCTCAAAATAACAACACACAGCCATTAATGTCTAAACCGCTGGCAACAAAAGTGAGTACACCCCTAAGTGAAAATGTCCAAATTGGGCCCAATTAGCCATTTATTCTCCCTGGTGTCATGTGACTCGTTAGTGTTGCAAGGTCGCAGGTGTGAATGGGGAGGAGGTGTGTTAAATTTGGTGTTATTCCTCTCACTCTCTCATACTGGTCACTGGAAGTTCAACATGGCACCTCATGGCAAAGAACTCTCTAAGGATCTGAAAAAATAATTGTTGCGCTACATAAAGATGGCATAGGCTATAAGAAGATTTCCAAGACCCTGAAACTGAGTTGCAGCACTGTGGCCAAGACCATACAGCGGTTTAACAGGACAGGTTCCACTTAGAATAGGCCTCACCATGGTCGACCAAAGAAGTTGAGTGCAAGTGCTCACAGTTATATCCAGAGGTTGTCTTTGGAAAATAGATGTATGAGTGCTGCCAGCATTGCTGGGTCAGCCTGTCAGTGCTTAGACCATACGCTGCACACTGCATCAAATTGGTCTGCATGGCTGTCATCCCAGAAGGAAGCCTCTTCTAAAGACGATGCACAAGAAAGCCTGCAAACAGTTTGCTGAAGACAAGCAGACTAAGGACATGAATTACTGGAACCATGTCCTGTGGTCTGTTGAGACCAAGATAAACTTATTTGGTTCAGATGGTGTCAAGCGTGTGTGGCGGCAACCAGGTGAGGGTTATAGGGGTGTCTTGCCTACAGTCAAGCATGGTGGTGGGAGTGTCATGGTCTGGGGCTGCATGGGTACTGCTGGCACTGGGATGCTACAGTTTATTGAGGGAACCATGAATGCCAACATGTTCTGTGACATACTGAAGCAGAGCCTGATCCCCTCTCTCTGGAGACTGGGCCGCAGGGCAGTATTCCAACATGATAACCACCCCAAAAACACCTCGAAGACTACCACTGCCTTGCTAAAGAAGCTGAGGGTAAAAGTGATGGACTGGCCAAGCATGTCTCCAGACCTAAACCCTATTGAGCATCTGTGGGGCATCCTCAAATGGAAGGTGGAAGAGGGCAAGGTCTCTAACATCCACCAGCTCCGTGATGTCGTCATGGAGGAGTGGAAGAGGCCTCCAGTGGCAACCTGTTAAGCTTTGATGAACTCCATGCCCAAGAGGGTTAAGGCAGTGCTGGAAAATAATGGTGGCCACACGAAATATTGACACTTTGGGCCCAATTTGGACATTTTTACTTAGGGGTGTACTCACTTTTGTTGCCAGCGGTTTAGATATCAATGGCTGTGTGTTGAGTTATTTTGAGGGGACAGCAAATTTACACTGTTTTACAAATGCAAAGTGTAATTTCTTCAGTGTTGTCAGAGGAAAAGATATAATAAACTATTTACAAAAATGTGAGGGGGTGTACTCACTTTTGTGAGATACGCTATGTTTTTTTTTAACAATTTTCACGAAACCATTATAGTTTACCTTGTGTGAAAATCATTTTATAGGTTTTCTTAGCAAACCAAAATATGAGTAGGTGCTTACGAAAGCATTCCTAAGCCTTTATACGACATACGTCTCTCAGAGATGTGATTTAGGACCCATCTATAAAATAATGGTATGGCCTTACTTTAACCATACTGCTGCTTCAATAAAGGAAAAACTTCTGCTAATATATAAAGCACAGCAGTGTGCATTACAAATGTGCATTTCGCTCTGCTTGCTTCGGTAAACTTCAACATTATAGAAAAAGTCAAATCAAATGTGACTAATGCAGCATACACACGAAGGGACAATCCCGCGGGATTATCCGCTGGACTGAAGTCCAGCGGATAATCCCCTTGTGTGTGGGCGCCGGCGGACTTTTTGGCGCCAAAGTCCGGCGGACTTTTTGGCACCAAAGTTTTAAGTTTGGTTTTAAAATTATCCGCTGGACTTGGCAGTCCGGCGGACAATCCCGCCGTTAGTGGGCAAGTCCGTGGGACTTTTGAAAATGAACGGACTTGCCGCTCATCGGCAAGTCCGTTCATTTAGCACGTGACTTCAGGTTACGTAGCTAGCGTAGGCAGTTACTGCCGCCGCGCTAGCTCCGTGACCTGGCATGGATTTAAAGGGACTCCCCACGCCAAAAAAACGGCGTGGGGGTTCCCCCCAAATCCATGTCAGACCCTCATCCGAGCACGCAGCCTGGCAGGCCAGGAAAGGGGTGGGGACGAACGAGCGCCCCCCCTCCTGAGCTGTACCAGGCCGCGTGCCCTCAACATGGGGGGTGCCCTGGGGAAAGGGGGGCCGTGCGGCCCCCCCACCCCAAAGCACCTTGTCCCCATGTTGATGAGGACAAGGACCTCTTCCCGACAACCCTGGCCGTTGGTTGTCGGGGTCTGCGGGCGGGGGCTTATCGGAATCTGGGAGCCCCCTTTAATAAGGGGGCCCCCAGATCCCGGCCCCCCACCCTATGTGAATGAGTATGGGGTACGATGTACCCCTACCCATTCACCTAAGGTGTAAAATGTAAAGTACAAAAACACACACACTTTTGAAAAAAATATTTTATTGCACTGCTCCGGGGGTCTTCTTCCGTCTTGGGGGTCTTCTCGCCGGACTCCTCCGCTCTCTTCTGCTCTTTTACCTAGCTCTTTCACGAACGGAGGAGTCCGGCTACCTTCTTCGTCGTCGCCGCCGTCGTCGTCTGGGGGTCTCGATCCGCCTTCGGGGGTCTTCCGGGGGTCTCTTCTGTTCTTGCGGCGGTCGTCGTCTTCCGCGCCGCCTTCTTCTTCTTCTTGTCCTTCTTGTTCTTCTTCTTCTTCCGATGTTGACCCGATGCTGTCTCTGCCCGGAATGCCTGTGCCGCTCTGCGCTGGGACTTATATAGGGACATGGTGGATAGGGTCACATGTTCATGTCACATGGTGACCCCGCCCCCTTGTGTTGTCACAGTCCCGGAGGATGCTGGGACTGTGACATCCAGGGCCGGTGCTACCACTAGGCAAACAGGGCAGCCGCCTAGGGCGCACTGCTGCCTAGGGCGCCCAGCCGCTGGTGTTCCTACTCTCTTCTCTCTGCAGCAAGCAACTAAGTCTCAGCATCAGCAGGCAGCCGCCGCTCCGTTCGCACATAGTGTCAGAGGCGCAGTTGCGGCAGAGGACTGTGTCTGTGTCCCGACTCCCGAATGTATGGAAGCAAGCAAACATTAATTGATGGGCGCTGGTGAAGCTGCATTTGATGGGCGCTGATAGGCTGTATTTGATGGGCGTTGGGCGCTGGTGAGGCTGCATTTGATGGGCGCATGTGAGGCAGCATTTGATTGGCGCTGGTGAGTCTGCATTTGATGGGTGCTGGTGAGGCTGCATTTGACGGGCGCATGTGAGGCAGCATTTGATTGGCGCTGGTGAGGCTGCATTTGATGGGTGCTGGTGAGGCTGCATTTGATGGGTGCTGGTGAGGCTGCATTTGATGGGCACTGGTGAGGCTGCATTTGATGGGCACTGGTAGGCTGTATTTGATGGGTGCTGGTGAGGCTGCATTTGATGGGCGCTGGTGAGGCTGCATTTGATGGGCACTGGTGAGACTGCATTTGATGGGCACTGGTGAGCCTGCATTTGATGGGCACTGGTGAGGCTGCATTTGATGGGCACTGGTAGGCTGAATTTGATGAGTGCTGCTAGGCTGCTACTGATGGGTACTGAGGAGGCTGCATTGGATGGGCACTGGTGAGGCAGCATTTGATGGGCACTGGTAGGCTGCATTTGTTGGGAACTGGTGAGGCTGCATTTGATGGGCACTGGTGAGGCTGCACTTGATGGGCACTGGTAGGCTGCATTTGTTGGGCACTGATGAGGCTGCATTTGATGGGCACTGGTGGGCTGCATTTGATGGGCGCTTCATTAAAAAGTTGGGGTATAGATGGGCAGGGCAAAGGGGTGGGGTCAGGGGTGGAGCCAAGGTGGGGCGGCAAAATGAGGTTTCGCCTAGGGTGTCAAAAATCCTTGCACCAGCCCTGGTTACATCGCAAGGGGGCGGGGTCACCATGTGACATGAACATGTGACCCTATCCCCCATGTCCCTATATAAGTCCCAGCGCAGAGCGGCACAGGCATTCCGGGCAGAGACAGCGACGGGTCAACATCGGAAGAAGAAGAAGAACAAGAAGGACAAGAAGAAGAAGGCGGCGCGGAAGACGACGACCGCCGCAAGAACAGAAGAGACCCCCGGAAGACCCCCGAAGGCGGATCGAGACCCCCAGACGACGGCGGCGACGACGAAGAAGGTAGCCGGACTCCTCCGTTCGTGAAAGAGCTAGGTAAAAGAGCAGAAGAGAGGGAGGAGTCCGGCGAGAAGACCCCCAAGACGGAAGAAGACCCCCGGAGCAGTGCAATAAAATATTTTTTCAAAAGTGTGTGTGTTTTTGTACTTTACATTTTACACCTTAGGTGAATGGGTAGGGGTACATCGTACCCCATACTCATTCACATAGGGTGGGGGGCCGGTATCTGGGGGCCCCCTTATTAAAGGGGGCTCCCAGATTCCGATAAGCCCCCGCCCGCAGACCCCGACAACCAACGGCCAGGGTTGTCGGGAAGAGGCCCTTGTCCTCATCAACATGGGGACAAGGTGCTCTGGGGTGGGGGGGCCGCATGGCCCCCCTTTCCCCAGGGCACCCCCCATGTTGAGGGCACGCGGCCTGGTACGGCTCAGGAGGGGGGGGGGCGATCGTTCGTCCCCACCCCTTTCCTGGCCTGCCAGGCTGCGTGCTCGGATGAGGGTCTGACTTGGATTTGGGGGGAACCCCCACGTTTTTTCAGCGTGGGGATTCCCTTTAAATCCATGCCAGCTTACGGAGCTAGCGCGGCGGCATTTACTGCCTACGCTAGCTACGTAACCTGAAGTTACATTCGAAATGAACGGACTGCTCCGTGTGTGGGCAAGTCCGTTCATTTTCAAAAGTCCCGCGGACTTTTGGCCGGCGGATTATCCGCTGGAGAAGTCCGTGCGTGTGTGGGCAAGTCCACACGCTCGGAAAGTCCAGCGGACCTAGCTGGAAAGTCCCGCGGGATTGTCCGCTGGACTAAGTCCGCCGGCAAAAGTCCCACGTGTGTACGCGGCATAAGACTTACTAGCTATAGTAAGACTTGGATAAATGAGAATGCTCACAGATTGCTCACAGATTGTGACTTTATGCATTGATTGCATTTATTTTAATAACTGCCCTACCTGCTGCTTTTAGTTCCCTGGCTTTTTTGAGACAGCCACTACCATATGTCTCTAGTAAGCTATTTTTCTTACTTTGTTTACAGCTTTTACAGTGCCATGGTACCTGGACAACTTTTTGTTCCATAGCCACTAATGTACAGACCACAGCACTGTGTACACTGTGTACACAAAAACTCTCAACGAAGCCATCTATGTAGATCCTAGTTGTTTATCGTACCATCACTTAATTTGTTCACAAATTCGTTTTTCAAGCAAATTTCACCCAAACAGCTCAATTAATGAAACTGAGAGTATAATTTTTACTGGCAAAATCAGTAATTTCACAGTCAAATCAATTTCTCCTAACTGTTAGATAACCTCTAAAGCGCACTATAACCAGACTATGGATATTAAACTATTTACATATTCTTAACAAGCAGTGAAGAAAAAATCAAGCCACCCCTGACCTCACTAGCTAATCTTCTCAAATATCCCTAAATATCAGAACAGATGCAGAAGTTGGGTCTTAGGTGGTATCTAACAGCTTAGAAATATCTGTTGGTTGTTTACATTTGAGGGCTGGCAGCCATCCAAGATTCTGTTTCCTTAGACTAAAGCTAAGCATGTGTTGTGAACTTTGAGAATTCATTTCTTTACCATGCCTATAGATATGGAGATAAATGAAGGCATGTTTTAATGTGCTTTTACTGCTTGTTCAGAAAATTTAAATATTTTAGTGTGCATTATCTGGGCATGGACTCACTTTAAATGAAATCTAGTGAGTTTTAAGTGAAAATACATTAGACACATTCCTATACTTTTCTTTCTGAACTGGCTTAAACCCTTTAATGACCACCTAACACATATGTGTGGTGGCAAAAGGGTGGACTTTAAGGCCCAACACGCCTCACATTTGTGTCACTGGGTGGCTGATGTTTCTGTGCTGAGAGCTCATTCACTGTGTGCTCCCAGCACAGAGACTGAGCTGTGAACGACAGCTCTAGATACCAGCTAATGATTGGTAGGCAGCAGGACTGGCTCCCAATCATGTGACCACTGTGACAGCCAATCACAGTGGTTACATTATCAGCCTATCTTTCCCACACCTGCTATTTAGAACTTTTCAAAGGGATACTAGAGTGGATGGGAAGGGGTTAATTGTGCTACTATTATCGTTTCTCTGCCAATAATGTAAATGTTCTATCCATTCACGTTTTAACGCAATGTCCTCTTGTAATGCAAAATGTATGCTGCCACAAATTGCTGCCAAGAATATAATTCTAGTCAGCTTTAAAAATATGGTAATTCTGGTTACTGTCGACAAAACAAACACTTGGCAAACATGAGGCGCATTCCTGCACATGCAGCATCTTCAAATGACCCTGCACATACAGTAGCCGGTCTCTACAAACACTATAGCAATGAAGCAGTATTTAAGCTAATGGTGGCCAAAAGGGGTTTCACCTCAGGGTCCAATCCTGATTGAAACCGAGCTAAATCATTAAATCTTTGGCTTTCTTTGTTTTATTGATTTAATTTCATTGCAGCTTGTACATTTAAAATTTTAATTTAGTGTAACATTTTGAAATTTGAAATTTGAACCTTTGCTGGGATGTTTTAGTGTCTGGATAGTAATTTAAGATGTTTGTGTTGTCATCTTGAAGAATTCACCTTACTTCCTGTTTATTCAATGATTATTAAAACAGAATTAGGTAACAGCTTCCCAACTCCATCTAATGGATATCAGGCAGAACAGGGAATAGAGAGAAACAACTCCTATGGCTACAGATAGCAATAAAAACAAAATTTTCTCATAGAATGGGGAAATGTAAGAACTTCTGTCAGGATTATCTTGCATTCTGTATAAACTTTGGGAAGACATTGTCACATGACAATCACCAAATTTGGTCAATGGCACTATTTTCAGCTGTCTATTTATGTTAGTGCAGCCAGGGAATCTATCATTAATGAACATAGAATATGTCATTTATGGACATAGAATTACTTTGGGGGACATTAATAAAGTACATTTTTATGTATTTGTGTTTTATTTAAACTAAAGGACTTTATTTTCTTTTAACTCTTTGTGGAAACAGGTAAGGGATAATGTACTCCTGTACTCATTCCTCTGGTAGAAGACAGATATCTGGCCATCCCCTTATTATAAAGAGGGCTTCCACATTCCACTATAAATGCTCCCATTTTATCCCCTCCTCCTTTCTTGGGGCACTAAAGGTGGGGAATAGTCTCTTACCACTAAATATTCATTCAAATGTACTCTGCAGGACAGGTGTCGGGGGATACCTTTACATTGCAAGTAACCCCCCCCCCCCCCCAGTGTTGAAAGGCCTGGTCTGTACAGGAAGGGGGCCACACGCTTGCCACCCAACCTCCAGTGGCCATCCAGACTGCATGCCTAGAGGGTTTAAATGGGCAACACAGTATTTTTTGCCTTTTTTTATTAACTTGTACAGTCTCTTTAATGTTTAAACATTATATGACTCTG
The DNA here is from genome assembly GCA_028564925.1 of Lithobates sylvaticus. Lineage (NCBI taxonomy): Eukaryota > Metazoa > Chordata > Amphibia > Anura > Ranidae > Lithobates > Lithobates sylvaticus. The sequence goes on from CM053029.1 coordinate 430,146,382, forward strand.
GGATTAAAGTTTATTTTCTACATGGATAATTAACATGGTTAGAGGGATCTATGGAGTTTCTATCAAATTATAATTAAGAACTAAGAGCAAAGGATTACAATTCTATCTACAGTAGAGACTGTAGTGCACTACATACATGACTATTTTGTTATCAACTGGCTCTGAAATGTAGAACCATATATTTTTTTTTGCCAAAGCCTAATTGAACAAGATGAAGTTAGAAGCTGATTGGCTACCATGCACAGCTGCACCAGGTTTTGCACTTTCCTATTTTAGTAAATAAACCCATTCACAGCGTCACACAACATTGCGTGAGCATTAATATCTTAAAGTGCAGCGCAACCCAATTATAGGTATGTATGAAAAAAATCAACACATAGCATAAACAAATAACATTCCCCAATTTCGGATTCCACACAGCTTTAAGCCTCGTACACAATACTAGGTTTTTTTCGTTCATCCCAGTGAGTTGAACAAAAAAAAACTGACAGCTCAGGTCAGAGCCGCTGTACTAACAATCAGACATTAGTACATCGATCTCCCCTGCTGTGTTATTGTGTTCTGACAGGGGGATGCCCCCCCCCCATAACACTCCGGTCAGCACTCCCAGCCATTGCCTGATCAGTTGGCAGTCCTTTTTTGGTCACGACCCTTCAACAGAAGCTGGCTGAATGACTGGCTGCCATACATGCGGTCCAATTGTTGGCCTGTCTCTATTGAACCGGCTGATGCCGTCGGACAATTGGCCCATGTGTACTAGGTTTAGACCCAGATGCATCAATATATCTGTGACCTCCATAGTTTCATTGGTAGATACCTGTGCATTCCAAGTTTATTTACAGTTCTGGATGCTTCCAGATGGTGATATAATAATGGATTTGAATTGACCTATAGCTCAACTCCAGCCAAAAAATTTTAGTTTTGAGTGGAAAATGAAAGAATTAAAACCTCTGTCAACTACCTAGCATTCAAAATGTGTGTTGGGATATTGAATATGGTTTTTAGTGGATCTAAGCCTATTTTAGTCCAACTGCAGCCAAAACTTTTTTATATGTGTATAATAAGTGGGGTTCAGACAGGACAAGGAGTGGGTGTTAGATGCACAATCACAGGTTTATTTAACGTATCGGTTTGCTTTAAATTATTCCAAAAACAAATTCTAATTAATTGAACAGATAATTGGAAATGCTGATTTCTTTGAGAGTGGTTTTGCTTTCCTGTTACTGTTGTTCTTCCTTAGAAATTGCACCCTGCAGTCAAGTTACACTTCATGAGAGTGTATGGAGCTCACTTTTTTCTTTAGGGCAATAATTCTACTTTATAAGACGTTACACTTTTTGTGTTCCTGATCTCTCTGAACTGTCAGTATTCTTCACAACACTGTTGGAAATATAGGAACCCAGCCTTTACATTGCCCAAAGGAATTCAACAAACATCTAGGGGTTTGTATGTCAAAATTCGAGTTCTAGAAAGGCTTGAGTGCTTTGATGTTTAACATTCTGTTGTATGATCTCACTAGAAACTGTAATACAATAATGAAATATTCTTCTATATATAGTGAATAAAACCATTATATGCCAAAGATGAGATCAGTCTGTTAATCCATCAGCAGGTGAGCTGAGATTCTATTAAAATAGTCTTGGATGGATAAGTACAACAGATTCTGTTGTTTTTAATGAGTAATCTGCTTGAGGAAAGAACTGTGGATAGTTAAATAAGATTTGTCATGCAGACACAGGGTGTCATAGAGAGAAGGGATGAAACTATTTAATAGCATAGATATCATCGCGGTATGATTTCTGGTGGCAAATTGAATTAAACCAGCTCACTTTATGGCTTTAGTTCGGTCTTTATAAATTAGATTAATATAAATTAATAGTTATTAAATAGCAGTTTATCCAGTGAACATTTGGCTGTGCACAGTAACCGAAGCACAGGTGCTCTTGGCAATTGTGCTTGTGCCAAGTAAATGACTGTTCTATAAGGTTTTTTTGTGTTCTGTTACTAGGATTTCTACAGTGAATGTGCATAGTGGATTACTTATCTGGGAAAGGTTTCTGAGAAGGTCTTTAGTAAGAAGAATAAGTATCTTGAAGCCACTACATTTTGTGTAGTTTGGTACTACATATGTCCCAGTGCTGGTACTAACACATATTATAGTAGGATTCAATTTAAGCAGTACTCCAGCCTTAGGCAGACTTATGCCGCGTACACACGTGCGGAGTTTTGCCGGCGGACTTAGTCCAGCGGACAATCCCGCCGGACTTTCCAGCTGGGTCCGCTGGACTTTCCGAGCGTGTGGACTTGCCCACACACGCACGGACTTCTCCGGCGGATAATCCGCCGGCCAAAAGTCTGCGGGACTTTTGAAAATGAACGGACTTGCCCACACACGGAGCAGTCCGTTCATTTAGAACGTAACTTCAGGTACGTAGCTAGCGTAGGCAGTAAATGCCGCCGTGCTAGCTCCGTAACCTGGCATGGATTTAAAGGGACTCCCCACACCGAAAAAACGGCGTGGGGGTTCCCCCCAAATCCATGTCAGACCCTATTCCGAGCACGCAGCCTGGCAGGCCAGGAAAGGGGTGGGGACGAACGAGCGCCCCCCCTCCTGAGCCGTACCAGGCCGCGTGCCCTCAACATGGGGGGTGCCCTGGGGAAAGGGGAGCCGTGCCCCCCCACCCCAAAGCACCTTGTCCCCATGTTGATGAGGACAAGGGCCTCTTCCCGACAACCCTGGCCGTTGGTTGTCGGGGTCTGTGGGCAGGGGCTTATCGGAATCTGAGAGCCCCCTTTTATAAGGGGGCCCTCAGATCCCGGCCCCCCACCCTATGTGAATGAGTATGGGGTACGATGTACCCCTACCCATTCACCTAAGGTGTAAAATGTAAAGTAAAAAAAACACACACACTTTTGAAAAAATAGTTTATTGCACTGCTCCGGGGGTCTTCTTCCGTCTTGGGGGTCTTCTCGCCGGACTCCCCCGCCATTTACCAAGCTCTTTTACCGAGCGGGGGAAGTCCGGCTACCTTCTTCGTCGTCCCGGGGTCTCGATCCGCCTTCGGGGGTCTTCCGGGGGTCTCTTCTGTTCTTGCGGCGGTCGTCGTCTTCCGCGCCGCCGGCGCCGCCTTCTTCTTGTCCTTCTTGTTCTTCTTCTTCTTCTTCCGATGTTGACCCGACGCTCTCTCTGCCCGGAATGCCTGTGCCGCGCTGCGCTGGGACTTATATAGGGGCATGGGGACAGGGTCACATGCTCATGTCACATGGTGACCCCGCCCCCTTGTGTTGTCACAGCCTCCGAGATCATGGACCCAGGGAATTACCCCATGATGTTTCCCGACTAGATTTGATTTACCCAGTGGAGATGTGCTGTCCTGTAGACTTATCTGCTGGCCTTGTAGAGAGGCCTACACAGAGAATGGTCGGACCCGACTGGACCCACTGCTGTGGACTGGGATGGACACCACATGGGAGTTCAATTGAGGGCTCCTTATCTACTGGGTCCCTGCCTATCATGTGGGCTGGCACTACAGTAAGGTGGAGGTTGGCTCATGCGGGCTACTGTGCCTGTCATCGCTGGTGCGGGGGGGGTCGCCGCAGAGCAGATTGGAGCCTGTGCCTATTGGTGGGCTTGAATTAGTTTGAAATCCCTTCCTAACTGATGTGGCTCTGGCTCCCCGGGGGCCTCTCCTGTTTGGCCAGGGGTTCTAGTATGTTGTTTTTCATACACTTTTCAAGTTATGTTATTGCATTGTGATATGACAGTGTGTCCCATAGTGGGTCTTACCGCATTTGGTCCCCCTCCTACTCCCCCCCTTTTTTTTAACCACTTGTCCCTTTTCCCTCTCCCTCCCTCCCATTCCCCAACTGCCCCCCCCCCCCGATGTTTTTTTTAAGGCCCAAATGTTATCCAAGGTGGGACCAAACTCTTTGGCAGCTTTGTCTCACTCTCATTGGGCTTTGGCCCTCTGGGAGTGAGTGGTCTTGCTAAGCAATACATTGAGAGTTGTGTTACATGGTTGTTGATAAAATTTACATCTTTATGGCCACATCTGATACTCTGGGTAGGGAGTTCCAAAGGATGGAAGAAGCTCTGGAGAAATCCTGGAGGTGAGCATGGGAGGAGGTGACACGGGAGCTAGAGAGCAGGAGGTCTTGGGAGGACCAACAAGAGCAGTTTGGTTGGTATTTTGAGCCTAGGTTAGTGATTTAGCTGGGGGCAGAGTTGTGGGTAGCTTTGTAAATTATTGTTAGTACTTTGAATTTTATTCGTTAGGTGAGTGGAAGCCAATGCAGGGATTGGCAGAGAGGGATGGAGGACACTCAACAGTTGGTAAGGTGGATGAGTCTTGCAGCAGAATTCATTATGGACTGAAGGGGGGATAGTGTATGTAAAGGTAATCCAATAAGGAGTGAGTTGCAGTAGTCAAGACGAGAGATAACCAGGGAGTGAATTAGAAGCTTGGTGGTGTCATTGGTTAAAAGGGGGCGTATTCTAGAGATGTTGCGAAGGCTAAGGGATTGAATGTGGGCCTGAAAGGACAGTTCAGAGTTTAGGGTAACCCCTAGCACCCTGGCATGTGGGGACGGACTGAAAGTTGTGCCATTGATCTTGACAGGGAAGTCAGGGGAAGGGGCACGTGGTGGAGGAAATTTTATGAGCTCAGTTTAAGATAGATTCAGTTTGAGTAAATTAGTGATGTGTAAGGAGACTGATGGGGTGAGTGATGTTTTCAGGAAGCAATATGCCGATCCCTCCCACTAGCTATCATCTACCTACATTGCATAGAGAAACACAGAGACTCACTGATGCCATTGCTAGGTCTAAAATATGGTATGTAATTTAAAAAAAAAAGATTTTATTAATAAATTTCATTAGACTGCTTATAGGAGGGAAGTGAGGAACCATGAAAGAAAAAATATAGGCAGATTAAACATTACCTTTTAAGACACATCTTATGCATGGCTATAATATATATTTGCAGACACATGTATTATAAATAACCTCTATTTCTATTTAGGATTAGAAACACATTATTTTAGGTACCTTTTAGCTAGCTTCAATCTTCTTAAGCTCACTATCCAACTTATACAGAATGCACTCATTTCACTTTTATTCTACAATGTGTACTTTCCCTTATTCTGTAAGCCTCTGTGTTCAGGCCTGTAAGAATTGAAAGGTTTATGTTTTCTTTTTTCTTTCTTTCTTTTTTGTTATGATTGAAAATAATGGATTGCAATAACATGTTTTCCACCAAACTCTGAACTCAAGTTTTAATAGGACAAAGTGCTTAGAGTTTGCATTAGCAGCCATATTTCCTATTAGTTAACTGAACACAGGTATTGTTGATCACTGAGAAATCTTGTTGAATACTGCAATAATTTTCTCAGGTGCATACTGCAATAATTCACTCATAAAAAAAATTAATACTAAAATCATTTTCGCTATTAGTAGGAATGTAATTATATACTGTAGCTAGAATAATATAGAAAAGTATTTGTGTTTAGGTGAGTCAATGCCTGCATTTTTTTTAACTGTACTTTTTATCAGTGTACTTGGCAGGGAAGTAGAGACATTTACATTCCTGTGTTAGATAAATGATCGCTGTAACAGCCAATATTTCCTTTTGTACAACATTAAAATGCCATGGTACTGATTAGATTACAGATAGATCTGTATATCTATACACGCAGTATATAATTATTGTCAAACCAAGCACAGTAAAATATTAACACATGTTGAACAAACACGAAAAACACTTTAAAACAAGGCCCCGTTAACCTCTGCAGCTGCAGTGATTGGGGTGAAATGTATCTTCAGATAGCAAGAGAAGCAATAAAATCTCAGCTTTTTTCTATGGGGGTCAGAATCTTGGCAGCCTGCCAGGTGTATGGTGTAAAACACATAACAGGTATGTGTATGCTTTTGTAAACTGACTGAAACAAAGGGAGCCTAGGTGGATGCCTGATGATGTACCTCCAGGGTGCATGTCAACAATGTGCATTGCTCAGAGCAAATAGGTAATTGACACTAACTATCATTAACCCAAAAAGGTTGTAATAGATAGAGGAAGAAGCTAGGGATAGCACATGAGGGTGGAGAGGGTAAGTAGAACTTGAACAACATTTTTTTTTATACATTTACAAACAAATGAAAGAAAAGAAATACCAAAATTCTACATCAGCAGAATGGCACGGCCAGGCAAAACCACGTACAGGTACGTGGCCCTTTAATTGCCTGGCCGTGGGTCGCGCGCGCGCCGCCAGTGGCACGCTCGTGACCCGGTCGAGAGCTCCGTGACCCCGGCCGCGGGACCAGTGGACCCGATCGCCGCTGGTGTCCCGCGATCGGGTCACAGAGCTGAAGAACGGGGAGAGGTCTGTGTAAACAAACCTCTCCCGCGCTTCCTACTCTGCCTGTCATTGATCGGCTATTCCCTGTCATCGGGAAAGCCGATCAATGACGTCAGACGTCAGCCCCCGCCCCCTAATGTAAAAAAAAACACACACACGTCACAGCCCATAACCCCTCCCCTCCCCCTAGTAGTTAACTCTTTCACTGCATGTGTCATTTATACAGGAATCAATGCATTTAAACAGCATTGATTGTTGTATAAATGACAATGGTCCCAAAAATGTGTCAAAAATCACAAAAAGGGGCCTGGTCCTTTGGCTGCCAATTGGTCCAGGGCTGAAGTGGTTAAACATCTTCTGGTAACAATTCAAATGTGAAAGTACTATTATGTTTATACTAATTGTGATATTGCTGGGGGTATAGTCCACACCAAATAGGCTGTTTTAGGGCTTGTTTGCTCACTTATATTTAAACAGAAAGAAAAAATTCCAACACACTGGTTGCCCTCACAGGCTAACACTGAAAAATAAATGACGTCAACCTCCTGGCTAAGTTCTGCAGCACCGCTGCTTAGGTCTCAGGCTTAGACCTTAGACCTCTGGTTTGGTTCTACAGACCAACTCACTCAGCACCATTGTGCCCGCGTGCTACCTCTGCACCTGACACTCAGCTACCTGTCACAGTTTGTGATGTGTTACTCACATGCTACCACTTTAAATACCATGCAGAGTGTGGAAGACTAAACAGCTGCTGTCACTGATAGCTTATCAGTGGTTACTATAAACAATATAACAGAGGGGATAGTGTTGCGCTGTCCTAAAAAGTAAATACCTTACAGTGGCTCCTAAATGTGTAATCTATCAAAACACATTCTACTACTCCTCCTGAATATGGCGATACCACACATGTGAGACTTTTACACAGCCTGGCCCCATACAGAGGCCCAACATGCAGGGAGCAACGTCAGCCGTTCTAGGGACATAAATTACACATTTAATTTTTTGACTACCTCTTACACTTTTGAAGGCCCTGGAGCACCAGGACAATGGAAACGTCCACAAAATGATCCCATTTTGGAAATTAAACACCCCAATGTATATTCTATAAGGTATAATGAGTCTTTTAAACATGTAATTTTTTTCCACAAGTTTTTGGAAAGCATGCAAAGAAAATGAAAATGCATTTTTTTTACAGAAAGTTGTCCATTTATAAGATATTTCTAACACATAGCATGTACTGTACATAGCAAAAATGACACCCCAAAATATATTCTGCTACTCCTCCTGAGTATGGTGATACCACATGTGGGAGACTTTTCCACAGCCTAGCCACATACAGAGGCCCAAAATACAGGGAGCACCATCAGGGACATAGATTTCAAATCTAATCTGACTACCTATTACACCTTTGTGAGACACTGATGGGCACTGTAGTGGCAAGGATGTGGATGAAGCATGGATGAGCATGGATGAGCCAGGGCTGGGTGGTAAATGAATGAGCACGAATGGATGGAGCTCGGATGAGCCAGGGATGAATGGAGCATGGATGAGCCAGGGATGGGTGGAGAATGAATGAGCACAGATGGATGGAGCATGGATGAGCCAGGAATGGATGGAGAATGAATGAGCATGGATAAATGGAGCATGAATGAGCCAGGGATGGATGGAGCATGGATAAATGGAGCACAGATGAGCCAGGGATGGATGGAGCACAGATGAGCCAGGGATGGAGCACAGATTGAGCATGGATGAGCACGGATGAGTCAGGGATGGATGGAGCATTGATGAGCACGGATGGATGGAAAATGGATGAGCCAGGGATGGATGAAGTATGGATGGGCACATATGGATCATGGATGGGCACATACGAGGCATGTATGAGCACATATGGACCATGGATGAGCCAGGGTTGGATGAATGGATGGAGCATGGATGGGCACAGATCAGCACTGTGGGAACTCCAGAGATAGCCCACAGTGCTGCTGCACCCGGCTCCCTCCTCTCCCCGCACACTGTACTGATCAGTGCGAGGAGAGGGGAAGACCTGCACCAGACAAGCTCTGGTTGGTTGACAAGTGATCGCTCCGTCATTGGACGGAGCGATCACGTGGTAAAGGGCCGCTGTCATTAGCCCTTTACCCCGTTCTGTGACGCGGCGGATCCGGAGGACCCAATGGTCACAGATATCCATGGGTGCGCGCGCGAGCATGATTCTGTGAGAATGTCCATGGACGCCCTCCCAGAATAAGCCAACCGCGCTGTAGCCGTCTTTCGGCTATGGCCCGGGTGGCATGTGGTTAAAGTGGTAAATATGTATATTGCAGCTTACCAATTCTTACATGCGGTGGCTGCAATAACTATTTTTAGGCTTTCTTATTTTTATTTTCACCTGGTGATTTGGCCAGTAAGTCTGTTGTTTCTCAACAGAACTAGCTGTCCTGCAGATGTAGCAGTTAGGGGGTTGAGGCAAACCATATACTACTGACAGGTGTGTTTACAATAATCAGCTTTTATTTATTTATTTATATAAAACCTTCCCAAAAGGAACATAATTGTTGCTACAACTGCCTAAAAATGTTAGCTGGAGTTTGGCTTCAATTCGTTAGTGTTCCTAAATCTGCTAATATATCTGAATACCCCCCCCAGATTAACAATGCTACTGTCCAAACGTGTCTATATTGTTCCTTCATTCAGAGTGTAGGCACACTTACATAGGAAGTGTGTTACCAGGTGAAAACAGAGGGAAAAAAATGCAGTCACCACATCTAGTGATTGAAGCTGCACTATATAACAATTTTGGTTTTGGGTTTAATATCGCTTTAACCGCTTCCCGACCGCCTCCTGTAGATATACGTCAACAGAATGGCACGGGCAGGCAAAAGCATGTACCTGTACGTCCCCTTTAATTTGCCTGCCCGGTCGGGAGCTCCGTGACCACGGCCGCGGGACCAGCGGACCCGATCGCCGCTGGTATCCCGCGATCGGGTTACGGAGCTGAAGAACGGGGAGAGGTCTATGTAAACAAACCTCTCCCCGCGCTTCCTACACTGACTGTCAGTGATCGGCGGTTCCCTGTCATCGGGAACGCCGATCAATGACGTCAGACGTACAGCCACGCCCCCCTACTGTAAAAAAAAAACACAACACGTCACACTGACTCCTCCCCGCCCCCTAGTGGTTAACCCCCTAACTACAACTGTCATTTACATAGGAATCAGTGCTATTTAAATAGCAGTAATTGCTGTATAAATGACAAATGTCCCAAAAATGTGTCAAAAATGTCCGATGTGTCCGCCAAAATGTCGCAGTCACAATAAAAATCGCTGATCGCCGCCATTACTAAAAAAAAAAAAAATATTAATAAAAATGCTATAAAACTATCCCCTATTTTGTAAACGCTATAACTTTTGCGCAAACTAATCAATAATCGCTAATTGCGATTTTATTTACCAAAAATATGTAGAAGAATACGTATCGGCCTAAACTGAGGAAAAAAAATGTTTTTTTTTATATATTTTTTGGGGATATTTATTATAGCAAAAAGTAAAAAATATTGCATTTTTTTCAAAATTGTCGCTCTATTTTTGTTTATAGCGCAAAAAATAAAAACCGCAGGGGCGATCAAATACCACCAAAAGAAAGCTCTATTTGTGGGAAAAAAAGGACGCCAATTTTGTTTTGGAGCCACGTCGCATCACCGCACAATTGTTAGTTAAAGCGACGCAGTGCCGAATTGCAAAAAGGGGCCTGGTCCTTTGGCTGCCAATTGGTCCGGGGCTGAAGTGGTTAAGAGAACCTCACATAATTGGTGACTTGGTCCAAAGACTGCAACATATTTGGGACTCTTCGGAGACTAAACTGGGAGTAATGATGCTGTGTTAAAATAAAGTTTTGTAAATAATTTTAACTGCTGTTCTGCTGATAGCAAAATATAGTTCTTGATGCTTAAAATTATATCTTAATGGGCTTGTCTTATATTTCTAGATTTTTAAATGATAAAGTCCTGCCTAAGAACAGACACCCCTAAAATGTCACGTACAAATATCCCTTAATGCCTACAATTATTTTTATTAGTGCTGAAAAAGACCCTTTTGTTCCTTTCTCTGATTTTGTTACACATTGGGAGAGATTTACTAAAACTAGAGCACTCAGAATCTGGTGCATGGTGCCCCATCAGCTTCTAACTTCAGCTTGTTCATTTAAGTTTTGACAATTTAACCTGGAAACCTGATTGGTTTCTATGCATGGCTGCACCAGATTTTGCACGCACCAGTTTTAGTAAATCTCCACAATTGTTATTAGGGTGTGACTTTCCTTCACTTCCTGGCTAAGTCCTACAAACTGCTCGTCCACTGTCCAATGTGACTGCCTACGTGGCTAACAATGGACATGGGGTTAGCAGTTAGTGGATCTTAACCATGTAGTAAGTCTAGTGGGTCAGCCATTTGACTGAAACACAAAACTTGTGGGGGAGGGAGATATCTACCTCCCGTGGATCCTGATCTGAGAAAATGTCTGCTTTCTTCTAATATACAAAATAATGCATCTGCAGCTTTACTGGCCAGGAACCCAGACTGCAGTGCTTAGATAGCAGTGAGCCTGGGAGCCTGTATTGGTATGCCCAGGAAAGCTGCCCCTTTTGCCCTTCTTATTTGAATAATTGCAGATCATCTGTGATGCCTTGTATGTATTTGTGTGTTTAATACTTCCTTTCAATTGTTCACATAGATAACAGGCCTTTCTTATAGTGAATTGAGTAGAATGATTTAACATTTCTATGACACATACTTCATCAGGCATATGTGTAGAAAATAAGTAATTAAAGAGTTGCATTTTTTTAATGTCTATAAGGTGCTTCAAACGTTTTCCAGGTCAGCAGTCATGGTAGTTGACAGACTGACTACTGTCACAGAAGGAAAAGTCTTTGCTTAAATATCAAGCTGGCAAGTAAGATGATGAAGGGTCCTGAAGACGAAAAGAGAGGGATGCATGAGCATAGCTCTAATAATAAGATTATATAAACTATATGAAAGATTACTACATTTATACTATACTATATTGCACTAATGGCCGGCCAACTGACCGATTTGTGTATGGTTGACCCTCCAATAGGTGAATATAAGCTAAGAAAGTTCATTATTTAATGGAACATGAAATGAATGTTCTCCATAAGAAATGCAGAGCACTGCATGTGGGGCAGTTGTCATTTGGATTTTGTTAGATTTCTTTTAAAAATAATTTTCCTGCATTCATACAATTCCAAAAACTGTGTGAAAACAAAATGTTGTGCATCTCAGGCCAACATGTCAATGTTGAGGAAATAAATTGGATTGTTTACTTTAAACAGTCTGTTTCCACAGCGGTAACATCTAGTAAAACAGAGAAAGCCAAAATTCACAAGGCACAGAAGACTGCCAGAGACATTTCGACAGAATATTAATTCGAAAAAAGGCCCAGTGTATGCTGTAGAACTAAATGATTTCACATTTATGGATAAAATGCAAATTATTATTCTTTGAGCAATAATAAACCAGACTGGCAATTCTGCTAAAATAATTCATACATATACTCATTTGTTAAACTGGCAATTTTTAACAGCAATGCCCCTATAGGGCATTTTATCAGTGATTTGTTTGGTATTAGCAAGAGCCAAGCTACAGGAATTCAGCACAAATCATTTCAGATGTTCCCAGTCCAAAATCACAATGTTATTTGTATATTTCAGCTTCAGTAGCAGTAAGAATAGTATTCTAATGTCACAGCAGAAACAGGCATTTGCTAAACAAAATATGCTATCTATCAACGGATGGCTGAAATCATAACATTTCATTCAAACATATCATTTGTTCATAAGGTTTTCCACGCCACCGCTTTCTGTCCTCCAAAAAACATGTAAATTGGACAGCAGACCTCAAAGATAGGCAAGAAGTTGCGTTGACTGCCCAGAGCCAGGTGACCTTTCCATCTTGCATCTCCCACAGCTCATGTTGTTTTCTGTTTGTATGTGTGGGGTCTGGCTACATAGAATAAAGACCAAGCCAGATGCATGCTTCAAGCTAGCTACTGGGCTAAATAATAATCTTAAGCATGTTAGTGCTGGGTAGGCCAAGAAGCTAAAACATGTATATGTATGTATCTGAGGTCTGTAAGGTAGCCTTTTATCAGGTGTGCAATAGGGGTGAACTAGGGAATACGAGCAATGGTTTGGGTATTAAATAAATAGTTTGCTTAGCTATTATTTTTTTAATATTGTCTATTCAGACTACCATTATCTGAAATTATTAGAATGCAGAAACATGTACGCAACACCTATACAGTATTTGCATGTGCAGTTATTCTTTTGTAGACAGATGAATTATTTCAGCAATTGAGACAGCCTTGTCCATCAGTCTATGTAGGGATATCTACACTGTTTACTAATTTACTTGGTCCACAGGTCCATATTTTCATATAGGGGTTAATGAGCAAATCATTAAACCAAGGACTCATAATAAGGTTTCCCTTCAATGGATTAAAAGCTGCAGCCCCCACTAAGCCGAGTCACACAGAACAAGTCTGCATGTAGTTCTACTATTGTGAGTTCATCACAAAATAACCTTAACACAATATTTTTCTTTGCTTAATCTAGAAGAAAACATTGCATGATCTCATATATGTATAGAGCTTAGAGTATTACAGTAAGCTATTAAAGTGGATTTTGCTTTATCCAAGTCAGCAAGTACAAGAACACAAATATGAGCATCCAATGAGCTTCCCGTTTTAAATGGAACGCCAAAACTTTTTTGAATAGCAATGGGCAAAATTAGAATGCTGGCACCCTCCAAGAATAAACCATCAATTAAACATTGATGGTTTTACACACGGCCACCCCACATACAAACATTTCAAATGAATCTTTACAATCTACCTTTAATTCATTATCAATTATAATACTGCATATGTCAAATATAAAACTGCAATTAAGTTACAGGCCCTTTGAGTATATTCTATTTCTAAGGCTTTGTTTGTGTCTGACACCATTATGGAATTTCCCAGTCGCCATCTGCTGCCAGGGCATGCAACAATATATTATTAGTTTACCAGAACACAGACAGCAACAATGACTTGAAATAAATTCTGCTAAAAATGGGTTTTTATTGAGGGCTGTGCCTCTATTTGAGAGTTTTGCCTACACTTTCAGTTTCAGCGATGACCAGTCACCAGGACAAGAAGTGTTGGGATTTCCTAGTGAGGATACAGACAGCTCTAAAAACATAACATACGTTTGAACTCTTCTGCACTCTATGCAAAGTCATTGAGTTTTTCTTTATGGTTTCATACTCTCACTGGACCAAACGTATACATCTTTGTATCTACACAGTTTATAACACACACACACACGTATGGTGTATTTGAATGAACATGTTATTTTATTTTGCCTATATAGGGTTACTAATATTGATAATAATAATATAATAAAGTGAAACAAAATATTGTAATCCAGGTGAGGACCAAAGGTTGCATTCCTTGAGGTGAGATTTTAAACACTGACTCTGTGCCGTCTCCTTTATTCACAATTGTTCTATTTGTTCATGTGTATACCCAAAAACAAAAAGGTCATACAGTGCAGGAATTCTTAAAATAAACATGAAAATACCTCAAATTGTGAACGTTCCAACATCCGTGCATTTCACCAGTAACATTGCTTCTGCTTTAGCCTCTTACCAAATCATCCCCTTTAAAACCCATATAACTCCACTCCAAATCCAATTCACAGTTCCACAATTCTACAGTCCTCTGCTTCTTGGTGTAACTTGAAAATAAAATCACTTAAAATCGTGTAATAATTAAAAAATATATATATATATATACTATATAAATTATGCTCACATAAACGTGTTCCGTAAAGTGCAAAACCTTTGAATTGCACAACACATGCCACCATCCCTTCGGTGTACTAAACACCTTACCAAACAGGACCGCTAAAGTGCAGGGTAAGGTAATCCCAATGTCACTCTTCCAGTCTTCTATTCTCCAAGTGGGAAAGCAGAGTACAGGACACGGAAAAGTAAAACCAGCTCATGGTGCAGAAATCCCCATGAAAACAGCATTATTTACCATCAAAATGCTTTTATGCGTATAGGTATACAATATTCCAATGCTCAAAATAGCCAACTGGGTACATTCGGTTCCAGCGTCTAATATCACTTCTTGCCACATTTCATCCGTGTACTTTGGTAAAGGATGCAACGTCAGATGGAAGCAGCCCTTATGAAACTAACTTCCGCCTTCACTGGATGCATGCCGCGCCATCTTTAGCAAGGGAAATATACAATGACCAAGATTGCTTCAATATACGAAAAGGCAGCAACCCATATCAACATCCTGGATGGCCGCTGTTTAAGTGTTGCACATCTACACCATTGTATTGCCCCAGAAAAATGTCATATATATATATATAAATAATATATATATAAATATAAATGAATAACAATTCAAATATCAGTTCCCTCTAGTGGTCAAGAATTGTAAACATCCTTACTAAAAACTCTTTCTCATCAGCCTACTTATTCAAATAAAAGAATATAATGTATAAAAATGAAAGTGTATGTAAACCCTCACCTTGCAAAACAACCTATTCAGTTTAACATAGAAATGAAAGGCAAAAGATTTGTGTATAGATATAAAAAACAAGAAAACAAGAAACAAAAAAACACTATACTGTATACACTTTTCTCACCCTTTTTTATAATTGATCACATTCCCTCTGTTCTCAGCTGCCTAAGAGCTGATGGGGAGGAGAAACAGCAGCACACTGAGCTTCCCAGTGAGGGGGAAGGGGTGTGTCAGCACAAGTCTGATCATTGGAGTAGAGCAGGCTGATCACAGATAGAGAACTGACCACAGTGTGTTCTCCTGTTTAGTGTGGTCAGTTTTTAACCACTTCCCGACCGGCGCACACAGATGTACGTCGGCAGAATGGCACGGACAGGCATAAGGGCGTACAGGTACATCCTTTTGAATATGACCCCGTGCCGGTCGGGACCCCCGTGAGTCTGGTCGTGGGTCCCGTCAACTCGATCGCCGCGGGGATACCCGCGATCATCTCACGGGGAGGACAAACGGGGAGATGCGGAAGTAAACAGCATATCCCCGTTCTGCCTAGCAACAAGTGAGACTGATCTCTGCTCCCTGTGATTGGAGCAGAGATCAGTGATCACTAACACACAGCCACACCCCCCACAGTTAGTAAAACGCCCCTAGGACACACTTAACCCATACACTGTCACCCCCTGGTTAACCCCTTCACTGCCAGTGTAATTTACACAGGAATCAGTGCATTTGTATAGCACTGATTGCTGTATAAATGACAATAGTACCAAAAATGTGTCAAAAATATCCGATGTGTCCACCATAATGTCGCTATTCGATCGTAATGGGCATAAAAGGTAAACAGCGATGTCCCCTTACAGATAACCCGCCTCCTCACGGTGGTAGTATCATCTTCCTATCCCTCCAAGGGTCAAACTAGAGGTTGGATTCTCACCTTTTGAATTACACTCTTTATTTGGATTTTGTTTTACATTGTGCATTTGGGGGAGTGTTTGGAGTGATCACTGGAGAAGCAGCAAGAGACTCTATTTGTTCTTCCTGTTTATATTTGGATCATTTAAATTTATTTGGTTTATCACTTAAGATCAATATTTAAAACACATATATGTACCTAAGATTTACACGTGTTTGTATTTATCAGAGCAACCTAAGCACCACCTTTTTTTTTATATCCATTTCTTCTCAAATGTTGCATATGAAGCTCAAAGATCATTCATCAGACAGTCTAATACATTTAGGCCTCATTCACACAGCTGTAAAAAAAGCACATATACAAATGTTTTTTTAATTACAAATCTGAATGCAGCTGCATTGTTTTCAATCGAGGCCTTCACACATGTACGTAAACATGAGCTGCTTTCGGATTCATAACACAGAATCCAAAAATCTGCATCTAAGAACATGTACTTTACACACGTATGTGTATAAACACATGTACAGTGGTGTAAAAAAGTGTTTGCCCCCTTCCTCATTTCCTGTTCCTTTGCATGTTTGTCACACTTAAGTGTTTCGGAACATCAAACCAATTTAAACAATAGTCAAGGACAACACAAGTAAACACAAAATTAAATTTGTAAATGAAGGTGTTTATTATTAAAGGTGAAAAAAAATCCAAACCATCATGGCCCTGTGTGAAAAAGTGATTGCCCCCCTTGTTAAAACATACTATAACTGTGGTTGTCCACACCTGAGTTCAATTTCTCTAGCCACACCCAGGCCTGATTATTGCCACACCTGTTCACAATCAAGGCATCACTTAAATAGGAGCTGCTTGACACAGTAAGGTCCACCAGAAGATCCTTAAAAGCTACACATCATGCCGAGACCCAAAGAAATTCAGGAACAATTGAGAAAGAAAGTAATTGAGATCTATCAGTCTGGAAAGGGTTATAAAGCCATTTCCAAAGCTTTGGGAATCCAGCGAACCACAGTGAGAGCCATTATCCACAAATGGCGAAGACATGGAACAGTGGTGAACCTTCCCAGGAGTGGCCGGCCGCCCAAAATTACCCCAAGAGCGCAGCGACGACTCATCCAAGAGGTCACAAAAGACCCCACAACAACGTCCAAGGAACTGCAGGCCTCACTTGCCTCAGTTAAGGTCAGCGTTCATGCCTCCACCATCAGGAAAAGACTGGGCAAAAATGGCCTGCATGGCAGAGTTCCAAAGAGAAAACCACTGCTGAGCAAAAAGAACATCAAAGCTCGTCTCAATTTCTCCACAACACATCTTGATGATCCCCAAGACTTTTGGGACAACATTCTGTGGACCGATGAGACAAAAGTGGAACTCTTTGGAAGGTGTGTGTCCAAGTATATCTGGCGTAGAAGGAACACTGCATTTCAGAAAAAGAACATTATACCAACAGTAAAATATGGTGGTGGTAGTGTGATGGTCTGGGGCTGTTTTGCTGCTTCAGGACCTGGAAGACTTGCCGTGATAAAAGGAACTATGAATTCTGCTGTCTACCAAGAGATCCTGAAGGAGAATGTCCGACCATCTGTTCGTGTACTCAAGCTGAAACGAACTTGGGTTCTGCAGCAGGACAATGATCCTAAACACACCAACAAGTCCACCACCGAATGGCTGAAGAAAAACAAAATGAAGACTTTGGAGTGGCCTAGCCAAAGTCCTGACCTGAATCCTATTGAGATGTTGTGGTATGACCTTAAAAAGGCCGTTCATGCTCGAAAACCCTCTAATGTAACTGAATTAGGACAATTCTGCAAAGATGAGTGGGCCAAAATTCCTCCAGGACGCTGTAAAAGCCTCATTGCACGTTATCGCAAACGCTTGGTTGCAGTTGTTGCTGCTAAGGGTGGCCCAACCAGTTATTAGGTTTAGGGGGCAATCACTTTTTCACACAGGGCCATGATGGTTTGGATTTTTTTTCACCTTTAATAATAAACACCTTCATTTACAAATTGCATTTTGTGTTTACTTGTGTTGTCCTTGACTATTGTTTAAATTGGTTTGATGTTCCGAAACACTTAAGTGTGACAAACATGCAAAGGAACAGGAAATGAGGAAGGGGGCAAACACTTTTTCACACCACTGTATATGCATTTGTAGGTGTGTAAATTAAGTCTAAACTAGAGGGAAAATATATTATAAAAACAAATAATTTAACGCATACGCATTTAAACACATCTATACGCGAGTATTTTACTGATCATTGCACGGTAAGTTTTCTCCTCATCAGTAACATTTTTAGGGCCTTAGGGCTCCTTCACACTATGAGCAGAGACCTGACAATTTTTGCACTAGAAAAACACAAATCTCTGCAAGGGCACATGGATAACAATTGTTTTCTATGTGCCCTGTTCATACTAAATCGGAACCCTTGGGAAAAAAGCAGTATGTTGTGAAATAAATGCTTATGCTGTATGTACTTTTCATCAACAGACTGGAGTCACCATTTCTCTGTCCGTTTCTAAGGAAGATGAGCTGCGGTTTATAGAAATGAATGAAATATTGTGGTAATGCACTACACCCTGAAACCGGAGCACAATGGGGCACTAGCCTGTCTGGGAAAACAAATAGTTTTTCTGTGCAGGTAATGTAAATGAGTCCTTAGAGAAAAAATATAAAGAAAGAAGACAAGACTACATAAAATATACACTGTACCATACTAGTTGGAAAATTTAATTTTGGTGTTATTACTATATATAAAAAAAGGAAACTAGCATAAGACAACTTTGGAGGAGTTTTTTTTTTTTAAATAATATATTATTTATTTTTATCTATCTGAAACTAGTAAACATGTTTTCAGTCAGTTCTATCTGTAAAAATATATTTTTCTTTATACAGTATTTTTTAGCTTGGACGGTAACATTTGGCACTAGTCAGAAATAACACATATCCCTGTTGGCATACAGTGTGTGCATGGTGCATGTGTATAGTCTCTCCTGTGAGCAGATGGTATTGTATGCTCGCTCACAGAAGGAATATATTGCTGTGAAATTCAGAGGTAGTAATGTGTTGCAGTCACACAGGATATAACTAAACTATTAAAGTTGTAAGTACCAGCAATTAAGTGTAATAGGCTCTAGCTCTGAGAAAATAATATTAATCTACTCATCACTAAAGTACAACTTCTGCTTAAATGTAAGATATGTGACCCCGGGATCAGTCTCTCAGGATTTTTTTTTTTTAATGGATATAGTTGCCCAACTCAGAATTAGTTTGAACCTGGGTCATGCAGCTTTTGTAATGCTTTTCTTTTGGCCAGAGTTCTCCAGGTAATCAATATTTTTAAAAGTTAAATTTTAAATATTTTTACTCTACAGCAGTCAGGCCTTAGTTGAACCTTTTTGCCCTCTGAACTTCAAGTTGAAGTTGTCAGTGAAAAACAATACACAAAATATTTTGGAACGTTTTTAAGTGTATATATATATATATATATATATATGAAAGACTTATACGAAAATGTATTGCTGTGGGGACACCAGTGTTAAACAATGATGCCACATACAGTATTTCTATTTTTTTTTTTTTATTTAGAGTATCATCCTTTTTCTACTCTTCGTGAAAAACACTGAACTGTTTGCAGCATTCCTAAAGGAACATTTCTAATGGTACTGCCCTGGGGAGACACTGGTTGTCCCTACATATGTGCACAAAAGCTGGAGAGAATTATAAGTGTATATCATATAACTCACCAGTGTGTTTTGAAATATGGCGGAAACATGTGGGGCAAACCTACACAAATATTAGTAGAATGTCCACACCACATGTGTATAATATGGAGCTACAGCTGAGCATTGAAGTAGCCCTCATCATAATTGGCACATTATCATGCATAAGGCTTTGTTCATACTTGTTCGGATGGAAGCCAACGTGGGACCCACATTTCATCCCACAGCTGCAACCACCCACACACAAAATGCAGGTTCCATTAATCCAGGCAGGCTGTGATTTCTATAGGAAGGTACAGGGACCTTTTCCCTGCATTTTGAAGGCACAGCAGCCCTTCCAAATGAATGGGCTGCCATGACTGCATAAATGTGGCCCGCACAAGACGCGAAAGTGTAAACCTAGGCTTAAGACATGTTGCATTAACACAACTCGTTAATTTGACCACACATTACCACACTACAAAGATGTGAATGAGCCCTCAACCAATTTCATCAGTTTGTAATAAGATAATGTATGGAACAGTAGTGTAGTGGATAATTAAATTCCGAGTTCAGAGTTTAAAACCAGTTCAAATATTTATTAGCAGAAATATCACTGTAATGATTATAGAGAGCAAGTTAGCTTCATAAGGCACATAAAGGTTACTCATTCTCCAGAGGTGAGTTTTTCCAGTAACTCCCTCAAGACCTTATGAAAAATGTCACACTTTCAGCTGGATAACTAAATGTTCCTTTATTGTTACTGTCATTGTCACAAAAAAATAAAAATAAAAAAAAGGCAGCCTGGAAAAGTACAATAATGAAGTTACTGATACCAAATCGGGTACTGGTAACAATAATGCAAGAAAACATTAAAGTGATTTTTTTAAATTTCTGAATATCCCTACTAAAATACTCAGAGCTGTAGGGAAATAATAGTGACATAGTGGATAGTGAGTGGAACCAATCTTTTCTGTGGCTCAACCCGCCATTCTTTTATTTATGCCAAAACAACTCTGATTATTTTTTTAGAAATAAGTAAAGATAACGGAATCTCCTACAGTTTTGCTTCCATTATTGTCTATCACCATCTAAAATGGCCATTAGGTTCTTCAGTCATTTAAAAAAATATAAAACTAAGCATATACAAATACTGTAGCTGCTGACTTTTAACAAAGAGACAGGGATCCAGCGCTGGCCTTACCCAGGTCAGTTATTCACTGGTCTGCAGGTCCCCAGGGTCTCCATGTTGACTGGGGAAAGCCACTGCACATGTGCAAGCTATGCTCTTTGCATGGTCCCACAGCCTCCTGGGACCTGTGACATGTACCAGGAGGTTGCAGGTGGGGGGATAACTTGCACTGGGATCACCTAGGTTCTTTGCCAGAAATAGATAAGGGAAGGGGAATGGGGAGGATCAGCATAACTTCCCTTTTAATAAAGGAAACGCACAGTTCTCTAACAAAGTGGAAGCTGATATGGTTGGTATTTTAAAATACACAAGCATTCTTGGCGTATGTACATCAATTATGTCATTCTCAACACTATCTTTGAAGATAACGCCACTTAAGCTCTTTTTTTTTTTTTGCTGCGTTTATCCATTTTTACATCATGGCCAAAGCTTTATAAAAAAAAGTAATTGTTCAAGTAGCCATATTAAATGTAAAAACTAGCTTTGTGATTAAACAAATGCAGGTTTTACCACTCTAAACAACTCTGATTATTTCCTAACTTGCTGCCATTTGGTCAATTATAAATGAGTCTCTGGGTAATTCATACCACTTTCACCATTTGTT
The DNA here is from genome assembly GCA_028564925.1 of Lithobates sylvaticus. NCBI lineage: Eukaryota > Metazoa > Chordata > Amphibia > Anura > Ranidae > Lithobates > Lithobates sylvaticus. The sequence continues at coordinate 430,167,741 of CM053029.1, forward strand.
TCATCCATTAAGATTTGACAAATATTTTATGTAAGCCTTTTAAACTGAGAACATACTGGGACTGTATCTGGAGCTCCTTTGTCTAAAATACAGGACATTTGGAGCATGAAATTAACTGAATGTATATAGGCTTTTTGTCTAAAATAGTCAGAGTTTTATTCCAGGGAAGTCTACATAAATTCACCAGGCATACTCAAGTTTATAGTTCCACCAGCTGTTTTGGAAGACACTTTTAAATGTATAACAATGTGTACAGCACTGGCTCCTTGAGAAAATTGTAAGAATGTGCTACTCTAAGCAACCCTACATTTGCATTGTCTAGTGCAAAAACAATGACAGCAAGAATCTGTTTATTTCCAACATTAACACAAAAGCTTTTGCTTTAATAGAAAATGCCTTCTGAAATATACAGGACAAATATACTCCAGTGCCCTTCTTGAGTTTTTTTTTTTTTATATCTTCAACCAAAATCTAATATCAGATACATGCTCCCAAATGAAATAATATATTGTGGTCAGTTTACTATAGCGGTGGACTCTAGTAAACTAGCAAAGTCAAAGTTAATTTGGCAAAGTGACTGTCCATGTAGCAAAAAAAAATTAAAAAATTCCTTTACAGCTTCATGTGATTGGTTATTCAAAGTGAATACAACTTTTTACTACTTATGTAGTAAAAGAAGATGTAACTAAATAATATTTAGCTTGGGATCTCCATTAGCAGCTCATGTGGCAAAAATGACAACACAGGGGGCAGTTGTCACATTGTAATAGGATGTGCTGAAACTAAGATATTCATGGCTGAATTGCCAGGGATTTTAATGAAATCCTCAGATTTAAAAATATTTTAAAGTGGAGTTCCACCCAAAAATGGAACTTCCGCTTTAAGGGAAGGTGACCCCCTGACATACCACATTTGGCATGTAATTTTTTTGGGGGAGGAGTGGAAACTCTCTTTTTAGAGGGTTCCAGCTCCCACTTCCTCCCGAGGCTTCGTTCCCCTGCATCGTTGAAACCTGGGACAGGTAAGTGTCCTACTATTAAAAGTCAGCAGCTGCAGTATTCGTATGAATTGAGATTCGACTGTCAGCACGGAACGTATTACTTTGTGGTCTGACAAATAGGCTACCATACAAACACATAGTAGACCAACAAAAAATGGAAGCCATCAACTAAGACACAACAGACCACTAAAAAATGGCCGCAGGGGGGTTTTGCTTGTTCATTCGTTTTTTCATTAAACACTATGCTGTTATTAACATCAATATTAAAACATAAGCTCCGCCAGCGATCTAAATGTCAGGCGTTAGCCGTCACAACAGATGCCCGTATTATTTGGACGGAACCATTAACGGATAATACACAGCAAACAGTTTTCTCCAAAATATGGCCACTACCATACATCCGCAAATAGGCTTTTAGAAAATCGCCGTCGAACACGCCGGACCACTAGAAAATGGCTGTGGTTGTTTACTATAGCGGACCATAACAAAATGGCCGCCGCACGATTTCCGGTTTCTATTAAATATAAACAAGTTCCCTACTGCCAATCCGGTTCCCTGATGAAGTCACGTGGATGACGTAACGCGTAGGGAGTGACCGGAAGTGGACATTTCGTTTACCAGAAGTGATGTGAGATAGGCGTTTGATCGCCATATTGTCACCTTTTTCTGCTTGATTTTTATTTCAATATTGTAAGGGTCCAATTTTATTCTGTATTTAAATAAAGTCCCCTTTATTCTACTTACTTCACCATTGGAGGCATTTCTTTTCCTTTTATGTTCCTTTTCCCGGTGAGCCATTACCATACCATTTAGTCTAGATGGTGATAATTAATGGGCCATATGGAGTGATTTGGATATAAGGAGAACATACGCCCTGAGAGTGAGCAGTGGAGAGGAGCCTGTCCACTCTGTTTCTTTATGCTGATTTCAAGTATTTTTGAGGTGAGAGTTCTGTGAGCTAATTTGTGGATTGTTTATTTTCTGCCACCCACCCACTCCAGTGATATATATATGAGAAGATTGATTATCACATAAAGAGACTTATTTCAGATAGGATGTTTATTATTTCCTGGGACCATTTTACCTGTTTGCCTCATCTGGACTCTTTTATATTGCTTGTTCATATTATCACCATTTCTCCTGTCCCATAACCAATTATTTATTTATATATATGTACATTTAGTACACTTATTTCATTATCATTAGTTCATCACTTTTTGGTGTGTGTTTTAACCTATGCGCTGAGTCACTTTATTATACATTTTTATCTTTTGTGTTATTGTCAACACTACTAGATTTTGCTGCTGTTTTGTTTTATGCAAGGAATTTTTTATGCACTAAAATTTGCACTTTTATAGTTTTTACACGATATCACACCTATATTACTGTTGTTTGATTAAGCACAATTTAACCGTGTCTTTATAATTCATTTTTATTTATTTTTTACACTTGGGTAATACACTCTCAGTTTCCATTTGAGTAGCGCGAAGGTCACTTTTACACTTTTATTTGAAGCTGCTGACTTAAAAAAAAATGTTTTTAAGCGGAACTCGCTTTAAACAACTTTTGAAATTACATGTAAAGTTGACATGAGATTTTTTTTAACCACTTGCCAACCACCCCATACTAGATTTACTATTACTGGGTGGTTGCGCTGTGTAGAATCTTGTATATACGTGATTCTGCACTTATGGGTTTTGAGCGCGAGTGCGTGCTGCCGTCAGCACACTCCTGCTGTGATTTTACACAGTGGGAGCTGATCAACGGGGCTCGTGGACCCAATGTCCGCAGGCACCGCTGATTGTTGAGTACACTGACAGAATGCCAGTCCATCCCTATGTAAACAAGCCAGATTGTCATTCTGTCAGTACAGAAGACATGAATCCTGTGTTTCTGTAAAGCAAAGCAAAGATACACTGATTCATGTCTTCCACTAGTAAAAGCACTTAAAGTGTTACTAAACCCAGAACCTGCATTCACTATATCTGGTCTCCCAGAGTACACAGAACATGGAAATACAATTACTAGTAAATATAAACGTCTAAATACCTTTTCTCATCAGCAGTTTATAGCAGCCTTGTGACTTCTATCAGTTCCTAGTAAAGCTTGTAGGGGGAGTTTTCATTCTCCCCTGATCCTCTGTGCGGACATGTCTGAACAGTGCTGATTGGCCCTGTGCTGATCACATGCACCCTCCCAAGAAAAAAAAAACTCTCTAGTAATACACACCGTCTCCTTGCTCTGTAAATATCAGGTTATTTTTTGGAAACAGTGGAAGTATAGGAGGATCAGAGAAGACAGGATCAAACAGCCTTTATACACAATGCAAAGGATTAACCCCTTAGGTTCCACAGTGAGAATAACAAGCACGCTTTACTGCATATACAGACTGATTTTACTGTTGTGGGTTTAGTAACACTTTAAAGCTAAGTAAACGTAAACGTAAAAACACAAATTTTTTTTACAAAACATTCCTTCTTCAATAAATCTGTTAATTTTTTTTTACCTCATTTATGGGCTGCACACAATAGTACCTCTAATTAAATTAAGCACAGTTACAAATAAATCTGAGTAAGGGAAGGGAACACAGCCAGGCTTGATTACAGCCAGTCATGCTGAAAATAACCCTCACCCTTAACCACTTCAGCCCCGGAAGGATTTACCCCCTTCCTGACCAAAGCACTTTTTGCGATTCGGCACTATGTCACTTTAACTGACAATTGCGTGGTCGTGCGACGTTGCACCCAAACAAAATTGACATGCTTTTTTCCTCACAAATAGAGCTTTCCTTTGGTGGTATTTGATCACCTATGCGGTTTTTATTTTTTGTGTTATAAACAAAAAAAGTAAAAATTTTGAAAAGAAACACATTCTTTTTTACTTTTTGCTATAATTAATATCTCCAAAAATATATATATAAAAAAATAATTTTCCTCAGTTTAGGCCAATATGTATTCTTCTACATATTTTTGGTAAAAAAATTTGCAATAAGTGTATAATGATTGGTTTGCGCAAAAGTTATAGCGTCTACAAAATAGGGGATAGTTTTATGGCATTTTTATTATTTTTTTTTTATTAGTAATGGCGGCGATCTGTGATTTTTATCGGGACTGCAACATTATGGCGGACACATTGGACACTTTTGACACTATTTTGGGACCACACCCACAATGCCGCATCTTAACCACTTCAGCCCCGGACCAATTGGCAGCCAAAGGACCAGGCCCCTTTTTGCAATTCGGCACTGCGTCGCTTTAACTAACAATTGCGCGGTCATGCGACGTGGCTCCAAAACAAAATTGGCGTCCTTTTTTTCCCACAAATAGAGCTTTCTTTTGGTGGTATTTGATCGCCCCTGCGGTTTTTATTTTTTGCGCTATAAACAAAAATAGAGCGACAATTTTGAAAAAAATGCAATATTTTTTACTTTTTGCTATAATAAATATCCCCAAAAAATATATAAAAAAACATTTTTTTTTCCTCAGTTTAGGCCGATACGTATTCTTCTACATATTTTTGGTAAAAAAAATCGCAATTAGCGATTATTGATTAGTTTGCGCAAAAGTTATAGCGTTTACAAAATAGGGGATAGTTTTTATAGCATTTTTATTAATATTTTTTTTTTTATTAGTAATGGCGGCGATCAGCGATTTTTATTGTGACTGCGACATTTTGGCGGACACATCGGACATTTTTGACACATTTTTGGGACATTTGTCATTTATACAGCAATCACTGCTATTTAAATAGCACTGATTCCTATGTAAATGACAGTTGTAGTTAGGGGGTTAACCACTAGGGGGCGGGGAGGAGTCAGTGTGACGTGTTGTGTTTTTTTTTACAGTAGGGGGGCGTGGCTGTACGTCTGACGTCATTGATCGGCGTTCCCGATGACAGGGAACCGCCGATCACTGACAGTCAGTGTAGGAAGCGCGGGGAGAGGTTTGTTTACATAGACCTCTCCCCGTTCTTCAGCTCCGTAACCCGATCGCGGGATACCAGCGGCGATCGGGTCCGCTGGTCCCGCGGCCGTGGTCACGGAGCTCCCGACCGGGTCGCGCGCGCGCCGCTGGCGGCGCGCGCGCGCCCCCCGGGCAGGCAAATTAAAGGGGACGTACAGGTACGTGCTTTTGCCTGCCCGTGCCATTCTGTTGACGTATATCTACAGGAGGCGGTCGGGAAGCGGTTAAAGTACCTGTACACCCTTTTGCCCACCCGTGCCATTCTGCCGACGTACATCAATGTGTGGCGGTCGGGAAAGGGTTAAAAGAGCAGTATGTTTTTTTTCTATTTTAGATTGATACTTACCTAGGTTGATACCGCATCAGACCGATGTGGCATCTGTCCACTGCTGTCTCTGCACTAAGAACCGAGCCACCAAACATCTCCGATGGCTCGGTTCTCACAGATCCCCAAGAGGAGAGCTTCTGCCTGTCAGTCAGCGTCTCTCCTCTCTGCTTCGCCACGCTCACTGGAGCGCTGAGTTGTGGAGGGGTGGGGAGCGGCCGTCTCTATGTCTCAGCAGCTCGCTGAGACTGCCATCAGTCAGGGCAGCTGGCAGATCCAGACTTGGGAAGTTGGGATGACACGCTGCCTCGACTGACGGCAGTGACATCAGCGGAAAGCAGACTTCAGACCGCTGAAAACATGTCACAGGAGTGCAAAACGAATTGCACTCCTGTGGCCCAGAGGAGAAGCCCAGCCTAAAAAGCTCAGGACTTCCCGGACTTCTCCTTTAACCACTTCACGACCGCTCACTGTATATATACGTCATTTTTTTGAAGAGGGATATCTCGGTAACGGCAGCAGCTGCTGCCACAACCGAGGTATCCCTCTTTACAGTGAGCGGTCCCCTTTCCGATAATGGTGGTCATCGCGGCGGATTCGCCGCGAGATCACCGTTATCGGCGGCGGGAGAGGTGCCCCCCCCCTCCCGCCGCTCTCCCGTGCCTTCCGCCGCTTACCGGAACCGTCGGCAGCGGCGGAGGCGATCGGGTCCGTTCCCTGCCTGTGTATAGAGATGAGTGAGGCTAAGATGGCCGCCACTCATCTCTATACCATAGGAGGGCGGAAGCGACGTCAAAAACGTCACTTCCGCCCATACGTCTTAAAGGGAAATTTACAAATGTCATTTTTTTAAATGACATTTTTAAATTTTTTTTTTTTTTTTTTTCCCATTGAAGTCCAAATATGAGATCTGAGGACTTTTTGACCCCAGATCTCATATTTAAGAGGACCTGTCATGCTTTTTTCTATTACAAGGGATGTTTACATTCCTTGTAATAGGAATAAAAGTGATCAATTTTTTTTTTTTTTTTAAAAACTGTGTAAAAAATAATACAATTAAGTAAAATAAATAATAAAAAACAAAAAAAAAAATTTTAAAACACCCCGTCCCGACGAGCTCGCGCGCAGAAGCGAACGCATACGTGAGCAGCGCCCGCATATGAAAACGGTAGTCAAACCACACATGTGATGTATCGCCGCGATCGGTAGAGCGAGAGCAATAATTCTAGCCATAGACCTCCTCTGTAACTCAAAAAATGCAACCTGTAGAATTTTTTAAATGTCGCTTATGGAGATTTTTGAGGGTAAAAGTTTGACGCCATTCCACGAGCGGCCGCAATTTTGAAGCGTGACATGTTGGGTATCAATTTACTCGGCGTAACATTATCTTTCACAATCCAAAAAAAAATTGGGCTAATTTTACGGTTGTCTTATTTTTTTATTCAAAAAAGTGACTTTTTTCCAAAAAAAGTGCGCTTGTAAGACCGCTGCGCAAATACGGTGTGAAAAAAAGTATTGCAACGACCGCCATTTTATTCTCTAGGATGTTAGAAAAAAAACAATATATAATGTTTGGGGGTTCTAAGTTTTTTTCTAGCAAAAAAAACAGTTTTTAAACATGTAAACACCTAAAATCCAAAACGAGGCTGGTCTGGAAGTGGTTAAGCAAGCCATCAGCAGATTGAATTTTGGCCAGTTTAGTGGGAACCAGATGAATTTTGATCCATCAATGGGCAGGCTGGTTGTACTAAAGTAGATCTATCGATCAACTTCAGTACAACCAGCCTATCAGGGTTTTTTTTCCATGCAAATACTGCCAGCGGCTATAACCAGCAGCAGGAATCATTATATTCTGATGGTGGGGGATTCCCCCATCAACACTGAATGTGCTTAAGGGGACATTGAGCAATTTTCTTTCTTTCAACCCATGGTATGTTATTTAAAGAAATCCCACAAATTTAGTGTTTCACTTTAGGTATTATTAGGCCTCATGCACACAGGAAATTTTTGCAGCTGCTCCTAGGAGCATCTGGCATTTTTTTCCCAGCCTCTGAACTCCCTCCATGTTAGTCTATATGTGTCCATGCACACAGACATTTAGCAGCGTTTAGTGGCAGGAGAGTTTAAGGCTTAAAAAAAAACCTCTACCAGTGCATCCAGGAGTAGCAGAGTTTGGGCAGAAAAACACTTGATGCTTGTAAACTCATCTAAACACACCTAAATGTGTGTTAACGCTTAGCATGTTTAGCGCTAGACTGTTAATTCATTCATTGGAACATGTCCCCCAGAGCAGAGACCAGTCCTCCATGTATTTTGTTTTACAGTCCATTAACCACAAGCCTAGTAAATTGCCATTACTTATTTCTAAGCTTCAGCATTGACTTTATTGTGGTGCCGATTTGACATTCAGAGTTCACTAAACTGCCCCGTACAGAACCCAGGTACATTCAGCTCATCATAATTATGAAAAATACGCATCAGTCAGTGTTTCACATGATTTAAAATGTTTGTTTTAATTTACTCTATCATTTATAGCACCAATCACACTGTGTTTTTGAATCATGTGAAGAACTGAAACACGTGTTCCATACATTTCCAATCAGACTGCCAACAGATCTTAGAAATTTGGAGTTCAGAAAAGCAATAACTGAAAATGCAGTGCTCATATCTACATCACTATACTGTTTTCTACATCACTATACTGTTTATACATATTTATGAAGCTCACAGTGAGAGAACCTTAATACTGTCAGTGCATTGTAACATGATCAAAAGGACAAGGAAAACATGCCAGCCCCTCTCTGCCATTTCCGCAACAGCATGACCTCCCAGGTGGCAGAGAAGAAAGCCTGATCGCTTATAAAGAGCTAGAAGGCAGGGAAATGAGGGAAAGAGGGAGAGAAAAAAATAGACAACTTCATCTAAAAAAAAAAAAAAAAAACAACAACAAGCAGTTATTGCAGAAAAGCTAATTGTGGAAAGGCAGTTATATTAAAGCAACCATTTCTACACACAAAGTTCTGCAAACCTGGAACAGAATGAAAATCAGATGCCTTTCAGTGCCTGTACATACATTGCAATGTCTTCTGGGGGTCTCTCAAACCCCGGGTGTTCTGTTATGCAAATATTGATTTAACATAATCAATAGTTGGCCCGCCCCCTCCCTTTTCACGTTCCACATTAAACATGACAGATGAGCCTGGTAAGCAATAGTAAGGCAAGGGAGGTATGTGCCATTTTACAAAATGTTCGCAAAGTTTTGTTTTTGGAAAGGGTTACATTAACAATTTCTATTAACAATGCTCTACTTATTGATAAGGAAAGGAAATTGTGTGTAAAATCTGACTGATCGGTGGCTAATTGTTAAGGAATGCTGCACCTTTCAGGTTGCTTTTGCCTTAAAAAGGCCAGTTTTCTTTTTATGCCATTTGATTAAGGCTCCATGCAGACTGGCCTAAAAACCGCTGCTTCTACAGGCGTTTTGTGTTCTGCCTGTTGAAGCAGCTCAATGTGTCCATAACAATTACAGGCATATTTTTAACTCAACGTTTAGAGGCAGGAAAAAAAAACAAACTCTGGTTTGTGTTTCTAAATTGGAGCTTTCTGGCAGCAAAAATGCAAAACTCGACTAAACTCGTCTAAACTTTGTACAAAAAATATTCTATATGAGCATTTGTTTTCTGCCAATGGAACTGGCATTTTTTTTAAGCCCAGTGTGCATGAAGCTTTCATTTTTAATGCTACTTGGAAAACACATTTGTGTGTACAGAAGAAATAAGACTCTGTTGCACCCTGTGAGAATCACAGCTGCATGTACCAATGGTGATGCTTTTAAATCAATGCCAAAGGAACACCTAATTAAAAAAAAAAAAAAAACTGCAATGGATATAGGTAGAATTGATCCACAAGTCCCAGTAGTAACCTCCTTTCTCTCAACTCGATTGATTTAGTAGTGAACACATTTAGTGATTGAATTATAATTGCACAATCCAGAATGCCTGCGGGTATTTGCACTGCTTCTAATAAATGTCCCACACACCCTCTTTTCCACATTGAGCAAAAAGGGAGGGTTGGCTAGGAATACATGAGAGAATTGTTACTAGTACTAATGCATTATAAATATTGCAGTGTGCAAAATAAACTTAGCAGCATATTCTGGATAATGTAGGGAAAGATCATTAAGGGGAATTTAGATGTAGTGTAGAGGTTAGATTACTTAACTGCATACAATGCATGTAGGTTGAGATGAGTATATTTTTATTTAGGTCCACTGGGACTTCTATGGCAAGCTCAAATGCAAGTAGAAATCCCTCAATTCATGTGTTCCATATTAGATCCAGGGAAATGAGTGTGCATTTCAGAGTCATCTCACACAGATTACTTCTTTTGTGAAAGATTCCCATTAATCCATGAATGTGAATTAAAACTGATTCACTGCTGAGTGTTAAGATCATGTTTCATGTACGTATGAATAGGAGACGGAGTGGGAATTTTGCCAGAACTATTTTGGGTCAAATTCTAAAGCAGGGTATACACAGACAGTTTTTTTTTATTGAAAATGAAATGAAAAAAAACTGACAGATTCCACATCCACACAAATTATATATCTCCCCCCCAATGCGCTATTGTATTTTGACAGCAGGGGCTCCCCCCTTCCAGAATACACTGATCAGCACTGCTGCCATTGCCTACGAGCGCTAATCAAATGCTTCTTTTCCAGCAGGAACATTCAACAGAAGCTGTTGAACAGACAAGGGTAATCACAGAGTGAAATTTGACCAGTTCCTACTGAACCAGCTGATTTTTGGCCATTGCATACCGAGTTTTTAGTATAGTTATGGCCTTAAAATTCTATTTGTACCAGACTATGGACATTTAAGTATTTACATTATCTTATCTTAAGTGGTAAATAAGCTCTTACTGTAAATAAACCCCTCTCTAGCTCCAGACACTCTTAAGCAATTATTTTTCAAACCTTATAATGGCAATAAAGGTACTCTGATCAGGTTTTACACAGATTGTCAGTGGTGGTCCAGCCTTCAATGTAAACACAGTGTACCTGTTCTTTGTTTACATTAAAAGGGTGAAAGTCTACCAAGCCCCTGTTGAGAGAGAAAACATAGTAAGATAAAGCTGCTAAGAATCTGACTACAACACATCAAGAATAATGCCTAGTACACACAGGCCAAAGGTCAGGAGACATTGGCTGTTTTTAATTGAACATTTGGCCCGTGTATATGTCAGCCAGTCCAACAGAAGCCATCCGCCTGGCCGGCTTCTGTCGGATGAGCATGCTGGAAAACCAGATCAATAAGATCAATAAATTTAAAAGTGATATTTTAGTAATAGGTGGTGTCTGGTGGGCTAAGCTAGTCCCCAGCTTCTTCCGGCCATGTATAGATCAAAATTCAGTCATATGAGCAGGGACTGACTGAATTTCAATCCATCTAGCCCCATTCCCACTTAACAGAAGGCAATCTGCTGATTGCCTTCTGTTGAACAGGACTGTTGGACAACCTTCATTCTGTTAGCCAATTGGTTGCAGTGCTGATTAGTGTATTCCGACGGTGGAGGAGTCCCCACTGTCATAATACAATAGCATGGGGAAAGGATTCCTCCATCCTTCTTGCTTGTGGGGATGGGAGAATCAGTTTTTTTTTTTTTTTTGATCAGCCCTCTGGCTGATTGAAAAAACAAATCATCTATGGCCAGCTTGAGTCTTGGAAACCCCACCATGAACCACCACAGCCGCCGCAGATGGCGGGCACTAGGACCAGCATGTCCGGTATTCTAGTGCGCATGTGCCGGATGGCGCATACAGGGTGCACCAGTGGCCAGGCTGAGTGATGTCAGACACCAGTCTGACTGAGCTCAGTAGGGATGCACAAATAGCGAGGCGAGGACACCATTCCACAGGCGCTCTGAGGGAAGTGGATGTCCATCACACCTTGTAAACTGGCAAATAGGCAACCCCACACTCGGAACCCGGAATCACATATGCACCACGCTTTTGGTACTAGCAAAGCGGCTATTTTAGCCCCTTTTTATATATATAAACCTTTCTTGTCCTCATGGCATCCCTTTTTCCTCTGCCCTGTAGGAAAGTGGATCTAAAAGCTCTGTATGCACACTTCATTCTAATGTGTACACACCAATGTGACTGAATCATTCTATCCCGGATCAGTGAATAACCAAGGTACTTTTGTCTTTTGTTTTTTGTTAGTTACCCTCTTTCCTCTTTTTTAGTAAAAGTTATGATTTAGCATCTATTATTAAATGGTCAAAGACCCTGGGAGGACAAACTCTATGTTTTTTTATATAGACAGGGAAGAACCTGGCTTAAAGTGATGTGAGCAGTAGTGGCCATATATCAACTGATATGTGAGTGTGGGACTCAGTATTGTAGCTTACCCGAATACCAACTGAAGTATTCACTAGTACTTATTTATATACGATTTACATCCATAGTTATCCTGTGCATTCCCACATCCTGACATATGTGCTGACTCCTGGCTGCCGGTCAGCATCGGGGTCCTCAGTCATTACCTCCTCTTCGGAGGGGGCCTTTTTGCAGTCATGATTTCCCTGGCGTAGGTGAGCGTTGAAACCCCTTGTTAAAGCACTGTATCATTGGTGAATTCATGTATATTGTGTATACATATGCAATTTGTACTTTAATATTCATAATTTGTATTGTATTCTAATTAAAGTATGTTCCTCTGACTAGAAACTTTGAAGCGACAGTTCAGGTAGCCAGTAATTCTTTTAATTCATGAGGACTCAGTGTGAGTATTTTCTTGATACTCCTAGTATTGCCCCACAGGAAGTATATGATTCAGTATATCCTCCAGGAAAAACAATTGTGTTCTATATCTTTTTACCAATCAATGTGTTGTATATGTATGAATTTTATGTGAACTATTAAAATGTGTTATTTTTATCCATGCCTATAAAGTCCATTGTTTCCAATTCCAGTATTTACAGATTATGTAGGATGTGGCACATTTATACCAAAGGTGTTACATTGCCACCTTAGGGCATTGCAATCAATTAAATTTCGAAGGTGAACTAGCATCAACAATAACTGATTTTATATATATATATATATATATATATATATATATATATATATATATATATATATATATATATATATAACTCAATTTCTAAAATCTGCAAACCTGCCACACCAATTATACATTTTACATGTTGGATTTTTTGTATACTATGGAGAATGTAACAAGAGGAGTGGTAACACAAGAATGATAGAGAATACCCTTTTATAGCACATAGTAATACTGCAAGTTAGGTGGGTAGAATGTCAGAAAAACCAGGGCTAACCACTAGCAACTCCAAAAATGTAATAAAAAAATTAATTAAACACTAGGGCACTTGGCCCAGAGGGGTACACCTATAACCAAAATTATTAATGTTGGCTGGACTAACTCTAAAAGACAATTGTTTGACATTCTTTAATAATCTAAGCACTGAAAATTGAAGAAGCAAAAAAAAGAAAAGCAAGCTTAGTTTATATTCTTATGAAAGTATATATCAGTTTTCAGTGCAGTCTCCAGTAAGTGCTGATATTAGTTTATATAATTTATTTTATTTTACTTTATTTTTTATCTCAATGAAGTAATTGGGCTGATATATATGGGCTGATATATATATATATTTTTATATATATATATATATATATGTATTTTTTTTAACAGGATACATTAGCTAAGGTCTGAAGGTACCCACAGAGATCCAATATCTACAGTTACCTCAAGAATAGCAACATTACTCCTGATAAATACATTTTATTATAAAGTACTCTTTAATGATTTATCCTATTCCTAAGCCTCTGGTAAAACAATTCTTGCAGTCCGCTGATACAGAATAACTATATACTTTGCACCTCAGCTCTGGAAATGTGGCATGACACTCATCATGCTATTATTACAAGAAATTATTCAGCACCCTTCTTTTATATGGAAATAATGCACCATGAAATCTCTTAGCTGCATGAACATTTCATTTTCCACTACAAATTAAACATTTTGTTCACATAATGAAAAGGACAGGGTACGTAAAAACGTCACCTCTTGAAAACAACTTTTATAGCAAAATGACCTCAGTTGCTGGCAAAAATGGAAAACAATGTCTGATCAAGCGCAGAAAAGGAAATTCTCTGAAATGTATGCAATATATTGTTCAAAGCTTTGCATATCTGAAATATTTTCAGGACATTATTGAAAAATATTTATCACATTATTCATTTTACTAGTGTTAAGGTACATTGTTACTTTGCATCGGCCTTTTATTTCTAATGTGCATTCAATAATTGGGATTTTCTTAAAAAAACATTTTTTTAAAACCTGAATACAATCAAACCTCTTTTATTATGACATTTTTGATAGATTTTTGTGTCCCCGTTTGAGAGATTTCAATGCACCTCCTTTTTGACAGGTGTTGTACAGAACAGAAAGGAAATTAATGGAAAGTAAGGAAATGCTCCCCATGGGGACCCATATATTCTCTCCCACCTCCACAGCTCTACCTTGCAACTTTAAGTGTAATAAGCAGCCACGATGAGCAATAGGTTTACCTGGGATATGGTAGTGACAAGCTCAAGTTTTACAGGAGATCTGCATGTCATTTCAGTGTCCTATACTGTATCTATGGATCATAGCACACTAGAATTTCAAATTTACCTGAGGCTGGTGCAGACCCCCAATGTATGTTTCAATGTACTGCCTATTTTCGGTTTGTTTAATTGTGCAAGCACACATTGGGGGCCCTCAACTCCATCGAAATTATCTTAGAAAATCATTGAATATCATACACAAAATCAAAATTCCTTCTTGTCTTTTTCCCTCTTTAAAAGAAAGTGATAGGCACCCATACATGTTACCAGTCATAAGTTGATATTCTAAAAACAACCAGTATAACTACGTCAGTATTATCCATTTTATTATATTTCCTAACAATAATTCTGTGTTGATATTTTATATTCTCCTCTTTGTACATAAGGATATACTGTCAGGTTTATACAATCATCTGTCACTGGATATGAAAGACAAACTCCCTATATCCTTTTAGGTCAGTTTGAAATGCTTTACTCTTCTCAGTGATGCCAACACTTATGTGTCACTAAAGACAGACTTCACTAGCTGTTATAAGAATGTCATATACCATGAGCTGGATAATTCTGAAAATCCATCATAAGTGAGTGGAAAACCCTTTCACACAATTGTTATTGAAACAAGTTTCTCCATTGGAAGATTTCCCATCACCTCCTGTTCTAGAAACAATGGTCTCCAATACAAAAAAGGCAAATGTAATCAGCAGGGCTTTAGATACATTATAGTATTAATATATGATCTAATATAATTATAATACTAATTGATACAGTATTAGTTAAATATGGGAGACATTAATGAAGCCACTCTCACTCTTGAGCACAGCTCTATACTTGTTTTATATCAAAACCTAAACCTATTTTAGTAGCATTGATCCAGATGAATGATCAACTACAGATTGTAGAATTCATGAAACATGTGAAACTAGAATTGATTGGTTTAAGCCAATGTCATTCCTGAAGCTATGGTAAATTACAAAGAATTATTCTTGTATTTACTGGTGCCTGAACTCATGTCGCAGTTTCTTCCTTTTTTATACAGGATTTTACTGTCAGAGATAACTATACCCCCAAGGTTATGACAGTCAACTTCATGGGCATTTTTTAGACTGTTATGTTTAGGTAGAATAACTGGTCAATTTATTTGTGACACATAAAACATATGCAAGCTAAATGAGAAATGACTACTTGTTCTACATAAGCAGGAGAGCAAATTGGCAAATGTAATAAATTGTGAGAAAAACTTTGCATACTCTAAATTTTTTTTTTGGGGTGGGGGGGGATTTTACCAAGCACTAGGTGATGTTTGCATGAGACTGCTAACTTACAGAGATATAAATGGCATATAAAACATCGTTTGACTGAACTGATTCAGAGTGTGCAGTATGTCAAACACATATTCAGTGATGGTAAGGACTTTAAATGTGGGGTATAAGCAGTTAAAGTTAATTTAAAGGATAAGTTCACCAAAAAATTTAATAAATGCAAATTTTTTTTGCAGGTAAAAAATGTGCATTTATTATCTTTTTCTAAGGAACCTTGAGAGCATTGCACTCTCAATCAGCAGATCATGGGTGTAATGTTCAGTTCCTGCAGACTCTCACGATAGCTGTCTGCTTGTACCACATACAGGCTGGCAGTTACCTGAGAGCAGGAAGATCACTGGATTATGAGGACACTCGCTAGCTGCCTTGCAGCTCATTGAAAACTACAAGCCATCAGCCGTAATTGCTGACAGTACTTGTAGGCATTCATTCACAGGAAACTGTGAATGAGTGATGCAGCCATGTGGGTGGAGCACTGGGTGGCCACTCTGTTTTCAAATAATGACAGTGGGTGTGGGGAGAAGCTCAATGGCCCACTGTTACAGGGAAAGGGGAGGGGGGGAGGATGAAAATGCTGGAGCATGTAACATGTTCCACAATAAAAATGGATAGAGCATGTAACATGTTCTAAAAGTGATTACCTCTGCGGTTTTTATTTTTTGCGCTATAACCAAAAAAAGAGCAACAATTTTGAAAAAAAAACACATTATTTTTTACTTTTTGCTATAATAAATATCCCCCAAAAATATATAAAAAACGTTTTTCCTCAGTTTAGGCCGATATGTATTCTTCTACATATTTTTGGTAAAGAACATTGCAATACGCGTATATTTACTGGTTTGCGCAAAAGTTATAGCGTTTATAAAATAGGGGATAGATTTATAGCATTTTTATTATACATTTTTTTTTTACTAGTAATGGCGTCGATCTGCGATTTTTATCATGACTGCGACATTATGGCGGACATGTCGGACAATTTTGACACATTTTTGGGCATTAATACAGCGATCAGTGAGATTAAAAATGCATTGATTACTGTAAAAATGTCACTGGCAATGCAGGGGTTAACACTAGGGGGCAATGAAGGGGTTAAGTGTGTCCTAGTGTGTGTTCTAATGGAAGGGGGGTGGGGACTGGGGACTGTGCAGGGAAGCTAGCAGATCCCTGTTCATACTCTGTATGAACAGACGATCTGTCAGTTCTCCCCTCAGAGAACCGGAAACTGGGTGTTTACACACACAGCTCCAGGTTCTTCGGGTCTCAGCAGCGATCGCGGGAGCCCGGTGGTGATCGAGACCGCTGGCCACTCGCATTGGCTCGGGGGGCGAGTGGGGGGCGTGCGCACACACCCCTAGTGGCCACAGGGCGAAGCGACGTTACATAACGTCTTTTCGCCCAGCCGTGCCATTCTGCCACAGTACAACTGCGTCAGCTGGTCGGCATGTGGATAAAGAATTACATTTAATATAACATAATATAGATAAACCTACAGCTACGTATTTAAACTAAAAGAAAGTTTTAGTGAGAAAAATGGTTAAAAATTACAGATACAAGGCTTAGAAATGAAAGAGGGATAGAACAATAGATTTTTATTGGGTTCCAAAAGGATAATCATATACAAACATTGCATATGAGTAGACAATGCATAGCTCTTATGAAGACATAGATAATACACTATAAGAACAATAAAGGCACAATTAGTTTCAGCAGATCATGAACACCAGATTATCCTGTACAAACAACAAAGAATACTAAGGAGGTTTATACTAAATTGCTGGGATGTATAAGACAGAGCTAGTTAACAATTGCAGAACAATAACTAGTGGTGCACCCTAGCTATGGTCTGTTTTTAAAGACATAGTCTCAATATTTGCATGCTGTATCAAATTTCGTTAGGGCATTAGTCCTAACAGTAAGTGATCTTTCATATGTATAGTGAAGATTAGGTAGAGCTTTGAGTTTTGACACATTAGACACATTAGATTTTTACACCACATTTTGGTAACTAAGGATTTTGCTGCCAGAAGTACTTGAAGTACCACATTGCTTAGGGAATCTTTCAATGCCTAAGTTTAATATTGCTAGGGCTGGGTCGGTTGGTGTAATGATCCCAGTAAGTTTAGAAAATAGTTGAAATGTTTGCAGCCAAAAGCTTCTTACATGACCATAATATGTGGAGTATTGTGCCCACTTGACCACATTCTCTCCAACATAGGTGGGAGTGGGTTGGAAAGAACTTGGCTAGCCGATACTGGGTGAAATACCACCTTGTCGTAATTTTTTGACCAAGTTCCCAGTGATTGATGCAATGCGTTATAGTGTATGAATAACAAGAGGCATTCAACCATTGGGTATCTGTAAAGTAGTGAGTGTACAGCTTGTATAATAGTGTAAATTAGCTGTCACCTCAAAATAACTCAACACACTGGCAACAAAAGTGAGAACACACCTAAGTCAAAACTTCCAAATTGGGCCCAATTAGCCATTTTCCCTCCCCGATGTCATGTGACTCATTAGTGTTACAGAGTCTCAGGTGTGAACAGGGAGCAGGTGTGTTAAATTTGGTGTTATCACTCTCACTCTCTTTTACTGGTCACTGGAGGTTTAACATGGCACCTCATGGCAAAGAACTCTCTGAGGACCTTTGCTCTACATAAAGATGGCCTAGGCTATAAGAAGTTTACCAAGACCCTGAAACTGAGTTGCAGCATGGTGGCCAAGAACATACAGTGGTTTAACAGGACAGGTTCCACTCAGAAATGGCCTCACCATGGTCGACCAAAGAAGTTGAGTGCAGGTTCTCAGCCTCATAATCAGAGGTTGTCTTTGGGAAATAGACGTATGAGTGCTGCCAGCATCGATGCAGAGGTTGAAGGGGTGGGGGGGTTAGCCTGTCAGTGCTCAGACCATACGCAGCACACTGCATCAAATTACTCTGCATGGCTGTCGTCCCAGAAAAAAGCCTCTTCTAAAGATAATGCACAAGAAAGCCCACAAACAGTTTTCTGAAGACAAGCAGACTAAGAACATGGATTACTGGAACCATGTCCTGTGATCTCATGAGACTAAGATAAACGTATTTGGTTCAGATGGTGTCAAGCGTGTGTGATGGCAACCAGGTGAGGAGTACAAAGACAAGTGTGTCTTGCCTACAGTCAAACATGGTGGTGGGGGTGTCATGGTCTGGGGCTGCATGAGTGCTGCCGCCACTGGGGAGCTACAGTTCATTGAGGGAACCATGATTGCCTACATGTACTGTGACATACTGAAGCAGAGCATGATCCCCTCCCTTTGGAGACTGGGCCGCAGGGCAGTATTCCAACATAAACACCCCAAACACACCTCCAAGACAACCACAGCCTTGCTAAAGAAGCTGAGAGTAAAGGTGATGGCCTGGCCAAGCATGGTGCCAGACCTAAACCCTATTGAGCATCTGTGGGGCATCCTCAAATGGAAGGTGGAGGAGCCCAAGGTCTCTAACATCCACCAGCTCCATGATGTCATCATGGAAGAGTGGAACATGACCCCAGTGGCAACTTGCGAAGCTCTGGTGAACTCCATGCCCAAGAGGGTTAAGGCAGTGCTGGAAAATAATGGTGGCCACACAAAATATTGACACTTTGGGTCCAATTTGGACATTTTCACTTAGGAGTGTACTCACTTTTGTTGCCAGTGATTTAGACATTAATGGCTGTGTGTTGAGTTATTTTGAGGGGAGAGAAAATTTACACTGTTATACAAGCTGTACACTCACTACTTTACATTGTACCAAAGTGTAATTTCTTCAGTGTTGTCACATGAAAAGATATAATAAAATATTTACAAAAATGTGAGGGGTGTACTCACTTTTGTGAGATACTGTATATATACACACTATATTGTCAAAAGTATTCTGAGTTCTGACTTTCTTCTAAAGTGGAGATAGATTTTAACTGTCCTCCCAATCCAATTGTTTTTACAACAGTGCCTCAGTCACAGCATTTGCAATCCTCCTTAGAACATGTATACACAACTAGCAATTAAAAACAACAAAACACTATACCTAATACAATGTTGTGTGACTTTCTATAGTCTCTGTGTTATCTTATGAAGGACAATAAACAATAAGCGCATGTTGCAGCATTGTACAATATTTGTAGTGGTTTGGAATATGGTTGTTTGAACACGCACTAAGATTGCACAATAATTCCATGTTGCCATGCATCCTGTGCTATATACTTTATGCATTCAACCCATCTCTCCATGGTTGCAGTTGACTATGTTAAGTTTCGTGTTCTAATCAATAAAAAGGGATTTGCAGACTGTAGGAAAACCATTTTTTTCGTTGTTCGCTTATCCCTAATAAATACTGTCTTAAATTGTTTAACATGTGTTATGTGCCATCTCGACAATATAAGAAAGGTAGATTCATAATGTAGCTAACTTATTTTTCACAATATGTGCTGAAGAGTTAGGTGGGTAACTAAATGTACAGGGGCGATCCTAGGTGTTTTGCTGCCTAAGTAGAAGTGTAAAATGCCACTTCCTCCAGCTAACATTATAGTCATATTGTTTAACCAATGTAATATAATGTGACATAATATACAGTAATTATATAATATAATATGCTGTGACAGAAATGCTTTAATATATAATATAATATTAATATATCTCTGTCTCTCAAAAGTTACATACAGCTTGTTGACATTTGAAATCTAGGATAAGGAAAAAGTTTTGTTACAATAGTTTACTGTTTAGGTACAGGGAAAATTATGTACATGTTATTAATTACATTTATGAAATTGTTTTAAAATAAATCCTGTGTTCCGTCGGATTAGGCGACCCATCAGATTTCGTAACGGAAGTGACGTTCCGTCGTGGCCATCTTGGTACACCCGCACTCGGACACACTAAGCCTACAGTCTGAAGTCGCCAAACGGACATCTTTTAACACCCACTGAAATCTTGCATTTCACACAAATTTTTACCACTAAACTGAGCTTATATCGTAAAATACAGTATTTATAAATCCGTGACACTGCGGCAAGCCTGCTCATCTCACACGTTTGCTAATCTGACAGAAGACCGCTGCTTTTAAAATTCAACATCAAAACAGTGTCACGGATTTCTAAATTCTGTATTTCACTATATAAGCTCAGTTTAGTGGTAAAAATAAGTGTGAAATGCAAGACTTTGGTGGGTGTAAAAAACTTCAGACTGCAGGCTTACTGCCTGAGTGTGGGGTGTACCAAGATGGCTGCGACTGAATGTCATTTCTGTTACAAGTTTTTCCGGGTCACATAATTTGATGGAACACCTGTACCAGAATCCCCTCAGTAGGAAAATTACCACAGCCCAAGAACTTTTGCCTGCTGATTGAACTCCATTAAACTTTGCATACAGTACACCTTACATAATTAGCCACACCCTTCAATGACTCCTAAAGAGAATTTTTATGCTTTATACAATGGCATAGTGTTCTGGCTAACCTTAACTTCTGGTGTCAATGTGTCAGCTCCATGTCCCACAAATACTGAATATTTTGTCCTTCAGCATTATTGGCTATGTAGACAATAAACAGTTACCTGTACACAAGTCTCAGCTACATTATTTTTTTTCAAGAGAGCCCTAAACAGGGACTTCATCATACACCAGTGTGCCTTTTTAAGCTAACAATTTCATCATCTCATCACATAGGCAGTCCTTGTGCCTAACAGAGCAGTAAACCTGTTTTACAGTGAACATGCTCAGCTGTCATTCCCATTCACTTCCTATGTGATATGTAGGAGGGACAAAGAGAGGCAGACAATGAATATCCTGGATCCCATCTATCACACACTGCCACTCAAAGAAACACTTTCTGGACAGCCTGGCTTGATCTCTTCCACAAAGAGCAGTCTCAGGGCAAGAGGATGCTATTACTACTATAGCCAAGGAGGCGTCAGGATGACTGTGAGAGACTCACAGGAAATGTGATCCCAGAAAAGGAAGTCATACCTCCTATCTGATGTACGAGCTGGATTGAGGGGGGTCCAGTACAAGAAACTGTCTCATAGCTTCCTCTGCGGCCTACATAATGTCATGCATTTTGGACAACACAATAAAGTTTACAGTATTAAGCCTCAACAGCAGAAAAATACACGTCAGTGTAGCTAGGACATGCTTTCTTGTCAACAGCAGTTTAGGAGCCCTTGACTTCTGTTGTGACCTTTAGGTATCCAGCACCCAAAACCTCCTCAGTTGTAAAGGTCCCTATGATTTTTGTTTGGGACCTAAAGGAAAGCTTATCATTGCTCCTGGCAAACAGATTATCCTTTTCATTTTTCCACACTGCAGAAAAAGCATAAAAGGGAGAATCTGTTTGTTTTTCAGTACTTTCACAACAATAATTAGTGCAACTTTAGAAATATTTTTTTTCAAAATCACCAAGAGAATGAGGTAGTATTATCCCTATATATTGCTTTTTGATTTGTCCTTCTACAAATTGTCACACACATTGGCCTAGCTTTGAGGTTTGAAAAAGTACATATTTGCATCAAGTTTAGTGCATCTCCTTAAATTGCAGTTGATCTAGAGCAAACAACGGCCCTCCAGCTGTTGCAGAACTACACATTCCATGAGGCATTGTAAAATGATGACATTCACAGACATGACTAGGCATGATGGGAAATGTAGTTCCAGAACAACTGGAGGGCCATAGTTTGGAGATCCCTTGTCTAGAGGAGGGTTTGCTTCCATGTGCTTTAAAGTGGAACTCCAAGAATATCTATTTTAATTTGAGTGAGGAAAAGTTCTTGACATCAAATGACAATCAAATAAAATACAACATCTCCATTCAACTATGCATTTTAAATATAAGCACACTTTAGTATTTTTTTATTTTTTTTGGTTAAAACAATCTACTGTATCTGTAAAAAAAAAAATGTTTTTGTGGATGATTAATTTAAATTGTTCCAGCTTTTACTTCTGTCTGTGACATCCTTTCTCCCTACTTTAAGGAGTGCCATTTTTTTGTTTGTTGGACCCTGAAAGTATTTTATATGGGCAATTTTTATATTTATATAGCTTGATTATATTCCCAATTTTCCCCTTACAAGTTCAAATGGTCTTTCCTTTTAACTGTGCTTTTCAATATTCATAATTCATTTAGATGTCTTCTGTACCAGACTGGCATGATATTTAAAGAGGCGATGCTGAAGCACATTTAATAGAAATGTTTAAAAGCATGCAGGATCTCCGTTAGACTATATGGCTGTGTACAATCTGCAACTCAATGTATCTCATCATATAAAAGCCTATTACGCAACCAAATACAAATGTTTCTAAAGCTTCCTAAAAAAATGTCTATTTTTCAGTTTAATAAATTGCTCCTATAAGAGTTTGGAAGCTTACAATAATTAACATGGGGGTAAGTAAATCAAAATCATTATTGCACATATCAAATTACAATTGCCAAGTAAATTATTTAACCTAAACGGTTATTTATTTATTAATTGGAACCTCTGGGTTATATAAATGTAGAATGTCCCTGACAGAAACAAATAACTATGGTTGACCTTAAAGAATAATTGTTTAGTCTTTCCTCATTATTGCCTTTCTACTCCTCTCTACCCCTTTCCTGTTCTATACATTTTTGTTATTTCCTTCTGTTCTTCATAAAGAAATCCCCACCCCATCTGCTTGCAAGGAGAAAGCTCTAAGCGAGGTATCATAATTCAGCTTGACAAGATGCAAGCATTACTATTCAATAATAGGCGTGTCATTTTATAAACATAGCTAGATCCAACCAACTGAAATTTTGAGCATTGCTTACAAGCTCAATAAAAAATAAAGAAATAAAATGTTTGCTAAAGCAGGCATAATAGAATAAAAAATATTACTATTTAACAAATCATCAATATACATTAAAATAGGCATTACCGCAGTGCTTTACATCAAAATAAGAATGGAATCTATTAACCACCATTACAAAGAATTTGTCAGAAAAGCTTGTTGTGAAAAAAAAAATCACCATTAATAATGTTCAGATAAATAGGGCTAGCAAGCGGTACTTAAGCTCCATGGTTTTGCAGTACAATAGAACCTGTCACATATATCTATTCAGTTATATTTGTTGCTCCACGGAGAGTGTAACACGTTTTACAAATGTAACACATTAATAGGTTGTCAGCATTAAGTGTAAAGTACGGTTTAATGGAACCTTACCAACTTCCCGGGATATCTGTGTAAATGCTTCCACTCCACTTTCTCCATAGTTCCCCTCTGAAGCTAACGTAGAAACATAATTCCAACCTAGGGATGTTACAATGTCAACCATTGCCTGGGCTTGGTAGGAGTCAGGTGGGACAACGCGTGAAAAAAAGTCATATCGACTGTTGTCACTTAGCTCTGGTGCTGTAGATGCATAGCTGATTTGAGGTATCTGCACAAAAGATAAAGGAGAGAGAAAGTATAAACTTTTATTTGATAAAGACTTCACTGGATAACATTTAATATTCTGATAAGAATGTTGCTGTGTAGCCATAAACTGTGTTAGTCTACTGAGCATGTTTCATAAATTTGTATTAAGCAGATCAAAATATTTACTTTCCAGTGAAAGTGATTTTTCCATAATTATCTCGATATTATTATTTTGCCATCAAGAAGGTAATTTCATTAAGTCAGAGGCAGACAGTGATTCATACTGAGCAGAATGTAAATAGGAAAGCCGAAAATTCTTAAATCAATTGCTTTTAGGTTATTCTAGCAAATATAGTTTTGTATTTAAGAAAAATCACCTTTTAAGAAAAGATAAGGCCATAACTGTGTAAAATGTATACTTGATAGAAAAATATGATTTTTTTTTACATGATTTTTATACTAGTCTGAAATAGAAAAAATCAATGATGCTTCAAGAGATATACACTCATTTATAGTAAAAAAAGCTGCAGAATCCACATAAAAATCAATGAGCATCAATTAACAACTGCTTACACTTTCCCAAGAATTCAACAAAGCCTGTTGAGGAAGAAAATTAGGGTCTAAAAACACTAGGACTTATTAATGACACTACAAGTTATACTTACCTGCTCTGTGCAATAGTATTACACAGAGAAGCCCCTTACCACCTTTTCTGGTGTCCCCTGCTGGCACTGTTCGCTCTTCCTTCCCTGTGGGTGTGCTCTCAATCCAGGCTGTGTGACTCCAAAGACACACACAGTGTGGCTTAGCCACACCCCCCCCTGCTCTCTCCTCACAGGATTTGATTGACAGAAGCAGGAGCTAATGTCTCCCGCTGCTCTCAGTGTACCCTGGGAGACCAAGAAGAGAGAGCAGCAGCACTGCAAACAGGAACAGTGCTGGATCAACAGAGGCCTCAGGTAAGTGTTCAGGGTGTGGGGTATTTGGAACAGGTATTGGAAGGCTTAATCCCCTTAATGCAGGGAATGCATTAAGGGAAAAAATGTTTGCATTTATAGCCTCTTTAATAAACATTAAAGCAAGAATTAGCAGCAGCACTATGGTTGCTAAGTCTTATTTTTGCAAACTGGGACCACAATATATGGGAAACCTGTGTCACTTTAATACTGCTTGTGGTGTGTTAGCATATTGTTGAGTTTTAACCACTTGAAAGTTTATTCTGCATAGTAATTCATAAGTAAATACTATTCTTGCTTCACATTCCTACTTGAAGTTCATGTAAGTACCTTTTAAGATAATTTATGATATATAATGCCACTTTTCTGTAAGAGAGCCTTGAAATACCAGAAATAGTAACCCTGATATCAGACACTCAGCAATCAGTCAATTACATAGTTCAAAGAGACTGTATGATCCATAACTATAAGTTGTTTACTGTGCTTACTACTTAAAGCTGATACAATCTGCTATTATCTGCTATTATTTGTTAATTGCTGGCCACATGCCAGTAGAATTTTGCTACATTTCGTTTATTTTGTTAGTGGGGTCTGTAAAGTTCGTTAATGAGGTCAAATGAACATTGGGTTTTGACCACAATGACAAGAATATTTGAAGGAGTAGGATAGACATTTTTTCTCCAAAAAGAGAAAACTTTTAACTGTGAATGTATCTTTTGCTTGGGAAAGTCCATTCTTTTCAAAATTTGATTTTAAAAGCAAATGAAGTATTGGAAGTATTTTCAAATGGCATTTGTCAAGTGATCAAATAACGTGGGAATTTTTTTCATGAATGTTTATTTGAAAACTAGTATATGGCCACTTTAGTAAGGGTAGATTTATTAACAGGAGCAACACAGGGGTACAACATACACATTTCTCCTTGCTATATCACTTTTAAATCCCTGCAACTATAGAAAAATGGTGTATTTGCTAGAAATGCACTCAGCTCTTAAGTCCTGTTGTGGCCTGACAACACAAAGCATTTTTGTGAACTAAATGGGGTGAGCCCTGCCTAGATTTAATTTGCTAAGCTACTCAAACTTTCACACTTTTCTTATGTCTGTAAAATAAATACTAATTATTCCGTAGTCCAAGATAAGAACTAAGACAGTGATAAATCATCAGTGCTAGATCAGGGTTGCCATCATCCCTGTAATTAATATATAATATTAAAATATCTCTTTGAATGGGACTTTTTAAAAGGCAACCAAAGATAACAAAAACTACCATATGTTATAAAAATAGATTTTATGAATATCACTTTAAAAGCTCCTCACATGAGGCACATGTTCTAAAAACAAACATGTCAAATGTATTCAAAATAGAACACAAAACATAGAAGAATTGGTGATACCCAAAACCATGAATGGCTGTATGATCAGAAGTTCAATAACAGCAGTACATGGAACGGGCTATCCAGATAAGAACTAGGAAGGCTAGTTGGACTCCTTGAGATTACACAAAAAAGATTCAGAGGACAAGGGACAGCTCTGAATTTCTAAAATGATCAACATTTTTTTTAAATTATTAACAGACATAATAAAACTCTTTCAATGGTTAATATACAACACCAAAGATCATTGTTGAAGTTTACATATACGTTCAATAAACTTGGCTCAAACTTTGTAAACTCAGTTCAAATTTGTCTAGGCTGTGTTCTGCCACTATAGCAGAAGGTCACATACAATAGCATAAGTCTTTAAGTATTCTTTACGGTATAATATGCCCTTCCCTGGAAATATTGCAAATGTGACTTGTTATCTTATAGAGTATCTGTAAAAATTTGGAAAATGCCGTCAGCAATGAGCTAGATAGTAAAGCCAAAATTTTGTTCCTTTTTTTTTTTAATCAACACAAGGGACAGTGCTTACATTTAATGAGAAGTGTCCTGGTGGTTGCTGTACTAGTTGAAATCTTCTATTCTCTGTTCCCATTCCCCACTCACAGCCTTGCAGCAGTAATCTTCCAGTGATACGAGGGCTAAAGCTGCTGAACCCGTCATAGCCACTCGTCAAGAGTGCAGACTATGCCAGCCCTTTACATCCACCTTCTCTTTTCATAGGAGCTATGCTATAGCTTCCATCACTTAAGAACACTCTATGAATAGGGGACAGTTGGATGAATGATAAGTTCTTCTTCCCCCTTCATAGAACAGACTAATGTAATGTGTGTGTATGTGTGTGTGGGGGGAGCAGAGCATGGTCGATTTTAACCAGATTAGCCGACACCAGCAGAAGGAAAACTTTTTAGATGAAAGTATTGCCCCTGGTGCTGATTTTTAAAAAGATGAATAAACTTGGGCTTAGTGGAAGTTCACCCTAAAACTAAAAACTCTAAATCGACTCACAGCCA
The DNA here is from genome assembly GCA_028564925.1 of Lithobates sylvaticus. Taxonomy (NCBI): domain Eukaryota; kingdom Metazoa; phylum Chordata; class Amphibia; order Anura; family Ranidae; genus Lithobates; species Lithobates sylvaticus. Next base: position 430,194,708 of record CM053029.1, read on the forward strand.
TAATCTAAGACTAAGCTATCTAGTCCTGTAAAGCAAAAATCGCTATACGTACCTTTTATGAAGCAGCTCCGGTCCGGTCTCCAGGGTCACAAGCTCTGTGCAGGAGACAGCCGACAATGGATGGGAAATGCCTGGGAAGTGACATTACCCATAGAGTTACTATGGGGCTTCCATTGTCGGCTGCCTCTGCTGTCCCACGCAGAGAAGCCTCTGCTGACAGCTCAGTGTGGGACCGGACTGGAGCAGCTTTAGAAAAGGTATGTATAGCGATTTTTTGCTTTACAGGGCTAGATAGATTAGTCTAATGCCCCGTACACACGGTCGGAAAATCCGACCACAAAATCCATCGGATTTTTTCCGACGGATTTTGTCCGACACTGCTGTTGCATACACACGGTCGGACAAAGTTGTCTGAAAATCCGATCATTCTGAACATGGTGACGTTTGTTGTCTACGATGGAACTACGTAGAGGCTAGTAGCCAATAGCTTTGGTCTTGTAATGTGATCTGAGCATGCGTGGCACTTTGTCCGTCGGAATTCGCTACACACGATCGGAAAAAGTCCGATAGGACTTTGTTGTCGGAAAATTTGAGAGCAGGAGATAAAACTTTGTCCGTCGGAAAATCCGACGGAAAAAGTCCAGAGGAGCCTACACACGGTCGGAATTTCCGACAACATTGTCCGATAGGACATTTTCCGTCGGAGAATCCGACCGCGTGTATGGGGCATTAGATTGTGGATGCAAGAAGATTTAGAGATTTTAGTTTTAGCCTGAACTTCAACTTTAATGTAGTCTTAATTTAATTATTTTTAGAACATTCATGTTTCTGCATACTGTTTCAGAAATATAAAGATAGACCAATATAACACATCTTATTTAATGCCTTCTAATAAAATCATTCTTGTCAATCAAATGTTAGAAACACTTAGTTCAGTCATATAAAATACATAAAGTGCCCATTTGGAGAAGCAAATGTGGTTTTAACAAAGAATGGATCAAACTGTCCATTAAAATAAGGTACACATTTCTCATGTAAACACATTTTCTCCTAACAAGTGCTTCATTTCAAAGGGATTGTATTCCATTTTTGTGTATTGCATAACCATGCTCCTATTAAATGTTCAAGTGAAGTGTGTCCTGTGATTAAGCTTTTCAATGGCGTCACAAAGGAATCCTTTGGGTTTAGAGGCTGAACACTCACTGGGTGACAGCTGCAGTTACTGTCTTCTGGCCAACAGTGACATCTGCAATTTGCCATCTGCCAAAAAGCACAAAATATCTGGCCAATCATTTTACCTTGAAGACACAGATGTTTTTATTTTGTAAAGTAGCTAGTGACATCTACGTTTGGGCTCAAGGGTCCTGATGTATTATTTGCTTTTGATACTGTCCGGAGTTTCTCATTATCATCGATGGATGAAATGAAGGTATGGGGAATATTATATTATATTCAGTACAGTTTCACTAAAATGCAAAACACTACAACAAAATAACATTGTTTAATGTCTACACAGAGGGAAACCATATACCCATTATAAACATGTACCACTCAATTTAATGAAATGGCTAATTCTATAAAACTAGCTATAAAACTAAATTATTATAAAACAAGTGTGGAAACAGTATATTGCTTTTTTAGTGCTGGTTGGAAAATAAAGTTAACAAAAGAGATATTAGTAACAAAGAACTGTCTTGTTATAAAGACATAAGAGATTAATATTCACAAAGGCGCTCACCAATTCAAGTGTGAAACTGGAAAAGCTGAGTATTACTGGGTAGAGGTACACAGTGCATATGTTGGCTTTCTGCAGTTGAAGGCTAATAGCACATAGTGGTACATCTTTTTTTTACAAAGAAATGAGGGATGAGCATAGATGTACATTATAAGAACAAAGTGGAGTTGCCAAAAAAAAATGTTTAAATATTTAGTTGGCAGCGTGGACCTACATTGCCGGGAGGCCAGCAATAGAGGTTCTGCCCTTTGCATGCTCCCCGTGCGCCCCCTTGGGTGAACACAGATCCCGGCCCCTTACCTTGTGATCAGCTGTCAGCCAATGACAGCTGATCATGTGATGTAAACAGAAGCTTGGTAATTTTTTTTTTTCTCATGCTGACAGCATGAGAAGAAAAAAAAGCCGATCACCAGCTTCTGTTGAAGGGACATCGGTCCTGAAGAGGAAGAGGCATAGCCGCCTCATCTGTGCCAACCAGTACCACCTGCCAGTGCCACCTGCCATTGCCCACAGTGCCATCAATCAGTGCCTACCAGTGAATATCAGTGACACCTATCAATGCCCAATAGTGCCACCTATCAATGCCCACCAGCGGTGCCAATCAGTGCCTCATCAGTGCCATATAGAAGTGCTGCCTATCAGTGTCATCTACCAGTGCCCATTACTGCCACCCATCAGTGCCACCCATCGGTGCCCATCAGTGCCAGCTATCAGTGACACTCATCAGTGCCCTTCAGTGCAACCTATCAATGCCCTTCAGTGCTGCCCATCAGTGACACCCATCAGTGCCACCCATCCATGCCACGCAACCATGCCACCTCTCAATTCCCATCAGTGCCACCTCTCAGTGCCCACCAGTGCCACCTCATCAGTGCCTATCAGTGCCGCCTATCAGTGCCACCTTATCAGTGCCCATCAGTGCTGCCTTATCAGTGCCACCTTATCAGTGCCCATCAGTGCAGCCTCATCAGCATACATCAATGAAGGAGAAAAATTACCTGTTTGCAAAATGTTATAACAAAATATAAAACCGTTTTTTTTTTTTTCAAAATTTTCGGTCTTTTTTCATTTTTTTAAAAACCCAGAGGTGATCAAATACCACTAAAAGAAAGCTCTATTTATGGGGGAAAATTATAAAAATATCATTTGGGTAAAGTGTACATGACCGTGCAATTGTCATTCAAAGAGTGACAGCGCTAAAAGCTGAAAAATTGGTCTGGGCAGGAAGGGGGTTTAAGTGCCCAGTAAGCAAGTGGTTAAAATACAATTCCAGCCCAACACTAACCAGTCTTGAAAGTGTTTCCTCACACTTCCTGCCACCTATAATGCCTAACCTGTGTAAAAAAGATGGGTATACTTACCTATTTCTAATCCACTCCAGTCACTTGATACCCTGTGTTATTGAGTGGCAGCTGCAGGGGATGGGAAATGAGAGTACACAAAAAGCACAACGCTAGAAGAAAGATTGGTTAAAAGTTTTTTTATCGTTAAACATAATTAGAAGCTGACATAATCCTAAGGAACACCTTAATAAATACATCCTTTTATCACTCCATTACATTATCAGTCAACAATCTTTAATGTAGACTTTCTCTGTTGCCTTCCACCCCCAAGATTAAAAGTCTATTTTATAAATTGTCTATATATGACTAATGGTGTTATGGGGTGAAGGAAAGATGTAGGTAATAAGGTGTTCCTTAGGACTATGTCAACTTGAGAAGGGAATGCTGCTCACTAAGCCTCCAGACCTTAACAGGTGCTCCCATCCTACAAAAAACACACAAAATTATTTCATGCGCTCAAGAAAACAGTCTCATCTAAACCAAATGTCAAGGCGACGTCAGAGATGGGATATATTCAGACCCCAGGCAGCTGTTTAACTTTCAGAGAAAAGTTCAAACAGAAATAAAATTAAAAAAAACAGCGCTCAAATGGGATCATGAGAAAAGTTTATTTGTAAAACTGCTCTAGTGTCAGAACAGAGCAGAAAACAGTTCAGTAGGACATACTGTTCAGATCTTTGAAAAAATATAGTGAAACCAACATTTGAATTAAAAGTTACAGCATAGCACCATACCGCCTCAGGTCCTGATGGCTGGGGATGTGTCAAGATGTTACTAATCCTTCACTTGTTGCTGTGTGCAGGGGCCGGCTCCACATCCCATATGCAAATAAAGCAGATGATATCATGGAGGGGGAGGGAGAAAAACACTCTCCTTGATGGTTATAACTACCGCTGGGTGCAGAGAGGAGGATGGAATGGACACTGGTGTGTTGTCCTGTGCGTTCTCAGCCGTCAGCGCTGAGGGCATCACACGTCTCGTTGTGAGGAGGGAGGAAGCACTCAGCCTGAAACCCGGAAGGAGAAAGACACCGCCGCTAGTCTGGAGCACAGGACGGCGGGGCGCACGCTGCTGGGGTTACCAAGGCAACTGTGACTTACTAGTTTTGCGCGCATGCGCTTTATCAAAGTCACGGGAGCCATAGCAAGGACGACTTTTAAAGATAAAAAGGCGCCAAAAGATGGGAAAAAGAGGGAGGGATGTGAATAGTAACATCCATTAACCCCCTGTCATCACTTCCCTTGTGATATATGCATAGACATTAGACATGACAATACACACGCTACTTTCCTACATCAGCACGAACAAAAAAACATAAAAAATTAAAAATTTAAAAATTTAAAAATAGATGGTAAATAATAATAAATCTGAAAATGAAGAATAAAAAAAAAAAAAAAAAAAAAAGGAGAAATGAAAAATAAAAATTGTAATAATAATAATAAAAATATATAATGATAATAATTATAATTAATATAATCACGCTATTTTCCCAAAAGCATATATATGTTCATGAATGCATAGACCTGAATGCATGAAACCATACAAATTCATATTCACATTTGTGTGTGTATCACTACTAATAAGGGATAACATTACTGAATGTAGCTGGCATGTGTAAATGTCAAAAATCAAAATAAAAATAAAAGTAAAAAAATCTAAATAAAAATGAAATTATATATATATATATATATATATATATATATATATATATATATATATATATATATATATATATATGTATCATGACGCACATATATATATATATATAAATATATATGTCTATCTCTCTAACATGCACACTTAAACAATAAAATTAGTTATATAAATTAGTGCAATAAAACTGTGTTCATAATTAATTTAAAAACATATTGAAAGGCATTTTTAAAAACAAACATTTTTGAGAAAAACACTTTTGGAAGAGCATTTTAAAAGACTTGTTCAATTAATGAATATATACAAAAATTATCGTTTTCACATAATACTCAAGACATCGATTTCCTCATTCATTCCCTCAGGTGCAAGGGAACCCAAACGGTATATCCAGAAGGTTTCCCTTCGGCATAGACGGGAAAACCTTTCGTTATCCACGAGGGTCTCCTTGGGTATGACCTCTATAACGCGTACCTCCATCAGGCTGAAATCTTTATTATGAGCCTGACAGAAATGACGCGGGACACTGTGTTTAACACAACCTTTCTTTGTCAATCTCCGGTGTTCCCCTACCATAATCCGCAAAGTGCGGATAGTGCGTCCTACGTAGAGCATACCACAGGGACACCGTAACACATACACTACAAACTCAGTAGAGCAAGTAATAAATTGTTTCATTTGAAAACATTCACCTTTCTTGGTAGTTATTTGCGAGCACCCATGGGGAATGGATTGGCAGGTAAGGCAACCCCTCTTGTGACATTGGAAAATGCCCGGCCTATCCTCAAAATAGGTACTAATAGTATCATCTATTGAAACTTTGGGTTTTGTAATTTTACTGGGGGCAATAATATTTTTTACTGTGCGGGATCGCCTAAACGTCACCTGTGGTTTGGGGGGAAGGACCGGTGCCAGAATGTGATCGAGTTTTAAAATCGCATAGTGTTTATAAATAATTTTAGAAATTGATCTAAACTTGGTATTAAAATTTGAGACAAACCTCGCTGAATAGGCCATATCCTCGGGTTTCCTTTTTGATCCACCGAGAGATAACGTCTCATTTGAAAGGAGAGCATTGGAAATTAATTCCTTGGGATACCCTTTTTCAACAAACTTTTTCTCCATCACCCGTCCCTGTGTTTTGTACTCCTCCAATTTGGCTCTGCACAAGTCTATGGAAACAAAAGGTTCTGGACTGCCGCACTTCATAGAAAAGGCATCTTTATTGTGAAAAAATTAAAATAAAATCCAACATGACAGTCAAATCAGATATGGAGACAGGAGTATATTACTAATGCGTTTCACATCATTCGAGTAAGCATCGAATGATGTGAAACGCGTTAGAATTTACTCCTGTCTTGTCCATATCTGATTTGACTGTCATATTGGATTTTATTTTTTTTTTTCACAATAAAGATGGCTTATCTACGGAGTGCGGCAGTCCAGGATCTTTTGTTTCCATAGACTATGTGAACTTGTAATTATAATTTATGATGTATACTTTTTGAAATGGTTCTAATAAAACTTGGATTTTATTTGATATACTGTTGACCTCTATTAAAGTTGTAAAGGCAGAAGGTTTTTTTATGTTAATGTATTCTATGCATTAATATAAAAAGCCTTCTGTGTGTAGCAGCCCCCCTATTACTCACATGAGGTCCCTGTCTGTCCTGCGATGTCCACAAGTCCCTTGGCCATCCATGACTTTCCTTCCTGATTGGCTGAGACACAGCGGCAGCGCCATTGGGTCCCACTGCTATCAAGTAAAGTCAGTTAGCCAATCAGGAGAGAGAGGGGGTGGGGCCAAACGGCAGATCCGTGTCTGAATGGATACACGAAGCTGCAGCTCAGAGCATAGCAGAGGGAGGGGCCAGGAACAGCGAAAAGGGACTTGAGATTTTACAATAATTTTATGCTTTTATGGCAGTATTACATTGTATATCCATGTTTATGTTGTTGTCGTTCAGGTGTCTATCTAATAGTTTTTTGAAATTATCGACGCTCCCTGCTGAAACCACTGCCTGTGGAAGAGAATTCCACATCCTTACTGCTCTTACAGTAAATAACCCTCTATGCAGTTTAAGGTTAAACCACTTCTCTTCTAATTTTAATAAATGGCCACGTGTCTTTTTAAATTCCCTTTCGTGGAAAAGTTTTATCCCTATTGTGGGGTCCCCAGTATGGTATTTGTACATTGAAATCATATCCCCTGTCAAGCGTCTCTTCTCCAGAGAGAACAAGTTCAGTGCTCGCAACCTTTCCTTATAACTAAGGTCCTCCAGACCCTTTATTAGCTTTGTTGCCCTTCTCTGGACTCTCTCCAGTTCCAGGGCAAATCTCCTCAAATGTTCAGGGATATACATTATAAATATATAAAAAAAAAAAAGAATGCTTCCCCACTCTATGGAAAAATAAAAAAAATAAAAAATGGTTAGAATTAAGTTTTCAATACATGATGCATCTACCATTCTACAAATGAAGTGTCACTCCAGGCAACAGGTGATGCACTGTCCTTTTGAAATGTTCCCATTATTTATGAACTTTGACATTATGTTAACTTCCATAGCTTTAGATTTATTTATTTTTTTGACAGAGAGTTCATTAAAATACCAACATGCTTACATTACAGTCATCAAAAGAAAATATTGCACAGCAGTACATAACGCAAGGAGAAATTCCAGTGCACATATTATTTTCGGATTGCATACAATACAGCACTATCCGCCATCATAAAAACATTAACTAAATCATAGAAACTAAATAGAATCTTTAGATCTAGTGGGAGTGTTTACCAATATAAATTTAGAAGTAGAATACAAAAAGAGGAAGGGGCAGGGGTGGCAAAAGATAGGCAGGGAATGTATCATAAATGGAAGGCTGATGGGGGGGGGGGGCTACCACAAATAAGCTCTAATAGCTTTAGATTTCATAGGAAATAACCAGGAAATCCTGCATATGACCTTCCTTTCTGTGCTGGTCTGACAACGCTATTCAGGCACTTTGCAAATGGTTGATCCTCCCTAGTGTTCTCAGAACCCAGAAGCTGAGCTGCTTGGTTACTATGCAAACGGCTTGTGCACATTGGCTTCTTCCTCCCCTTATGCATACACTAATACTTCTGTAACACAAGTGGGCAGCATTACTTCCAGATGTGATGCAGTAATGAGCAGATTTGTTACATGCCCACCAGTTGCCCATTATTCCATTTTGAAGGGGTATTGTGGTAACAGGATCATGTATAATACACTTTTTTTTATTATTTTGATCATTGCAATCTGCATAGCAAAAGATAAAGCTGCAAGTGACTTATTTGCTAATTTAAAGCTTTACAACTGCTTTAATCCACTCAGATTAAAGAGGAGGTCCCGCACTAATTATTTTATTTAAAGTCAGCAGCTACAAATACTGCAGCTGCTGACTTTTAAAATAAGGACACTTACCTGTCACGGGGTCCAGCGATGTCGGCACCCGAGGCCGAACCATCCCTTAGTCCTCGGATGCTGCCGCCGCCATGCTCAGTGAGGGAATCAGGAAGTAAAGCGTTATGGCTTCACTTCCCGGTTCCCTACTGACGTCCTAACTGGTCCCCCCTATCTCCTGGGACCCGCGTGTGTCAGCGCAGGGGGGCGGGAAGAGGCGTAGACTCCTGTGGGAGTCGATGCCTGGAAGTGGGTGCAAATACCCCCCTGAAAGGTGCTAACTGTGACACCGGAGGGGGCAGGGTTCCGAAAAGCGGAGGTTCAATTTTTGTGTGAACCTCCGCTTTAAGTAAAGTATCCAAATACATTTTAAAACTATAATCATAACAAACTTTAAGCAGGAAAAAAAAGTTTTTCTTTCCAGCAAATCTTCCGGTGACTTTAAAAACAAAGCAAGTCTACTGGATACACTAGTCTGTATAATGATCTTTTAAATTATTAAATTGCTCCCTTTCTGCCTCTTTCTTCAATAAAACCATACCACCTTTGGCCCAGAAAAGGTTGCTATGATGGTATGCTAATCCTATGTATGAATGCTATCCTTACATTATGTATAATACTGCTTTTATCAATAAGCCCTGTGGTGGTGTTAGTGTGAAATATTATAAGCTTCCACACATTTGTGAAATATAAGGGTAAAATTAAAGAACGGATAAGTAAATCTGCTACAGTAACTAATTTGTCCTATTATTGATGCTATGTTACAGACTTTCTATTGCAGACAATAATTGGAGCCTTTAAAACTAAACGGATCCAAACTGTACAGTGCGTAAAGAATGAAATATAAGGGTAAAATTAAAGAACGGATACGTAAATCTGCTACAGTAACTCATTTGTCCTATTATTGATGCTATGTTGCAGACTTTCTATTGCAGACAATAATTGGAGCCTTTAAAACTAAACGGATCCAAACTGTACAGTGGGTAAAGAATGAAATATAAGGGTAAAATTAAAGAACGGATACGTAAATCTGCTGCAGTAACACATTTGTCCTATTATTGATATTATGTTGCAGACTTTCTATTGCAGATAATAATTGGAGCCTTTAAAACTAACGGATCCAAACTGTACAGCGCGTAAATAATGCATTCAAAATTTGACTGTAAGCTTTGAAATGACAAATATATGTAGCACTAATGCTCTGAATGTGAAGAAAAGGGAAGATGCTAGACTTTACAGGTAAATTAACTAAATAAAATAAAAAGTTTCTTTGCAAAATCATTTATAAAGCTTGGCTGCTATAACACAATAAAAAAAAATTGCTAAGGAGAACAGACTCTGACAGCAATTCTTTTAAGCAATTCAATGTACCAACTTTTTCCTGATCAGCTCTCGTATAACTATTTTACAAAATATACTGTGTATCTGTAATACAGCATAGCACTATTTATTAAGCGGAACATGTAGGCAGGGAAAAACAGGAAGGAAATAACTCCACCCTCATTAATAAATAGCTTATGGGACCCCATCATATGTAGGTATATTGTGGATGTAAACCTAGTCACTAAAAGCTTATATCAGCTATAAGATTTTAATGTAATTTTAAAATCCCTTTAAATGTTTTTAAATCTACAGTTTTTCTTAAAATCATACCTGTTGATTATGTCAGGAACTCTTTGTTCAAGCATTTTCTTTATATATTTGTAGTGGGTCCCTGTCTTCTTAATGAGATCCTGTCAGACCTCAGAGTTAGGCTGGCCATACATGTTCAACTCTCTGGTGCAATTTTCCTTTAGATTTACCAAAAACCATATAATATGAGGTCAAAACTAAACAACAATCAATTGTATCCAATTAGGCAGGCCCTTGCACTGCATAGTTTAACCGATTCCCGACCGGCGCACGACGATGTACGTCGACAGAATGGCACGGACAGGCATAAGGGCGTACAGGTACGTCCCCTTTAAGATGCCGCGGTGCCATCAAGCGCGCGCCGCCGGTGGCGCGCGCTCGCACCGGTCGGGACCCCCGTGAGGCCAATCGCGGGTCCTACGGACTCGATCGCCGCGGGGATACCTGCAATCGTCTCACGGGAAGGCTGAACGGGGAGATGCGGAAATAAATAGCATCTCCCCGTTCTGCCTAGCAACTAGTAACGCCGATCTCTGCTCCCTGTGATTGGAGCAGAGATCAGCATTCACTAGCTGACAGCCAAGTCCCCCACAGTTATAAACACGCCTCTAGGAACATGTAACCCCTACACTGCCACCTAGTGGTTAACCCCTTCACTGCCAGTGTCATTTACACAGGAATCAATGCATTTAAACAGCACTGATTGCTGTATAAATGACAATGGTCCCAAAAATGTGTCAAAAATGTCTGATGTGTCCGCCATAATGTTGCAGTCCCAATAAAAATTGCTGATCGCCGCCATTAGTAGTAAAAAAAATAATTATTAATAAACATGCTATAAAACTATCCCCTATTTTGTAAACGCTATAACTTCTGCGCAAACCAATCAATAATCCCTTATTGCGATTTTTTTACCAAAAATATGTAGAAGAATACGTATTGGCCTAAACTGAGGAAAAAAATTTTTTTATATATATTTTGGGGGGATATTTATTATAGCAAAAAGTAAAAAATTATGCGTTTTTTTTCAAAATTGACGCTCTTTTTTTGTTTATAGCGCAAAAAATAAAAACCGCATGGGCGATCAAATACCACCAAAAGAAAGCTCTATCTGTGGGAAAAAGAGGACGTCCATTTTGTTTGGGAGCCACGTCGCACGACCGCGCAATTGTCAGTTAAAGCGACGCAGTGCCGAATCGCAAAAAGTGGTCTGGTCTTAAGCCAGCAAAATGGTCTGATCTGAAAGTGGTTAAAATGCAGTTCCATCCAAAAGCAGAAGTTCTGCTTTAACCACTTAAGCAACTAGCTGCCATAACCCCAGTATCCCCTTCTTCAGCGGGCGGTCCACTACAAGATAAAAGTGGTCTCTGCGGGGGATTCGCTGCGAGATCACTTTTATCGGCGGTGGGAGAGGGCCCCCCCTCTCGCCGCGATCCGGTGCCCTCTGCAGCTTACCGGAGCCGTCAGTAGCGGTGAAGGCGATCGGTTTCTTTCACATGCTGGATATGGAGACGAGTGAGGGTAAGATGGCACACCCCCGTCTCCATACCTTTGCAGGGTGGAAGCAACATCAAAACATCACTACCACCCACAGCTCTTAAAGGGACATTTTTTTTATTTTATTTTTTTTATTGAATTTAAGTGTAAATATGAGATATGATGTCTTTTTGACCCCAGATGTCATTTTTAAGAGGTCATGTTTTTTTTTTTTATATTACGGGATGTTTACATTGCTTATAATAGGAATAAAAGTGACATTTTTTGTTTTTAAAAACAGTGTAAAAATTTAAAATAAAAAGTAAAATTAAATGTTTTTAAATGCGCCCTGTGCCGACGAGCTTGTGTGCAGAAGCGAATGCATACGTGAGTAACACCCGCATATGAAAGCGGTGTTCAAACCACACATGTGAGGCATTGCCACAATCGGTAGAACAAGAGCAATAATTCTAGCCCTACACCTCCTCTGTAACTCAAAACATGCAACCTGTATCATTTTTTAAACGTCAGAGATTTTTAAGGGTAAAAGTTTGTCACTATTCCACGAGCGGGCGCAATTTTGAAGCGTGACATGTTGGGTATCAATTTACTCGGCTTAACATTATCTTTCACAAAATAAAAAAAATTGGGCTATGTTTACTGTTGTCTTATTTTTTAATTTAAAAAATATATTTTTTTCCAAAAAAGTGTTCTTTTAAGATCGCTGCGACTTGAGCGGAAGTTCTCCTCTCCCCGTCCCTCCCTGCAATTTGGTGGGACACGGCACAGGTTCCAGAATATTGCTCAGCCACTGAGGAGGAACAGCGTGACTCGTGCATGCGCAGTGCACACCCGGCTGTGAAGCCACAAGTTGTCACAGCCGGGTGCCCACACTTATAATGCCGGTGCCGGGGAGAGGCGAGGGAGAAAACCAAGGGTCCGGGCGGCCGCATCGCTGGACCGTGGGACAGGTGAGTGGGTGTTTATTAAAAGTCAGCAGCTATACTTTTTGTAGCTGCTGACTTATAAAAAAACACAAAAACTGTAACTCTGCTTTATGGTGAATCTAAATGAAAATTGTACAAGAAATTTGTGTATGGCCAGCCTAAGACTAAAAATTGTCATTTCAACAAGCATTATTCTGGCACGGTTAACTATTGTCACTATCGGGAAACCAATTATATGTAGTAGTCATCAATATATGCGGATAAGAAGTAGGTGCCAAGAGGCTGAGGCTGCAGGAGGTCAGTAGTACAGAGATGTAACAAAGGATGAAAGAAATGTGACAGCATGGCAACTGTTTATGACAGTGTCTTGGCAAAGTAAATTTGAGTTTAGTTAGATTTACACTTTAGCTAGGTACTAAACAAAGTAGAAGGTTATTAAGCCATGGACTTTTCTATATCCAGCATGTCCAAATTTCAAACTTGTGATTGCCTCTGAGAATTATGTTAAACTTTCAGTGCAGTTATGCTGTAGTTCCCTTAAAAAATAAATATGAAGCCCTTATAGGTCACACATCTACTCAATGTTTTTATCCAGACCAAAGTTTAGTTTATGATTGAAATTTTGATTTTCCCAACACTATGGGAAAAATATTTATTAATACCGCAGAGTGCAAAATCTGGTACAACTCTGCATGAAACCCAATCAGCTTTCGGCTTTTTTGTGACAACCTAAGTTGATTGTAAACAATCAGCTAGTAAAACAACCCATTCAGTTTAAAATAGAAATGAAAGGCAAAATATTTGTGTACAGATATAAAAAAAAAAACGTTATAAATACAATTTTTTCCCTTTTTTTATAAATGATCACATTCCCTCTCATCTAAATAAGAGCTGGGGGAGGAGCAGCAGCTTCCGCAAAGGCTTAACAGGGTGGAGGGGGGGTCAGGAAATTTCTGATCATTGGAGGAAAGCAGACAGACAGCACAGCTAGAGAACTGATCACGGTGTGTTCTCCTGCTTAGTGTGGTCAGTTTAAATAGACTAGGATACTTTCTCATACAAGTACATGATACAGCAGGCACATATCAGAAATTTGAAATGTCGGGTTTACATATTCTTTAACCACTTTGCGACCAGCCGTCGTCATTATACTGCTTCAGGTCGGCTCGTTCCTGCAAATTGCCATAGCTGTACATCGGCCCTTTAAACCGCTATGACAAAAAAGGAACCCCCTATGATTGGGACTTTAAATAGATCACCACTCTCACCAAAATGTTGTGAAAAAAATATAATAATTTTATTGGTATGTTTAAAAGAATATATACAAAGGACCCAATTGTCCAATAACAGGGTACACACTTCAAAATATGCATAACATTACAAAAAACAAGTTGCACAGACAGAAACACCTAACAACACTTTACAAAAAAATATACAAAATTACGGGACTGATGCTCTCATGGAGGTATGTGACCCCCGGATACTCGACGCGTTTCCAGTTACCCGAATGTGGGAGCCTTCGTCAGGAGCAGAGAGTATTTGATTTTGAAAAGTACCTATCGTTCACATTGGAGCCGATGTTCATAAACCGATCAGTTGTAGTCCAGGGAGAGAGGGGGATGCACCTCCCAAAGTGTGGCAGCAGACACGGGATTCAATCCTAATTAAATATTCTTTGTGTAGAATATATATAGAGGTCCACAGCAGGGCCCTAAAACGGGGGTGTAGTATACTAGGAGAAGTATCTGTCACTTGTGGTGTGCCCATGGATGGGGTTCACCACCACCTTCCGAGGGTTAATATCCCAGGAAAGGAGGAGTAGGGTCCCCTTAAGAAGTCCTAAATGCCCTTGTATGTAGACTGTCCCCTGTAAAGAGACGTATGGAAGATGTACCCGTGTGTCTGTAGTTATCTGCTGCTAAACTGCTATAGCTGGCTGCACGCTGCATGGCAGGGGAGCTGATGACCGTGGCTGGTAGCCGCGATGTCCCGCCAGCCATGTCAATGGTCTCAAAAAAGTACCAAAAGTGTCCGTCGCAATGTCACAGTCCTGCTAAAAATCGCTGATCACTGCCATTACTAGTAAAAAAAAAAATATATATATATAAAATTGCTATAAATCTATTCCCTATTTTGTAGACGCTATAACTTTTGTGCAAACCAATCAATATACGCTTATTGCGATCTTTTTAACAAAAATATGTAGGAGAATACATATTGGCCTAAACTGATGATTAAATTTGTTTATTTTTTTAGGGGGATATTTATCATAGCAAAAAGTAAAAAATACTGTTTTTTGTTTATAGCACAAAAAATAAAAACCGCAGAGGTGATCAAATACCACAAAAAGAAAGCTCTATTTGTGAGAAAAAAAGGACGTTATTTTTGTTTAGATAGAGAGCGTCGCACGACCGCACGATTGTTAGTTAAAGCGATGCGTCGGAAAAAATGGCCTGGTCATTAAGGGGGAAAATCAATATACGCTTATTGCGATCTTTTTAACAAAAATATGTAGGAGAATACATATTGGCCTAAACTGATGATTAAATTTGTTTATTTTTTTATTTTTTTGGGGGGATATTTATCATAGCAAAAAGTAAAAAATACTGTTTTTTGTTTATAGCACAAAAAATAAAAACCGCAGAGGTGATCAAATACCACAAAAAGAAAGCTCTATTTGTGAGAAAAAAAGGACGTTATTTTTGTTTAGATAGAGAGCGTCGCACGACCGCACGATTGTTAGTTAAAGCGATGCGTCGGAAAAAATGGCCTGGTCATTAAGGGGGAAAATCTTCCGGTCCTTAAGGGGTTATTTGAACAAGCTGAGGTTGGAAGTTGATTGGCTATCATGCAGCTGCACCAGATTTTTCACTCTCAAATTTTAGTAAATCAATCCCTATGGCTAAAAATAGGCAATGCACTAAAACACGTCAAAGATAAAAGACACAATCATTTGTGTAATTTGTGAATTATCCGTAGAGTCCAGAAATATCAGAAGAGAAAGAAACAAAATGTTGTAAAGTAGCTTTAACATGATTCAACCAAATACGATCCCAACAACAAGAACATGTTTTTATGGCAAAAAAGCTATTACCACAAGAGCACATTTTACTGAATATATTAACTGGGAGGGTTTTTAGATTGAATATGTGGGATGCACAAAAAAATTTAACACGTTGACCTTTTACCATAAAGTCACCCATCAAAATGTCTTTTAATTATTGAAGTAAAAAAATCTAACTTTAACACATAAATACGTTAATACTTAAGCTGCAAAATTTTTACATATTTAAGAGAATGACTTTTTTCTACACAGTAGCAGGATAACATTTTGATTTACAAATTATAGTTATGCAATATAATAATATAGGTAAATGTTAACTGTTATATCTGTGAGAACAAATCAACTCATACCAGATTCTCAAGTAGAAAAATGTGAAATGATCCTGTAATATATTATGACTGAAATATCTATAGCTGACTTTAAAAGTAGGCTCAAATTACAAATGGAACTAGCAAAGGTAATATCATCCTCAGCAAAGTTATGTTCTATGAAATGAGATCTTGTTGCATTTATATCAAAGCAGATTTTTACATGATTTTGAAAATGATTGTACTAACGTATGGCTGCTAAACCACACATTGCTCATCTAGATAACAGAACCTATTGTTAAGTATTTGAAAATATCACAGGATTTCAACAAAACTGAGCAATTGTTTGAAGTAGAAACCATAATACATCTTTCTGTATTGCAGTGAACAGAACAATGGAACGATCCATATCTACAGTACACTTTCTTATTACTATTGCTCATTCTTATATACAGTTGCAGCCAGCATAATCCCCCTGAGCATTGGTAAATAAATCAATTTGCTACACCTCAGTGAGGATAGAGCTAAGCCTCACCATAGTCTGCACAGTAAGTTTGGCCTTGGTAAACTTCTAGTGTGCCCAATTTAAAATATGTTTGTGTGTTGTTAAAGCATATTTAAACCCAAGAACAAAAATCTCATATTTTACAGTTTACTGGTCACTAGATGTGGAGGTTGTATTCGTCTACTTTGCTGTATTTATTTTTACCCAGGGACCCTGCCAGTAAGACACTTCTTAGAATGGCTACACTCACTCTTCCACTCGATCGACCATGGCAGGGCCTGTTCTGAGTGGAACCTGTCCTGTTAAACCGCTGTATGGGAATAAAATAAGAGCACAAGTAAGACGTGATGTGATCCCCTTGCTTATAAGATGCTACTACTGCTGTTAGTACTGTATTGTTTATTGTTTATTGTTTGTTATGTTAAAAAATCAAAAATAAACACCTTTTAAAAAAAAAAAAACGCCGTATGGTATTGGCCACCATGCTGCAGCTCAGATTCAGGATCTTGGCAATCTTCTTATAGCCTAGGCCACCTTTATGTAGAGCAACACTTCTTTTTTTCAGATCCTCAGGGAGTTCTTTGCCATGAGGTGCATGTTGAACTTCCAGTGACCAGTACGAGAGCGATAACACCAAATTTAACACACCTGCTTCCCATTTACATGACACTTGGGAGGGAAAATTGCTAATTGGGCCCAAATTGGACATTTTCACTTGAGGTGTGTACTCACTTTTGTTGCCAGCAGTTAGACATTAATGGCTGTGTGTTGAGTTATTTTTAGGGGACAGCAAATTTACACTGTTATACAAGCTGTACACTTTACATTGTAGCAAAGTGTAATTTCTTCAGTGTTATCACATGAAAAGATATCATAAAATATTTACAAAAATGTGAGGGGTGTATTTGCTTTTGTGAGCTACTGTATGTGTATTAGGGATGGGGTTCGAATTCGACACTGTGCAGAAATTGTGCAAACTTTTTCTGTTAGCAGATCAGCAAACCTCTATTTTATTTTAGTCCAGGATAAGGGACTGGACAGAAAACACCAATGAAATGTCATTAGTGTCTGGCAATTTAAATGACATTCCTTTGTGAATGTCACTTTTGCTCTAGTAAATCTTACAGGTGTCCACTTCATAGGTAGGCTTCAGGAATCCTCCAAGCATGTTAATGGAAATTCTAAATTTTTAATGTTGCCCTTTAGGCCCTATTAAAAGATTAAAAAAGCTTGCATTATTTCATGTTTTCCCTGGCAGTGCTCAGCTCCACATGCCCTTTGTTACATAATCCCTTGCTTATTAGCCTTAAATGACTTTAATGTATTTGGCAAACCTGTTCTCCAATCCAAAACAAGTAGATTCTCCTGTGTATCAAAGTGGATCACTGTGACAACAGCACTGTAAAGGCAAGCTATACTCCAAACTGATATTTGGATATTTCTGACTTAAACTGACTGTTGGCCTTTTATATCTTTTAGTTCCAGTGGTGGGACATCACCAGAAATCCCTAGCCCATCCACTTGTTAAGGCAATTACAAAGCCAAAATTACACCTTTATTAAAGCCTGGTGGGAGTGAGAAAATGCAGTACTACAGTATATGTATATATCACCTATTGACTCCCTGAGTAATGAAGTATAGTGTGTTTGATAGCAGATGCTCTTTAAGACATTATGTCTGATACAAACCACTAATGCTGCGTACACATGGTCGGACTTTCCGATGGCAAATGTGCGATTGGAGCTAATTGTCAGAAATTCTGACCGTGTGTAGGCTCCATCGGACAGTTTCCATCGGAAATTCGGTTCTCAAATTTTCCGACATCAGAATCCGTTCACGTAAATTCCAATCGTGTGTAGACAATTCCGACACACAAAGTGCCATGCATGCTCGGAATCAAGCAGAAGAGCAGCACTGGCTATTGAACTTAAGTCCCCGCCTTCTTGACGTTCGGAATTTCCGACCAACTTTGTGCGACTGTGTGTATGCAAGACAAGTTTGAGCCAACATCCGTCGGAAAAAAACATGGGATTTTGTCCGATTTTGTCCGATCGTGTGTACTTGGCATAAGAGTACATTTCAGCCTCTGTAGTTGTCTTCATCAGCTTATCGCCAAGAGCTTCATAATGATAAGGATTCTGCAATGCTCAAACACTATTTTGAAAATAATTTGCCAAATTACTTAAGGATCACTTTGTTTCAAAGTGTAAACAAATTAGATTTTGAAATGGGGAAAACAGGAAAAAAGAAAAGAAAGAAAGGCAAAGAAACAGAAAAGAGAAAAACATAGTTTCTTTATGAACTGTGCAAAAATAAATATCCAAAAATACACAACCAGGTGCAAGTAAAATAAAAAAACAAAAAAACACCCTTAATAAAAATTGATCACACCTGAAGTACTGACGACCTATCTCATTTCTTGAGACCCTAACATGCCATAAAAGTACAAATACCCCCCAAATGACCCTTTTTGGAAAGAAGACATTCCAAGGTATTTAGTAAGAGGCATGGTGAGTTTTTTGCAGTTGTCATTTTTTTCCCACAATTCTTTGCAATAGCAAGATTTTTTTTTTTTTTTTTTTTTTTTCACAAAATTGTCATATTAGCAGGTTATTTCTCACACACAGCATATGCATACCACAAATTACACCCCAAAACACATTCTGCTATTACTCCCGAGTATGGCGATACCACATGTGTGAGACTTTTACACAGCGTGGCCACATACAGAGGCCCAACATGCAGGGAGCGCCATCAGGCGTTCTGGAGCACCCGGGCCAATTCTGACATTTCTCTCCTACATGTAAAAATCATCATTTATTTGCTAGAAAATTACATAGAACCCCAAAACATTATATATGTTTTTTTAGCAAAGACCCTAGAGAATACAATGGCGGTCGTTGAAACTTTTTATCTAGCACGGTACTTGCGCAGCAATTTTTCGAACGTGTTTTTTTTTGGAAAAAAAATGTTTTGTGCTTTACAAAAAACAAAACTGTAAATTTAGCCCAATGTTTTTGCATAATGTGAAAGATGAAGTTACGCCGAGTAAATAGATACCCAACATGTCACCCTTCAAAATTGCACACACTCGTGAAATGGCGCCAAACTTCGCTACTTAAAAATCCCCATAGGCTTTAATTTTTTTAACTGGTTACATGTTTTGAGTTACAGAGGAAGTCTAGGGCCAAAATTATTGTTCTCGCTCTAACGTTCGCAGTGATACCTCACATGTGTGGTTTGAACACCGTTTTCATATGTGGGCGGGACTTACGTATGCGTTCGCTTCTGCATGAGAGCACATGGGGACAGGGACGCTTTAAAAAATATATATATATATTTTATTGTTCATTTTACTTTATTTATTTTAGTTTGACCCTTTTTTTCCCCCCAAAAATTTTTTTGATCACTTTTATTCCTATTACAAGGAATGTAAACATCCCTTGTAATAGGAATATGGCATGACAGGTCCTCTTTACAGTGAGATATGGGGTCAATAAGACCCCACATCTCACCTCTAGGCTGGAAAGCCTGAAATAAAAAAAAAAACGATCCTGGCTTTGATCGTAGCGAGTATCGCAGGGTATTGTTGGGTATCGCAGGGTATTGTTGGGTATGGTAGAGTATCGCAGGGTATGGCAGAGTATCGCAGGGTATGGCAGAGTATCGCAGGGTATGGCAGAGTATGGCAGAGTATGGCAGAGTATCGCAGGGTATGGCAGAGTATCGCAGGATATGGCAGAGTATCGCAGGATATGGCAGAGTATCGCAGGATATGGCAGAGTATCGCAGGATATGGCAGAGTATCGCAGGGTATGGCAGAGTATCGCAGGGTATGGCAGGGTATGATAGAGTATGGCAGAGTATCGCAGGGTATGGCAGAGTATCGCAGGGTATGGCAGAGTATGACAGAGTATGGCAGAGTATCGCAGGGTATGGCAGAGTATCGCAGGGTATGGCAGGGTATGGCAGAGTATGGCAGAGTATGGCAGAGTATCGCAGGGTATGGCAGAGTATCGCAGGGTATGGCAGAGTATCGCAGGGTATGGCAGGGTATCGCAGAGTATCGCAGGGTATGGCAGAGTATCGCAGAGTATCGCAGGGTATGGCAGAGCATCGCAGGGTATGGCAGAGCATCGCAGGGTATGGCAGAGCATCGCAGAGTATTGCAGGGTATGGCAGAGCATCGCAGGGTATGGCAGAGTATTGGAGGGTATGGCAGAGTATTGGAGGGTATGGCACAGTATTGGAGGGTATGGCAGAGCATTGCAGGGTATCCATCCATCCATGCTCAGCCATCCCTCCATACCCTGCAATACCCAGCAATACACTGCAGGCTATTGCTGTGTATTGCAGGGTATGGAGGGATGGCACCACCAACCAAAAAAATACACAGGTAAAAGCACAGAAAAGTAGTATTTTGCTTACTTACAGCATTTTTCTATTCCGCAAACATTTTTTCTTATCTTGCAATGTGTTTTTGAACTTGCTAGCAAATATTACCTCTGAAAAAAGAGTCAGTTCCCTAGCACTGCTTCCTCCCTTTCTTGCACTTATAACACCATGCATTACATAGTGAGCAGAATTTTAGGTTAAATTGCACTGGTAGATTTATTCCTTCATGCGAATACCAATCACAATGAATCACACACGCCTACCGCTTCTCTGCACCTGATGAGTGACTACTGATGATGCTTAAATACTACCTATTTGCATGAGTTTTCTATCCCCATGACCAAGCTCCGGTGGGTGGAGTGAAATGCGTTGGGGGCGTGGCCTGGTCGGAGTCCAGGCTGAGGTTGACACTCCACTTATCTCTCTAGGACACCTTAGATGTGCGAGTTCCAGGGGCTACCCACTTTTTTCCCTTGAAGAGTTTCCTCCATTCTTGCACATCTTAGCCTCATCCTCTTTTGGCAGTGTTCAGTTATTTTCAGTGCTGGTCTAGCTCCTCTACCCCTCACCTCACCTTTCTACAAACCTTTTATGTAGCTGCTAGGGGGGAAGCGAAGTGACTGAGTGTGCTGGGGCTGTTAGCATCACATCCAAGATGGCATCCAAGATGGCAGCACCCACCAGCAGTCTCAGGACTTTTGAATGTCTACACAAGGGAGGCTTTTGCAGGTAATAACATGAATAAACTATTTTAAATGAACATCTTATTGGAAGATTCTTGTTGGTCTGATGACTGGATCTCTTCAAAGTAAATACAGCTTCACCTCATTCATTTAACTAGGTAAACATACAAGATTAATGTGCTCCATTGCTTTAGTAAATCAACTTCACTGTTACTTAGGCAACCTCTAAACAAGCAGTTATTTCCTGCATATCTCCTGATGCATCTGTTATTTATCAAGATGCCTGAGCTTTTAGGAGATACAGAAGCTAATATATGAAAGATTTATATGTATAATTTTTTAGATTAACATTTAAGTGTTCCAAGTACACCAATATATTTGCGTGGGGGGTGCAAAAAGTTTCTACTTTCCACATGAAAGTATAAAGTGATTGCCTAGCCATTAGGCAAGCTTCAAAACAAAATCAAAAGTTTTATTCCTTGCCTACCTTAAAAATCAATCTGCGCTGAAGTACTAGGCTCAATTGGATTGATTTTATAAAGGAACGGTAAATTATTACATAGTTTGCTGAATAAAGTTAGTTACATGCAGGAGAATTTAGGAATAAGCATTTTTTTTAACATGGTTGGATATACTTTTTATATATGGCAATTCAAACAGTTCATGAAATGCAATCAACAGAGATTGACAACATGGCAAAGCATTAACACTCTCTCCTAATGCTTTTTGTGCTACCTGTAACTAAATGTAATTGTCCATCCATTAAACCTATGATTTGTACAAATCTAACACATGTACACTAATGCAGTTTTCTTCTTTATCTGCTTTAATATTGTTATTTTATGTTTAGTATATTCCCATGACCCCACCTCCTTCCTGGGTTGTTTCCAGTTAGTACTGTTTTTAGTTAGATGCTTCCAGCCTCTCTATTTAACTTCCACCTTAGTGGGGTCAAGCTTTTGTCTTTTCACCAGAAAAAACACAATGCATCCTTTATAATGTCAAGCTCAAACAAACTATATGGATTCTACTTCCAAGTCTTTTTGCTGAGTGTTGATCTTGTCATATCAACAAGTTGCTATACTGCCCATACAGGCCAGGTCTTGGGAGGTTTTTATTATTATTTTTTGCATAAAGTAACATTTGAGACATAACATATATGCTCTTACATACTGTATAGATGTTGTGTCTACTCAATGGTTTTAATAGAGTACACTTCAAAAAAATAAAATAATATTTTCTTGGATTTCAACGTTTTTTGGCTCAAAATCTCACTTGTATCTTCTGTTTTAAAATAGAAAAAAATTTTTTTTTTCCATTCTGTTCCACAATCGTACACATCTACAATACAGTGAACAATGCTCTGACAGTTACTGGGCAAAAATTGATTGCACAAACCTTATTTTATTATGTTTTTTTTTTTTATCAAAGTAAACTGAGTAATAGTGTTACATTGCTGGTTGACATCGCTTTTGTATAATTGATACATGGCTGACCGCGTTTCATGAGTCAGATTGGATTCTAAACTCAATTGCGCATATCCACAAGATTTGTAGTGGCCTGTCAAACAATTCCACAGAAAGGTTTTGGCTGTCAAAGTAAAATAAAGGAGTGTGAATATGTAACATCAACTTATTATTTCTGTACATCAGACTGTCAGTAGCTAATGGAAAACAGCTGGAGTTGATTTTTTGCTATTCACGAGTTAAAATAGGAATGTCATTATATCTTTAATTGTCCATTTTCAAAACTGTTGTACCTATTATTGGGAACAAGTGCACATACAGGGTACATATTTTTGAAGCCTCATCTCATTTAGGCTTTTTTTTATTGAAGTCTTTAGGAGAAATGGAGTCTATAAGAGCAGTTTCTTCTCTGCATATCTCAATATGCTACAATGTTATGAAACCAGATTCCTATCATCTTCACAGCAAAGTCCTTTCGATTGGAAATGATGTGCCAATCTTCATGAAAAAAAGTGTAGGGCAAACCTTTAATTAATCCCTGCAATGATTAAGGCATTTGAGGAAAATTCTTATGCGTTAACAAAACAACCAATTGATGAGCATGCTTACAAAACGTTAACATAGGTTACATTAGCCCAGTCAAACTACGTCTTAAAAAAAAAAATCAAATAAAAAGTAACGTATCAAGTATAGGTCCAATTTGTCACAATTTTTTTTTTACTTCTAAAAGGGAAACTAAGAAGTCTCATGGTAATTGGCAATATATAATTTCTGCACAGCAAATTCATCTACTTGTGCTTTTCCATTTTAAAAAATCAGGCCCGGGTCTATAGCACAACTATGCTTTAATAAATATCATCTAGATGAAAATCAAGCCAAATCATATTTGACTGGAGGCAAGTAACCCACTGAAAAGATGACATATTAACACAATTATCATATAATACAATTACTACTTAACACTGACTAGGGAGTAGGTATTATCAGATTGTTTCAATTCCACTCAAAATATCTGATGGATTACAGACAGGAATCTTTTTTTGTTCTCTTTATTACAAATTACTTTTGAATTAAGTGAAATGCTTTTAATTGTTGTCAGTTCAGCCAATGTTTGTAAATTGCTGAACAGTAATTTGACAGTATTTGATATCTTAAAAGTTGCAGTCTTCTTGTTATTTTTGACAATTGTTGGAGGAGATTACAGTTTTAATTGTATACCTCTTATTTATAAAAAAAAGTGAGCATTGACAATATTCTCTATACAAAATGCTTAAGAGTAGGTTTCAATGATGTTAAGTGATCTATTAGCTGTTGCCCATAAACTTGACTGGCTTAACAATATTCAAGGCCTATATGCCAATATGGAACATGAAGTCGAAAACGTTACAGTTCACAGAATTTAAAAATCAAATTACCTGTACAATATAACAATGTATTGAGATACATTTGGCAAGTATAGCTCACCCGCTGTGTAGTTCAGTTTTTCAAACAAAAATGTAGTACCCCAGTTCATGCTACATATTCTATATAATGTGGTGTTCTTGGAATGCACGTGCTGGTGATGCTTTAACAGCCTCCATCTTATCTCTCAAATGGGGCCAGATTTACTGGTCAGGGGAGCTAGAAGCTTCTGGTGGGTCTTCCATGCATTTAAATCATTAGTCTTGAAACCCTTTGAGGACATTTGCAAGCACCTGTTACCCCTTGCTTTAGCAGTGCCTCTGTTAGACTTACCAGTTGCCATTCATGTACATGAACTGCTCCTGCACCCACCTATGCACAGGTGAAATTGTGTAGAAGGATCAGCTGCCACCATCAGAGAGGAAGTGTGCAGAGGTTGGCCCTCCCAGTGCAGCCTATAAGAAGAGATAGATTTTTTGGTCCTGGTAGGGAAGAGTTTGCACACTTATCCCAAGAACGATTCTGTCTACACTGAGGCTCAAGCTGCCACATATTGGTGAGACACAGTGTAATGGTGGCTTGGAGTGACTTATGCTAGCTGAGCTTGGTAGGTTGTAGTTGTATGTTGTTCACACTAGGCTACAGTTTAATCTATTGGGGTAGCTGACAGTGGCTTAGTCTGTCCTCTTGCCTTCATGTCAAGTAAATGTATATTGCAGGTTGGGTCAGCTATGCAGTCAATAAAATGCAAACCAAAAACATTTCTGATCAAAAACATGTTTTCCTCAAGCTCGCCCAATTTTCCTATTCTCCAATATCTCTCTTGATAGTGACTACTTAACTATGTCCATTCCTTTTAAGCCAACATTTTGCCAAACCCAACTAGATCCAATACTGCTCTCACATACAGAGAGCCTTATGGATTCTTACATGGGAAGGTTGCATGCATTTAGAGGGTCAGGAAGCTGAGTAAGAGACTTCAGAAAGGATATTTTAACAGTACTTATACTGTACCTGATATAAAGGGGTATTTTTTTCCATTAAAGGTATATGTATAGTGCTGTCAATTTTACACAGTGCTTTGCACATTTGTACAATTACATCAGTTCCTGCCCTCAAGGACCTTAAAATTTAGGGTCCCTACATCACATGTATAAAACACATTCTAAAGCCAATTTATACAGGAGACAATTACCTATCTGCATGTCTTTGGAGAGTACAAAGAAACCTACACAAGCACAGGGAGATCATGCAAGCTCCATGCAGGTAGTGTTCTAGTTGGGAATAAATCCAAGTACCCTAGTACTGCAAGATAGGAGTGTGAACCACTTAGGCCACTGTGCTAGGTATGTGTGTTAAGCTTAATACACACAGGCTGAATGTCAAGCAACATTCGGCCTGTGTGTATGGCAGCCAGTTCAAGAGAAGCCAGGTTCTGTCAGATAAGCATGCTGGAAAACCAGCAGCCGACCAGCTCCCAATCAGCCAATGGCTGAGAGCGCTGACCAGAGTGTTCTGGCGGGGGGGCTGTTCCCCTGTCAGAACACAATTTAACAGCAGGGGAGATCACTGT
This sequence comes from Lithobates sylvaticus, assembly GCA_028564925.1. Lineage (NCBI taxonomy): Eukaryota > Metazoa > Chordata > Amphibia > Anura > Ranidae > Lithobates > Lithobates sylvaticus. The sequence continues at coordinate 430,220,305 of CM053029.1, forward strand.
ACTAACATTGGATTGTTAGTACAGCGGCTCTGATCGGAGCTATCAGTTTTTTTTCATTCAATCCCCTGAGTTGAACGGAAAAAAAATAGCAGTGTGTCCTAGACTTTATCCAAAGAGGATTAAAACTCAGGTTACAGCAAATTAGAGTTACTTTCGGCACAGTTTCTGTTTACTGAATAACATTAGCTGCTATCTGAAAGCTGTCAGTGACAGTTTCTACCTGGAATTGATTTCTAAAATATACCTATCCTGTTTATTTGCTAAATTATATTCTAGATAATAGATTTAGATAATTCTAGTTAAAAAAAATTTTTTTCTGGAAACATTATCTAGTCTATAGGTGTTATGACAGAATAATCACTGCAGGCCTATACGTGTATTTAAGTAGAAAAAAAAGCTACAGCATATACTACATTTATCATTTATTACAGATTACAGATCATTTATTACTAAAACGAAATAGTTCTTCTATATGTGCTACCACAATAGACCATATGTCTGCTGGAAGGCAAGTCACTAAATAACTGGTCTGAACATTTTAACTGACCTTTCCCAATTACAGTAAGTTTAAAACACAGTATGCTAGCCCTAGAGGATCACAGGTTAAAATTGAAGTCCCTGAGATGGAAATAGGTTTAAGTTATGTTCAGTGAAAAGCCCAGGAGCTGAGTTAGTATAGAGCTCATCACTAGATGGCCCATGTGTGACTGATGAGAACACTTCTAAAAAAGGGACAAGCCACAATTCCCACAGGTAAAAAGGATGACGGAGTACTTGGCAATCTGTTAGGAAGCAAGCTACAGTGAACAGAATTTTAATGTAAAGCGCAATCTTCTTGGCAAATCATTTCATTTTGTACTGTATATACTCTGCTAGAGAACATGAAAAGCTCTGACATATCACAAGAGAAATGACCAATGTATCATTTTCTGGGAGGAAAGGGTAATACTAATATTACACTATTTTAAATGAGAAGTAAATTCTTTCTGACATATTTCTCACAGTTTTCCCTTGACAAATATGGTTGGAAAAGAATGTCATTTTCAAAACAAAATGCAGCATCTATAAATAAAATGTGCTTTGAAGCTCAAAAGAAGAGTCACACGAGAGAATAAACAGCTTGTTGTTAAACCTTTTCCTATATGTTCCAAAAGGATAGGCAAGATTCCACGACAGGAAACCACAAAGCAGCAGCAACACATACGTTTGGAATGGATAAATACATGTAGTATCGGGCACATGTTGTAGTCAATGGACATAATTTTCCCAAGAAAACAAACAATAGTAGAGATAGATCACCATGGTATGCTTACACTGAAGGCTTGCATAAGCATGCAGTTTCATGCATGCATTGTGAATGCAGTCCTTGAACCTTTCTAGCAAATGGAACATTAATGTTCAATGCGTATGGTGTAGTCCTAGTTTGCGGTGAAGGTTGAACATCTAAATAATGCTGCTTTTGTACTTCTGTTCTGTTCTCCTTTTTACCATCCAAACAGGAACATCTGCCAAGTTTAAGAACCGATTACCTTTGATCATCAATCGAACTCTGATCAACCCTCAGACATTAATTGCAAGTATTCTTCCTTCCCAATTCTACCTTATTTCTTTGTGGCTGTATATTGTCATCCCTTTGAAACATCTTTTTTCTGTAAATGTTTTATTTGTACCAACTTGACCTTTTCATAATAAACCCTTATGTTAAACCTTGTCTCTAAATCTCCTAATGCAAGCTATAAACGAACCTGCCTCTTGAAGAGCACTACTGTTGTATAGTAAGACTTCTGAGCAGACCTGTCTGTGGTGGCAGTGTGTGTTGCAGACGCGTACTCTAAAATTATAATTGATATTGCTAAAATTACGAGTCTCCCCCGCCTCGGTCTCTTTAAACGGGGGTGGTGGCAGTTAAAGGGTTAATTGTGTAATTAGCCCAGTGACAATCGCTCGCAGGCTGCTCGCACCTAGATTGTGGTCCCGCAAGCTGGAAAATCTTTGTTCTGGTGCACATCTGAGATTGACATTGTTACGTAAGTGACAGCGTGGTGTGAGGTTGGCTGGTCCTTCGTCCCGCGTTAACGAGGAGGGCAGGGATCTGACACCCGCGTTCGTCACATATTGGTAAGCCTCCCATGGCTTCCAATACCACCTCTACGCTGACGAAACCCAAATCTATTTCTCTACCCCTCAGCTCACTCTCTCTGTCTCCTCACGTATCAATGATTTACTATCAGATATATCAGTCTGGATGTCACACCACTTCCTCAAACTAAATCTATCAGAACTTATAATTTTTCCTCCCCCATATGCCCCTTCCCCTTCCCCTGATCTCTCTGTCAAAATCAATGGAACAACCATAAGCCCATCCCCTCATGTCAAGGTTCTAGGTGTAGTCCTGGACTCTGAACTCTCCTTCAAGCAACACATCCAATCACTGTCCAAATCCTCAACCTCTGCAACATCTCCAAAATACGCCCCTTTCTAACCAATGACACAACAAAGCTCTTAATTCACTCACTGGTCATCTCTCGCCTCGACTACTGCAACTTCCTTCTCATTGGCTTACCTCTACATAGTCTATCACCTCTTCAATCCATCATGAATGCTGCTGCCAGACTCATCCACCTCACCAATCGCTCTGTGTCTGCCACTCCTCTCTGTCAATCCCTCCACTGGCCTCCGCTCGGCCAAAGAATTAAACTGAAAATACTAACAACTACGTACAAAGCTATTCACAATTTAGCTCCCAGCTACATCACTAGCTTAGTCTCTAAATACCAACCTACTCGTTCTCTTCGTTCCTCTCAAGACCTCCTGCTCTCTAGCTCCCTCATCACCTCCTCCCATGCTCGCCTACAGGACTTTTCCAAAGCCTCTCCAATCCTATGGAATGCCCTACCCCAATCTGTCCGCCTATCTCCTACTTTATTAGCTTTTAGACGATCCTTGAAAACCCTTTTCAGAGAAGCCTACCCTATCCACACCTAACAACTGTATTTTAATTTTCTCCATAAGCTCATCCCCCACAGTTATTACCTTTTGTTTCAACTTGACCCTTCTAGATTGTAAGCTCTAATGAGCAGGGCCCTCTGGTCCCTCCTGTATTGATTTGTATTGTAATTGTACTGTCTGCCCTCATGTTGTAAAGCACTGCGCAAACTGTTGGCGCTATATAAATCCTGTATAATAATAATAATAATTCTGTTCTGATAAGGTGAGTTAGGGAATGTGTGTGTCAACATTTCACTAGAAAATTCATTCAAATTTAAAATAAAATAGCATGTGACTTATCCACCTTACCAACCGCTTAGTGTCTGCCAACCCTCTCTTCCATTCCCGACACTGACTCTCAATCACCCAGCAAATTCAATTCAAAATACTAACCACAACATGCAAAGCCATTCACATCTCTGCCCGAGCTACATCACCAATCTTGTCTCCAAATATCTCCCAAATAGCCCTCTCCGCTCTTCTCAAGACCTCCTACTCTCAAGCTCTCTCGTTTCCTCATCCCCTGCTCATCTCCAGGATTTCTCCAGAGCCTCTACCATCCTCTGGAACTCGCTACCTCCACCTGTTCAGCTATCCCCTACCCTTGCTACCTTCAGGCGATCCCTGAAAACTCATCTCTTCAATTAAGCCTATCACGTCTCCAACTAATCTTCTGCCATCAGCTCATTCCCCACAGTTACAACCTTTCGTACTATTCCAAGAAAGGAAATGCTCTTATGCCAAGCCATGCAGCAGGTCAAAAAAAAAAAACCTTCACACTATGCTTTTGGAGATTTTTTTCTCAATTTATTTTCAAAATCCCTTTTAAATATATCCACTTCTTGAGTTTTGATTTTCTCCTACATAAGGTGTGCATTTAAAACTGTAGATAGACTCATACATATTAGACATTTTTTATTTATTTTTTTAAGCACACCACTACTCAGTGGCTATACTGTACTCTGCATTAAGAGGCACGATTCTTAGTAATTTCTCAGCATGTTTGCTGGGACCTGTGTGCATGTGCCTATGTGCTTTGAGAGTACATAGTAAATTACATTATCTGGTTGTAAACATAGGATCATTGCACTGGCATATATGCATTAACTTTGGTAGATCAGGCTCATTGGGGTTGATTTACGTAAAACTGGCAAGTGCAAAATCTGGTGCAGCTGTGGATGGTAGCCAATCAGCTTTTCACTTCAGCTTGTTCAATTAAGCTTTGACAAAAAAAAAAAACTTGAAGCCGATTGTTTTTTATGCAGAGCTGCACCATATTTTGCCCTCTCTATTTTTTTTTTAAATCAAATCCATTGTATCATTGGACCACAAAAGAGGGGAAAATAAAATAATTGGAAGCTACCAATATCCATAACTTTTGTAAACTTTCCTTTGCAACAGAAGGCCTTTTAATACAGGAGGGCATATAGGCTGTTTATTTTGCAAGAAAATTTGCACTGTGTAAGGGAATTTTCTCCAGAGCTTAGTGAATGTCTGGTCTGTGGGACTACAAATACCAGCTTGCCTGATGGCCTGTGAAACCATAAGTAACAGATCAGAAGCAGCTGATGATCCACATGCATTTTGCAAGAACAGTAGTAGGGGTAGTAGTAGGGCATACCTCCCTAGGCATAAGGGAAGGAGATAAGGGTGTCATCATTCACAGTAAATAAAGTTTCTGGTGACCCCAGAATCAATGTAGGTCAAAAGGAAGTGAGAATGGGAATCAATATTGAGGAGCACGGTCAAATAAATATAAGACTGAGGGTGAGTGTAATACTCTCATGTATATGAAACCTGAGTGTTTTATGGACAAGCTTGGCAAAAAACACAAAACTGCCCAAGATTTCAACATCTAGGGAGTTCCTCAGGAGTAAGCTTGGTTCTTTCAAGCTGCATAGGTTATTTGGCAGGCAGATACGTGATTGGTAAAGATTGTTTCATAAATCAAGAAGATGTAGACAGAGAATGACTTGCGAAAGAAAGTTGCTTGTGAATCCTACAGTATTTAGGGTTTTATCTTGAAATGAATGTAGATCTGATTGCATAATGATATTGGGGTTACTAGAGTCAAATAGGATGTTCACTTTGCAGAGAATGTGTCCCAAAGTCTATTGAAATAGGTGAGGCAATGACTAACTTCCATCATTCAATCATGTGCAAACAAAATCACCTTGCACGTGATTGGGTATTCTTTGCAAAGTGAAATTTCACCAATTCACTAAGACTCAGATATCAGGAATGAATTCAGAGGCCATTACACAGGAATCAATGGTAAAGGACTCTTTCACACGAATGATCCGTTTAGGTCTGCCTGTCAGTTTTTTAGGCGGACCTGAACGGATGCTCCACAGACCTCTATGGAGCATTGGATGTCAGCGGTGACATGTCCGCTGACATCTGACCCGCTCCGATCCGAAAAAGTTTGACGGAGGAAAAACATACTTTTCCATCCGTCTGAGGATCGGATCAGGTGACGACGGACTCTGAGGTCCGTCGTCATCCGATCTCCCATAGGGGATAACAGCACTCTGACAGGTCAGTCCCTGCACAGTGTTGCAGAGACGGACCTGTCATCTTCCTGCTCAGCGGGGATCGACGGATCGATCCCCGCTGAGCAAACGGATGTTCACGGGGCGGATCATCACGGATTTGTCCCATGTGAAAGGACCCTAACATAGTCAGCAAGCCAAATGCTATACAGAGTTTAAATAGACAAAGCAAGAACAGAACGTCTTCTTCCTGGTTGACTGGAGCATATGAGGAGAGGAAGAATACCACTTTGATTGGCTGCAGCATGATTGAGAGAGAGATAGTTAGGCAGAGACAAGCCAAGTAGCCAATTATAATAATCAGCAGGTGATATGGGTCGACACCTAAAGCACCTAGCCCTGTGCAGGAACAAGGTAAGAACAGATAACACATTGTGAAACCAGAACAGCTTTGCATGTTAGAGCTGATGAACTTCAAGTTATATTCTGACATGCCTGCTGGTCTATGGGACTACAAATAACAGCTTGCCTGCTGCTCTTTAGGACCATATTGCTGATCTGTGATAGTGCAACTTCCTATGCGATGTGAAAAGTAAGTATAAACAAACTCCATTTTAGATCGGCATGGACCTCTACTCCAGGTAGCAGAATGCATTAGGTTATTATTATTTAAAGGGGTTGTAAACCCTAAAGGTTTTTCACCTAATGCATTCTATGCATTAAGGTGAAAAAAATGACATTTACAAAGAAAAAAAAGACATTTTTAAATTGCTGGTAAATGACATTTCATTGCTGTTTTTTTTCCTATTTTATTTTAGAATGCACATGAGACACTCCCGCAAAATCTATCGGAGACAGTTTTTCTCTCTCTGTATGCCAAACAAGAGTTGGTCTTAATTAGCTTCAATTTTACATTTGACACATTCTAATGCAACACAATAAAAAAGTGATGCATTTTAAAACAATCTGAATTTGGTGCATGAGCCGCTATCAGAACCGAAAGTGTTGCAAATGCTTTTATGATGAATGAATTTAGTGCAATACATTAGCAAGAAGCAGCTGTATTAAATTCTCCCCAATGTGTATAAATGCAAATATATGATGATTAACCTTTCGCCCTACATAAGGCCTTCCAGATTGAACAAGAATGTCTTCTACTTCTACAAGGAATGCAGATTTACATACTTAAATATTAAACTTAACCAAGCCATGTTATAAGTATGAATAAAAGATAAGGAAATCATTTTTTTCGTGGTGTTGATTTAAATTAAATCTATCATACCTTATAGTTCCTGATAAAAGAAACTATTTGAGTGATATCTCTGATCAGCGAAACACCTTAATAGTGTGTATTACCCAAACTATACTTTTAAATTACTCCCAGTCATATAGGCATTCACACTAATGCCCCGTACACACGGTCGGAAATTCCGACCACAAAATCCGTCTGATTTTTTCAGACGGATTTTGTCCGACACTGGTGTTGCATACACATGGTCGGACAAAGTTGTCGGAAAATCCGATCATTCTGAACGTGGTGACGTTCGTTGCGTACGACGGGACTACGTAGAGGCTAGTAGCCAATAGCTTTGGTCTTGTAATGTGATCTGAGCATGCGTGGCACTTTGTCCGTCGGAATTCGCTACACATGATTGGAAAAAGTCCGATAGGACTTTGTTGTTGGAAAATTTGAGAGCAGGATCTCAAACTTTTTCCGATGGAAAAAGTCCAATGGAGCCCATACACGGTCGGAATTTCCAAAAACATGGTCCGATAGGAAATTTTCCATCGGAAAATCCGACCGTGTGTACGGGGCATTAGTCTGTGTTGGTAAAATATGATGTCTGACATTTCAGTTCTGACACAAGTCCCAACCGTGTGTGAGTGACCGACATAGAAAACACCTTTGCAATTATCATGTGACAAGTTTAGCAACAAAGGCCAAAAAGTGGTATCTCCCATGTTTCTTCCATCATGTGTTTGAAAATACAATTGTTGGATATTTATTAGTGTTTTATTTTCTCAGTGTAACAATGTAGCCTCTCTTTTTTAGGCTATCTTAGGCTAAAATGGAAAGCAGAGTGATATCAAAAAAAGAGCAGTATGCTTCACTTGTAAGTGCACAAAGCAATATTTTGTGAAGGGCAGAAAAGGAAATTACCATCAGTAGAAAGTGAATTCTGGGGGCTTTGACACTTTGCATATTCCTGCTTGCCTTGCGTAGCCACCCTGGCCGTATGATTAGGTCAAATTCTTGCGTCTCAAAGTGGTACATTGTTTTGCATAGAAATTTGGGGCTTTATATTGTAGGCCTGTAATTCTTAGTAATAACTCACTTAAATCTGCCCAAACAAGAGTTTAGTAGACATCCCGGGTATGATAAAGTTTGAAACACTACATTATAAATTATAATATAATAAATAACTATAAATAATTATATTATATATAATAATAAAATGAATTTCCTCACGCTTTCACATTTTGGGTGAGAATTACTCAGGCATGCAACACTGTACCCAAATAAAATTGTTGTAATTTATTTGAGACAGATAGAGCTTTCTTTTGGTGGTATTTAATCACCACTGGGTTTTTTATTTTTTGTTATATAAACAAAAAAATACAGAAAATTAAAAAAAAAAAAAAACCCCACTTTTTTCTTGCTTTTTGTTATACATCGAGTCTGCCGGCCGCTCGTGCACCCACACAGGGCAGGAAAAGATCCCGGCGTACAGCTATGCCGCTTCGCGCAGCCGAGCCAGCTTGCCACAGTATAACTGCGGCGGCTGGTCAGCAAACGGTTGATGAATTTTAATGCACAAAAACACAAAATAATACACAATTATTTGTTAAAATATAAAAGATGATGTTACGCTGAGTAAATAGATACCAAACATGTAATGCTTTAAAATTGCATCCGCCAGTGGAATGGCACCAAACTACGGTTCCTAAAAATCCCCATAATCAACACTTTAAAAGCCTTTACAGGATACCAGTTTAGGGTTACACAGGAGATCTAGAGCTAGAATTATTGCTCACACAACGACGTTCATAGTGATACCTCACATGTGTGGTGTGATCGCATTCGCGATCACAGACCTCTCCTCTGGCCTCCAAAGCAACCGATCAGACACAGATTGGTCTGATTGGCTGCTTCCCTGGCCGGTAATGATTAGTTAAACAAAGAACCAAAACCTGAAGTGACAAAATCTGCATCGCTTCCGGTTTCTGACATCACACAGTGGGAGGATCAGTTCCTCTGACTGTGTGCCTGGAGCCAGATGCTGCTGGTCGTTTCCTTACCAGGCTACCCGATTGCTCAGGAGGCCCAATAAAGGTGTCGGCAGCTGAAAGGGGGGACCCTTTTGCTGCCTGTAAAAGTAATCCTAGCGGCTCTTTAGCCGCTCTGTATACTTTTGCTGGCTGGTATGCATATGGTGGTGATCAGGATGCTGGTGTGGGGTATGGCAGTGATCAAGATGCTGGTAGGGATTATGACAGTGATCAGGATGCTGGTATAGATTATGGCGGTGATCAAAATGCTGGTATGGTGCATGGAGGTGATCAGGGTACTGGTATGGCATGTGACAGTGATCAGAATGCTGGTATGAGGTATGGCGCTAATCATGATGCTGGTATGGGGTATGGCAGTGATCGGGTCATTGGTATGAGATATGAAGGTGATAAGGGTGCTGGCATTGTGTATGGTAGTGATCAGGGAGCTGGCATGGGTTATGGCAGTGATCAGGACATTGGTATGAGGTATAGTGGTGCTCAGGACACTGGTATGTTGTGTGGAGGTGATTAGGGTGCTGGTATGTGGTATGACGGTGATCAAGGTGCTGGTATGACGGGGTGGTGATCAGGATGCCAGTATGGTGTATGGAGGTGATCACAGCAATCACATGGTACAATACTGCGTGGTCACCCGGACACAGTTGTAATGTGATCCGCTGTGTCTGAGGCACACAATGATCACCAGGCTCCTGGGTGCATGCTCTGAGCCGTGCAGGAGCTGCCAATGTGGGGTGACGTACAGGTACATTAACCAGCATTAAACCTGCTTCCTGTCCACCATCTAATACAGCTTACCACCCTGTAAATGTGGTGAATGCATTGGTTTTCTTTTTTTAGGCTTTTTTCCCTCTGTTCTCACCTGGCAATCTCACCAGTAACACACTTCCTGTCTTAGGATGTGTCCATTTTGAATGAAAAACCAACAAAGACACCTTTACACAGTATCATTGTCAATCTGGGGAGAGAATAGTGTTAGGTGCACTAGCAGAATTAGATGGACTTGACAAATTAAATCCAAACTCCAGCTAAAACTTTTAATGCAGTTACTGCAACAATCTTTGTACTTTTTTTTTTACTTTTAAGGTTTTACGTAAATTAATAAAGGCTCACCATTGTAAGCCCCCCCTTGTCAGTGTTAAATGACCTGTCCCAACAATCTAACTGCCACTTTGTCTGGACAGCTTGGTCTGTTAAAAGAAGTGGAAAAATAACAGATTTACTGGCTAGATCAACAGATAAAAATAAAGAAAAAACACCTACGAATAAAACACAAATGCAACCACATCTAAGAATCGGTATGCTGTAATATAATACAGTTTTATTTCTGGGTTTATTACCACTTTAATGATAGCTTTCTGAACGTTTCTTTATTTCCAGAATCAAGTGAAGTAAAAACATTCTGGTTCCCAAGTTTTAAAAACTGTAATAAAACAAGTAGTAACATTCATTTTCGTAATTTATGTATGCTAATTTGAGGCAGGCAATTTATTTCTATGGAAGCTTGTAATATAAACCTACATTTCATTTTATGCTCCAGAGTAAGTGCTGAAACTCAACTGCAACTGCTAGAGCTACTCCTGCGGTGGAGTTGATAATTGTGGTTGTAAACCTCAGACATCAAATATGAACAAAGCATATTCCTCTATAGTGTGTACTTTTCTCAATTTAGAGCACAAAGTGTTACTGCTTCATTCCTCTGCTATCAGCATGAATCACTAACAAGTTTTTTTGACACTAAGAGAAAATGACAGGGGATGGACCTCCAACATATTTACAGCCTTAGCTCTGTTCCTGTGAGCTGTGTGAAGGGGAGGGGTGTCTCTTCCCTCCAATCACATGTCAGGGCTCTCCTCTATAAGCTCTCCGACCCTGTTTTCTGAACTTTAAGACAAGCTTTGAAAATTCAGCACTAAACAGATGTAGAGAAGAGAAGACTGCAGATAGACAGATATAACTTATGCAGGAGGATTTGTTGCATCTCTGTGTATCACCTGAGGCCAGTCACTTCACTGGTTATATGTTAGGGTTTGCAACCACTTTAACCACTTAAATACCAGGCCTATTTCTGACATTTGTTGTTTAGATGTAGAAATCTGTATTTTTTGCTACAAAAGCATAGACACTAGAGAATAAAATGGTGGTTGGTGCAATATTTTATGTCACACTGTATTTGCACAGTTGTCTTTCAAACACAATTTTTTTTGGGGGGGGGGGAAATACATTAATGAATAAAAAAAAAAAAACACTAAAGTTAGCCCAATTTTTTTTATTAACCACTTTCCGCCAGCCATACAGCAGAATGACGGCGGCAAAGCGGTTTCAATATCCTGACTGGGCATCATATGACATCCTCAGGATATTAAGCTGCTGCGTGCCCCCGGGGGGGCACATCGAGGCGATTGTTGTGGCGGTGTGTCAGTCTGACACACTGCAACTACGATCTCAGTAAAGAATCTCCGACGGAGACTCTTTACCACGTGATCAGCCGTGTCCAATCACGGCTGATCACAGTGTAAATAGGAAGAGCCGGTGATCGGCTTTTCCTCACCCGCGTCTGTCAGACGCGAGTAGAGGAAAGCCGATCGGCTGCTCCTCTGACAGGGGGGTCTGTGCTAATCGATTATCAGCGCAGCCCCCCCCCCCCCAGGATGCCCACACTGGACCACCAGGGATGCCACCAGACCACCAGGGATGCCCAGCACCAGGTATGCCACCCTAGACCACCAGGGATGCCAGTCAGTGCTCACAATGGATGCCATTCAGTGCCCACAATGGATGCCAATCAGTGCCCACAATAAACATCACTGATTGGCATGCATTATTGTTTGGCACTGATTGGCATCCATCAGTACAATACTTTAAACTACAATGCTGCCTATCAGTGCCCATCCATGCCGCTCATCAGTGCCCATCCATGCCGCCTAGCAGTGCCCATCCATGCCACCTATCCATGCTCATCCGTGCTGCCTATCCATACCCATCCATGCCACCTATCTATGCCCATCCGTGCCGCCTATCCATGACAATCCGTGCCGCCTATTTGTGCCACCTATCAGCACCCATCCATGTTGCATATCAGTGCCCATCCGTGTCGCATATCAGTGCCCATCAGTGCCGCCTATCAGTGCCGCATATCAGTGCCCATCAATGCCACCTCATCAGTGCCCATTCATTGGTGCCACTTCATCAGTGCCCATCAGTGCCACCTTATCAGTGCCCGTCAGTGCAGCCCCATCAGTGCCCATCAGTGAAACTTACTTATTTACAAAGTTTAGTAACTGAAACAAAAAAAACATATTTTTTTCAAAATTTTCGGTCTTTTTTTATTTGTTTAGCAGAAAATAAAAATTGCAAAGGTGATCAAATACCACCAAAAGAAAGCTCTATTTGTGGGAACAAAATGATAAAAATGTAGTTTGGGTACAGTGTAGCATGACCACGCAATTGTCATTCAAAGTGTGACAAACTATGGTACTTAAAAATCTCCATAGGCAATGCTTTAACATTTTTTACAGGTTACCTGTTTGAGTTACATGGAGATCCTGTGCTAGAATTATTGCTCTTGCTCTAACAATCCTCACATGTGTGGTTTTAACACCGTTTACATATGAGGGCGTGACTTACATATGGGTTTTCTTCTGTGCGCAACACAGAGGGATGGATCGCTTTCATTTATTTTTCTTATTTATTTTACTTTTTATTTTTATACTTTGTTTTTATTTATTTTTTGTATCACTTTTATTCCTATTACAAGGAATATAAACCTCCCTTGTAATAGAAATTAGCATGACAGGTCCTCTTTACTGAGAGATCTGGGGTCAAAAAGACCCCAAATCTCTCATTTAACTTTAAAAGCAAAAAAAAAATGACAAAAAAAGTCTATCTGACCTAGAACTGGAAGTGAAATTGAAGATCGCTCCAGTCCTCCAAAGGCATAGAGCCAAGTGGGGGCTATCTTGTCCTCACTAGACTTCCTGTCTAGCCATCGGCCACATCGGATTGGTACCAGGCTTACTGACGGCTCTGGTAAGCTCGGAAACTACCGAAAAGCGGTGGGGCACCTCTCTCCCGCTTATAAAAGTGACTTTATTCTGAAAGCTGGCCGCCTAAGAGATAAAACAATTCTGGTGTTCTGCCATAACAATTATTATTATTTTTTTAAAGCCCGTGGTGTGAACACACTCCAAAAACTCCACCCGGGGCAAAAAAAGTGCACACCAAAAAGTGAGATACAAGGGTGTACATATGGTCATCCTCCAAAGAGAAGGGACCTTTGCCCTGATACTCCAGGGTGTTAGGCTCCAGACAGGGACTAGGGTACCTTGCATGGTCCATCTGGCCAAAACAGACCACCCTAAGTACTAGGTGGGGCTCCCCCGAAGGGAGACCCCCATGAGAGAGGGCGAGCTAAGCCAAAAGGCCATGTTCTCCAGCTCTCAAGACGTTTAGGGCAGGCCTGAGGACCTACACCCTACTAATCAAATGTGAAATGTGTACAAACCCAACAACCAAAAAAAAGACATAAAGTGATAAACACGACAAACAACATAAAGGTGGGGAAAAGGGGAGTGGAGAAAGTGCTGAGGTGCCATTGTATATGGTGCAATGCCCTAAGGCCAGGTATAAAAAATTCCTCTGGTCCTGGCCAAAAGGCCAGGCATAAGAGGTAGGTGTGAAAAAAGTGTGGTGGTGCAGTGATCTAGGTGCTGGTAAAACTCAAAGTGGGACACTAACACAGTGAGAGTTACGGCACCCCTGGGCTGCCACTCCAAGGGCACATACACCACGGGCTTCTTTTGAGTGCCTCCCCATCCCTATCAGGAGGTAACCCTTCCGGCTTTCTCTAGAGGAGCCCTATTAACGGCCCTCAGTTTGTCAAGCAGTCCGTTATTGGCTCTCCCCGACACTAACTGTCCAGGTTACCATTACACCAAGTGGATTTGCATAGCCAACGCCACCCCAAGCCCACTGCCATATGCTAGGGAGAGTAGCACAGTACCACCACTTGGTAACTGATAAGAACAGATGCTACACTTGATCCTAGCCAAAAGGCAGAGAATGGTATTTAATGTAAAAAAAAATGACATACATTCCCAGTTAAGCGGTCAGCAAGTGATTGCTCCTGGTGCCCTGTTGGAAATCACATTGATGTTATAGAGACATCATTGTTCCCATAATGCGAAATTGATGGTGATAATGAGATTTGTTTACTAAGAAGATTAATTTCAATTATCCAATCAGTGCAGATGGAATAAATAACAATTTTGCTTTCCACACAACTGGATAAACGAAGTGCATCTTCAGTCTTTTTTGTGTTAAACTTTTCTACTTCTTTAGTAAAACAGTCTCATCAGAGGGGCAATGCAGAGAGTTCTGTAGCACAAACATAAGACTAGGAACTGATTGATTTCATTTTTGGAATTACCTATGTACCCTGTATCCCACTGAGGGCTGTGAGTTTTGCTAGTCCCCATGAAACAACAAAGACTAGTAGAAAAATTCTGATCTTTTAAATGTTTACAGACCTTTATGTACTTGTGTTAATGCATAGCAATGTTTCCACTCTGAGTCTTTATATTATTTTTGTACTTACCGTAAATCTAGTCTTAATCTTATTTTGCAATGAAACTTGTTTCAAATGGTCCACCTCTACAGTTTAAAAAGACCATGTATTTGGTAGCAGATGTATTGTAAAACAAAACTAGAGAGAAAATAAACTACCAAACCCATTAAATTATAATTAAAAAATGCATAAATAGGTTGGCATTGCTTGAACATGTTTCACAACTCCTGAGGTACTGACTGAAAGAATGACAGGTTTTAACTACACTTCATAAAGCAATTCAGTTTGTAAAAAGCACTGAAATAAAAAAGCTCAATATAAAAGTAAATTCATTCTATGCACTCAATTGCCCAGTACTAAATGGTCCTTAAAAGATAAATACAATGCAGTTATTGTGTGGATTTTTCACAAATATCTGTCTGTGCATAATTGTCTTCGCATAGCATTCTTATTCTGAAATCGTCAAGCTCTTGAGAAAGCTTTTCACACAAGGCTGCTTTCAGGTGATTTATCATAACAGGCAATGCCTTGTCTATAAGTATTCAAAGCTTTATGTGTGTAAGGAAAAAAAGGAGAAAGGAAAGAAGGAACAAAAAAAAAACATAAGTTGGGTACAAGTAAAAATTTACATTGTACGTTCAGTGCATGAAGTAAAGTAATGTAAACAAATAGTAAACAATATTATTCAAAGGAATAAAACAAAAACTATAAAAAAAGAAAAAACGAAATGAAGACATAATTATTCTTTTAAAGTAAAGCTGAATAGAATACAAAATACTCACAACTAATGGCATACACACATATTTTAAGAAACTGGTCCAGCTTCCTCTAGGGTCAGAAAACAATTAGCTATTCATGTTGAGAGGAGGGAGATTGGTTGCTAATACTGTTGGACATAAAACTAAATAAAAATAGCAGTGAAAAATATAAAGTGCTCTAACCTAAAAGCCCAACCTATTTAAACTCATCATTTCAGTTGGCATCCAGCGCAATGACTTTGTCAAGAGTATTTTGTCCTAATGCTGTTTGGCACAGAGGCTGGACTTTATTATTGCAACAGCCTTTTTATGTACAGATACACTGATCATTTTGTTTACAGATCAGACACAAACACTATTGTGTCTTTGTTGTTATATGATTTTAATTTATTACATTATTTAAAAATGTTAATCAATCCTGAATTCTTTAAAAACTAGAATTAAAACATGGTTATAGAAATACCCTCCACATTTGTATTAGCACAATCTAAGACAAAAAAAACAGCTTTAAGTGAATACAAATATTAGGATTGATCTAGATTTGTAATGGTTTCTATAGTACAATTCTATCCTTATCCAAAGGTACCCACAAATATAGTTGAAAATGGATGGATGGATGGGAAGGATTCTACAGACAGGATGATCACTTAATTACTATTGTGCCTCTGAAAAATCTTCTAACTTTCATCTTTTGCCAATGGGTCAAAATAATAAATATTAGGTACAATTAATAATAATAAATATACTTAATAAATAAATATTAATTACATACACACACACACACAGTGTGTGAAAAAGTATTCATACCCCCTTGACATTTTCCACATTTCATGTTACAACCAAAAAAGTAAATATATGTAATTTATTGGGATTTTATGTGATAGACCAACACAAATTGCCACATAATTGTGAAGTGAAAGGAAAAGGATAAATGGTTTTCAACATTTTCTACAAATAAATATGTGAAAAGTGTATCATGCATTTGTATTCCGCCCCTTTACTCTGATACCCCTAACTAAAATATAGTGGAATCAATTGCCTTCAGAAGAAGAGGTTTGTTAGAGAGCCTTAGTGAACAAACAGCACCATGAAGGCCAAGGGACACACCAGACATATCAGGGATAAAGTTGTGGAGAAATTTAAAGCAGGCTTAAGTTGTAAAAAAAATCCCAAGCTTTGAACATCTCATGGGGCACTGTTCAATCCATCATCCAAAAATGGAAAGAGCATGGCACAACTGCAAACCTACCAAGACATGGCTGTTCACCTAAACTGACAGGCAAGGAGAGCATTAATCAGAGAAGCAGCCAAGAGGCCCATGGTAACTCTGGAGGAGCTGCAGAAATCCACAGCTCAGGTTGAAAAAAAATAGTCCTGCACTCCACAAATATGGCCTTTATGCAAAGAGTGGCAAGAAGAAAGCCATTGTGGAAAGAAAGCCATAAGAAGTCCTGTTTGCAGTTTGCGAGAAGCCATGTGGGGGACACAGCAAACATGTGGAAGAAGGTGCTCTGGTCAGGTGAGACCAAAATTGAACTTTTTGGCCTGAAAGCAAAATGATATGTGAGGCGGAAAACTAACACTGCACATCGCCCTAAACACATCATCCCCACTGTGAAACATGGTGGTGGCAGCATCATGTTGTGGGGATGCTTTTCTTCAGCAGGGACATGGAAGCTGGTCAGAATTAATGGGAAGCTAGATGGAATCAAATACAGGGAAATCGTAGAAGAAAACCTGTTAGAGTCTGCAAAAGACTTGATAACGGGGTGGACGGTCACCTTCCAGCAAGACAACGACCCTAAACATACAGCCAGAGCTAAAATAGAATGGTTTAGATCAATGCATATTCATGTGTTAGAATGGCCCAGTCAAAGTCCAGACCTAAATCCAATTGAGAATCTGTGGCAAGACTTGGAAATTGCTGGTCACAGATGCTCCCCATTCAATCTGACAGAGTTTGAGCTATTTTGCTAAGAAAAATAGGCAAAAATGTAACTCTCCAGATGTGCAAAGCTGGTAGAGACATGCCCAAAAAGACTTGCAGCTGTAATTACAGCGAAAGGTGGTTCTACAAAGTATTGACTGAATACAAATGCACACCACACTTTTCACATATTTATTTGTAAAAGTTTGAAAACCATTTACCATTTTCCTTCCACTTCACAATTATGTGCCACTTTGTGTTGGTCTATCACATAAAATCCCAATAAAATACATTTATGTTTTTGGTTTGTAACATGACAAGATGTGGAAAATTTCAAGGTGTATCAATACTTTACGGCACTGTGGGTGTTTGTGTGTGTGTGTGTGTGTGTGTGTGTATATATATATATATATATATATATATATATATATATATATATATATATATATATATATATATATATGTAGCGATACCCCCACTTAAGAGGGCCGCAAGTTTTGTTTGGGTCCCTGAGTACAGCTCCACCAACCCCCCGGCAATCTGCTCTACCCACTCTGGCACAGTTAATATATGTATATATTGCAGCACACATAAAATCACTTATACTCCTAAGTGTGATGGACTCAAACTCACAGACAATGTTCTAGCTGATATAACTGTCTTTACTTCTGGTAGTTTAAAATGGTAACATACATCAACATTTGGCTTACGACACATAAGCAGGTCCCTGCAGCATGTATTGCAATAATAAACTGAACCGCAATGGGGGGGAGCGACCGTTATCTAAGCACCACTGTGGTGCAACAACCTAATTGCGACTACCTAATGGACCAGGCCTGATCCCTAATCATGGAGCTCAGTCCTTGAGGGAACACAGAATTCTTCACCGGCACAAGATCTGTAGAGGTGCTGCACATAAGGTTTAAGTAAAGTATTTGTAATCCACACAAAAACAAGGGAACAATCTTCTGCAACTTGAAGTAATGAGCCTCGGAAGTCTAATAGGTTCAAATGTATGAGGCAACAGGCATAAGATGAGCTTTCGCTCGCTCACCACTCCGGACACCTTCCCTGGTCCTGGGATCTCCACCGGCTGTATACCGCCTCGTCCTCCACGGATCCTGCGATCGGGTCCCCGGTCCGACCGACTGCCGAAAGATGAAAGCCCCAGTGCCACTCAGGCTGGCACTGAGGTGCAAGGCTCCCCGGTCCGCTGCAAGGCCCCAGGCTTCAGGCCCTCAACAGCGCAGGTCCGCACTGGTGTCTCTCCTCTCTCTCGTTCCCCCGTCACAAGAGGAAGAGGCGGGGCTTCTCTCCCCCTTACATCACTTCTCCCATTAGTCTCTGGGGCAAGAAAATCCAACCTCCTGGGAGCCAGGGGGTTTCTGGGAACCGTAGTTTCGTCCCCTGCTGCTACTGCTGCTAGCAAACGTCTTTTCCCTAAAAGGGGAACACCCCCGCTACATATATATATATATATATATATTAAAAAAAAGCTATTTAATAAACATTTTATTTAACCAATACAGGGCACTTATACACCTTCCTGCCCAGGACAATTTTGATCTTTCTGCGCTGTCGCAATTTGAATGACAATTGCGTGGTCATGCTACATTGTACCCAATTGTACTAAATTTTTATCATTTTGTTCCCACAAATAGAGCTTTCTTTTGGTGGTATTTGATCACCTCTGCGGTTTTTATTTTTTGCTAAACAAATAAAAAAAGACTGAAAATTTTAAAAAACATAAAAGTTTTGGTTTTGTTTCTGTTGTAAAATTTTGTAAATAAGTACGTTTTCTCTTTCACTGGTGGGCACTGATAAGGCAGCACTGACGGGCACTGATAAGGCGGCGCTGGTGAGGTGGCACCAGTGAGTTGGCACTGACGGGCACCAACGATGGGCACTGATATGCGGCACTGATGGGCACTGGTAGGCGGCACTGATGGGTGGCACTGATATGCAGCACTGATGAACATTGATAGGTGGCACTGGGGGGCACTCATGGGTGGCACAGGTGGGCATTGATGGGCACTGATAGGTGACACTGGGCACTGAAAGGATGAAAAGATGGGTACTTATGGGTGGCACTGATAGGCAGCACTGCTGGGCACTGATAGGCGGCACTGCTGGGCACTGATGGGCATTGATACATGGCACTGATGGGTACTGATACACGGCACTGATGGGCATCCCTGGTGCCAGTGGTAGGCATTGTCAGTGGGCACTGTTTGGCAGCTGCCTGGGCATTGATTGGCAGCTGCCTGGGCACATATGTGCATTTCCCTGGGGGTCTAGGGGGGCATACCTGGTGGTCCAGTGTTGTGGCGTCCCTGGTGGTCCTGGGCGGCATTATGGTGGTCCTGGGCAGGATCCGAGGGGGGGCTACACTGATAACAATCAGAACAGACCCCCCCTGTCAGGAGAGCCACGATCGGCTCTCCTCTACTCGTGTCTGTCAGACGCGAGTGAGGAAAAGCCGATCACCGGCTCTTCCTATTTACATTGTGATCAGCCGTGATTGGACACGGCTGATCATGTGGTAAAGAGTCTCCGTCAGAGATTGCCACACCACAACAACGATCGCCGCTGCTATATGGCGGAAGGCAAGTGGTTAACTACACTTTTACTAAATGCATTGTTTAAAAAAAGGAAAACATAGGAAAACTATGTGAGTGTTTATGTTTATCATGTAGTGGAACCTTCATTATGGGCTATGAACTCATCCCAGTGTTGTTGTTTTTTTTAGTTTAAGCTACTGGTGTTAATTTACTAAAGGGATAGATTGTTTAGGAAGTGTATATAAGTAAGTGAATGTTCAATTGACTTCACAAATATGGTGAAGGTTTGTTCACTCTAAATACCCAATCATGTGCAAGGAAAAAAAAAATATTGAATAATTGACACAAGCATAGGTTCACTTAATGTACTAAGATAACTGACATCACAGGGGGCGGGGTCACCATGTGACATGAGCATGTGACCCTGTCCCCTTGTCCCTATATAAGTCCCAGCACAGCGTGGCTCTGGCATTCCGGCCAGAGAGAGCGACGTGTCAACATCGGAAGAAGAAGAAGAAGAAGAAGAAGAAGAAGGCGGAAGAAGAAGAAGAAGGCGGCGCAGAAAGCGACGACAGCGGCAAGAACAGAAGAGACCCCGGAAGACCCCCGAAGGCGGATCGAGACCCCCAGACGACGGCGACGACGAAGAAGGTAGCCGGACTTCTCCGCTTGGTAAAAGAGCTAGGTAAATGGCGGAGGAGTCCGGCGAGAAGACCCCCAAGACGGAAGAAGACCCCCGGAGCAGTGCAATAAAATATTTTTTCAAAAGTGTGTTTTTTTATTTTACATTTTACACCTTAGGTGAATGGGTAGGGGTACATCGTACCCCATACTCATTCACATAGGGTGGGGGGCCGGGATCTGGGGGCCCCCTTATAAAAGGCAAGTCACACGCTCGGAAAGTCCAGCGAAGCCTCGCTGGAAAGTCTCGCTGGAAAGTCCGGCGGATTGTCCGCCGGACTAGGTCCGGCGGGAAAAGTCCGAACGTGTGTACGCGGCATTACTGAGAGAAGAATCCACCTGTCCCCTGACACTTAAACCGGTTCACTTTCATATAAATGAACCAGTCCTGGAATACAAATAATTACAAAACAGTGATGCTGATGTTACTAACTACATATTTCAGTTTCATCAGGTCCAAATAAAAATGGTACCTGCCCCCATTACCAGCTTCTGTCACCCCTCATGGCCTGTCACCGTTAACAGCGTCTGCCATCTCTTCAACCTTTTCATCATTACCTGCAGTGGCCACTTCCACTTCCGGTGACGTCATATCCTATCTCTAGAGTGCAAGTTAGCTTCCAGTCTCGGAGCAGCAGAGACCATCTTTACCAAAAGTGCTATATGTACCTTGTGCCGGTCCATAGGCACACATACATGTGAGTGCTGTGTAACTGTAAGATTTAACATGGTATAATATAGTCAGCTTCTTTATGCAAATTAACCTTTTTCCTGATACGTTTTTTTGAGTGCCAGTGTATGGCATTGAAAGGAATCACATCCTGGTACAAGTTGGTGACAAGATACACAGTGGGTCCAACCAAAAAAGTGCAGTGTGACCTATCTAGTAATAGAAGGTTGGTCCATTGTGGTGAGTATGCATCCATGTGGGGTCACCTGGAGCACCTGAAAGTGGTCACGTATTTATCTGCTACTAATGGCACCAGTACCTGTCCACCTACATTTAGTTTTTTAACCACTTTAAGACCGGCCTATTATCAAACTTGTTTACAAGTTAATATAATTATTTTTTATAGAAAATTACTTAGAACCCCAAACATTATATATTTTTTTATAACACCCTAGAGAATAAAATGGCGGTCATTGCAATACTTTCTGTCACATCATATTTGCGCAGCGGTCTTACAAGTGCACTATTTTTGGAAAAAATACACTTTTTTGAATAAAAAAATAAGACAACAGTAAAGTTCGCCCAATTTTTTTTTCTATTGTGAAAGATGATGTTATGCCGAGTAAATTAATACTCAACCTGTTACTCTTCAAAATTGTGCCTGCTCATGGAATGGGGACAAACTTTTATCCTTAAAAAATGTCCATATGTGATGTTTAAAAAATCTATAGGTTGCATGTTTTAAGTTGCAGAGGAGTTCTAGGGCTAGAATTATTGCTCTCACTCTAACGATCGCAGCAATACCTCACACGTGTGGTTTAAACACGGTTTTCATATGCGGGCGTGACTCACGTATACGTTCGCTTATGCTCGGTGGGACAGAGCATGTTAAAAAAAAATTTACACTGTTCTTTTAAAAAAAAAATTGTGTCACTTTTATTCATATTAAAAGGAATGTAAACATCCATTGTAATAGAAAAAAAGCATGACAGAACCTCTTAAATATGAGATCTGAGGTAAAAAAAAACTCAGATCTCATATTGACACTAAAATGGAAAAAAAAAAATGTTGTTTTTTCAAAAGTCCCTTCTAAGACCTGTGGGCGGAAGTGATGTTTTGACATCGCTTCCGCCCGGCAATGATATGGAGCCGGGTGGAGGCAATCTTCCCCTCACTCCATTCCATACCACGGACCACGGAGGGAACAAGACCCTATTGCCTCCGCCGCTCCCGACGGCTCCAGTAAGGGGCAGAGGGCACCGGAGTTCGGTGGGAGGGGGGCTTCTGAGACCACTTTTCATCTGAAAGTGGACCGCCCACTGAAGAAGTGGATACCGGGGTTATGGCAGCTAGCTGCTAATGACGGCGGCAGTTCGTAAGTGGTTAAGCAACTATTATTTGAATGGGACTTGTTGATATATTGGACATTAGTTGTAGTTTCTGGTTTTGTTTATTTATTTTGTGCACTTTTACATGTGGCAAACAATTTAGTCATTTTGATTCACATTTTTGGCAGCGCGGCCTATATACACATTTACAGCATTACCAGCTCCTGCCACCTTTCCTAGTATGCCACCATTACCAGCTCCTGCTACCTATTCTGGTACTTACCTCCAAGCAGTTTCCTGCCATCATAACAACACCCACCTCATTAGGCATAGTTGTGTCTGTTGGAGTTTGGGGCTCTCTTTGACACCCATTCCTGGCTTTAGTGGGAGAAATTAAAATACAGTAAGCCAACCACAGGCAATGCAGCACTGTAGAGTTGACTGGAAATCTGCCCTGCACACTCACTGTGTACTGGGTAACTTCATCATCTGAGAGCAGAACAAAAGTAATTATTTTCATGTCCTCTTAGCAGAGAAACATAACCCTGCCTTACAAGTCACCACCAAAGTTGCAAACTTAGAGCATACTACGAGTGAGGAGGCATAAACTTGAAGGAGAAAGGGACAACAAAGTTGTATTACAGCATGGACTTGCTTGCTGTATAGAAAAAAATGGAATATCACAGTAAGGCCCTATTCACATCTGTGCAATCTGTTGCATTAATGTACATGTAAACTTGTCTCCATTATTCTTTGACCACAACCCTTTAAATCACAACTATATGATCATTACGTCTACTTTGTGCCCTGGTGTGCTACAATTGCCATATATCTTATTCCATTATGTCATTCTTTGTCAAGTTCACAAGTTGGGAGGTATATTTTTATATTACAAGCTAACCAAGCTTACATACTGTTTAGTCACAGTGCAATATGTGTGGCTAGTTTTCTTTAGATAATATACTGTTTATTTCAAGATAAAACCTGCCTTGTCTCTACCTCTTACTTTGCAGCCTTGCTAAACTGCTTACATACTGTCCAGCCACTGTGCAATACATGTAGCTATTATATCTGAAATAGTACACTAAACAGTCTCAGACTTCCAGTCTGATACGCTAACCAGTTTAGCTTTATTTTATGGACAGAAAGGTTGCTCCAAAACCTTCCCACTGCCCCCTCATTCATGTCCATGATTGCTACAATTCCCATAGCATTATGGAATTGTAGTTTGTTTATAGTGGCTATACTGAAGTCAATACTACCATCTCCAGGTGCCCGGGTAAAGATGCAGTGTCAGAATACAAGCATTGACGTCACAGCTATTATCATGGTAATTGTCAACTTTAAAACTGCTTAAGTTGACTATATTGTTCTTGCTAAAAATGTATAAGTGTAAAAGTACAAAAAAAAATGTAAACTACTCTTCTGAGATTGACTGAAATCTTTTTTGATCAAGACATACTGCACTTCAACAAAACTGGGGTTTTGAAAAAACAAGTACCCAGAACTGTGTGATTTTTTCACAACACCTGATACACCTGAATTGATTAGAACAATTGACTCCACTAATCCTCTATTTAAGATGTAATTGTGCAAAATGCTGTGCTAATGTTTGTTAAATAAATCAGTTTTTATTTACTACTAAGCCTTAATTGAAGATTGGATCATATTCTAGAAGTAATTTGTTAAAAAAAAAAGAGATTATTTCTAAGGGTTTGTATAATGTGTTTTTGTCTTGTGGGATTTAGTGATAAAGCAACTAACTTCATTTTGATACTTAGCATCTTATGCATAGTCTTTCCTTGCCAAATGTAATTAATACATCTGATATTGTGTTCCCTTGGATGCTAGGCAGCACACATTATGCTTTCATGATGCTTAGTAAATGCTCCCTGATGCTCAGAGTGCTATAATTATAGTGAGCCAAATAGTTTAGTGTATACAAAGCAATCAGTAAATATCTTTCTTTATGCCAAAATCAGTATGTACTGCAGTGTTTGTGTTTGCAGTGAAGTTGCAGCTCCCAATCACTTCTATTGCCATGGGATTTCCCCTTGACTGTGCAAGCACCAGTGTGGGTGCTAATATGGTAGACTGGAAATATCAGACTGGAATTCCTCACCAGGAATCAGTTACCTTGTCCATAACTGTAGGATACAATCATTTTTCTTAAATAAACCTATTTAGCATATCAAATTTTTCTAGTTTTTAATCCAAAATAAGTTCAAACCTTGCACAATTAAGCTTGATTGTTTTTACAAAATATTTTAATGGGGGCAAATGGAGCATATTATGCAAAAGCTGGTTCTGCTTCTGTAGTCGGGGGGAGCACATGTGTATTTATCCTACATAGTATACAAGTGACTACAAAAGCTGAAGGAATTCAACTGTTTAGCAAAACAGAAAAATGGTATTGTTACAATGTTTTCCCTGTAAGTAGATACAATTGTTAACCAAGGACAGCTTTTAATTAGAACGAACAAAGCTCCCAGAACACTATGGGGGGGGGGGGGGGGGGGGGGTTACTAACACTGGAGCACATAGAATCTGGTGCAGCTGTGCATAGTAACCAATCAGTTTCTAGGTTTCATTGTCAAAGTTTAATTGAACAAGCTGAAGTTAGAAGCTACTATACACAGCTGAACCAGATTCTATGTGCATCCGTGTTAGTAAATTTCCCCCTAAGAGAGCATTGACATCTTAAAGCCAGTAAATTGCAAGTATTATTAAAGTACTGCTGGAAGTGTATTAGAGTCTTACTTTTTTCAGGAATATTACAAAATGGCTTTTTAATAAAGATTACCAATATTCGACACACCAAATAAAAAAAAATGCCTCCAGTTTGCAGATAACAAAACTTTGGGTAATTAAGACCTACTTTAATTTGGTGTACAGAGAGGCACAGTGCCTTTTCCTGTATGCAGTGTAACGGAATGTCGTATTTCCCACTGCTACACTTTTGCTGTCACTGGTTGCTTAACAATGCTTAACTCAAGTGGAGCTTGATGAGGAAGCTGGGACACTAGTTACCCTTCAGGTCTACTCTCTTCTTGTTATTGACAGAAGGCAGTGGGCAGATTCTCTAGCCACTACAAGGCTGTCTATTGGCTAAGGATCCACACATCACCTGCTGTCAATCCCAAGGGGAGTGGACCTGATGAGGAAATAATGTCTGTGAATCCTCATCAGCCTCTGCCCTCCACACTGTGCATGCCCAGGTACCTTAATCTGTTGTCTGCACCACCATTTGTAGTGTGAAGACACTGCAGAATTCTTAGACACTCCCCTGAGAGTTTTCTCTCTAACTGGGGGTGAGCTTTTCCCAGCCACCTCAAAACTGTTTTCAGCAAACTCTACCCAACGAGTTTTACAGAGTCCATTGCAGCTCTCACAGGTAACTGTAAGAACAGAACTCTGTTTGTGCCCTAGATATTCCCTTTATCTTACCTGTAGTCTATGTAGAGGTCAGTGGGTGTGAAAACTCAGACCAGAACAAACAGGTTGATTCCAAAGCCTGGACTGGATTAATCCTAGTTTCTAACATACAACTGTGGAAGGTGGAAATATACCTTCCTTCAATGATCTCTCCTTTCACAATGTTGCAATATATACTATATAGAGCAAGAGAGATGGATTAAAATTGAATGTGCATGTGCATTAAAGAGGTAGTCAAAATATAAAAAATGCTGCACTTAAATGTGAGCAAAGTATATTCTACCATTTATATGTAGCAGTGTGAAACAGCAAAGGATTACACAGGTACTGTGTGAGTAGTGAGAGTATAGTACACATGTTGTATGTAGCAATCCAAGTGTAATATGTGGCAGTGTCAGTAATATCATTTTCAGAGCCATGGGAGATACAGCTTGCTCCTCCTGCCTAACCCTTAAGCCTCGTACACACGATCGGATTGTTGGCTAACAAAACCCTGGACTTTTGTCCGAAGGGCATTTGCCCAAACTTGTCTTGCATACACACAGCATACTATTGTTGGCCAACAATCACAAACGTAGCTGTTTTTTCAGCTCTTTAGCACCACCCTTTGGGATCCTTCTGCTAATTTTGTGTTAGTAGAAGTTTGGTTAGTGTTGATTCGCGCTTTTCATTTTGTGCTTTTCATTTCCCGCTTTTCATTTCTCGCTTTTCATTTTGTGCTTTCCAGTTAGTTTCTGAACTGCTGTTCGTCAACCAGGCATGTTGCGGAATCGCAGGAAATAACGTGTTATTTATTATTGACCTTGAAGTTATTGCTTTGACATTATTTTTTTGGTTGAATGATTCGATTTGGTATATTTTCTATATTTATGAATGCATAGAATGTACTTTTTGGTTAAGTTCTATTGGCAGATAGCATGTCTAATTTTTATTTCTTTTTTATTTTTTTTAATGCACAATAAAAAAATTGTGTACAATATTACTTGGCTATGTGTTTTATTTCAAATGACAGTTTGGGGGTAGGCAGTTACATTTAAAAAAATACAATGTAAAATTGACAAGGGACACCGACAGTTGTATCTTTGATCTTAAAAACGACGGGATAATGGTGCTGTAGTAACTTGCCCAAATAAAAAAAAAGCATAATATTATTATTCTTGATATCATTAGAAAAAAAAGCCTTTGAAAATTTGTTTGCAATAACTCCATCAGTATCACCAGTATGGCAAAAGATCTTTAGCCTATCCCATAGGCAGAGTCAGCATACCCTGGACAGCTTCAGGATGGTAAAGAGAGATGTACCGACAGTCAGATGTACCACCACTCGGAACTTGTTAATACTCTGCCCTCAATGATGATATCTTAGTGATGCAGGAACACATTTCAAGGAGAAATTCCCCTTAATCAGCCTGCCTAAGTGACTACCTCTAGCACACAACACCCTATGTTAATCCTTCAGTACATTAGAAGGGAAACAGCATCTATATGTACTGTAGAGCCTTGTAAAATAAAACATATATAAACAAATAAATAAATAAGCATATACAAATAAAAAAGATAGGGGATTGTGTCTTCATATCATTAAGTATATCTTGATATCAATAAATATGTCTTACTATTATATCACAGAGGGACAAGCAATATTATGTTACCAAAATATATACTAATTGTATAAAAATATGTGTATTATTTTAAAAGATGAAAAGACGAAAGAAGGAAAACACTGCTTAAGGCCTGATTTACATGGGAGCTGGCAACCATACTGTGTGAATGAGGCATCTGTTTCTGTGCCTACGTCTGCCTCAAGCTGTGTCTATGGAATTGAGTGCACATGCAGCAGCTACATGGACACAGCCCCCTTTTAAAAACCTGACAGGCATGCAGGAGTTTTTTTTTTTTTTTAAAGATGGAATGCCGTATCTAACAGCCAACTCATTGCTACTTACTTTGCCAGGAACAACAAGATTTTTAAAATTTTACATTTTACAGCTTTTAATTTGTAAATCCTGATGCCTGTAAAGTATACTGCATGTTTTTATCTTGGTGTGTGCAAGATGTCCCCCACAGTATAGCCCCCTGCTTCAGCCTCCAACCAAATATATATATATATATATATATATATATATCCATTACAGTCTCACACAAATTATCAGTTGATCGAGCCTTCAATCCTGTAAGACCTTAAGTCTCAGTTCACACTGAGACTTGGGATCCAACTTGTGAGGCCCCAAGTCACATGACATGTGAAATCCCATGTTAGTCAATGAGAGCTCTCTTAATTAGCACTACTGAAGTCGCTTCGACTTTAGAAAAGGTTACTGTACTACTTCAAGGCGACTTCTATCCGACTTGTGCACATAGACTTAAATGTCTATGATGAGGTTGGATCCTCATCTTAATTGATGTGATTTGGATCTGACATTACAGGATGATTGCACAGGCATTCCCTGAAGTTGCTTCAAAGTCGCCTGTCAAAGTAGCACTGTAATTCGTGGGACTTTCAGGTCACGGCAGCAGGGCCGCCATCAGGGGGGTACAGCCCACACACTTGTAAGGGGCCCCGTTGTATGGACAGGCCCGGCCGACTGGCAGGGATGTGAGAAGGTGGGTCGGGTGTAGAGGAGCTTCTGTATGTGTGCGAGTCAGCAGGCTGCTGCTCTGTCATGAGCTCGCTGACATCGGGCTCTTTGCTGCCACCTCTGGCCCTTTCCTGCATGTGCACCCCTCTGCATATGGAAGCAAGAGCTGGGACTAGGACCACCTTACAAGTAAGGGCTGGGGGGCTGTGTGTGTGTCTATGTACATGCCTGTGTGTGTACATGTCTTGTGTGTTTCTGTGTACATGCCTGTGTGTGTACATGTCTTGTTTTTGTACATGCCTGTGAGTGTGTACATGTCTCTGTGTGTACATGTCTCTGTGTGTACTGTACATGTCTCTGTACTGTGTGTGTACATGTGTGTGTACATGTCTCTGTGTATGTGTACATGTCTCTGTGTATGTACATGCATGTCATATATACACATGTGAGGGGGGCTGAGAGTGTACAGGTTTGGGGGGGCTGAGAGCGTACAGGTGTGAGGGGGGCCCAGAGCGTACAGGTGTGAGGGGGGCCCAGAGCGTACAGGTGTGAGGAGGGGGGCCCAGAGCGTACAGGTGTGAGGGGGCCCAGAGCGTACAGGTGTGAGGGGGGCTCAGAGCGTACAGGTGTGAGGGGGGCTCAGAGCGTACAGGTGTGAGGGGGGCTCAGAGCGTACAGGTGTGAGGGGGGCTCAGAGCGTACAGGTGTGAGGGGGGCTCAGAGAGTACAAGTGTGAGGGGGCTGAGGCACTGAAGGACTTGGTGGGACGTCAAGTGGACGGGACCCTGGGGAATGTTGGTGGTCAGACTCGGGGGGGGGGGGGGGGGGGCAGGCTTAAAGCTGTATAAGGGGCCCTGCAATTTCTGATGGCTGCCCTGCACGGCAGTGTGAAGCGAGCCTACATGAAGATTACACAGGCATTCCCTAAAGTTGCTACAAAGTTGCATCAAAGTCATGTCAAAGTTGCATTGAAGTTGCGCTAAAGTCACCTGGCAAAGTTGTGTGACTTTCATGTCGGAGCAGTGTGAACTCGGCCTAAGAGACTGTATGGCAGGGATGGGCAACTGTGGGGCCTCCAGCTGTTATGGAACTGCAAGTCCCATCATGTTTCTGATTATGGGAATCATGCTTGTAACTGTCTTGCAAGGCCTCATGGAACATGTAGTTCTACAACAGCTGGAGGGCCATAGTTGCCCACCCCTGCTCTATAGGCATAATCATTTGACCTAAAGTATATCTAAAGCCAATCCTTTTTTCTTCTATTTTGGATAGGGAATGCTTCAAACTACTGTAAATTATTTCATCTGTGTACAATTGCGAAGGGTTTATTTTACTTCCCATCCTGTAAACACAGCATAAAGTTGGATGAAATCCCTCCAAAGTGAGGGACATCCCCTTTTAGGCAGTTGTCACTGGAAGAAGATTCCCCCAATTCCTATTGGAAGGATCCCCTTCATCCCAGAAAATGACAAAGCAATAGTGGTAGGAACAATCATCAACTCTCGACTCGACTACGCAAACTCCCTCTACATAGGACTACCTAAATTCCAGATTGCACGACTACAAGTCGTTCAAAACACGGCAGCAAGATTAGTCACAGGAAAAAACCATGGGAATCCATCTCCCCATCCCTGAGGACCCTCCATTGGCTAACCGTAAAGGATCGGATCACATTCAAGACCCTCTGCCTGACCCACAAATGCACACAAGGAGATGCTCCTCAATACTTATGCGAAAAAATACAACACTACCCCCCAATCGCAACCTCCGATCTAACAACCAAAACCTCCTCCTCGTCCCCAAATCCCGGTACAAGTCAAGGGGAGAACGAAGATTTGCAGTCCAAGGACCACGGCTATGGAACGATCTACCTACGAACATCCGCTTGGAAAAAGACCATCGGGCCTTCAGGAAAAAACTCAAGACCTACCTCTTCTAAAAAGGAATCAACACGGGTCGGATCAAGCGCCTCAAGGCGATTCAGTTCGCAGTTGCAGCGCTATACAAATCATTCATTCATTCATTCATAACTCAAAAGTTTCTATTTTCCTTTACTTTCAGTCCCAGTGACAGTGATCAGGGGTACTGAGGTACAGGGAAATAGGGGTTCTAACTCATACCTGGTCTATTAAAAACTAAAAGAGATTTAACTTTGCATACACATTAAGCTCTGGAACTGATTTGTTATTATAAAAGGTAATGTTGACTGTAAAGGGGTTGATTTACTAAGAGCAAATAGACTGGGGAGTTTTTCCTTAGCTTAGGGAATGTGGGGAAGTTGTGCTGACTTTGGTTACCTAATCATGTGCAAGCAAACTATAGCGCACAGTTCTTTTTTCCTTGCACAATATTTGGTATTCTTTGCAAAGCAAATTTTCACTAAAGGAAAATTAACCTGCAAACTGATTGCAAATGTCCTTGCAAAGTGACAGCCTATTTAAGTTTAGTAAATCAACATCACAAATTAACATATTTAGAAAAAATAGTAAAAGAGCTTTAAACAAACCATGACATTGGCAGCTGCAGGCTGCAAGCATAAGCATTTAAAGCCAGGACCGATCCTAGGTCTGGTTTCTGGTGCCCCCCACGTGGGCGTGGTCATCTTACCAACTCCTCCCCTTTACAAATGTTTCTATGGCAACGACTCAAACACAGAGATGCTCCCCTAAGAAGTCTTTGTAAGGCCCATTTCACACTTGTTGCGACTTCAAAGTTGCGCAAATTTACAGCAATTTTGCTGTGATTCGCGGCCACGATTTTTGCCGCGATTTCAAGGAATGCCTGTGTAAGTGGCATCAAAATCGGACCAAAGTAGTGCAGGGACTACTTTGAAGTCGGAATGACTTGAAGTCGTACTAATATGAATGTCTGTCATTGGAAATCATGGGGAACGACTTGTCATGCTACTTTGCAGTCCCAATCGTGGGACAAGTCGTATAAGTGTGAAAGGGGACTAATGCCACTCACACAGGCATTCCTTGAAATCACGGCAAAATCGTGGCAAAATCGCGGCAAAAATCACAGTCGCGAATCGCAGCGAAGTCGCACAAGTATGAAAGGCCCCTTTCACACTTATACGACTTGTCCTACGATTTGGGACTGCAAAGTAGCATGACAAGTCGTTCCCCATGATTTCCAATGACAGCCATTCATATTAGTACGACTTGAAGTCGTTCCGTCTTCAAAGTAGTCCCTGCACTACTTTGGTCCGATATTGATGCCACTTACACAGGCATTCTTTGAAATCGCAGTAAAAAAGGCGGCAAAAATCGTGGCCGCTAATCGCGGCGAAGTCGCACAAGTGTGAAAGGGGCCTTACCCTGGGATCCTCCCATGATCTTTTAACAATAAAGAAAATACAGGAAGAACGTACACTAATGAGACCTGGAGGGGAGTCTCTCTGATGCACACAGAGACGGCTTCTGATACAGAGTCTGTTAGAAAGAGCCCCCAGACATAGTACAGGAGATGGTCAGAGACTGCAGACATGATACAAGAGACGGTCAGAGACTTCAAACATAGTACAGGAGATGGTCAGAGACTGCAGACATAATACAGTAGATGGTCAGAGACTGCAGACATAATAAAATAGATGGTCAGAGACTGCAGACATGATACAAGAGATGGTCAGAGACTACAATTATAGTACAGGAGATGGTCAGAGACTGCAGATATAATACAGGAGATGGTCAGAGACTGCAGATATACTACAGGAGATGGTCAGAGACTGCAGACAAGAGATGGTCAGAGACTACAGGAGATGATCAGAGACTGCAGACATAGTACAGAAGATGGTCAGAGACTGCAGACATAGTACAGGAGATTGTCAGAGACTGCAGTTCCTATGGACATTAGTAGATAATGGCTGATTGGCCCTCTATCCTGACCCAGCGATACAGCAATGGTTCCTCTGATCAGGAGTCAGCTCACACTGAATTGCCTATGGCGACTCCACTGGGTAGCACCCAGATCTGTATTCCTGCAATGACTCCATTCCTTTCTCCACCAGGGATGGCGCTAGGCTGTGTGGCTTTCCCTCTGGTGGCGCAGGGCAGCAGTGTTCTCTCTCTGATGGTGTTCTCTCAGCACTGTCCTCTCCCCCTCTGGAGTCCTGGGTGTACTTCCCTGAAAGCTTTCCCAGGCTCCTGTCTCTCTCTCTCCAGTCCTCGGGACTATATGTCCCAGAATCCTCTTCTCTGCTCCTTTTTCTATTCTATTTCTTTCCTGGCTGATATGAAGGCAGGGGGAAGAAACATAGTGGACAGCTGTGCTGGCAGTACAGCAGCATGCGCGAGGAGGAGAGGGAGTGGGGAAAGAAGAGCCCACAGCTGCAGTGGGGTCACTAGGGTTGGGGTCACCCCCCCTTCCACCAACTATAGTCCCTCAGTACAGACCCCCCTCCACTAAGTATAGACACTCCTCCGTCAGTGCAGGACCCGCACTAAGTATAAACCCCTCCTTCAATACAGACCTTCCTCAGTACAGGCCCCCCCACCATCAGTATAGACCCCCCAGGACAAACCACCCGCCTCCGTTAGTACAGACCCCCCAGGACAAACCACCCTCCATTAGTACAGACCCCCCAATACAGACCCCCCTCCATTAGTACAGACCCCTCAGGACAGACCCCCCAGGACAAACCCCCCTCCATTAGTACAAACCCCCCTCCATTAGTACAGGCCCCTCCAGGACAAACCTCCCTCCATTAGTACAGACCCCCAGGACAGACCCCCTCCATTAGTACAGACCCCCCAGGACAGACCCCCCTCCATTAGCACAGACCCCCAGGACAGACCACCCTCAATTAGTACAGACCCCCAGGACAGACCCCCCATTAGTACAAACCCCCCAGGACAGACTCCCTCCATTAGCACAGACCCCCAGGACAGACCGCCTTCAATTAGAACAGACCCCCCCATTAGTACAAACCCCCCAGGACAGACCACCCAGGACAGACCCCCCTCCATTAGTACAGACCCCCAGGATAGACTCCCCTCCATTAGTACAAACCCCCCATTAGTACAGACCCCCTAGGACAGACCCTCCTCCATTAGTACAGACCCCCCAGGACAGACCCCCCTCCATTAGCACAGACCCCCAGGACAGACCGCCCTCAATTAGTATAGACCCCCAGTACAGACCCCCATTAGTACAAACCCCCCCCCCCAGGACAGCCCCCCTCCATTAGCATAGACCCCCAGGACAGACCGCCTTCAATTAGAACAGACCCCCAGGACAGACCCCCCCATTAGTACAAACCCCCCAGGACAGACCACCCAGGACAGACCCCCTCCATTAGTACAGACCCCCAGGATAGACTCCCCTCCATTAGTACAACCCCCCCATTAGTACAGATCCCCCCTCCATTAGTACAGACCCCCAGGACAGACCCCCTCCATTAGTACAGACCCCCAAGACAGACCGTCCTCAATTAGTACAGACCCCCAGGACAGACCCCCCATTAGTACAAACCCCCCATTAGTACAGACCCCCTCCATTAGCACAGACCCCCAGGACAGACCCCCTCCATTAGTACAGACCCCCCTCTATTAGTACAGATCCCCCTCCATTAGGACAGACCCCCCCCTCCATTAGTACAGACCCCAGGACAGACCCCCCATTAGTACAGACCACCCCCCCCCCCCTCCATTAGTACATACCCTCCAGGACAGACCCCCCTCTATTAGTACAGACCCCCCTCCATTAGTACAGACCCCCCAGGACAGACCCCCCTCCATTAGTACAGACCCCCCGGACAGACCCCCCATTAGTACAGACCCCCTCATTAGTACAGACCCCCCTCCATTAGTACAGGCCCCCTCCATTAGTACAGACCCCCCTCCATTAGTACAGACCCCCAGGACAGACCCCCCTCCATTAGTATAGACCCCCAGGACAGACCCCCCCATTAGTACAGACCCCCCTCCATTAGTACAGACCCCCCTCCATTAGTACAGGCCCCCCCTCCATTAGTACAGGCCCCCTTCCATTAGTACACACCCCCAGGACAGACTCCCCTCAATTAGGGTACATAAAAACACCCGGCGGCAGCTGGAGAGGAGAGGACAGTGTGCAGCTGTGCCACCCGGGTGAAGAACAGTTCACAGCAGGCAGGAGTGAGAGACCCAGAGAGGAGGACATATGTCAGACACGGACCACCCCCCCCCCAGCGACGTAACTGTGTGGCTGGTCTCTCTCCACACAGAGACCAGCCGTTTCACCTCCGATCTCATCTCCGGCTGCTCTCCTTCTCTGACAGGAGGAAGGAGGGGGGGCTTGAGCAGGAAACACAGTGGCGCCTTTCTTGTCAGAACACCGCTGGAGAGAGCCGCCTCTGGACATGAACAAGAGGAGAAGGAGGAGGGAAGGGAGCACTCTGGTGCTTCAGCACCCCCACCTCTCTGGCGTCTGGATGCACTGCACCCCGAGCACCCACCTAGGATCGGCCCTGCTTAAAGCGGAGTTCCGCCCTCCCAGCAAAAAATGTTAAGTCAGCAGCTAGATATACTAGCTGCTGACTTCTAATATTATTACCTGTCCTGGAATCCAGCAATGTTGGCATCCCAGCCAATGTTTCCATTGCCTCACGGGTGCTGGCACTGCCATTGTCTGTAAGGGAAACCAGCAGTGAAGCCTTGTGGCTTCAAAGTCGGTTCCCTACTGTGCATGCGGGAAGCGTGCTGTGCTTTCTGAATGGCCCGGTTGCGGGGGAAGGAGGAGGGGGCAAAACTGTGGCGTGATCTCAAGGAATTGGGGATAGGTACCTGTCATGAACAGGTACTCGCCCCCCGCCCTCCGGTGCCACATTTGGCACCTTTTGGGGGGGGAGCGGGTACCTGTCAGATAAGTGGAGGTTACACTTTTGGGTGGAACTCTGCTTTAAGTAGCTTTTCTTACTTGACTTAGTGAACTTTATACAACTTTATATAACTTTAACACAAAAAGTGTGCAAGGTGAGCTTAGGTGCTGAGAGAACTGATTTCAAATACTTTGCTGAGGTTTGAGGCTTATTTACTCCACAATGTCTGCATCTATAGAGACAAGTGAGGGCTTGTTTAAAAAAAAAAAAAAAAATACTGGTTGTAAAGAATGTATAAATATATGTGTGTACCTAGCCTGATCACGGGTTTACTTTCAAAGGTCCTTTTATGGAACTATTTGTAAACCCCTGCTCTAGTGTTATGAAAACAGTCTTCTAAGGCAACTGAAACTATAAGGCTGCATTCACACCTGAGCGTTTTGTCGCCCTAAGCCGCCCTACGCCTGAAGCTACAAAACGTTCGAGGGGATAAAATACATTATTCTCTATGGAGATGGTTCACATCTCCACTCCATGTCGCCTGAAGCCGAACGCCTGAAGCTCAAACAAGTTCCGGACCCTTTTTTGTCGCGCGAAACGGGCAGATTTGGGCGTTTGTATCCCCATAGAACATAGCAACAAATGATGACAGTGATGATCATTTTTCCTATTGGCTATCAAGAAAAACGCCGAAGTTGAAAAACGCCTGTTACGCCGTATGCAAATGTGCAAAAACAACGGTATTCGCGCGACAAAACGACGGTAAAACCGCTGGTAAAAAACGCTCGTTCCGCTACACTCAGGTGTGAATGCGGCCTAACAAAGGAAAATAGCTCCACAGCAAGCACCATTCTCATTTCATTTACTAATCTGTCTATTAAAATGAAAGAATCATTGTAGTTATAAATCAAACATAGCCTTTGAAATATCTAATTTTCTAGCAACATAATATCAATATACCTTAAAACCTTAAAAATAAACTGACAAATTCCCATTAAAAGCAAAGATAAATCATACACACTATACTACTCCAAAATCTAGAACTAAGCAGAAACACTAATATATATTTCACATGCAAGTTTAGCAAAGGTCAGGTTTTCAATGTATTGTTAAAAGATAAACCTTAAAAGCGTGTCTGTTAGAATGTTAGTACAGTACATAAAATGTGCTAAAACCGATAATATGAAAAGCTTTATCTTTCACCAATCTTAGCTGTATTTTTAAGATAGGCAGACCTTATAAAGGTGTGAACATGGAAAGAACCTCAGGCGATGTAATGGATCAGAATTATTGGTTTTAATATACTAATAAGCATGGATTTTCAGCACGGTATCAGTGAGTGATTCTCATCTTACTCTTCGAAGTAGCCCATGGGAAGTTCATACTGCTTTCAGCCTGGTAAAAAATCTTACACGTTATCTCGTTGCAAATACTGTTTTATTAAAACAAAAGATACTGAAATTCTGATTAAGGCCTAACTTGAGTTTTCAGATTTTTGTCATTAGCTAGGTATCTAATAGTTCACAAAACAGAATAACAATGGCATATATATATATATATATATATATATATATATATATATATATATACATATACACATCTTCTGTGATATTATTAACCACTTCAACTCCGGAAGGATTTACCCCTTCCTGACCAGAGCATTTTTTTGCGATTCGGCACTGCATCGCTTTAGCTGACAATTGCGCAGTTGTGCGACGTTGTACCCAAACAAAATTGATGTCCTTTTTTTCCCACAAATAGAGCTTTCTTTTGATGCTATTTGATCACCTCTGCAGTTTTTATTTTTTGTGATATAAACAAAAAAAGAGTGTCAATTTTGAAAAAAAAAACAACATTTCTTACTTTTTGCTATAATAAATATCCCCCAAAAATATATTAAAAAAAATAATTTCTTCCACAGTTTAGGCCAATATGTATTCTACATATTGTTGGTAAAAAAAAAAATCCTAATAAGTGTATATTGGTTGGTTTGCGCAAAAGGTATAGCGTCTACAAAACAGGGGATAGATTTATGGCTTTTTTATTATTATTATATATGTTTTTTTTTTGTATTAGTAATAATGGCGATCTGCAATTTTTATCATGACTGTGACATTCTGGCGGACAGATCGGACACGTTTGACACAATTTTGGGGCCATTGACATTTATACAGTTATCAAAGCTAAAAATAGCCACTGATTACTATATAAATGTCACTGACAGGGAAGGGGTTAAACAAGGGGGCGATCAAGGGGTTAAGTGTATTCCCTGGACGTGTTCTAACTGTAGGGGGGATGGGCTCACTATAACATGACAGAGATCACTGCCCCCGATGACAGGGAGCAGTAAATGCCTGTCAAGCGGTAGTAGTAGGAACGATCATCAATTCACGGCTCGACTACGCAAACTCACTCTACATAGGATTACCGGATTACCAGATTGCGCGCCTTCAAATTGTCCAAAACACAGCAGCAAGTATAGTCACCGGAAAGAAACCCTGGGAATCCATCTCCCCATCCCTAAGGATGCTCCATTGGCTCAAGGTAAAAGACAGGATCACATTCAAGACCCTCTGCCTCACCCACAAATGTACACAAGGAAATGCGCCTCAATACCTTTGTGAGAAAATAGAAAAATACATACCGAATCGCAGACTTCGATCAACAAACCAAAATCGCCTTCTCATCCCCAAAGCCCGCTACAAATCGAAGGGAGAACGAAGATTCGCAGTACAGGGACCCCGGCTATGGAATGCTCTACCAAACAACATCCGCATGGAAGAAAACCATCAGGCCTTCAGGAAAAAACTCAAGACCCACCTCTTCTAATACATGGCATCCCAACATGAGCAGTCAAGCGCCTCGAGGCGATTCAGTTCGCAGTTGCAGCGCTATACAAATCATTCATTCATTCATTCATGTTGCTCGGCAGAACAGGGAAAGTCCTTGTTTACAAAGCCATCACCCCGTTCTTTTTACTAAAAAATAATAAATGCACATTTTTTTGAAGGTTATAAAATGTTTATTACTTTTATTAACTGAAGCCTACTAAGTATCGCACCCAATTTTTTTTTTTATAAAGTCCACGGTGGTGCAAAAACCTAAAATGGAAAAAAAACGTAAGTGACCAAAAAACGTGCACAAAAAAGTGCACTTAAGGGTGTGTTTTAGTCCACCCCCCGAAGGAGTAGGACCTTTACCCTGATCCCCCAGGGCGCAAGGCTCCTGATAGGGAGTAGGGTTTACAATGGTCTGCCTAACCAGAAGACCTGGCAGACCCTGTTCTTCTAGGTCAGTCGAAGCCGACCATTGAATACTTGGTCGAGGGGCTCTCCCGAAGAGAGAACCCCCAGAGGCAGGGGAGGAAGGAACCTGAGGGCCACACATCCTCCCCCTAGACGTAAGGGTAAGCCTGAGGACTCACACACTTCATCCGTGAGAAAACACACACAAAAGTGAAAGGTGACAAACGTGGGAAAAAATAAATAGAAAATAATAAAGTGGCCGTGCAATTGTGCACTGGCTGGATCCTGAGGCCTGGTAGACAAAAATTGCCCCCAGACTTAGCCAAAAGGCCCAGCCCTAAAGGGTGCAGTGCAACTAAGTATTGTACCCATGATCAGCAGATCCTAGACGCAGTTTCAGGATCCTGCACAGTCTCCCTCCAGATTTCAGTCCATGCATATTTTGTACAAGCTGTCAGCTTGCAAGCTGGAGGAAGTGTGAATTGATCAGCACACTCACAGCCCTTTCAAACGGCAGTGGCAGATGGATCTTGTCGTTTTCTCATTCATAGATTCCCGTTTTTTTCTTTAGCGAGTCCCCTAAATTAATTCTGCTTAATAGCTTAAAGATTAGCCCTTAGCCAACTCAACTCCACTTACCAATCTACCAGTCGTCTGAATGAACTTAATAGCAAAATACATAAGTGAAAAAAAAAAAAAAGTCTCGTCTTATACCTTATTCCCTACATTCATGACTAGGTTCCTTGCACACCTCTTTCTACCTTTTTCTTTTGCTGTTTTCCATGATGACATTTTAAAAAAAATTCTTGAAGGACTTAAAGTGGAAGTAAACCCCCCTATCGTTTTCAGCCAAAGAAGCTGCCATCTTTGCCTCTGTTTAATCTTCAACTGCCACAGTGCTGCACATGTGATCCGTTATGACACCAACCATTGGATGGTTTGACTGTTTGGTTGAGAGCACAGCCAATGTGCAGTTAGCATTCACGACATGCCTTTTTTTTTTAGACTGTTAAATCGATGGGTTTACTTCCGCTTTAATCAAGTTCAGAAACATTTATAGCACAAACATTCTACAAAATATTAAGCAGGTATAATCTATTATAAAGCTGTGTTGACTTCAATCACCCAACCTTGTGCACATGATTCATAGTGAACATAGCTTACTTTATTCCCTTTATTCACACTGGAAAAAAGCAGTTCTACTTCTTTAGTAAATTAAACCCATTGCATTTCAGTTTTGTTCCAAAATGTAGTGATATATATATATATATAGAAAAGGAAATGCTTGTAGTTAAGTAATAGGGATGAGCCGAACACCCCCGGGTTCGGTTCGAACCAGAACCTTCGAACGGACCGAAAGTTCGCGCGAATTTTCGAACCCTATACGTTATAATGGACGCGAACGTTCGAAATCAAAAGTGCTAATTACAACGGCCAATATGCATGTTAATGTCATAAAACAGGTTTGGGGACCCGGGTCCTGCCCCAGGGGACATATATCAATGCAAAAAGAACTTTTAAAAACTAACGTTTTTTCGGGAGCAGTCATTTTAATGATGCATAAAGTGAAAAAAAAAAAGTGAAATTTTCCTTTAAATATGGTACCTGGGGGGTGTCTAAAGTATGCCTGTGAAGTGGCATGTGTTTCCCGTGTTTAGAACTGTCCTTGCACAAAATGACATTTGTAAAGGAAAAAAAGAAGCCATTTAAAACCACTTGCGGCTTTAGGTTTGTTCTTAAGTAGAATCTGAACAGGTACATTATGAAGTGTAGCTCCATCCCAAAAAAATATATTTTTAAGCTTTTTGGAGAACATAGGGAGGGGTTATCACCCCTGTAACATTTGCTGTCTTTGCACATCTGTTCAGAACATGTCACCTCACTTTCCGTCCCAATGACAAATGTTTTTGGAAAAGTGGGGTTTTAATTGAAACAAGGATTGGTGATAAAGTATCAGTAGAGAGGAGATACCTTTTTCCCAAATTAAATCTAACAGGATAGAATTTCCCTTCCTAGGGGTAGATTTCCTCTCACTTCCTGTTTTCTCTTTCCATTTGCAAGTAGGAGTCGTTTGTAAGTTGGATGTTTGAAAGTAGGGGCCTGGCGTATATACTCTGCAGAAATTTGCCCTATTAGATGTTGGTGTAGCCACAAGACTGGTGGGCACAGGAATGGGCCCTGCTATGAGTTAATAGATCAAGATTTGTAATTGCATGCACCTGTTGAACAGGGCAGAAAAATTGGGGGTGGTGGTGGTGGTGGACGGTGTTGCCACAAGACTGTAAGCTCTCACAGTTACTCTTGGTGGGCGCAGGAATGGGCCCTGCTGTGAGTTATTAGATCAAGATTTGTAATTGCAAGCACCTGATGAACAGGGCAGAAAAAATTGGGCCTTTGGCGGTGGTGGTGGACGGTGTTGCCACAAGACTGTAAGCTCTCACAGTTACTCTTGGTGGGCGCAGGAATGGGCCCTGCTGTGAGTTATTAGATCAAGATTTGTAATTGCAAGCACCTGATGAACAGGGCAGAAAAATTGGGCCTTTGGCGGTGGTGGTGGACGGTGTTGCCACAAGACTGTAGGCCCTCACAGTTACTCTTGGTGGGCGCAGGAATGGGCCCTGTTGTGAGTTATTAGATCAAGATTTGTAATTGCAAGCACCTGATGAACAGGGCAGAAAAATTGGGCCTTTGGCGGTGGTGGTGGACGGTGTTGCCACAAGACTGCAGGCCCTCATAGTTACTCTTGGTGGGCGCAGGAATGGGCCCTGCTGTGAACTATTAGATCAAGATTTGTAATTACCCGCCCCTGTTAAACAGGGGCTGAAAAATTGTGCCTTAGGCACTGGTGCTGGTGCCACAACACTGCAACCCCTCACAGAGACTGTACTTGGAGCACAGCAGTCACACGTGTTGCGAAGCATTTTTTTAAAAAATTGTAAGTACCCCCCCCTGTTAAACAGGGGCTGAAAAATTGTGCCTTAGGCACTGGTGCTGGTGCCACAACACTGCAACCCGGCCCTCACAGATACTGTACTTGGAGCACAGCAGTCACACGTGTTGCGAAGCATTTTTTTAAAAAAATTGTAAGTACCCGCCCTGTTAAACAGGGGCTGAAAAATTGTGCCTTAGGCACTGGTGCTGGTGCTACAACACTGCAACCCGGCCCTCACAGAGACTGTACTTGGAGCACAGCAGTCACACGTGTTGCGAAGCATTTTTTTAAAAAATTGTAAGTACCCGCCCCTGTTGAACAGGGGCTGAAAAATTGTGCCTTAGGCACTGGTGCTGGTGCCACAACACTGCAACACGGCCCTCACAGAGACTGTACTTGGAGCACAGCAGTCACACGTGTTGCGAAGCATTTTTTTTAAAAAATTGTAAGTACACGCCCCTGTTAAACAGGGGCTGAAAAATTGTGCCTTAGGCACTGGTGTGGTGGCATGGATCATTGAGGAGGAGGAAGAGGATAGTCAGTGAACATAAGAGGACAGTCACTCAGCATCAGCATAGGCAGTCTTGAAGGGATGTGACATTAAAAATTATTCGGTTATATCCGCCTCAGGTGCCTGGTAGCTGGTGGTGATCCAAGACTGATTCATTTTGATGAATGTCAGTCAATCAACCGAGGCGGTGGACAGGCGCACCCTATGATCAGTCACAAATCCTCCAGCAGCACTGAATGTGCGTTCGGAAAGAACGCTGGAGGCAGGACAGGCCAGTAGCTCAATTGCATACTGTGCAAGCTCTGGCCAGTGATCCATCCTCAGGACCCAGTAAGCCAGAGGATTTTCGGTGGGAAAGGTGTCCAAGTCTGACCTTGCCCCAAGGTATTCCTGCACCATGTATATCAGACGCTGGCGATGGTTGCTGGAACCGATCATACCTTGGGGCTGCGGACTAAAAAATTGTCTGAACGCATCGGTCAGACGTCCACCTTCCCCACCGCTCCTTCTGCCACTGACCGAAGCCTCAGCAACTCGTCGCCCAGGACCAGGAGTTTGTAGCCTCCCAGTTTCTGGGAACGCGTTGCACAGACCTTTCTGCAAGGCCTCCCTGAGATGTCTCATCCTCTGCTCCCTCTGCGACGGCAAGATAAGGTCCGCAACCTTACCCTTGTACCGCGGATCAAGGAGAGTGGCCAGCCAGTAATGGTCCCTCTCCTTGATCCGAAGAACACGAGGATCCTTCCGCAGGCTTTGCAGGATCAGGGAGGCCATGCAGCGTAGGTTAGCTGAGGCATTCGGTCCGGAGTCTTCTGGGTCACTGAGGATGACATGATCGCCAGCCACCTCCTCCCAGCCACGTACAAGTCCACTGGTTTGTTGGGACTGTACATCATCCCTAAAAGACTGCTGCTGCTGATGCTGAGTGCCAGGCTCCACCTCCATGCTCACACAATCCTCCTCCTCCTCCTCCTCCTCCTCCTCATCCTCTTCCTGTGTGATGGGTGGGACAGAAGGAACACTGTCCGGATAAAGGGGGCCTTGAGAGGCAAGGAAGTCCTCCTCTTCCTGCCTCTGTTCTGCCTCAAGTGCCCTGTCCATTATCCCACGCAGCGTATGCTCCAACAGGTGGACAAGAGGGACAGTGTCACTGATGCATGCACTGTCACTGCTCACCATCCTCGTGGCCTCCTCAAATGGTGAGAGGACAGTGCATGCATCCCTGATCATGCTCCACTGACGTGGGGAAAAAAAACCAAGCTCCCCTGACCCTGTCCTGGTGCCGTAGTCGCAAAGGTACTCATTGATGGCCCTCTGCTGCGTGTGCAGTCGCTGCAGCATGGCCAACGTTGAGTTCCACCTGGTGGGCATGTCACATATTAGGCGGTTCTTGGGCAGGTTCAGCTCCTTTTGCAGCTCAGTCAGCCGAGCACTGGCATTATAAGATCGGCGGAAATGCACACAGACTTTCCTGGCCTGCCTCAGGACATCCTGTAAGCCTGGGAACCTGCCCAAGAACCGCTGCACCACCAGGTTGAGGACGTGAGCCATGCAGGGCACATGGGTGAGCTGCCCCTGTCGCAGGGCGGAGAGGAGGTTGGTGCCATTGTCAGAAACGACCATTCCTGGCTTAAGCTGACGTGGCGTCAACCACCTCTCGGCCTGCCCCTGCAGAGCTGCCAGAACCTCTGGCCCAGTGTGGCTCCTGTCCCCCAAACACACCAGCGCAAGCACGGCATGGCATCTTTTTGCCTGCGTACTTGCGTAGCCCCTTGTACGCCTACGGAGCACCGCTGGTTCCAAGGACAGAGCACTGGAGGAAGAAGAAGAGGAGGGGTGGAGGAGAGAGGTGTGTCACAACCAGTAGCAGTAGTCGCGTTTTGGAGGCGTGGTGGCGGAACAACCTCCAACACTACTGCACCTTGTCCTGCATCCCTCCCAGCTGCCAATAGAGTGACCCAATGGGCCGTGAAAGAAAGGTACCGTCCCTGTCCATGCCTGCTGGACCATGAGTCAGCGGTAATATGCACCTTACCGCTGACCGCCCTGTCCAGCGAGGCATGGATATTGCCCTCCACATGCCGGTAGAGAGACGGAATCGCCTTCCGCGAGAAAAAGTGGCGTTTGGGAACCTGCCACTGAGGAACCGCACATTGAACAAACTCACGGAAGGGGGCCGAGTCTACCAACTGAAAAGGCAGCAGTTGAAGTGCTAGCAATTTAGCAAGGCTAGCATTCAACCGCTGGGCATGTGGATGGCTGGGAGTGTACTTCTTTCTACGGTCCAGCAGCTGGGGCAGGGAAATTTGCCTGCTGCAATCGGACGTCGGTGTACTGCAAGTACTTGGTTGTGACACACCGAATTCTACACCTTCAGTCCTCTCAGAGCAGCTTTCAGAGAGGACTGAAGGTGTAG
Organism: Lithobates sylvaticus; assembly: GCA_028564925.1. Taxonomy (NCBI): domain Eukaryota; kingdom Metazoa; phylum Chordata; class Amphibia; order Anura; family Ranidae; genus Lithobates; species Lithobates sylvaticus. The sequence goes on from CM053029.1 coordinate 430,264,484, forward strand.
TGGGGATGGAGATCCCAGCTGAGGAGGAGCAAGGAGAGGTCCGCTTAGTTCTTTGGTGTGGGTCTTTTATGTGTGCCTGCCAACGAGCTGCATGGCAGGTCGCCATATGTCTGGTCATGCTTGTCGTGCCCAAGCGGCTGATGTTTTGGCCACGCGAGATACGCTTGAGACAAATATTGCAAATAGCAGTGGTGCGATCTGCTGCACTCGTCTCAAAAAAGGCCCACACCAAAGAACTTTTCTGATAACGTGCAGAGGCAGCGCCCTGCACAGGCGGAGCTCTGCGGTGTTGTACAGTTGCTGTGCTGGCCTCTACCTGGCCTCCAGGGGGCATCCTGCCTCGTTGGACATGTGACGCCGCATCCTCCTCCTCCTCGTCCTCATCCTCTCTCCCTTGAGGCACCCACGTGGAGTCAGTGACCTCATCATCCCCTCCCTCTTCACCACTAGAGCAAACCTGGCAGTAAGCTGCAGCTGGTGGAACAGTACTGCCAGATTCCTCAAGCTGGGTATCGTCATCCGAGCCTTCGAATCGTTGGGCATCCTCCTGGAGCATGTACCCAACACTGTGCTCAAAGAGTTCGGGGGACTCCTCAGGAGGACATGGTGGGTCTAGGGAAGGGGTGGCTGATGATGCTCTGTCAGTACCCTGAGCCTGGGTGAGAGAGAGGATGAGGAGGATGAGGAGGGCTTGGTCATCCATTCTACCAAGCCTTCAGCATGATGCGGCTCCACATGTCCAGCTGCCGAAAACAAAGACGCGCGTGTCCCATGGCCACGTGCTGATGACGATGCACGACCACGTCCACGGCCACGTCCACTAGAAACAGAGCCTGCCTGCCCTGTATTCTTGGCTCTGCACGCTCTGCCTCCCCTTGGCGGTCTTCCAGCCATTGTAGTCGGTAGTCCTGTGGGTGCTGCTGAGAAGAAAATATAGGAGCTCTGTGTGATGCCACTAACACACTAGAAGTCCTATGGGTGCTTCTGCAAAGAAAATAGAGGAGCTCTGTGTGATGCCACTAACACACTAGAAGTCCTGTGGGTGCTGCTGAGAAGAATATATAGGAGCTCTGTGTGATGCCACTAACACACTAGAAGTCCTATGGGTGCTTCTGCAAAGAAAATAGAGGAGCTCTGTGTGATGCCACTAACACACTAGAAGTCCTGTGGATGCTTCTGCAAAAAAAATAGAGGAGCTCTGTGTGATGCCACTAACACACTAGAAGTCCTGTGGGTGCTTATGCAAAGAAAATAGAGGAGCTCTGTGTGATGCCACTAACACACTAGAAGTCCTGTGGGTGCTTCTGCAAAGAAAATAGAGGAGCTCTGTGTGATGCCACTAACACACTAGAAGTCCTGTGGGTGCTTCTGCAAAGAAAATAGAGGAGCTCTGTGTGATGCCACTAACACACTAGAAGTCCTGTGGGTGCTTATGCAAAGAAAATAGAGGAGCTCTGTGTGATGCCACTAACACACTAGAAGTCCTGTGGGTGCTGCTGAGAAGAATATATAGGAGCTCTGTGTGATGCCACTAACACACTAGAAGTCCTATGGGTGCTTCTGCAAAGAAAATAGAGGAGCTCTGTGTGATGCCACTAACACACTAGAAGTCCTGTGGGTGCTGCTGAGAAGAATATATAGGAGCTCTGTGTGATGCCACTAACACACTAGAAGTCCTATGGGTGCTTCTGCAAAGAAAATAGAGGAGCTCTGTGTGATGCCACTAACACACTAGAAGTCCTGTGGATGCTTCTGCAAAAAAAATAGAGGAGCTCTGTGTGATGCCACTAACACACTAGAAGTCCTGTGGGTGCTTATGCAAAGAAAATAGAGGAGCTCTGTGTGATGCCACTAACACACTAGAAGTCCTGTGGGTGCTGCTGAGAAGAATATATAGGAGCTCTGTGTGATGCCACTAACACACTAGAAGTCCTATGGGTGCTTCTGCAAAGAAAATAGAGGAGCTCTGTGTGATGCCACTAACACACTAGAAGTCCTGTGGGTGCTTCTGCAAAGAAAATAGAGGAGCTCTGTGTGATGCCACTAACACACTAGAAGTCCTGTGGGTGCTGCTGAGAAGAATATATAGGAGCTCTGTGTGATGCCACTAACACACTAGAAGTCCTATGGGTGCTTCTGCAAAGAAAATAGAGGAGCTCTGTGTGATGGGACTAACACACTTCAAGTCCTATAGGTGCTTCTGGGAAGAAAATAAAGGTCTGTGTGATGGGACTAACACACTTCAAGTCCTATAGTTGCTTCTGGGAACAAAATATAGCTCTGTGTGTGTGATGGGACTAACACACTTCAAGTCCTATAGGTGCTTCTGGGAACAAAATATAGCTCTGTGTGTGTGATGGGACTAACACACTTCAAGTCCTATAGGTGCTTCTGGGAAGAAAATATAGCTCTGTGTGTGTGATGGGACTAACACACTTCAAGTCCTATAGGTGCTTCTGGGAAGAAAATATAGCTCTGTGTGTGTAATGGGACTAACACACTTCAAGTCCTATAGGTGCCTCTGGGAACAAAATATAGCTCTGTGTGTGTGATGGGACTAACACACTTCAAGTCCTATAGGTGCTTCCTGGAAGAAAATATAGCTCTGTGTGTGTGATGGGACTAACACACTTCAAGTCCTATAGGTGCTTCTGGGAAGAAAATATAGCTCTGTGTGTGTGATGGGACTAACACACTTCAAGTCCTATAGGTGCTTCTGGGAACAAAATATAGCTCTGTGTGTGTGATGGGACTAACACACTTCAAGTCCTATAGGTGCTTCTGGGAAGAAAATATAGCTCTGTGTGTGTAATGGGACTAACACACTTCAAGTCCTATAGGTGCCTCTGGGAACAAAATATAGCTCTGTGTGTGTGTGATGGGACTAACACACTTCAAGTCCTATAGGTGCTTCTGGGAAGAAAATATAGCTCTGTGTGTGTGATGGGACTAACACACTTCAAGTCCTATAGGTGCTTCTGGGAAGAAAATATAGCTCTGTGTGTGTGATGGGACTAACACACTTCAAGTCCTATAGGTGCTTCTGGGAACAAAATATAGCTCTGTGTGTGTGATGGGACTAACACACTTCAAGTCCTATAGGTGCTTCTGGGAACAAAATATAGCTCTGTGTGTGTGATGGGACTAACACACTTCAAGTCCTATAGGTGCTTCTGGGAACAAAATATAGCTCTGTGTGTGTGATGGGACTAACACACTTCAAGTCCTATAGGTGCTTCTGGGAACAAAATATAGCTCTGTGTGTGTGATGGGACTAACACACTACAAGTCCTATAGGTGCTTCTGGGAACAAAATATAGGAGCTCTGCCTGCCTGCCTGCCACGAACACACTACAAGTCCTATAGGTGCTTCTGGGAACAAAATATAGGAGCTCTGCCTGCCTGCCACGAACACACTACAAGTCCTATAGGTGCTTCTGGTAACAAAATATAGGAGCTCTGCCTGCCTGCCACGAACACACTACAAGTCCTATAGGTGCTTCTGGTAACAAAATATAGGAGCTCTGCCTGCCTGCCACGAACACACTACAAGTCCTATAGGTGCTTCTGGTAACAAAATATAGGAGCTCTGCCTGCCTGCCACGAACACACTACAGGTCCTATAGGTGCTTCTGGTAACAAAATATAGGAGCTCTGCCTGCCTGCCACGAACACACTACAAGCCCCTCTTTCTCAATCAATCTTTGTAACTGAATCTATCTAACTCAATTTCTGTAAGTGAATCTCTCTACCTAACTAAATCGAGCAGAGTGTCACAGAATCAGCCTGCTCAATCTGCGCCGGAACAGCATGTGACCGGCGCAGACGGCGTGGCGGCCTTTTATAGGGGGGGCGTGTACTACAGCCCCTGAGCTGTAATTGGCTACAGGCGTCCTGCCTGTAGCCAATTATGGCTCTTCGAGTTTCCGGGGCTGTGATTGGCCAAGCATGCGGGGTCACAGTGCATGCTTGGCCAATCATCAGCCAGCAATGCACTGCGCCGGCCGCGCCGGCCGCAATGCATTGCGGGGCCGCTCGCATCACACGAACGTGATGCGAGCGGCCAAAATAGTTCTGGGCTCGCCGAGCGAGCGAACGCCCGGTGCTCGATGCGAACGTGGGTTCGCATCGAGCACCGGGCCCATCCCTATTAAGTAACTATGTGCTAAACAAACAAGTTGAAAGAGCATTTTCAAGGCAAAAGGGTGAGGGGATTATTTAACCACTTGACCACTGGGCACTTAAACACCCTTAATAACCAGACCAATTTTCAGCTTTCGGTGCTCTCACACTTTGAATGACAATTACTCATTCATACAACACTGTACCCATATGAAATTTTTGTCCTTTTTTTCACAGAAATAGAGCTTTCTTTTGGTGGTATTTAATCACCGTTGGGTTTTTTATTTTTTGCGCTATAAAAGAAAAACGACTGAAAATTCAGTAAAAAATAATTTTTTCTTTGTTTTTGTTATAAAATTCAGCAAATTTGTAATTTTTCTTGATAAATTTTGGCCAAAATTTATACTGCTACATATCTTTGGTAAAAATAAGTACAAATTGGGGAATATTATTTGGTCTTTGTGAAAGTTATAGAGTCCACAAGCTATGGTGCCAATATCTGAAAATTTATCACACCTGAAGTACTGACCGCCTATCTCATTTCTTGAGACCCAACAAGCCAGAAAAGTACAAATACCCCCCAAATGACCCCTTTTTGGAAAGAAGACATTCCAAGGTATTTAGAAAGAGGCATGGTGTGTTTCTTGAAGTTGTCAATTTTTCCCACAATTCTTTGCAAAATCAAGATTTTTTTTTCTTTTTCACAAAATTGTCATATTAGCAGGTTATTTCTCACACACAGCATATGCATACCACAAATTACACCCCAAAACACATTCTGCTATTACTTCCGAGTATGGCGATACCACATGTGTGAGACTTTTACACAGTGTGGCCACATACAGAGGCCCAACATGCAGGGAGCACCATCGGGCGTACTGGAGCACCAAGGCCAATTCTGACATTTCTCTCCTACATGTACAAATCATCATTTATTTGCTAGAAAATTACATAGAACCCCAAAACATTATATATGTTTTTTTAGCAAAGACCCTAGAAAATACAATGGCGGTCGTTGTAACTTTTTTATCTAGCACGGTACTTGCGCAGCAATTTTCGAACGTGTTTTTTTTGGAAAAAAAATGTTTTGTGCTTTACAAAAAACAAAACTGTAAATTTAGCCCAATGTTTTTGCACAATTTGAAAGATGAAGTTACGCTGAGTAAATAGATACCCAACATGTCACCCTTCAAAATTGCACACGCTCGTGGAATGGCGCCAAACTTCGCTACTTAAAAATCCCCATAGGCTTTCATTTTTTTTACTGGTTACATGTTTTGAGTTACAGAGGAGGTCTAGGGCCAAAATTATTGTTCTCGCTCTAACGTTTGCTGCGATACCTCACATGTGTGGTTTGAACACCGTTTTCATATGTGGGCGGGACTTACGTATGCGTTCGCTTCTGCATGCGAGCACATGGGCACAGGGGCGCTTTAAAAAAATATATATATTTTATTGTTCATTTTACTTTATTTATTTTAGTTTGACCCTTTTTTTCCCCCAAAAAAATTTTTTGATCACTTTTATTCCTATTACAAGGAATGTAAACATCCCTTGTAATAGGAATATGACATTACAGGTCCTCTTTACAGTGAGATATGGGGTCAATAAGACCCACATCTCACCTCTAGGCTGGAAAGCCTGGAATAAAAAAAAAAACGATCCTGGCTTTGATCGTAGCGAGTATCGCAGGGTAGGGTATCGCAGGGTATTGTTGGGTATTGCAGAGTATCGCAGGGTATGGCAGAGTATCGCAGGGTATGGCAGGGTATCGCAGGGTATGGCAGGGTATGGCAGGGTATGGCAGGGTATGGCAGGGTATGGCAGAGTATCGCAGGGTATGGCAGGGTATGGCAGGGTATGGCAGGGTATCGCAGGGTATGGCAGGGTATGGCAGGGTATGGCAGAGTATCGCAGGGTATTGCAGGGTATGGCAGAGTATTGCAGGGTATGGCAGAGTATTGCAGGGTATGGCAGAGTATCGCAGGGTATGTCAGAGCATCGCAGGGTATGTCAGAGCATTGCAGGGTATGGCAGAGTATCGCAGGGTATGGCAGAGTATCGCATGGTATGGCAGGGTATGGCAGAGTATTGCAGGGTATGGCAGAGTATTGCAGGGTATGGCAGGGTATGGCAGAGTATTGCAGGGTATGGCAGAGTATTGCAGGGTATGACACAGTATTGCAGAGTATTGCAGGGTATGGCACAGTATTGCAGGGTATGGCACAGTATTGCAGGGTATGGCACAGTATTGCAGGGTATGGCAGGGCATTGCAGGGTATCCATCCATCCATGCTCAGCCATCCCTCCATACCCTGCAATACCAAGCAATACACTGCAGGCTATTGCTGTGGTATGGAGGGATGCAGGGTATGGAGGGATGGCTGAGCATGGATGGATGGATCAGTGGCATGCAGAGCAGGCTGTGGGCACTACAGATCCCACCCACAGCACTGCTGCCACCGATCCCTCCCCCTCTCCTCTCACACTGTACCGATCGGTACAGAGAGAGGAGGAGAGAGGAACCGGCGTCGTCAAATGACACCGGTTTGCTTACATGTGATCACTCCGTCATTTGACGGAGCGATCACGTGGTAAACGGCCGCGATGATCGGCCGTTTACCGTGATCCATGATCCGCCGGGTCTCTCGAGTGCGCGCCCCAGGGGGCGCGCAAGAGCAGAATTCTGTGAGGCCGTTAATTAACGGCCTCCCAGAGTTAAGCAACCGCCCTGTAGCCGTTTTTCGGTTATGGGCCGGTTGTTAACTGGTTAATATAGAATGGGACTGTGTTGTGTTTGATAACTACTAGGCTGCTTGGAACTAACAGAAAGGGTGGCTAGAGATAAGCAATATGTTTTTCCAAACTTATTTATATTGCATACAATTAAATAGTTGTTTGCATATGATTTACAACTGTATTTACTCATTACTCAGTTTTTAAAACATATTTAGATTGTAGTTAGTCTGAGATAAATAAACGTAATGCCTATCCTTAATGAACTTAACAAGTGATGAATGTAATAAACCTAAATTAAGACAAAGCCACATGGTAAAATGTAAACAGTCACAATTATGACTCTAAAGCCCCATACACACGCGCGGATTATCCAAGGACCAGGTCCGTCAGACCATGTCCGTCATACTTTGTCTGATGTTGGTTTTGCGTACACACGGTCGGACAAAGTTGTCGGAAAATCCGATCATTCTGAACGTGGTGACGTTTGTTGCCTACGACGGGACTACGTAGAGGCTAGTAGCCAATAGCTTTGGTCTTGTAATGTGATCTGAGCATGCGTAGCACTTTGTCCGGTCGGACTACCATACACACGATCGGATTTGGTGTGATCGGACCTTGTTGTCGGAAAATCTATCCAGCAGGAGATAGGACTTTGTCCGTCGGACAATACGACGTACACTGTCCGATGGTGCATACACACGGTCTGATTTTTCGACAACATTGTCCGATCGGACAGAATCCATGCGAAAATACGACCGTGTGTATGGGGCTTTAGGCAGGGCTTTTTTTCAGCTGGAGTGCAGGGGAATGCAGTTTTGGCACCTACAACACTGAATTCATGTAAAAGCAAGGTGTGTTTGGGTGTGCTGTAAAGTCTATTGACGCTAGTTATTGGGGATATGGGGATCTATTGTCACTGGGGGAAATCTATTGTTGCTGGTGGGGTCTATTGTTGCTGGGGAGGTCTATTGTGGCTGGTGGAGGATCTGTTGTTGCAGAGAGGTCAATTGTTGCTGGGAGGGATCTACTGTTGAGGAAGGGGATTATTATTGCTGGCTATTGGAGAGGCTATTAATGCTGGCTGCTGGGAGATCTATTGTTTCTGGCGGGGGTTTATTGTTTCAGGGGTGTTTCATTGTAGGGGGTCTATTGTTGCTGGCAGAAGGGGATATATTTTACTGTTTTTCTTGTTACCATTTACAAATTCCATACAAATGACTTAGCTTACTTGGTTCTGCATTCCCTAAACGGGGCAGTACTGGAAGGTACGTGGGGGGACTGTATTCAGAGATGGGTAGGGGGCAGAGACAAGGGATAACTGAGAAGGGGGGGATACCTGCACCTATTCTCTGAGAAAAAAGACCTGCTCTTAAGGGTTGATTTACTAAAACTGGAGCGTGCAAAATCTGGTGCAGCTCTTCATAGAAATAAATCAGCTTTTTTTTTTTGTCAAAGCTTAATTAAGCAAGCTGAAGTTTGAAGTTGATTGGCTACCATGCACAGCTGCATAAGATTTTGCACTCTCCGGTTTTAGTAAATCAACCACTTACGGTTCATTCACATCAGGTGCATTGAGCTGCATTGATTACTGCAGGCTCAACATAAGGACACACAGAATACAATTAATATGTGGCCTGTTCACATCATGCATATGTGGTGCTGTGTGTTGCAGCATGCATATTTCTTTAGTTGTTTGGAATACCATGCATAAATATATGTTTTCCCTTTTTTTACATTCTGAAGCACCAAATAAAAATAAATGAATTGCTCCTGTGCTACAGTGTATATTTTCATTTTGGGTCATGGTAGAATACTGCTAGCTAAGTAATTACTTTATTCACATCAGGGAGGTTTGTAGGCACAGTTATTTGTCATGTATAAGTACACATTTATGTTAACTCTCTATCCTACAAACTCTGGCAACTTCTAGTTACTTTAGTAAAATATTAAGGGTTGGTTGACACTTTGCCATGAGCACTGCTTGTATTTTGACATGTATTTTGTGTGGCCTTTTTTCTACATATTTTCTATGGGTTGTCATTGAGTGTTTTTTTTAGTGCAACACAGCAACATGCACAGTATATTCACATGTATGCATGTAGTGGGTTAAGCCATAGGGGGCATTGTCTACTGTATGGATGTACATTGGAGGCCCATTAGAATATAATGGACTCCCACCCCAAAGCTATACAAAACTAAAAGGAGCAATACACATTGACGTGCATTAATATACATATTAAAGCAAACACATATGTGTGAAGCCACCCTTAAATGCTAGCAAAACCTGCATTCTGTTCTACATCCTTTCAGGAAAAATCGCACTTGTACCAGTGTGCATGTGTGTTGTAGCGTTGTAACAACTAGCACCGTGGATTCATTTTGATCCATAACTGACTACATACAAAGTACAGTGCACATATTGAAATCAGGCATGCTATGGTAATGGAATAAATGTGATTATTGTTTACCACATACACAAGAGTACGTAATATTTAGGGAGAGCTCTAAACTACTCATGTTAAAATTCTACTTTCCTTTAACAATAATAATAAAGGAATCAAAATACACTTTATTATAATCAAGAAATATGTGGAATTAAAAGTCTGTACTAGTTTCTATACTGACAAAAGATGAACAGATGACACATTAAATTTAGAAGGCTATGTTGGATGATGTTCTTTGTTGACTGTGACTCAAGCTGCTTAATGGTTTTGTATGAGCAATGTTTGAAGTAAAAACATACTGTACTACCCTATTTAGCATATTTTTTCTAAATTTTGCCAATTAAATGCATATGCATATTGACTACAGCATGCTATTTTACACCTTATTTAGATGCAAGAAAAAGCTCTAACTAACTGACTTGTGCAAACTCTTGTTTCTTGATATTAGTACTTTAAAACATGATTTGGAACATGTTTGGCAGATTGAAGTAAACCAGCTTCATCATATTCATTGCATTCATGGTCATAGCAAGTGAACTTTAGTAAGTGTGGCTCTCTCTACTCATTTTACCCAATTGATAAAATGGGAACACACATGCATTTGAGTTGAATTGCATCTTGATATAGCACGGTCCTTTACCCTGCAGGGTCCCGACACACTTACAAACACATACACATACTAAGGCCAATTTATAGACAGGATCTGATTAACCTACCAGCGTGTCTTTGGAGTGTGGGAGGAAACTGGAGTACACAGAGGAAACCCATGCAGGCACAGGGAGAACATGCAAACTCCAGGCAGATAGTGTTGTGGTTGGGATTTGAACCAGCGACCCTATTGCTGCTAGGTGAGAGTGCTAACCACTATACCACTGTGCTGCCCTGTTTGTTGCCCTCAGTACTAAACTTCAGTTCCCCAGGTAATAACTATTATTCTCAATTACTCCACTATACACAAATACCCATGCATGAAATGTATAATGGTATATAGAAATGTACCAAAGTTTTACTGGAAATAGTTGCTGTGTTATGCCGTTTCTTCCTATAGGTCTTTTTAATAAGAATAGAATAAAACATCTAACTGGTAACTTTTTACAATATCTAAAATTGTGTTCCTATTTTCTTCTTCTCTCCTATGTTCTATATAAAGCCCATTTTGCACTATTAAAAATTGAGTTCCCCTGTAAAATATTTAAGCTTTAAAACACAAAAGTATTGTACTACGAGCCATGTGGGTACAAAATGATTGTAATGACAAATATAGTAATTACTCCTATACATAAATAGTATTGAAAATGCTATTGTACCACCATAGTTCATATGGTTTTTACTGGGTCAAGTAGGAGCAATAATCATAATTAAAGTAAATATCTTAGTCTATCAAGGCATTACACGAATGAGCAGGTAAATTCAAGTGAATGGTTCATACAAAGCAAAAAAATAATCTATTTAGAATTAAAATAGCAAAGCTTGTGATTTTTTTTCTGAACATTAACTACTTGAGTATTTAACTACTTGAAAAAGAGCCATTCATGTTTGATTACTTCTAATAATATATTCCAACAAAAACAAAGCACTTAAGCCTAGATGGCATAATATGCTGGGAGAAAGTTGAGCCTATGTATTCAATCTAATATTATTTTGATAATTTTGATTTAGAAGAAGGCAAAACTTAACCCCCTGTGAGGTAGTTGCCAAATTATGCATCAGACTAAAAATCCTTTCTTAGCCAAATTACATTTTTTGGCAATTTAAATAATTCATCGGATCTGTAGAATGTAAAATTAATATTCAAAGGGGTCTAGGTATAAAAAAAATGTGTTAGACAAATGCCACAAGCATTTTCCCAGCCATCATGAATTCTAACCATATGTGGCCTAATATGTTGCTTTCCTATGATCGTCACTTCCATCTAGTGGCCATAATAAACAATTAAGGTATTTCAGGAAAAAACACATTATGGTCAGTAGATGGAGCAGCCGATCATAGGAATAAAACATATTAAGCAGAATACAGTCAGAAGTCATGATGTCTGGGTGAATGCTTGTGATATCGTGAGCTATCTAAACCTGCTGTAAAGAGGTACATGAATTTGGGGCACACATTGTGCGTAGAGGCCCACTGGGACCTGAGAATCCATAGACAGCACAGCAGCCAAGGACTTTTGAAAATGGGTGGGCAGAGCCTGATGGGGATTTAGAGACACCAGTTCCACATCAGGTCCACTTCCCTTGTGATTAATAGTAAGGCAGTTGGTGAATCCATAGCCAATAAACAGATATAATAACCTGACCACTGCCTGCTGTCAATCACAAAGAGAGAGCAGACCTGATGGGGAACTGGTGTATCTAAATCCCCATCATGTTTCACCCATTGTCAGCATCATTGTTGTGACATGTGTGGAGAGGAGAAGGTAGCGGTGCATGCTGCTCTGCTACATAGTATACAGAAACAGGCTCTCTGCCCTTCAGTATAGGTATGTCCTATTGAGGTGCATCTTGTTAAAGGCTGTTCGTCATTGGAACACTGACATTTATAAATAATGACAAAAATTAGGACAAAGCAAGGAAATCGTAAATAAAGTCCATGCAAAGAACTAAGTGTATATACAAAATTTTTTTTTTTTCCATGTCACAGTATTTTGCCATATCTAAATGTCATGCACAGTTGAAAATGCACAGTTGAAAAACACCAAGCCTAGGTTCCCCCCAGTGCTGTTGCATAATTATTTGTATTTCAGTGCATTTTTGTAGTGCATTTGTACACTCATCTTTTATGTATTTCATACTTCATTAATTTTTTTGTAGGAGGAGGGGTAGACTGGATGTTAGGGCCTGTTTATCTATAAACATGCAAAAAAAATGCTTAAAAAATGGATGTGAATTGCCTTCCATTGATGCCCATTTTTATGTGCGTTGAAGCTCATTTTCATTCACAATGATGTTGCAATGCACATTAAATTGCTATGTATTTTGTGGGCTATTTCCTATTCTTCTATAACATTCTTTTCCGGTTTTGGCTTGAGAGAAGGCGTGAAGGACAAAAATAGAAAGACCGAGATGAACACATTTTTGTTTCAGAGAGTGGCATTGGCAAATGGGATATCTAGCGTAACAGCCCTGATAGAGCTAGCTATATTAAAGAGATTGGGGCAAGCCAAACGGTGCTGTTGAGTACATCCATTGATTACACAACATGAGAGTAAAGTGTAATTTTGGACCCTGGGAAGTCCATGGGAGCTCATACACTGATTGAAATTTGGCCAATCCTCCCCTTCCAAACAAGGCTGTTATGCATGGCAGATATATGTAAATCTCAAAACTGGATGGACAGAAATACAAATCTTTTGACAGGCAAAAGTGTTCCCATATATGTATTTCATTTATGTATTTAACTTTTTCCATGGAGTTCAGATTTAAATTGAAACAGTTGCTATAAAAATTAACTAATATCACCAATTAAAGAGGTCTGCACTGAATTATTGGTTGCTGGGCAGATATGCCTTAACTCTGACTTGGAGCAAAGTTATGATTTGCGAACAGGGGCTCCAAGGGTTTGCTGAATCACAACTTTCGCAAGTTGTCATCTAGATTTCAAGTTTTTGCAAATAAAATTACTCAGTAAATTACTATTTTCACCCTATTATTACAGTAAGCATCTAACAAACATATGCTCTACATCTGTCAATTTAGAAACATTAAAGACTTCAAAGTGAAGTCAGAAGTGAAGTCAGAAGTTAAAAGTAGTATTTCAAATGGAAAGCACTACTGTCTCAATGATTTTAGATGCTTTTATCTTAATCTGCTGACTTCAGCTGAGGCAGAGTGCTTATTGTGCAGATCTGTTTATGATCCGTTTATGACATGGGCTGAGTTCACTGTCTGACAATTTCTATTTCAATATTCTAACATATGCAACTTGGCCTTCACCTGCCAAAGCTTCATGATGAATTATTGCCTGCTTTATACTCCTGCAAGAGAACTAAGAAATACTAACAACACAACAAACAGAACTTAAAGATCATACCATGAAACATATAATTATTAAAAATTGTTACCGAAAAACATTTTAGAAGACACAAATGTTAGAAGCCATACCAAGGAATGGGAGAATGGAGAAAAAATATGCATAATCATTCACTTCTCTGGTTTAGGCGAATTGATGTACTACTCAAAGTAAATTATACTAGCTACCATGCATAATCCAATACCTGGGAGTTGGGCAACAATAGACAAGTAATGGACTGTTTATCTTGCCTCAAAATGATTTAAAATGGCCAGTTTGGTTGCTTCGCTTCATATATTCTGGGAAATCGAGAATGTGTTTGTATTGCAATGATACCGTTATACTTATTTATTTTATAGCAATAATGAAAAGCCCCATGAGTTGTAGTCATCAGCCAAGTGTAGCCTTGGCTGATGAAAGAATGGCATGTGACTAGAATGACCTATTAATCTTAAGGTAAAACTAAGGGCAAAACTTTTTTTAATTATGAATAAAAGTAAGGTAGGGTTATTTTGCCATTTGGGTCATGTTGGGAGATTTTCCTTCACTTCCTGTACCATAGCAACAACAGCAAGCAATAGGAAATCTGTCCAAATTGAGGAAAATCTCCAGTAGTCACCAAGGTCACCAGAACTAATGTCACCATTGGAAGGTGGGGACACTAGTCCCTCAACCAATTCCTATTGAGAGTGTGAATTTTCAGTGATAACAGTCACCAGGACAAATGACAGGATGAGGAGAGGGCCAAACTTCCTAACAGGGACACAGGCAGCAAAAAATGTAACCTTGCCTGGCTTTCCCCTGTGGTGCCTTCTCAAGATAGCATCATCCTCCTTCCAGCATGATCTGGGTAATATAGAGTAATCCAAATCTTGCTGAGAAGACATTCCAAGCACTGTGCTTTGGCATCTTCTTGTGAGATTTAAAGTGCTCACCATTTCCTAAGATCTTGTTGGCAGGGGGATAACATCAATCCCTGTACCACTGAAGAGCAATAATTCGTAGCAAAAGGGAGGTGGGTTACACTTGAAAAAACAGACATTGCATGCTTTAAGTAAAGAAGGAGAGGAATTATCCCTGTTTGACTTCCTGGGTATCCCTACAAAAGTTACTCCTAGCCTATCCTTTGTTTTTATTTATTGTCACAGCTTTATTGCCTAGTTTACCTTGCTAACAATCTGAATATGATCTGCTTTATGCCCTCTAGGGTCTTTCATTAATGGAATACCTGTTGAAGACTTAGGCCTCATGCACACTGGACGTTTGACGTTTTTACAGCAGCTGTTTTTGGCTGTAGACCTTTTTTTTTACAGTCATTAAACTCTCCATCATGTTACCCTATGTGTCCATGTACACATAGGCTGTTATCAGCAGTTTTGGGCAGAAGCGTTTTTGAACAGTAAAAAAAAAAGAAAGCTAGTGGGTTCTGAGAGACATTTTTCAGCTGTAAAAACGCTCTAACGCTGATAAACGTCAATAAACGCTCAAAAACTTCACTCACCAGTGTTTTTTTTATGTTTTTAAGCCATTGAAAAAAAAAATTTCTTCAAAAAGAAAAAAACGATTAAAAAAACGCGAACGTGGAAAACGCAAAAAAATGCTATTGCAAAAATGTTGAAAAAAGTTCAAAACTTACTGCAAAGCTACTGGTGTTTTTATAACGTTATTTTAACGTCCAGTGTGCATGAGGCCTTATGGTTAGGACATGCAAAGTTTGAGAGTTCAGAGCTCACAGCTCAGCTTTGACCAACACATTGTTTTGGTATAAGTGTTAAAGTTGATTTCCAACTGGGGGTAGATTATGGCATGATCTCTGCCTCAGCCAATCCAATGAAGCTTTGTACTCATTCAGAGAATGCAAATCTGCCTATAAATGGCTGAGCACTGCTCAGCCCGGCTGCGGAAAAGGATGTTTGCATCCCACAGCTGGAGCACAAGACTGTATGCTGTATGTATCCGAGGCTACATATAGTTTATACAGAGCTCCCAGCAGGTGCACCTGTTAATGTAGGAAGTAGGAACTATTAAAAATGACAGTACACCTGGAAATCAGCTTGAAAGTTATATTAAGGGCTATTATTGTTTTATTATTATTAAAACAGAAATGAGGTTATACCTACCTGCTCTGTGCAATGATATTGCATCTGTGCCACAATATTGCACAAGGTGACGCCTTACCTCTTATTTGGTTTTCCTCTACTGGTGCTGTCTGCTCTTTTTTCCTGTGGGTGTCCCCATAGCAAGCCAGGTGCTATGGTGTACCCATGTCGGCACTTTCCTAAGTCGGGCTGTGTACGTCCCTAGACAAAACAGCACTGGTAAGCCCCCCCCCCTTCTCACAGGAGTTTAAATGACAGCGGCAGGAGCCTATGGCTTTCGCTGCTTCCTGTCTCTCCTGTGAGACCAGAAATTCTTTGGAGCAGTGCTGCAGATGGAACAGCGCTGGATCGGTGAGAGGAGCCAGGTAGGTTTTTAGGGACGGGGGAGTGTAACAGTTAATGGCATTTCGGCGTTATAACCACTTTAAGGTTTTTTGAAGTTATGTGGGAATATGTCTGGCGGTTCAATCCAATAAACCTGTGACCTAACCTATTCCAGCATAATTGGCTTCTGAGCCTTTATTGGCTAAGGCCCTGATGTTCTTAAAGTCAAATTTTTGCTTCATGCCTATGCTCATCAGGAGCCAAATATTATAACGCAACTTATAAGCACTGAACTGTTCTCATCAGCTGTTTTTGCAGAACACCTGTGTATAAAACAGGAATAAGCATAATTATGCTGGCCATACACTATACGAAAAATTGTCCGAAATTCAGTCATTTAGACAGTTTGTTTGTTTTTCGGCCAGTTAATGAGCACAAAATCGATAATCGTTGAGATGTTTTTGAGCCGAAAAAACGAAGGACAAGTTTCCAAATTTTCTGCCAAACCAACAATAAATTGAAAGGTTAATGTGTTTCCCGTCCAAACTTTTTGCACTAGGTATATGTAAAAAAACAAACAAAAAATGCAATCATTTATGTCCACTGAATGATTTATCGGTCATTACATGATGGCACTCACGTTTGCGCTCACAGCCAAATGTTCGTTTTTTGAAAATGGGTTTGGCAGATTTTTCATATAGTGTATGGCCAGCATTAGGCTCCATGCACACTGAAGCTCATAAATGCAGATAAATGTCGATAAAAACTCAAAAACGTGGCTCACCATCATTTAACGTTTATGATCCATTGAAAAAAAATTCTTAAAAAATAAAACCGAAAAAACGCAAAAAACTTTAATAAACGCTATTGCAAAAATGTTAAAAAATGTTGAAAGACTCACTGCAAAGCTACTAGCATTTTTATAATATTATTTTAACGTCCAGTGTGCATGGAGCACTACATCTGAGAACTACAAGCAACAAATGCTATTTAATTCATTTTTAATATTCAAAGAAAACTCACCCATCCATCCAGGTCTCCATGCTTTATTTTGCCGAGAAACCACCCTAAAAAACACACCCTAGCATTTCTGGCTGTGGTCATCTTTAGTAAGGGCAGATGATTCATGTAAAATTGACTTCCTGGAATAAATCTGCCCTTAGCTCAGGCATGCATGTGCTTAGATGAGAAAACCCCTCCTCCCCTCCTGAAGACTCCTGGGATGCATGACATAATTTGCCTAGGCAACAAACCAGGAAGTAACAGTAGAAATGTAAAACAAAGTTCAAAACAAGTAAATATAAAATACTTTCCTATCCATTTACTAATGCCAACAGTATAATGATTCAAAATAGTGAATGTTGATTGAGAGAGTGAAGTTCCAGTTTAAATAAGTGTACCAAATAAATAATTGCATAACACAAATACCTTTTTAAGAACTAGCAAAAACTCAGGAGGAATAAAGTCTGCATTATATACTACTATGCCTGCAAAAATGTATTAGAAATAAACAAATTTTAGTTTTAGGCAAACATGACATACATTGATAAATGTGGAACTCCTAATGGAAGAATAAATATTTTATTGAGATATTGCAAGAACCTAGAAGACCATGAATGAAGTTGGCAGACTTTGACCAAATTACTAATGGGCTTTACGGATTACAAAAAGATAAGAGAACTTGCAGGGAGAAAGCAATAACTGATAAGAGTATTACTAGAAAACAAATAACTAGGAATGAAGTCAACACGATTTAGACAGCTTCTAATGGATACAGAGGATTACAGCAGTGATACACCTGTAAGTGAATATAAATCGGAATGGAAACACAGGTTTTAAAAAAAAAAATCAAATAGAGTTTTATTGAAAGAAGAATAGATGAAAAAAAAGACAGTACAGTTTACAAAATCTTGTATCTATTAAGCTTGCACCTTTAAAACTTTGGTATGCAGCAACAAATAATTTCTACACAGTACAGCATCACACTTTTTGGATCGGACAAAAATAAACAATTCAAACAGAGGCCTTCTATGAGGAGTGGATATCCCAGGTGCCATACTCTCTACAGTGCCTATCACCTCCCCTCTACAGAAGTAGTCAGTCCATAATTAGATCAATCGGAGCCAAGCTAGGAACGTCTAGCCATTGTGCCCTAGATTTTGTCGTATTTTTTTCACACTCCCTCTGTGTTGATAAATGTACTTTTGCACCCTAATAGTGTCACCCATTTGATTCAGCCACTCCTTTACCGTGGGGGGTTCTACTGATTTCCAGTGTCTCAAGATGAATTTCCTAGCCTGGAAAAGAGCCCTAGCTATCACTATTCCAGAGGGTTCCTCCTCAGGGATAATTCCCAGTAAGCACAGTTTAGGTTGTCCAATATGCTGAACCTGAAATACCTGGTTAATGGTTTCCAGCACCTCCTTCCAATAGATATGTGGATCAAGTCACTGTGGTCCCTCATACACCTTGTACAGCTAGGATCATCTCACACACCCATTCTCACCAGTCTAGCTGGCGTGTAATGGTCTTGCAGGAGTACATATAACTGGGATAACCTCTGGGCCACGTTTAAGGAGCATATGGGAACTGCCGAAAGAGCCTCCTCCCATTGGTCCTCCTCAAAGGCTTTTTTATCCCTCTCCCACTTGGATATGATCACTGCTGTGCTGTCAGGAAGGTTTTTTTTAAGCAGCATAGAGTAGCTGCCCAAAATGAAGCCTTTGTATGAGGTTACTTCCCTCATGTAATTGAAAATAGGTGTGGGGCTCTGAGTCCACGCCTCACTGTCCAATTGGCCCTTAACCGCGTGTTGGAGTCGGAAATAATAGAACTGCATGGAGGCAGGGAGTATAAATTCAGACTGTAAAGAAACGGGAACATGCAAATTTTACCATCTCTAAATATTTGTGTCATATATGTGATCCCGTAAAGTTGCCATCTCATGTCATATTGTAGTTTCTCCAACTCCAAGTATTGCTTGTTTCCCCAGATGGGGCTATACCTGATGAAACCCTCTACTTCGTGTAACGTTCTAGCTTTGTTCCATACTTCCTGCATCAAGTTGTATGTAGGAAACAGCTTATTTGATTTGGAAAACCTCAGCGCCTCCAGGCCCTCAGCCACCTCCCCTCCCATTGAGAACCGGAGAAGGTGCGCCGTAGGGTCCACCAAGTTCAGCACCGGAGTACTAGGAGGGCTCAGAACCCTAGCTATATGTTGGAAAGTCAGATAGTACAGCCATGGATTGGAAGTGCCATCCCACCTGGGAATCACAGGTTTAAAGGACATGTCAGATCCAGCAGAGGGAATAGAAAAGCATTTAGAAGGCAGAACAGAGAATATATAAAACATGGACACTTCTGATACCAATTGTTTTCATGTGGATGAAGTTAATAGGTAATTATAGGTGCAATCAGTGACAAGAACGGTTATATATAGGTTATTACACGGCATGCTTCAGTTTGTGTCATATATAAAAAATAAATAGACTGATAAGGAAGTTTAATACTGTAAACATGATAATTTATGATTCTGTAGAAAATCATGAAAATAGCGGGAGATGTTTTTCAGTGCTAGCACATATTCAGAAGTGCCAAGCACTAAATTGCATTGCTTCTTGCAATCATTGTTGACACATATGGCTTAGTGTTAGCTCCATCAGGACATTGCTATCTTCGCCCTGGGGGCTGCATAACCTATTCCCAAATAACAAAAACAGGGGGAAAAAAATTAGTACTCTACCTAAACTATAATATGTTAAATTAAAGATAGAGTTCTGCTGAAAATTGACAGATAAAGATCTTCATTGCTTCCAGTAGCATTAACAGTGATTTTTTATTTGATTTAAAGGTTATGGCTGAAACTAGATTTCCACTGGACTGGTACTTCAGGTAGCAATTTATAATCGGCTCATCACAAATACAGAGCGGTTCAGAAGTCAGAGCTGCAATTTGTGCAGGATGCTTTGGCAAGAAAAAAAATTTACTCCTAATGGGAGAAAGTTCAGTTACTGATTAATGGTCCCTGGATGTAGGCAGAGTTACATGTAACACAGCCTTTGCAAGTAGTTTACTGGAGAAGATAATAGAGAAAAATCAAACAGCTTTGAATGTTGCTGATGGTAGGGCTCTGGTGGAACCCTAATACATGTCTGCATTAAACCTTTGTTTAATTCATATTTTGTAGGTAGCAAATATAAAAAGGTATAAAGTAATCCTTGTATGGAGTCATTGAAAAAATGAAGAGGCCCATTTATTATGAAGAGTAGATAATAATATCTGCCCAATACAGAACACTGTGATTTATACTCCACTATTTGCCTTCTTTTTTTGTGGCATCTATAAAATGCACAATACAATGTGCAGCTTAAACTAGAACTATAGGAAAAACTTTTTTTTTTTTTCATTTTGGATTTTTCGCCACCTGTGTCCCATTGCAGAGATTTCCCTTCACTTCCTGGGTCATAGCCAAACAGGAAGTGCGAGAAAATACCTGCAAATTAAGGGAAATCCTTGGGGACCCCCAGGTCACCAGAACTAGTGTCCCCATTGGCAGATTTCCCCTCTATTACTTTTCTGGGGACAACCCAAAATTTCAGATTTTCTTTTTCTTTTACTTTCACTTTCAATGATAATGGTAAACAAGACAAATAGAGAGGGTGAATCTCCTTAACGGGGCACAGACAACAATAAAACTTGACAGTTGTTATAATACCTCTCCACTCTATCCAAAACTAAAATAAAAGTTTTTCCTTTAGTACTTTAAAGTGATAAGTGATAAAAAATAAAATAATAAACATGTTATACTTATCTGCTCTGTGGAGTGGTTTTCCATAGAGCAGCCCCAATTCTTTTCTTCTCACCAAGTGCCCCCAGAGCAAGCAGCTTGTGATGGGGGCACCCAAGCACACTCACTCTTGAGCCAAGGCTCTGCGTGTCCATTAACACACAGAGCCGCGACCCGGCCCTGTCTCTTCTCATTGGCTCACTGGCTGTGATTGACAGCAGTGGGAGCCAATGGCTCTCACTGCAGTCTTAGCCAATGAGGAGGGAGAGTCTTCAGAGAGTCAAAACTCTCATGCACATCACTGGAAGATGGAGCTCAGGTAAATATTGGGGGGGATGCTTTACCTTCATCCCTAGAATGTAAAAAACCTTCAGCCTTTACAAACACTTTAAAGTGTCCTTTGGAGTGCTTTCTATATCGTGCTACAGAGAATTCTTCATGTTTATTAATGTGTTGCATTAACAAAGTTACTCCCTTGTTTCCATCTGACGTTAAGCAGGGGTTGGTGTCACTCACTTCCGGCGAATGCGCCGGATGTGGGCTGACCTTCTGCGCCCATTTGGCATCTGCATGGTGTTGGCGGGGACCCGCCCATTTTCATTGGGGTTATTTATCTGGGGCCCCACTCTGCATCATCCCTTCCCATGGGCGGTCACATTTGGGTGTGTTCATCCATCAATTTCACTATAGGTAGGAGGAGGGTAGATACCTTCACTTTTGCACACAGCATTTTGAATTACCTTTGGTCTTTGGCAATTGTTTTCGTTTTTTCTGTTTTTCGGTTTTAGTTTTTAGTTGTTTTCACATGCTCACTTTTTCCTCTCACCAGTATACTGTGAAGGACTATTTATCCTAATTTTACTTTACACTTGGCCCTCTTTGGAGTCATGGGTCCCTTCCCCAAACTATGTTATTCATTATATTACGTACCCTTTTTTTTCCGCATATTCATTCTTCCCCCTAATATATTTTTACAGACCAGTTTGGTTTACACACCTTCTCACATGCCAGGGTTTTGCAGGTGGGGTCCTATTTTTCCTCTGGCCGGATTTTCTCTTTGGATTGGGCAGTTTATTCTCACCTCAGCCCCGGGCGAGATGGTTGCTCTGACTCTTACCCCCTTTCCATATGATTGAGCATTTATGGTGCTAACATGTATGTAAGTAACATGGGTATTTTGTTATTTATTAAGAATTTCCTAAGAAATCCTTTTTTTTATATATAAATATATATATATATATTAACACCAGGTCCACATTTTTCAGATAGTCTGTTGCGTCAAGCCTCTGATGATTGGACAGGCGTCAATGAAATACATCGGTCTCCATAGATGCCAAGATATACCATTTAGAGATCTACTATGCACCTTTTTATGGAATTATGATATATTATGAATTGTACTAATATGTGTATGTTTTGTTTTTGATGTTAACCTTTTTATCCATGTCTGGCATCTGGATGTTGATGCTTGTGTTGATCATGAATGTAATGTATGTATAATAAATTATTACATTTCTTTTATATTTCTTTATTTCATGATATCTAGTGACTGTCTCACTGAAAGTCCCACGACCACACTTTCTTTTGTTTGCTACAATTAGGGATGGAGGTATTTCACTGTGTATGCTCCTGATCAGATTATTTTGAACTTCATGATAGGAAGATAGCTTTGTCAAATGAATAAGACAAGTCATGTGATCAGGTTTTACTCCTGCTTCCATGTTTTTCCACTCATTGTGTAAAATGAATAGGGCTTTGTTTTTAGAGTCCCAAAGCAATTAAAACAGAGAGTACATCTGTAAAGCAACACAAAGAAAAGCACAATCGCATTTGCAGAACTTCCTTTAAAGACAATAGTTAAAATCCAAAGTATAGCACCCACAGATTCAATGCTTGTATTACACGAGGATCTAAAGGATCTTTTCCTCATGTTGCTCCCACGTATTAGCATGCAAGAGAAGGTAGAATTATGTCACCAACTGGGGTGCTCGGAACACTTATGCCCCGTACACACGGTCGGATTTTCCGACGGAAAATGTCCTATCGGACAATGTTGTCGGAAATTCTGACCGTGTGTAGGCTCCATCGGACTTTTTCCATCGGATTTTCCGAGGGACAAAGTTTTATCTCCTGCTCTCAAATTTTCCAACAACAAAGTCCGATCTGACTTTTTCCGATTGTGTGTAGCGAATTCCGACGGACAAAGTGCCACGCGTTCTCAGATCAAATTACAAGACAAAAGCTATTGGCTACTAGCCTCTACGTAGTTCCGTCGTACGCAATGAACGTCACCACGTTCAGAATGATCGGATTTTCCGACAACTTTGTCCGACCGTGTGTATGCAACACCAGTGTCGGACAAAATCCGTCGGAAAAAATCCGACGGATTTTGTGGTCGGAATTTCCGACCGTGTGTACGGGGCATTAGAGCACACAGACCATGATCCTGTCCCAGCTTCCTGCTTGTGCTTTGGCTGTGAGGTAACGTGAAGCATTATCTCATTTACTAAGCTCTGAAACAACTGCACTTGCAGAGTGCCACTGCCCTTTGCAAAGTGCACAGTCTATTTGCCTATAGTAAATCAACCCCATTGTGTAGGTTTCTGAGATGCTGTATAGAGGGGGGGTTGTTCCCTTCCCTCCATTTGGTTATCAGATTACACTCTGTTCTGTGCTGTACAGAGGGTATGATTCAGACCTCTGTCCCCTGCCTCCTAGAAATTAAGAAATACTATTTGATATGTGTACTTTAGAAGGTGCTGGAGGAGTGAGGTCTGCAGGTAAGTGGTGCAGCTTTTGCGGGAGGATTTGCTTCATCATTGTTTATAACCTGAGGCTAGTCATTTCACAGCATTCTGTTTGACAAGTTCACTGGACTGAAACAGTTTACAGATGAGGAACAGATCACCTAAGGTAAACAACAGAGTTCCATCTCTGCATCATTGTATCTCAGCAGTAGCTGATTCATTATACCGTCAATGGAGAGCACAGGAATCTCCATACACTTTGTACAGAATGCGTATTATTTTCTCAATAATCAATAATCAATGACAGGCAACAGCTGTACATGTGTCACCACACATCTGAGCATTTTCATACATACAGGGATGGATGAGTGGCCCTGGATGCAAACTGTCTGCATTCAGAGCCTCATGTCCCTCCCTGTATGCATGCAAATGCTTGGACGTGTGGGGAAATGTGGACATTGATTTGTAAAGATGGTTGTACACCTATCACTCCAGGGTGCCTCTTGACTACATAAAACACATGCCTTCTTCACAATGTATGGACTTCTGCTCCATGTGAATGAGGCCTTAATCGGCATCTAAATGTATTTTCTGTACAGCTACAAAAATTATCTCACTGTCTTGATATTATTCTCTTATAATCTGTAATGCCCTGGATAACAGCACTGGAAGGATGGAGTATACAACAATAACACCCATCTGCATTGCAGGAGCAGGGAAGAGCAGAGTGTGCTGCTGCGCCTTCACTATCACATCACAAGCTGAAATAGGTACTAGACCAGCCTTGAAAGTTTAACTATGGTGTAGTCTGCAGAGAGATATTGGAATGTGCAGGACCTCGCTGTGCTGTTTGGCAGTAATGTCTGTATTTTGAGACTGGTTTAACAGAATTACAGAATCTTCTGGCTGCTAAAAGAGTTCACATATATTAAGTTGATTTACTCTAGGAGTAAAGAAGGTTCACCAAACAAAGTGAATAGCGTGAAGCTATGTCCACTTTGAATACCCAATAATGTAGAAAGAATTCTGGAAAGTGAAAACTCTTAATTACTTTAGTAAATCATTTGTTTCAAGGCACCAGTAACTTAGCACCAATTTACAACCTTGCAGTGCATACATAAATGCACATGTGTTAATGTGTAGGAGCCCATTAATTATGAATTAGCTGTCAGCACACCTCACCTACGCTATTCTTTCCAATGAAGCACACCCGTGTGCCCTATAATGAAGGTGTTTCGCATAGCTCCCAACTGTCCCGGATTTTGAGGGTCTGTCCCTTATTTGGAACAAAGTCCCTCTTTCCTTCTCATTTGTCCCTCATTTTGGTCTAATCTATATAGTTGTATATAAAATTAACTATTTATCTTTCAAAAAGTGTTTCCCAGTGCTAAACTTTTCATTCAATTTCTAAATGGCTGCATTTGTAAATATCAATAGCCAATATAGAGGAAGTATATAGTAGTGATAAAAAACGCACTTGAGGGTTTAACAAATCTTTTTTTATTTTGTATAATTCTCCTTTAACAGGGTGTGTGTCAACACAGGTTTGCTAATAGGTGTCCCTCATTCCCATCTCAAAAAGTTGGGAGGTATGCTGTTACGTGTTGTGTTTGAGCATAGTGTTGGTATTACAAATGGCAGCTGGCCTGAAACAATGTTCCTTCAAATTAATGTTTAGCATTTTAATTAATTTATGTGTTGTTTTTTTTATTCTAATTGTTTTCCTGTTTCTAACTCTTCTTCTCTCAATCTAATAAAAATATTCCCAAACTTGAGTATGTTTTATTCATTTGTATCAATTGTAAACATGCAATATACTATTGAAAACCTTTTTATCATGCCTAATGTATACCTAGCAGCAAAAAACTGTTATATTTCCCGGAGTGTAAGCACCTTGTTTGTTTGCTCCAGACTGTGTAGACACTTATTTTCTGCAATAACAATGTGAAGAAGCAGCACAGGACAGAAATAGAAGGTGAAAGAAACAGCAGGCTTCTCAAGCAGGACGACAGTGGGTGGATTCCAGAACTAGAAACACAAAAACTTGTACTAATCTGTATTCATGAGACACATAACAGCTTTTCAGCGCGTACACAACCATTTCCTACAATTTAAATTGCAGCTAGACGTCAATAACTGATCATTTGTTCATTAGTTTATGCTAGAAAACACATTTTAACCAGATGGGAGTGCATGGGAGTGTCGTTAAAAAAGTAAAGCACATCATTAAACTAACTAGTACAAACAGATATATGATCTTTATTCATATTTTTGGAGGGCAGTGAAGTCACTCCCTGAATGCATATAGTAAATACTTTTATAGTTTTCACTAGTTTTCACTGTTTTTGCTTCAAACGATACTACTGTGAACTTGCTTACTCAAATATCTATCTATATATCTATTGCCCATCTTTAAAGAAAACTAATGACCAATGGGCATCAGTTAAAAATCTGAATTTTTACTCTTTGTTATTACTGTGATTATTACCTATCAAGTATTGCCTAATTTGTGTTTTTGTGTTTATATTCTCACAGCAATGTTAGTGCCACAGAGTGGCCTAATGTGCACTGATTGGCATCCCTGGTGGGCTCACCTGGTGGTCTCTAGTGGGCATCCTTGGTGGTCTCCAGTGGGCATCCTCGATGGGTCTGTACTGATAATCACTGTGCTGATTATCAGTGAAGACCCCCCGTTGGGAGAGCAGACGATCTGCTCTCATCTACTTGCGCCTGTCAGTGCGAGTAGAGGAAAAGCAGATAAACCTCTTCCTGGTTACCATGTGATCAACATCATAGGCTCTTTACCAGGATCAGAGATGCGGTGTGTCAGATTGACACACCACCGATCGCCATGCTGCGCGGGCACGCACTAGCAACTTATGCTGCTAGATGTCATATGATGCCCAGTCTGGATAATGAACCACTTTCTGGCTGCCATTATGCTATATGGTGGGCGGGAAGTGGCTAATGCTCATCAAAGTAAACCCCTCAGTTTACATGAAGTATCTGCCTTGAAAGCTTTGCATATATGATACATATCATCATACCACAGTGATTGGATTATGGAGACTGATTTGCCCATGAGGGTATAAATACTGGGGAATGTTTTTGATACCCCTTTGAACCAACAAAGCCATTTGGATGGGTGATGAATGTCTACAGTCTAAATTAATGTAACAAAAACTGAAACTATAACTGAATATAATGATTACTAGCTACAACATACCATGACCTGGATGAAAGAAAACCTTCTCATATAAAACATATATTGTATTAAGGAATGTAGTAATAACAATATACATTTCAAAAGCAAATTGATTGCAAAATTAAAGGCAACATAGAAACTGACTTTTTTTACAGCTTGTGTAAGTGTTACAAATATATGCCATTGTATATAAGGCAAAGATAAGAAAACACTCTTGGTGCCCATGTAAAAGGTAGGGAGGATATAAGTAATCCAGCGCTTCCAAAAAATCATACACTCCCCCAAATAAAAAACACATATGATATGTGCAAAAATGTAATGTAAATCCCCAAAATCAAAGAAAGTCCAACATCTAAATATTTTCTTATGTGAAAAATGTATAATTTTGCATTAAAAAAAAAAAAATTTGACCAAAAAAACTGTGGGTCAGGCAACACCTGATGAAATAATAACCATATTTTCCGGATATGCTACTTCTTCACCAAATCAGTGCTCCTCCTTCATTCCTTTCAAATACATCCGCCATGGAATGTTCCCAAAAAAAAAAAATATAGTGTATTACATTCATAAAAAAATATCTCATACATCAGTAAAATTGTGCTCAAATTAATCCGTGGTCATAAAGAAGCAGCTGGGCAATTATGTGGGTGTCTCTACCCGAGTGCTGAGAAAACTATACTAATGTAGAGAGACTACTATACACTTTCCTACTTTAAAAAGAAACTATCAAAACAGAGTTGACAACCCTTTACATAGTCAATCTAATACAATAAATGCTGTGATAATAATTTAGAACTCATAAGCTATTAACACCACAATGGTCAAAACATTGTGTAATAAACCAAATGAAAATACAAGTGCTACGCTGTGTAAACATAACAAGTGTTTAACCTTGTTAATAAAAATCAACAATGTGAATAAACATTTCAAACGAAAGGACATTAACAAATACCCCAATAGAAAGTAATATATAAAGTGCAAATAAGTGCAAGAAAGTGTGTTAGCTATTAAAGTTCAAGTAAATATGTGAAAAAGTCCACTCAATAAATCCCAATGGTGTCATCTAAATCACTGTGGATAGCAGTCCAGAGTGTCCATATGAAAGTCACCAAGATGTGATTATCCACCACTAAAGGAGGGTAAATAGGCTTACCAGAAAATGTGTACTCAAATGCCAGCAGCACTGGGTTGTATAAGCTGATATAAACATACATCTCCAGAGGAATGATCCATCTGCATATCAACATGGGACAAATCCAGGATTCTCACACCATATCGCTATGGAGGGAAGACCAATCTCTTGGTTGCATCACACGATCCATGAATCCATAAGATTAAAACATCTTTACATAGTGTAAAACTGCAAACTACAAAATGTATTTTGACCCTGGGTCGAGTCCTATTCTGGCCATTGTGTACCACAAGTCTTCTGTTACTATTTCTTGGCTGGACAAGCTGATAAGCGCTGTGATTTCATACTTGTTGTAAGTGTTCTGTACATAAAATTTGTAGTCTGCTGTAAAAAAAACATATATCATTTTCATTTCTGTTAAGAAACTTCAAATCTGCCCTTCTGCTTACCACCTTACATGACTTTCTATTGGCTAGCAAGACCCTCTATATATAATGATGAGCCAACAGCAAGGCTGCAGGTGTGAGCAAGGCTGCAGGTGTGGGAGGGGCAAAACAAACCTCCAACTTAATTAAAGTATGTATTTACATTTGCCGGATGCTAAGACAAGGTTTGGTAATGTCAGAAGTTGCTACTGCAGGTATGCGTGGTCACTTTAACTATCTCTGTAGAAATGAATTTATTATTTTTACTTTTCTTCAATAAATAAATATTGCTCATGTGTCCATCAATTGGTTTGTATAGTTTTATTATTCCCCAAGAAAATTATTGGCCAAAATGCATTTAGACATTTTGTTACCGATTTTGTTATCCATCCCAATGAGAAGTAGGTCAGGAAGGGCCAAATATGTTACCTACCTGTTCTGATCTATGGCTCTGCTTAGTTTTAATCTGGATCTGGTGTCATGCTCATATAGCAGGAACACAACTAATCTGACTGCCACTATTGTAACAGCCTTTACCTACGATATAATCAGTACAAGGCTGCCAGAGGGACTGTGGAATGCCAGTTCCTTCTATTCCCCATACTTCATGATCTAAGTCTGGCTCCTGCACAGCATGAGTCTCCTGCAGTTCTGAGTCAACCAGTGATAACAAGAAAATATCCACCGGGTGCTTCAGGCTGAGGGTATCTGATATCTTGTTTTTAATTATTTACAATATATACCTATCCTGGGTGTCGACCTTCAGGGCTATTTGTCATATGAGACTTCATAGCATGCTTCACTGTGATTAGGCATAGCTTGAATAATAGGACAATCAAACTGCAGCATCTTATGTGACAAAGACTTGTCCAGAAAAAAAATCAACAGTTTTTATAGATCAGATCTAAAAACAAAGTGACAGTAGCTTCTGATGGGTTACTAATGTTATTTTCCTTTACTATAATGGTCATTCACTGACTTGCAAAAAGGTTGCAGTCAGTCAACAACAAAATGACTGTTGCTATAGCCATAAAATTGCTATACATTCTTTTTTTCTAATATACCTTAGTGACTGAAGTTATTTATTGCATAATAATGGAAGAAGATGATCAGCAACTCCATACATACATACATTTATTAATAATGTCATTTGTAATGTAATAATTAAATAAAAGACACTTTTGGTACAGCAGATATCAACTAATTTTAGCCATGTCACCTTTGTTCACAATCATTTACTGCATATCAGTCATTCAGAAAATCCTCCAAATTTTGTATTGATAACCACTTGACCTCCATAAGATTTACCCCCCATTATGACCAGGCCATTGTTTGCGATACGGCACTGCGTTACTCTGACAATTGCGCAGTCATGCGACACTGTACAAAAATAAAATATATGTATTTTTTCCCCACAAATAGTTTTCTTTTTGTGGTATTTGATTACTGTTTTTTATTTTTTGCATTATAAACAAAAAAAGACCGACAATTAAAAAAAAAATATATATATATATTTTTTACTTTCTGCTAAAAAATCAGATTTCTTCGTAAATTTAGGCCAACATGTATTTTGCTACATGTTTTTGGTAAAAAAAATCCCAATAAGCGTATATTGATTAGTTTACGCGAACGTTATAGTATCTACAAACTATAGGATATATTTATGGAATTTTTATTTATGTTTTTTTTTATACTAGCAGTGGCAGTGATCAGTGACTTATATCGGGACTGTGATATTGCGGTGGACAATTAGACACTGACAATTCTGACAGGGGTTAAACATCTAGAGCGATCAAAGGGTTAACTGTGTGCCTATCCAGTGTTTTTGTGTAGACAGTGTGCTGCTTTTACCAGGAGAAGAGATGGATTCTAGTCCCTGCTTTGCAGAGACACAGAATACATCCCTTCCCCCCTGTCAGAACTGATATATGCCTTGTTTACATAGACATATCTCAGTTCCCTGTGTATTGCCGATTATCCGTGGGTGATGGAGGACATTAAGTGGCCTGCACCCACAGATCAGCTTCTGCTGTGAATTTTCCCAGCACAAGTGGCCCGCTGGCGGTGCATGCTCACTCCCTGCAGGCAGAAGTGCAGAATCATTTATATATATATATATATATATATATATATATATATATATATATATATATATATGTGATTCTGCACAGGAGAGCCACCCTGTAGCAGTACAACTGATATGGGGTGGACGTTACCTGGTTAATAAATAGCTTTTAAAAGATAAAAAAAGTATATTAAAAACTGTAAATTCAGAACAAACTTTAAAAGATGGGCTATTAAATAAATGCAAAAACATAATATAAAACGTGCTGGCAGTTGCAAATTCAAGCCGTTGGCAAAGAGCAGTCAGATAAACTGTGCAACAAAGGGAATAAATAACTTGCCGTGCTAACTGTGATAATGTGCAAACAAAATAATCACTCAATTAATGTAAAAATCCAGAAAAAAAGGAGTCATAATGTCTAATTTGTATATGTGCAAAAAACAATGACAGTCCCAATTGAATGCCTGAACACCACTGTGTTGTTAAAAATATTGTATTGTGCAAAAATATGAAAATCCCAGACCGCGCGCCCTAGACAAATAGCAAAATACAAATACTAATAATATTGTAATATAATATAACATAAAGAGCAGCTCGTAGTGAGACTCAAAGTCTAGTAAGTAAATAAGAAATGCACAAATTATATTTCCATACCGCGCTCCTAAGAACACAAACCATATATAAATATTGTAATAATAAAGTCCATAAACCACCACCAGATATTTCCAATCAAGTGACTTGAAATGTTCCTTGTAATGTGAAGAATAGATAAAGTGCCTACTCACCAAATGAATATGACACCCATTACAGGTAGTCAAATTAAGCCTGAATATCACAAAGAAGAATCCTCCAATGGAATGGCCCCAATCGATGGATGAGCCAACAAAATAATGGTTCATAAATCAAAGAGAGAAGAGAGAACTCCTCATGGTTTAGCATGTAACTATTTATTTTCCATAAAAACCTATACACTTACAGTTGAGTAAACATCGAACAGCCCAAAGACACGAGCAGGTACGCCGATCGCGTTCCACCTGCGTTCAAAAAGAGAAAGCAGAAGTGACGTGTCACGCACTGCTTTCTCCCTTTGAACGCAGGTGGAACGCGATCAGCATACCTGCTCGTGTCTATGGGCTGTTCAATGTTTTGACTAGAATCGCCTGTTTCAGGAAGCGCTGCTGTTCTGAATCCAGCATGTATTCCAAAGTGTGGATGTGACACCCTGCTCCACTTTCCTTGTGCCTGATGACCATGATGGGCTGCTTCACTGGCCAACAGGGTTGTACAGGAGGTATTCAAGATTCAGCACTACTTGGAAGTGCTGAAAGCATACTTTTCACATTTAAAAAAGGGAAAACTCTACCAAATTCCCTCTTCTTGCAAAGCTGCAAGGTGGTATTCACAAGATTTGGGATCCTCAACTTTCCCATAAGGCTGTGGGGAACCTGGTTGGGTCAGTTGTTTCTAGATGAACAGGCCAGAAGCCAAGGCCTGATGTAAGTATCTTTTATGTATTTTGTGTTTTGGGTGACTGCAAATAAGACCTGTTAGTAACATTTTGCTGACTCTAATGTCTTACCTTGTTACTCTTCCTTTTAGAGCCTATTGTTTTTGAGTATTTTAATTTTGCCCTCTGAGTCTCTAATCTCCTTGGATTAGTGTTTATTAAAATGTGCAGTTCTTATAGCACTTGAAATTTTATTTTATACTGTAGTCTGTTTCAGTAGCTTTTTATGGACAGAAAAGACTTTCTGCAGTAAATTTTAAAAATACATCTAAAGAAAGATGCATACTGTTTGTAGTGCTTGTTCCTGAATAATCAAGGTTAAATAAATATATGAACTATATATGACCTGTGCTAACCTCACATTGCTATGCTTTATCAATCAATATTAGATTCTCATTGATTTTTAAAGTAAAATTAGACTGATCGTTCTCTTACTCCATCTTGGGATTATTGATTAAAGGTGTTTGATGCAGATTGAATTATTGATGCTGTAAGAAAGACCGTGTTGGTTTGGTTTCAATATCAATATTGCTGTTGGTAAATTGACAGCAGCAACACATCAAAGGAAACAACTGAAGCATATGGGATGTATTCATGTTTAGATATGAGTCAGCAGTCAGTATATTCATGAACAGCATTGTGAGCATAGAGCTATTCTTAAGCCGTCTCTCCATTCCTGAACTCATTGATAATTGTTTGCACTTCATTGCAGTGCAAGCTCATTTCTGTTCAAACTGTGAATCAGTAATAGCTTGTGTTATGGCTGATACTTAGGCAGCTGGATTGTATAGTCTTTTGAGTGACAGAAACAGCTTTAGCTGATCTCCCACCTTCTATTTCACTTTAACTATTTTATTCTATCAAAGAACTTATGTAAATCAGCATTTTTTTCTTTACTGCAAGTTATTTTTCTTAGAGTTAACAACTACAGTATAAACTGTCCAAATTATATTTAATTGTATTTCCCATTAGTTTTCATATTTTAGAGATATGGTTGATATTGAATATTTTATGTTGTTTTCAAATCTTGTATACCAATAATCCTTGGCAAATATGATATTGATTTTTGTTTTACACATAGACAATGCAGGAAGGAATGCTAATCAACATCATAGCATCTAAGAAGGCACATCACAATCTGCTAAGCTTAGCCTCTTTACTAAGGATGACCATGGTACTCCACCAGTGTGAATTGCACAGTAATAAGAAAAGATTTGGTGGCAGGAGGCAACCTGGCAAGAATAGCACAACATGCACTATAGCTTCTGTTGCCCAGATAGCAAGCAATTGAGCTGCAAGTTTGAAAATTACTTGCTAAGGTATTGCTAGACTTGCCAGGCTTCACGATTGCAGCAAGTCTGCATTGTATGACTTCAGATCAACTTTCAGCTGCGTAGAGCCCTTGTTATGCCCTGCTTCTTGATCTTGGACCCTGGCCCCACCCAGTGTTCAGCTGTAGATAGTCACCTATTTAGTGACCTATAAATCATGACTTTCCCTTCCTGTCTTTGCCCTAGTATAGGTTCCAGTTCCTACTTGTTGGTGTATGATATTGTTCGATATTTCTGGTTTCTGGCTTCTGCTTGTTCCTGACTCCGCTTCTTGGATTACCCCTTTGGATTAACTGACCGTTGTTGCCGACCCTGCCTGTTCCTGATGCCGCCTTCTGGTTGACCCCCATGGACTTCTGCCTTGGTCCGCTGACTTGAATCGTTTAGGATTGCTCTTTCCTCGACCTGGTTCCTGTCTTCGGCCACTATTAACCATGAGTTATTTACTGGTGGTCTCTTGATTCTGGCTGCAGGATCTCAACTGTCCCTCCACCAGATACTGGGATAACAAGACTACCAGTTAGGAAACCAGAGTGACAGTTGGAAACTCCTGGCAGACCTGACACATGTTCTGGTTCAGTTATGATGTGCAATAGCCTACCCACCAGAGGGGTCACTGTGGCTGAATCTTCTGGTACAATTATTTTTATTATAATAAGCATAACATCTTGACAAACGTTCACTGATGCAGGGGTACAGTATAGTGAACATAACAGGAAGGTGTGGGCTCGGAAAGTCCAATCAGGTGACTAAATGTCCACTGGGTGACCTAGTGGAATAAACCAAAGGTCCATATTTATCACCAGGGCCTAAGGGCCATCTAACGGAGGGGGCTGTGGCTGAATTTTCATGCTGTAGACTTGCAGAGCTTTTGCTGTAGACTCACCACTGCAACTTTGCTCTGGCTAGAGACTTGCCACACAAATTTGCTACAAACTGAAAAATGGTCAACTAGAACTTGTGCTTCAAGTGCACAAGTGTACAACTTGCCAGTGAAAATGTGCAGCAAGTTAACAGAGTTACAATTCAACACTTCCACAAATGTGTGGCAAGTTATCCTTGCCATTTGGGTTGCTACTAGATTTGGGCAGCATTTGCTTTTGGAAAACTTTGTAATTCTGCCTGCTCCCACATTCTTAACATCATAACGTCAACTATAATAGACTACATTTGTTTTCAAGTTAGTGTCAACATCAACTATATCACACTATATTTGTGCCTTTTATTTTATATCCATATTTGTTTTAGTTTAATATTGTTGAAATCAATATAGGGAAACAGTACTTTTGAGTAAATGCTTCCTTGTTCTTGCTAACCTCAACTGTATTACACTACATTTATTTTCAAGTCATTGTCAACATCAACTATATCACACTTTTATTTCTGCCTTTTATTTTATATCCATATTGGTTCCAGCTTAATATTGTTCAAAAAAAATGTAGGTTAAAGAGTACTTTTCCAACTTATGCTTAAGTTGATTATTGTTTTTAACAGATAAATTGGCTGGTGGGTACAGAAAGTGAGCACATACTGTTTCACTTTTTTTCTATTTGCTGAAATGAAATCATTTCAGCTTTCTTATTTAGCAAAAAATATTTTCACATGTGTTGTTTACTTGCAGAAATCATTAAAAGCAATAGTTCAAGGAGGCTCTTAGATCTAATAACAATGGCAGGAACCATTTTTAGCAGTAACACTTCCCGAAAACAACTTTGAATTGATCACCTAAAGTATGGCACTACACTGTTTCTCTGGGTCACACTGTCAACTCAATGGCATCTTATATTGCAGTTTTCCATTTCTCCAAAGCGGCCTCTCATGCTTTTGAAGCCACCTGGGTAATATACTGCTAAGAGCTCACTCAAGGAGATCAAAAGGCATGCATAGTTGGCTTCAATGCAAAAGATTTCTTGGAAATGTACATTGTATACATCATGATACATCATTGTGTTGAATATAAAAATTCAGATACCCTGTCCTTCATGTTCATGAGACACCTAGGCTTTTAACAGATGCATCTTTGAAGAAGTCCTCAGGACTTGTTCTCCTTAGTTTTACAGGTAGCAATCCTCCATAAAACCTTGCACCCCTCTTCATCAGTTATGTTTAGTGTTTGCATTACTAAAAGTCTACAGCAATGTTTTTTTCTAAATGTGGCTGGAGTAGGGGGAGTTTGATTCCCTATTGGCTTTTAATGCTGTGTGTCTTCACCTGTACAAGTGGTAAGATGAAGTTTTACTTCCAGGACACCTGTTCCACTGATAACTGTCTAGGAGGGGATTTGCACTCAGTTTGGAGAGATTTATTTTCACTTCCTGTTGTGTTTCCAGGACAGGAAGTGACTCTTCCCAACTGGACACAGGCAACAAACAAACAAATAAACTGGAAGGGGTTTTAACCATTCCCTACTCTATCCATAAAAAAGGCTATACATACATTTTAAATGTACCTGTATGCATATTTCAGCAGCAAGGAGCCAGCGTGTTTTCGGTTATTTTGCATAAAGCAGCAGAAGGCATTTTCTCCTGAACCTTGACTGTATTATAATAGTGCATCTTTGCACTGCTGCTTCTGTTTTCTGCCCTATTTCTATAAAATCAAGCTGGTGTGGACCTTTTTGGTTATATTTATATATAAATTAATTACAAAGCTGTAAAACGACTACTCTCTGCAGCATTTTTCTATAGAGATGCTCCATTATAATTTAGCCACAGTCTCTAAGTAAATACCTCTTAGTCATAATTACAGACAACATTTAGACTACCTTCTGCTGAACCATACAGTTATTTCTGTTGTGCAAACAGAATCAGAAAAAAATGAATCAGAGGGACAACTACATTGTGGAGTGTTAGTGGTTGATTATGTCCTGTAAAACTGCATAGAAAGGAGCCTTTACATCCATAATGTGAAATTTTCTAGAATCCAGTCTTCTTCATATCAATAAATCTGTCACTTCTAGAGCTTCCTCTGAATCCCCTTAAATATTAGCTCACCCAATGGTTCTATTTCATGAGCCCCTCTTCAGTGTTTTTATTTTAAAATATGCTGCTCCTTCCAGTTGAACTACCCAGTGTTGACACCCAGTATTTAGGCTTCTCCTGGCCTCATTTCCAAGTAGTAGACCTTTTCTGTAATCAAAGTTAGTACATAAAGTATAACTATTTAAAAACATGTCTCTTGCTTGTAAGATCATTGCCATTCTCCCTTACTCCCCTTCAAAGTTTAAAAAAATACTGGTCGATCCTACCATTAAAGTTCACCTAATGTAGCTTCTTGTGATGGAGGGAAAACCCTGCTGCACTGCTATTGAAGCCATTGCCCCTCATTTAAGCTGCGGCTGCTTGCAAAACAGGAGGACGAGAAGATATTGCCGTATTATTACTGCTGAAGCCCATAGCTTGTTGGTTAGCAGCCGGTCACACCTTTGCTCACTATGAATGCTCAAAATAGACATATGTGTTCCTATTACCCACAGAAGCAATAAAGAAATGCTACATCTGCAGGAGACCTAAGTTCACAATACTAATTGTGTTGTGTGCTACATCTACCGGGGACATCAGCATGCAATACCTTTGGTGATGAAGGAGTTATTACACATTAATGCTAAAGCACCAGAAACATAACATAATTCACAATGGATTAAGCTTGGAATTCTGAATGATTGTTAGCATTTTATAAAGGGATTCTCTCTTGGGACTGCTTGTATTTAATTAAATTAAAAATGACACAGACATGGAGATAGAAAAGAATGTTTCTGTGTTTGCAGACTGTATTTAGTTATGTAAGAAATTGAGTCATTGAATAATCTTTTTTACTTGCAAAGGGACATTGATAGCTTCAGTGTTATGTGTCCTATGACAATCAATGCAGCAAAATGCAAACGACTTATTCACTTGGGATGAAGAGAGTCAACATGCCACTTATGCTCTGATTTTTGCTTTATTGAATGAATTTATTGGACACAGTAGAGAACAGATTATAAGCATAAAGTGTTCAAAGATGAAATATAAAATGTCAGCCTGCAATTAGCTATCAGTAAACATCTTACTATATATTTCAACATACTCATAAGAAATATTTGGAGACTGGAGAGGATGATACTTTGGACATCAGAGACAAATTTAGAATACAGCCAGTTTGCAGTTTAACTAATAAACA
Organism: Lithobates sylvaticus; assembly: GCA_028564925.1. Lineage (NCBI taxonomy): Eukaryota > Metazoa > Chordata > Amphibia > Anura > Ranidae > Lithobates > Lithobates sylvaticus. The sequence continues at coordinate 430,301,575 of CM053029.1, forward strand.
AACTGGCTATATTTGGTCAGTTTCCTCCCCTGAATCCCTGGTTGATGTTTGTAAAAAGAACATCAGCTGGAAAACTGTCATTTAGGGGATTCTGGGTTATGTCATTGACCAGATATGGCGATGAACATAGGGCACAGGAGAGTACACAGGAATCCCACACTTCATATTTGGTCAATGATATCACCCAGGATGCCCAACCACTTTGTTAACAAACAGAGGCTGGCCATGGATCTGTCATTTTGCTGTAGTAGCGCTACTGCCACAAATTGACAGCCATCCAACTACATCTATATTGCCAGACAATGTCATTGATGTTGGATTATTCAATGTACATTTTTTTTTTCATTAAAAGTACTTTTTTTAAGTGTGTGTGTGTGTGTGTGTGTGTTTTTTAATGAATAACAAGAGGTTATATGTACCCCATACTCAATTATGTGGAGGGGGTCTGCTTAGTCAGATTATAAATCCCCCCCCCCCCACACATAGAGCCCCACATCCCTTTTAGGGGACATGATGTGAGGATGAGGCCCTGGAGAAGAGGTGCATTGCAAGGCAGGAAGGCAATGTCACTGCTCCTTCCCCCTTCCTCCCCTTCCTCCCCCTTGCAAGGTTCCCTTCCAATATTGAAAGCATATTGAAGGCATGAGGCATAATATGGTTTAGGTTAGGAAGTGTAAGCTTCCTCACCTCCTTCTTACTGGCCAGCCAGGCTTCATGCCTGGATAAGGGTTTTTCATAAATTTTTAGGGGAACTTACACTGTTATTGTCTCCTAAAGGGACAGCACACCATTTAAAAAAATGTCAAAAAATTGTCAAAAGGTAAATAAAAACGTAAACAAGAAGCAGATTAAGCTCCAGGTTCAGTGTTTGAATCTAAACTAAGGTAGAACATTTAGTAGTAGAACAGCATGCAATTTGGTGTTGAATAGGGATGAGTCAGATGTTCGAGCCAAGCGTAAGTTCGGGCTCGAACATTGGGTGTCTGCCTGTTTGCCGAACAGCGAACAATATGCAGTGTTCGCGGCAAATTCGAAAGCTGCCGGAACACCGTTAAAGTCTATGGGACACTAATATGAAAAGTGCTAATTTTAAAGACTTATATACAAGTTATTGTCCTAAAAAGTGTTTGGGGACCTGGGTCCTGTCCCAGGGGACATGTATCAATGCAAAATGTTTTTTTAAAAACTGTCGTTTTTTCAGGTGCTTAAAGTGAAACCATAAAAATTTAATATTCCTTTAAATATCGTGCCTGGGGGTGTCTATAGTATGCCTGTAAAGTGGCACATTTCTCCTGTGTTTAGAACAGTACCACAGCAAAATGAAATTTCTAAAGGAAAAATTGTCATTCAAAACTGATTGCGACTGTAATGAATTGTCGGGTCTCAGCATTAGAGATACAGATAATTGAAAAAAAGAGCATGGGACCCCCCCCCCTCCATTACCAGGCCCTTTGGGTCTGGTATGAATAATAAGGGGAACTCCGAATCAAAATGTAAAAAAAAAAATTGCGTGGGGGTCTCCCTAAAATCCATATCAGGCCCTTTGGGTCTGATATGGGGGGGGGGGTACGAGAGAGCCCCCCATCCTGAACCGTACCAGGCCACATGCCCTCAACATGGGCCTTTTGATTATTCATGTTCGTGTCCCATAGACTTTAACAGTGTTCGTGTGTTCTGCTGAATTTTTTGCCTGTTTGCATGTTCTGCTGCCAACCGAACAGGAGGGTGTTCGGCTCATCCCTAGTGTTGAAGTTAAACATTTTGTTTCAAAGGAAGCTAAATCAGAAAATAAAAGGGACATCACACGTATGCTGAGGTGGGGGTCAAAGTACAATATAAAGTGTTTGAGTTGTTACGGATTCAGTGGCGGCCCATCCATAAGGGGCGCCGCCCCCTAATCCATGCACCCGGCCCCTTATCTACATGCAGGGTGCCAGACGCATGGATTTCAATGTTTTTTTTTTTTAAGTACATGATTAGAGCCTGAGTCTCTAATTGCCTTCAAACAAGGGTGGGCTTCTGTTGTCTTCATGATTCTCCTCCTGGCCAATCAGGAAGCGGGTCCTGAACCCTGCCAGGCTCTAAGGAAATCCAAGTGTCTCCAAACTTGTCTCCAAACTTCATCAGACTCTTCTTAACTTCTTGCTGACCGCCCACCGTCAAATGACAGCGGGACGGTGCAGCTCTTGTGGCAGGCCGCCGTCATATGATGGCGCTCGCTTTTTGGCCACTAGGGGGCGCGCGCGCGCTGCGGGAGGCGCGCGCGCGCCCGCCGCGTAGCTGGGAAGCAGATGCGCGTGCCCGGCGGTCGCGATGACCGCCAGGCACCCGCGATTGCCCGGTAATCGAGCAGGACGTGGATCGGTGTGTGTAAACACACCGATCCATGTCCTGTCAGAGGAGAGGAGACCGATGGTGTGTCCCTTGTACATAGGGACACCGATCGGTCCCCTCCCCCAGTCAGTCCCCCTCCCCCCACAGTTAGAATCACTCCCATAGGGTACATTTTAACCCCTGCAGCGCCCCCTAGTGTTAACCCCTTCCCTGCCAGTCACATTTATACAGTAATCAATGCATTTTTATAGCACGGATCGCTGTATAAATGTGAATGGTCCCAAAAATGTGTCAAAAGTGTCCGATATGTCCGCCGCAATGTTGCAGTCACGATAAAAATCGCAAATCGCCGCCATTACTAGTAAAAAAAAAAATAATAATAAAAATGCTATAAATCTTTCCCTATTTTGTAGACGCTATAACTTTCGCGCAAACCAATCAATAGACGCTTATTGCGATTTTTTTTACCAAAAATATGTAGAAGAATACGTATCGGCCTAAACTGAGGAAAAAATTTGTTTAAAAAAAAAAAAAAAAAATTGGATATTTATTATAATAAAAAGTAAAAAATATTATGTTTTTTCAAACTTGTCCCTCTTAATTTGTTTATAGCGCAAGAAATAAAAACCGCAGAGGTGATCAAATACCACCAAAATAAAGCTCTCTTTGTGGGGAAAAAATATAAAAATTTTATTTGGGTACAGTGTTGCATGACCGCGCAATTGTCATTCAAAATGCGACAGCGCTGAAAGCTGAAAAATGGCTTGGTCTGGAAGGGGGTGTTCGTACCTGATAGGCAAGTGGTTAAACACTTCTGTGAGTTTTGGATGCCTGTATCCCCCACTGAACACCATGTTCCACATTCCAGACCCTATGTCACCACAGAATATTGCACTAACATAGAGGTTGGAGTTATATAGTTAACAACCACAGGGCACAGCAGAGGACACAGGCACTTCAGAAACCATTGTCTGAAAAGCTTGAAGGTGGCTACAGTGCTGGGATTTTCTATTGCAAGAAATATTTTTTTCCTTTTTTTTTTTTAGAGGCTACATGTTCTCCGTAGGTTGTATATGGTACTGTGCAGTGCTTTAGGAGGCAGTTTTTGCGTTGGCCTCTAAATAGTCACCTCAGGAGATATATTGTACTATGCAGTGCTTTAAAGGTAGTTTTTGCTTTTTGCTTACCTTATAAGCTAGCTACCTATCCTACTTGGGACCCTCTCTAAGCCCTACTTCCTAAACTCATGTGTTCCATACCTACATTGTTGTTTATATACAATTACTAACTGTGTAGCTGCTACAAAGTACAACAATATAATTTTCAGGTACAAGTGCAACCATAAGAATGCTTTGCCAACAAAATGCTAAATAAAAAAGTACATTCAAAATGTATTTATTCTGTTTACAAAGTTACAGAGAATGTTTTGCAATGGACTTTGATCCCCAGTTGGCATTTAATGCAAAATACCCAATCTCCAAAAAGCTTATACTCTTTGAAAGCCATCAGCTTCTTAGTGTTTTCACAGCTCAGGGATATCCAGATTAGGAAACATAAAAGGTTTAAGAATTAACTTCTTAGGAATTAACTTCTGAGGAATTAACTTTATAAAAACCTCCTGAATTCAGTGCCAGTATCCTCTAGTATTAGTAACTCGAGCTATATTATGTCACCAAATCAATATAATGCATTTTCAATTGTAGCCCGTACCGTGCTTTGCCTGACAATTTCACAATAAATTAAATCAGTACAATGGTAGAGACTGAGCTTTTCTGCATGGAACAGTGTGATATGTGAGTTGGAAAAAGCATGTATATATTTCTACATATTTCAAAGTATCATGCATACACCTAGCATTGTAGGCATCTTATTATCAATTGTAAATCAAATTTATGATGTTACATTCTGTTCCAAGTTTCTGGATCATTATGCAGCATTTCTAATAAAAACAAACACAATGAAATAAAAATCAGAAGGGAATCAGTCATAAACAAAGCAGTGCTTGGAGATGCGTTAGTTCAATAATAGATGAAGACATGTTCCCACTAAGCTTGTCAGTGTCTGTAATGTTATAGTGCAATATTATATTCACCCTGGACTCAGCCATGTTGAATAATCATTTGCAGTGTCCAGATAGAGAGAAGTGTCAAGAACTTTAAGTTTCTTGCAGCTTCTATGCAGTTTTCTGCAGAGGTATCAGGCATTTAAACAAAGAGCACTAAAACTGTAGATGTTGTTTTACTGATTAATCTGCAAAGCCAGTATGAATTTAAAAAGTAAAAACATTTTTTAGTGTCTGCCTGTTGTGCATAATTCCTGAACTCTTATGTCACACCTGTAGGACTTCATATGATGTCCTGGACTTGAAGTGAAGATATCTGGATGATGCCAGCAGCTACAGGCTTTATCCAGATATCTTTCTTTTCAGCCGGAAATTCCCTCTAATTTAAAACCCATCCTAGTGGCTAATTAGCCACGGAATTGCTTTTACAGGTATCGGGAGGGGATCACCCCCCTGCTGCCACCCATCAGCTCCTTTCTGGGCTCTCCCCTGTGAGAGCCCAGGATCTGATCCGGCAGCGGCACCTGGTTACCACAGAGCTGGCCAAAGACCAGATGGTCCCCAGCTATCTCTATGATTCTGGAATGCTGGAAGTGACGTCATGACTTCACTTTCGGCTCTGGCAGATGTAAACACTGCAGTTTTTTTTTTATCCAATGCTTTCCAGGGTAGAGGCAATATCTGGAGTCTTATAGATCCCAGATGTCTCTAAAAGGGGACCTGTCTTGCCTTATTTCTATCACAAGTAATGTTTACATTTCTTGTGATAGGAATAAAAGTGCTAAAAAAAAATAAAGTGACAGTGTAAAAAAAAAAAATAAAAATAAATAATAATATATATATTTTTTTTAAAAGCACCCGTCTCCTCGTGGGCAGAAGTGAACACATACATAGTTTGCATTCGCATATGTAAATGGTGTTCAGAATCACCACCAATATTATAACATTATAGGAAGAGCAATAATTCTAGCACTAGACCTCCTCTGTAACTCTAAACTGGTAAAAAAATTTAAAGCGATGCCTATGGAGATTTTAAGTACCGTAGTTTAGCACCATTCCGCAAGCTTGCACAATTTTAAAACATGACATGTTAAGTATCTATTTACTCAACGTAACATCGTATTCTATATTGTAACAAAAAATTGGGTTATATATTGTGTTTCTTTGCATTAAAATATATTAAAGTGTATTTTTTCCAAAAAAAAATGCGTTTGAAAAATCGCTGCGCAAATACTGTGTGAAATTGCATTGACCACTTTTTTATTCTCTAGGGTCTCTGCTAAAAAAAATATATAATGTTTGGGGCCTCCTAATTTTTTTCTTGCAAAAAAATACTGACTTTTACATGTAGAAGAAATGTCAGAATTAGCCTGGGTGGGAACTGGTTAATGTGTTTGACGTACAATATAGTACACTATATAGCAAAGCAATCCCAGTATTACTGTGTACTAGTAATAATAAAAAACAATAATAATAATGACAACAATACTATAAACAGTTAGGACATTTAGAATTTTCAACCATTAATCAAGTTCTTACTTAAAAAAACACAGGTCTATTGAATTCTATATAAAAAGAAATGTTACAAGTCTAATAAATAGATCAATGGATAAATTCTTGATTTGGGAAAAAATAATAAATGCACATATTTTTTCAGAAAATAAAAAACAGGAAGAGTTGTGACTGTAATATATTTAAATTAAATTGTTCAACACGGTTCCTTACAAATTGTGTAAATTAAGGTCTGTTATTTTATCATTGAACAGGCAAATAGGTTTTCATGGGAATTTGGACTCTGCAAGAGATTTTTTTCCTTGCCTTAGTGACTGAGGTGAAGCTCTGCTGACTTCCATCATTCAATCATGTGTGAGATAAATTACATTATTTTTATTTTCCATGCACGTGATTGGTAAGTGCATTTTCACCACATTCACTAAGCTAATGGAAAATCCCCCTGCAAAGTGAACAGACTTTGGTAGATCAACCACAAAGAATTCATTCAGAGAGCAGGGATTAATTATTTCAAATTTGAGTGGTCTAGGATAGTTTGTGGCATAATCCAAGGTACTGTTTAGGGATTAATTCTTTATAAATTATATATACTTTTTGATACAATTAGCTGTTTCTCTGCTTCCAAATGACACAGATTTAGGGCTCTGAATTTACAAAACTCACCTTGACACACGGGGTTGATTTACTAAAACTGGAGAGTGCAAAATCTGGTGCAGCTCAGCATAGAAACCAATCAGCTTTCAGATTTTTTGTCAAAACTTAATTGCACAAGCTAAAGTTAGGAGCTGATTGGCTGCCATGCACAGCTGCACCAGATTTTGAACTCTCCAGTTTTAGTAAATCAACCCCACTGAGTGATTTGGCAGCCACATGTAAGCAATTTATAAACTGAGGTTCAGTGTGGATAAATGTAAGGTTATGCACATGGGGATTAAAACATGCATGTGACTAGTAATCTAATATTTAACATAGGAAGAACAATTGATAGAGAAGGATCTCAATGTTTTATTACATCATTAAATCAACTATTAACTGACATAAGAGTTATAAAATGTTCACTTTGGAAAGGAATTGTTCACAGTGTAAAAAAAGAGAAGTTGTGTTCACTTTGGATGTCCAATTATGTCAAGGCAACATCCTGTTTTTTTTTTTTTTTTTCTATTCTTCAGGTAAGTATTTTTAGGTAAACATAGTTCCACGTTATTTACTATGTTTAGGGAACATTCAATTTACAATTAAATATTATCTGCTTCTTTAGAAACTTGACACCACAGACTCAAGGTACATAGACATTTGGGGGAATTTACTAAATCTCTACCAACACTTTTCTGCTGCTACGATCCTTTAAAAAGACCTGCACCAGATTAAAAAATCTCTGCCACCCAACTTGTAAACTTCACCAGAAAATGTAGCAGATTCAGGTAGTTCTTAATAGTGACACTTTTACAAAGTGGTGCTATCAATGCATCAAATAAAACATTTTTTTCCTTAGTTCATAGATAACAAAACTGGAGGTAAAAAGGAACTCTTAGTTGGCATATACAGTGTAGCAGACAGGCATATCTGCAGCTGCTAGCCCCTCCCTTTCGCTGGTTGTTAAGGATGCTGTTGGCTGCACAACTGACAGCCTCCTAGCCACCAGGACACTGGAGTGGGTGGATCCTGAGTGGGAAGCTGAGACATTATTTTCCCATTAGAGCCGCTCTGTTTCTCCTTGTAACTGACAGCAGGCAGTGGGTGGAATATATAGCCAATAACATGCCATCTATTGGATAATGATCTTCCCATTCTCTGCTGTCAAATACAAGGGGAGAGGACCTGATGGGGAACCAGTGTCTGTGAATCCCTATCAGGCTCCACCCCGATACAAAACTACTTGTCATGTGGAAGCCTGCTGGAATTCTAAACAGTGTCACTCTTTATGAATGCCCTTGATTAACCACTTAAGGACCAGGACTATTTTCAAACTTGTTTACAAGTCCAAAATCATTTTTTTTGCTAGAAAATTAAGTAGAACCCCCAAACATTATACATTTCTTTTCAGACACCCTAAAGAATAAAATGGCAGTTATTTCAATACTTTATGTCACATCGTATTTGTGCAGCGGTCTTACAAATGCAATTTTTCCAGAAAAACTACACTTTTTTTAAAATAAAAAAAATAAGAAAACAATAAAGTCAGACCATTTTTTTTTATATTGTGAGAGATAATGTTACGAGTAAATTCATACCCAACATGTCACGCTTCAAAATTGCGCCCGCTCGTGGAATGGTAAACATACTTTGACCCTTAAAAATCTCCATAGGCAACGTTTAAAAATTTCTACAGGTTACCAGTTTTGAGTTACAGAGGAGGTCTTTTGCTAGAATTATTGCTCTTGCTCAAGCGATCGAGGCGATACCTCAAATGTGTGGTTTGAATACTGTTTACATATGCAGGAGCGATTTACGTATGCGTACGCTTTTGTGCACAAGCACGGTGGGATGGGGCGCTTTACATTTTTATTTTATTTAACTTTTTTTTACACTGTCCCTTTAAAAAAAAAAATGTTGGATCACTTTTATTCCTATTACAAGGATTGTAAACATCCCTTGTAATAGGAAAAAAATAGCATGACAAGATCTCTTTAATGTGAGATTTGGAGTCAAAAAGACCTCAGATCTCCCATTTACACTTAAATTCCCCTTTGAGGCCTTTGGGCGGAAGTGACATTTGACGTTGCTTCCGTCATCCAACTTAATTGAGTTGAATGAGGGCCATCATTCTCTTACTCAACTCACAGCCTCTGAGGGTAAGGAATCAGATCGTCTCTGCCGGTAAGTGATGGAGATGACCGGAACGCGGTGGGTGGGCACCTCTCCCGCTGCCGATAAAAGTGATCTTGCAGCGAATCTGCCGCAGAGACCACTTTTATCCTAAAGAGGCCTGCCCGTCGTTTCCGAAAACCCTGGGGTTATGCCATAACCCCCGTATTCTACATAAAAGTACTGACATACAGCTACGGCCAGTTCACAAAAATGATGTAATTTAACTGTAAAGGAGCACAGGAGTTTAAATAAATTAATAAAGTGAGGGATCCCAACTTAAAAAAAAAAAAAGAGATTATGCCTGCTAAAAGGGGGGGGGGGTATGTAATCACCATGTATAGATATATAAAAGGTCCACACAGAAAACTCAAGGGAAAGTTCTTTACGTTGCCAAATACACATTGGGAGGCCTTTATTGTTATTTATTGTACAAACTTGTATTGAACATGTAAGTCGGTAACAGATTCCGCAAAGTGCTTCAAAAAATTATTGCCTATGTCTAAATGCCTAGAAAATAACAGCTACTCATATGTTTAAGTAATAAATAGTAGAATGTTAGCATGTTATCTGACAGCCTTGGGGATGGATAAGGACAATGTTATTTCCCCTGTCTGAATCATGATTTTTAAATATATTAACCTCCAGTATAATGGTTTCATCGGGTTAGTTGCAACTCAGGAATTCCAATCAATATAAAAATGTAGTTTGATACCTGACAGATTCTGTTCTTCTCAGAAATGATCCATTCATGCAAACCTTGTTCCAAACCTTAGAAAAATAACTGTATAGGTACTTGGTACAGGCTAAAGATGCATTTCCAATGAATATTTGAAATTCCAATCAAATAAACCAATCTGTCAAGCAGTAACAGTATTTGTAAATATTTCCACTCTAGAAAAAAAACATAAACACTAATGGTATTCTTGATAATATACCATGTAGTAAACTGTTGCATTTTCTAAATTTTACAAGAACACCTGGGCATCCCATCTAAGGCAATGTCCTGTGGCTAGAGAAGACAAAAGTCAAACTCTTGGCAGAAACAAAGATGTTTGGAGGTTAAAAGAACCAACATCAACACCAGACCTTTTTACCATCTGTAAAACACAATAAATGAACATCATGCTTGAGAGCTACCTTCTTGCCTTAGGGCCTGGAGAGCTTTCTATTACAAAGGGAACAAAAATTCAAATTTATTTGACAAAACTTTACAGGAGAATAGTAATCAAAGCTGCCTTATCACCTGAAGCTTAATAGAAGAAAAGTAAATAAGAATAGAAAAATAGAAAAAATAGATACCGTATTTATTATTTATTTATTCCCCCCCCCTGAAAACAGAGGGTAAATCGTGCCTGTGTGTTATACGCCAATATTTATTTCTTTAAAAATGGGGGGGTGAGGATCAGGCGGTCCACCTCATTGGGAGGGTGTCGGGCCGGCCGCTCCTGCCCTTCCTGGCCCTGGATCAGAAAATAACACTGCCAGCCCCCTCCCACACACCGTATCCCCTCCGCGTCACCCCTGATGTCTGTACCTGTAAACAGGAGACGCTCGTTCTTGCCGCTCCCCTCCTCCCGCTCCGACTCCTCCTCAATTGTAGATTTTGATTGGAGGAGGCAGCTTCTGTGTGCCTCAATTGAGCTCTCTCGTGTACCCAGTCATGTGACTCTCCTCTACTCATTGATGGTCACATGACCTCTCTCCTCCTGCTCTACCTCCTCCTCGATTGTAGATTTTGATTGGAGGAAGAGAGCGGTCATGTGACCATCAATGAAACAGCAGAGGAGAGTCACATGACCGGGTCCACGAGAGAGCAGTGTTAATTGAGGCACACAAACGCCCCCATCCACAATGAGTGTGACACACTGTTATACGCCGGTCTGTGTTATACGCCAATCAATACTCAAGTTAGAGTGCTAACTTTAATCCAACTAAAATGCTGTGACATGTTTTGAACACAATTGTCTGTGCAAGCAATCCCAGACATACCAATGTTATAGATTTCCTCCTACCCACTATAAAGCTTTTATCAGCAGTTATAGGGAGTGTTTGATAGGGGTTATTGCTGCTAAATAAAATTTCCTCAGCTACTCAGAACAAGGTTGTCTACAATTCTTCTTGCCTGAACTGTGAATATTGCATTAATGTGATCATTTGAAACATAAATGAAAAGTTTTGTAGATCATTAGTTTCATCAAGCTGAGTTATTAGTGTAACTTATTTCAAGACCAAAATAAATCAAATTTTAGGAGATGATCGTGCAGAAATTAGCATAATTCCAAAGTATTGATAAACCTTTTCTTGCAACTACTATTAGTATTATTTATAAACAAATCAGTATGTGTATTTGGTTAGTAAAATATATGTTTCAGAACAAAACACAATGTAAATAGATACATTGCAACACGCAATGCAAGTGTTTTGGGCTTGAGGAGGTTCAGTAAAATATTAACTCTGATTATTATCACATATGGTAATAAGTGATAATTATGAAAATATGAAACAAGAGAGCATCTTTAAAGTGATTGTAAAGGCAGAATTTTTTTTTTTTATCTTAAAGCAGAAGCCCCCCTCAGCCCCTCTAATACTTACCCGAGGTCCCTCAAGATCCTGCAATATTGCAAAAGACACTCGGCTGGCCGGGACTCCGCTCCTCATCGGCGTGGCACCATTGGCTCCCGCTGCTGTCAATCAAAGTCAGTCAGCCAATGAGGAGAAAAATAGGGTCGGGCAGGCCCGTGCCACCGCTCCACGTCTGATTGGACACATGGAGCTGTGGCTCGGCTGCCCCCATAGTAAGCTGCTTGCTGTGGGGGAACGCAACAGGAGGGAGGGGCCAGGAGTACCGAAGAGGGACCCGAGAAGAGGAGAATCTGTCCTGCTCTATGCAAAACAGAACAGGTAAGTATAACATGTTTCTTATTTTTAACTAAAAAAAACAAGAGTTTACAATCACTTTAATCACATGAACAAGAAAAAAATCAAATACTGAAAATAATTTTGGCACTGTACAATCCATTTGTGTGAATGAGTTCAGCTCCCAGCTTACACTCTTCTACGTATATATTTTTTACTGCAATATAAAACCCATGTATAAACTTCTTTTCTGCTGCCAGGCCCCCTGCTGCCCAGCCCTGGTGGAAGCTCAGTCAAGGTTAAAATAAATGTTGTATGGAGTGGATGGATAAGAAAAGAATGTATACAAAAGAATGTATACAAGAGAAAATTTTAAAACTATGTTAAATCTTCAGGAGATGTAGCAAAATAATTAGGTGTGAACAAGGACAAAGACTGGGTGGTTAATAATCAAACTATGTCTTATTGTCCTTATTCTCTTTTAGTTTATTGAATTATAGAGGTAAGGACAGAAGATCACAGAGAAAGAAGTTCAAAACAATATTTAAGATCAGAGGAATGAGTTGAAAGGAATAGGATAGCTGTGCAAAAGAAACTTTCATAGCCCACATATTGTAGATCTTTGCCAAGCCTAAAATTATTTGGCAATTTTTTTTCAAATTGATTTTTACGTGCATAAATTTATGCAACGAGATGTGCTAAGTTCAACAGATATCCTGGCTAGACATACTATTTTTATTACATCTTCTAAAGGGAATTTATAGTGGTTTTGTACATATTTGCATTTTTTGTTCATTATGATCAGGTAAGTAAATATAAATTATTGCATATTAATATAATGAAGCCTTGTTTTTACAAGTAAAGTGGTATTACTGTCAGCTTTGCAGAAAAAATACTAATTAATGAGGCTAATTCATGAAGCAAATGAACAAAGTGAGAGCTAAAAGGGTAGGGTCTGTGTGGATCAAGGGCCTGTATGCCTGCATGAATGTCTATATTTTTCCCTGAGTCACTGTTAACCAGGAGGAAGGAGTTGTTTTTGATCTGAAATCTGGGCCAAACAGTTACTACAAGAAGGAGGAACCACAGGAGTAATCCCTAAGTTGATACACACAAACTACAGGCTTTTTCAAAAAGCCCTTAATGGGTACATCCGGTAGTGGGGTACACCAGGATTTTGCGCACACTGCATGAAGACACCAGCATCACTTTTATCAATCTCCCTATGATGGACTGTTAAGATTATATATTAAGGATAGTGTGCAGCACACGGAGCACTTGCACGTTATTTTGCACGTATAATACTTAAATGTTATTTGCATGTTTTTGGACTATTTGCACAGGGTTAATTTAGTAACAATTCAAAATATGTATGTATTATTAGATGTGTGTACTAGGTCATTGTTATATTTATTCACCCTATTATATTGCATTTTATTATTTATTTATTCATTTATCTATTCACTGGTTGGTCTCAGCACCGCACATATTGTTGTTCAATTTTGTATTGTCACATATAGGGAAGTGTGGGGAGTGCTGGCAGCTGTCCATTTAATTTCATTTTTTCCAATTTATCAATTAATTTTAGCAGCTCACAAGGTTTTTCACCTATTAAGCATATAACAACAATGACTTATCCCTTTTCAGATGGCTTTGTGTAGGGTTTCAATCAGACAAATGAAGCAATGTGCTGTTTCTGTAGCTAACTCAGAGTGCTTTTGGGAATCCTTTGTCAGGTATAAGATTTGTTTGTAACAGGCGTTATAAAGAAAAAAATAACTGTAAACTCTAGTTTTAAAACTTTTAAATCTATAAAAATTGAATAAAACTGACCTCCAAGCAATTTCCTTTTAAAGTACATTCAAGATTCTATGTTATATTCTGTAGCATTTCCAGCTACTTTGTGTCCATTATTTAGGCTGAACTGCATTATATTCTGAATATGTCTGAAAGAAATAAAGTATTTTTGTACCTCTTCAGAAAGTTTGACAGCATGTCAATGTGTGCAATGCATTGGGTGCTTTTTTCATGACAAAATTGTCAGAAAGGTTTAAATGCTGTGTTACAGTCTAAATTGTTGCATGCTCTGTTGTAAAAATGCTTCAATCCCCTAAGCTCCATCTGTAACTATTCCGTATCAGTGATGCAGATAATGTATTCACATTGCAATGCCAGCTGTTTCCAAGATTGGGAAAATCACGGTGAACTCAAAAAATGGCACTTCTGAAAACTGTGAAAAACATTTTTTAAATGATTACTTGAAAAAACAGGTGACATACAGTAATCATGTTGTTTTATTATATAAAGTGTCAATTGATTCATTAGAAAAAAAAAAAAATTATAATCATTGCGATCTCATTAGCTCTAGTCCTTTCTCTATTCGTTTCTCTCTGCTTTCTCTCCTAATGTCTCTATATCTTTCCTCATAAAACAGTGCATTGTGTATTATTTTTTTCTCTGATTCTGATGAATTTGAAAATAGAAGTTATTTAAAAAAGAATATACATAATTTGAAACTCCCTCCATTGCAACAACTAGATGCAGAATGAAATAAATTAGCGTGCATCAGTGTGGGATTCTTGGAGTTTTCCAATTTTATTAAAGTATAACTCCAGCCTTTTTTTTTCTAGACTAGGAAGGGGAAAAGGTCTCACAATGTATTCCATGGGATAATTAAAAATGGTATAGTTATCACCAGAACTGGAATGGAGGGGATATCTTCCAATGGGAACATTTGTTCTGGTGACAGGTGTGGATTTTTCTCCTAATGTTGGTGATATTTCCACTTACCGTACATCTCTGGGGATTAAAAGTGCAGGGAAATTTACAGAATTTTGAAAGTTTTTTTTTTTTTTTCTTAACTATCCCCTTTAAGAGCAAAAAGCTTTCCTTACAATCAGATCAGGTGACTTCACCACGGCTGAGATAATGCCACCAGTCTGCAGAAGGCTGGGGGAAAGTATCTCATAAATCTGCTCTCCCCTCAGCAATCAGATTGCTACATTGTAACTTCATAACAAATATCAAGGTAAGATCAAGGTGAAGAACTGCACAGGTACCAGAATTAATATGAGTCTATCAGGTCTGAGCTAATATCTTGGCCAAAAGGGTAGAGACTGACCATGAATGACACTGAAAGTGGACTTTCACTCCAAACAAGAAGTTTGCACTATTGCAATCCTTCCCCTTCCACTTTAAAAGCTGGCAGATTTTTTTAAGTTAACCTTTATTTTTTCACTCCATTTTGTCACCTGCTTCTATTCTCACCTAGGCAAGGATGATGTATACAGTATACATCCTTTAAACTCTGGGGCTATCCACAGCAGATATCCCAAAAGGCATAAACTTTAATAGCTGAAGGAAGTGGGACCTGGTGGTGCATCATCAGAGAGCTGACTGCAAGAACAAGGAAAGCTCAACTGACTCCCAATGACATCAGAGAGGAAAATGACAGCACTAGACCTGTCTTGGGTCAGAAGAGTGGAGGATTACAGTAGGACAATGATGGATTTGCTGGACATGTGAGTATGTTAACTGATGACAACTCAATATGAAAAGTAAAGCAAAATAAAAATATAGAGGTGGGTGAAGTTCCTCTGGAAGTAACTTCAAGTTTTACTTTTATGCTCCGTACACACGAAAATGTCCGATCGGACCATGTTGTTGGAAAATCTGCCTGCTCAGATCAAATTATGAGACCAAAGCTGTTGGCTAATAGCAGGGGTCAAGTCCTGGGGAAAAAAGTGTGGGAACTCCCACCCAAGATCCACTCGCCCACCAAAAAAAAAAAAAAAATGGTACGCTCATATGCACAAACGCTTCAAAGGTTTATCCAATTTTCGTATTGTGTGTATGAAGCTTAACTGTTAGTACATAAAAAAAACAATAAACATAAATACGGTAATTCTCTGAATAATCAGCATTCATTCAATCGTGCTTCCATGCAAATGGGAACATCCTGTTCTGATCTTTATTGGGGAATTTTATTTTGTATATAGAGTGTTAATGTGGTGAGTTTACACTTGATTGAACAGAGTTTGGATAACACAGGGTTAAACGGAAAGGTTATAAATGATCTGCACATTATCTGGGCAGAATGCTTGGGGACATAGTGATGTTCCTGCTTAGGAGATGTATGTTAGCTTGGGGGGCTCCAACACACACTCGCTGCTATTCCAACCCTTCACATATTTCTACATAAACTTCCCTCCTGGCATAAAACTTTATCAGGTATTGTGCTCAGCTTACCACCTCAAACTGATGTTCCTCCCTCAGCTCACCTCTCTCCCTGCATGTCCTGTGAGCAGAATAGCTGTGCTCCTCCTCTGGGTTCTCTCATCATATGGCACTGAAGATAGAGGAGGGGGGATTCAGCGGGACACACAGAGCAAGTATTCAGGAGACTGGGGGGGGGGAGATGAGAAGAGAGAAAATCAGGAGGGCCGGCGGGGAGGAGCGCATCACGAGAGGTCTGACTAAATACAATCTCTTAGCAGCAGGGACCTGATCTACCTGTCAGCTGTGACAGGTAGATCAAAGCGGAAGCTGTCATGGGGCCCCCTACTGGCAATGCCTGAATGGTCAGGTGTGCAGCACTTACTATTGCGAGCTTTGTCGGCAACTGCTGGTGTAGCACCTGCCACACAGCTCGCATACTTCAAAGTCTTGCAGGACATGGCTGATAATGGGAACTGAGTTCCTGTTGTGGAAAAAGTACAGGAACTCCGTTCCCATGCGTTCCCGCAGGACTTGAGCCATAGCCTCTACGTAGTTCCGTCGTAAGCAACGAATGTCACCACGTTCAAAATGATCGGATTTTCCGACAACTCCAGTGTCGGACAAAATCCGTCGGAAAAAATCCGCCGGATTTTGTGATCGGAATTTCCGACCGTGTGTACGGGGGCTTACACATTATTTAACATACATGTGCTTAACATGAAAACAATTCCCTAACATTCAATTCATTTGATCTGGAAAGCCTTAATGAGCTTTGATATATAGTCTCCTTATATAGTTGGTGATCAACGACTTATCGTGGGACCTGCCCTTTTTTGCTTGTGCTTTCTTTGATATGTAGTTAAGGTAAGTACACCTGAAAGGTGCCTGGAGTACATTGTTTGAATTCAGTATACATGATCCCCCTTGAAATTAAATATTTTTGTTACATTTTTCTTTGTCTTTTCTAATATACTTGAATATGAGTCACTGGCTAAGTTCAACGGTGCAAAACCAAGAGTTCTACATTTTGACTTTCCTCTGATCTCATTTTCTGCATGCTTGTTCTGGTTCAATGATAATGGCAATAACAGGCATTATATTTGTCTCAGTACAGGTTTCTTTTGAACTGCAGTGTGTCAACTATATAATATATTATTAATTACCTTTTCTCTTCAGTATATGTACTGCATATACTTTACCTGGGGAAATGAGTTGCCACAGTGTTAAAGGTTTTTTTCAATGCCCGATAAGTCTTATGGATGCAATATTGAGGCTTCATTTACACCCAAGCATTTTGTAGCTCAACACTTGAAACTCCAATACACTCAACATGCTAAATTTCATGTATTTCAATGGTGCCTGCTCAGACACCTAAAGCTCAATGCCTGAATGCCAATTTGGATGATTTTGGCTACATGGGCTTAAAGCGGGACTGTACTGAAAAAAAAAAATTAAAAGCCAGCAGCTACAAATACTGCAGCTGCTGACTTTTAAAAAATGGACACTTACCTGTCCCTGGTTCCAGCAGTGTCGGCAGCAGAGGCCGATCGCTCGCTCGGCTCTCTGCTGTAGCCGGCGCCATTCTCGGTGAGGGAATCAGGAAGTGGCTTCACTTCCCGATTCCCTACTGCGCATGCGCGAGTCGCGCGGCGCAATGAGAATCTTCAATGCTGTCTGCCGGGACATGTGTGTGTCCCGGCAGACAGCGCGCCGGGACAGGAACTTGCGTAAACTCCCACGGGAGTTTATGCCGGAAGTCTAAGACAGGTATCTGCACCCCCCTCCCCCCTGAAAGGTGCCAAATGTGACACCGGAGGGGGGGAGGGTTCCGAAAAGCAGGAGTTCCACTTTAGGGTGGAATCCCGCTTTAACCACTTAAACTCCAGAAGATTTAATCCCCCCACCCTTCCTGACCAGGCCATTTTTTGCGATATGGCACTGTAATATTTTAACTGACAATTGCGTGGTTGTGCAATGCTTTACCTAAATAACATTTATATCCATTTTCCCTACAAATAGAGCTTTCTTTTGGTGGTATTTGATCACCTCTGCATTTTTTTTTTTTTGCGCTATAAAGACCGACAATTTTGAAAAAAAAAAAAATATATATATATTTTTTTACTTTCTGTTTATTTTCTGCTATAAAACATATCCAATAAAACATTTTAAAAATCTAATTTCTTCATCAATTTAGGCCAATATGTATTCTGCCACATATTTTTGGTAAAAAAAAAAAAAATACCAATACGCGTATATTGGTTGGTTTGCACAAAAGTTATAGCATTATTTATTTTTTATTAGCCACTTTAGACCCCCTTAATGACCAGGCCATTTTTTGCGATACGGCACTGCGTTATTTTAACTGAGTATGCGGTCGTGTGACGTTGTACCCAAATAAAATGTATGTCCTTTCTTTTGGTGGTATTTGATCACCTTTGCGGTTTTTATTTTTTGCACTATAAACAAAAAAGTGTGACAATTTTGAAGAAAAAAAAAAAAAAACAATATTTTTTACTTTCTGCTATAAAACATATACAATAAAAAAATTCAAAAAATCGAATTTCTTCATCAATTTAGGCCAATATGTATTCTGCTACATTTTTTTGGTAAAAAAAAAATCCCAATAAGCGTATATTGATTTGTTTGCGCAAAAGTTATCGCATCTACAAACTATGGGGAATTTTTATGGAATTTTTCTTTCTTGATTTTTTTACTAGTAATGGCGGTGATCAGCGATTTTTAGCGGGACTGTGATATTTCAGCGGACAATTCGGACACCTAACTGACACTTTTGACACTTTTTTGGGAACCAATGACATTATTATAGTGATCAGTGCTAAAAATATGACATTAATGACACTGGCAGGGAAGGGGTTACCATCAGGGGCGATCAAAGAT
Source organism: Lithobates sylvaticus (assembly GCA_028564925.1). NCBI lineage: Eukaryota > Metazoa > Chordata > Amphibia > Anura > Ranidae > Lithobates > Lithobates sylvaticus. Next base: position 430,320,263 of record CM053029.1, read on the forward strand.
TTAAGCAGAAAAGATATTCTCCTGTGCTTGGGCCTTAGTGAAAAGTGGTAGTATTTCCTGATGATGTAAATATAAATACAATATATAAAGTTATCAGGCATGCCCCGCTGCCTAGGCTGACTAGGGGAAGTCCAAGAGGCTATATATGAAAAGGGAAGAAGGAAGGCTCGTGGCCTGATGCATTAACCACTTGCTTACTGGGCACTTAACCACTTTGCACCCGTAGAGCGTCCAGGGACGTCCTTGACTTTCCAGGGGTATATCTGAATGATGCCTGCAGCTACAGACATCATTTAGATATCGGATTTTTCAGCCGGCGATTCCCTGCACCATAAGAATGATCATATCGGCTGTTCCGCTGCTTGAGCGTTCTTACGGGCGGCGGGAGGGGACATCCCCCCTCCCGCCGCCCTCCGGTGCTTCTTCCGACTCACCACTTCCATCGGTGAGTCAGACACAGGATCCGCCGGCCCCCAGATGGTGATCATAGAGATTTCCGGCAGACCAGATGGTCGCCGGAGTCTCTTTGACCGTTCGGAGGCCGGGCGCGATGTTATGACGTCATGCCCGGCCTCTGCATTCAAATAACGGCGCCGCCTCGGCTGGGAAGCAGAGATCGTTTTATTCATTTTTTTGATTTTAGGCTTCCCAGCCTAGAGGTGAGATGTGGGGTCTTATTGACCCCATATCTCACTATAAATAGGTCTGATCATGTCATATTCCTATTACAAGGGATGTAATCAAATTATTTTTATTTTTTTTAAAGTGTCAAACTAAAAACAAAAAAGGTAAAATTAACAATAAAAAAAATATATATAATTTTAAAGCGCCCTGTCCCCGTGAGCTCGTACGCAGAAGAGAACGCATTACAGCAAGAGCAATAATTCTAGCCCTAGACCTCCTCTGTAACTCAAAACATGTAACCAGTAAAAAAAATGTAATCGTCGCCTATGGGGTTTTTTAAATACCAAAGTTTGGCGCCATTACACGAGCGCGTGCAATTTTTAAGCGTGACATGTTGGGTATATATTTACTCGGCGTATCTTCATCTTTCACAGTAGGCAAAAAAATTAGGCTAACTTTACTGTTTTGTTTTTTTAAAGCATGAAACTGTTTTTTTCAAATACCGTGCGATATGCAACGACCGCCATTGTATTCTCTAGGGTCTTTGCTTAAAAAAAATATATAATGTTTGGGGGTTCTATGTAATTTTCTAGCAAAAAAATTATGAATTTTACATGTAGGAGAGAAATGTCAGAATTGGCCCGGGTGTGAAGTGGTTAAACGCCCCTCCTGCCCAGACCAATTTTCAGCTTTCGGCACTGACGCACTTTGAATGACCATTACGCGGTCATACAACACTGTACCCAAATGAAATTTGTATCATTTTTTTCCTACAAATAGAGCTTTCTTTTGGTGGTATTTAATCACCACTGGGATTTTTATTTTTTGCTAAACAAACAAAAAAAGATGGAACATTTTGAAAAAAAAAATCATGTTTAATAGTTTGTTATAAAATGTTTCTGCTTCATTGATATGTGCTGATGAGGCAGCACTGGTGGGCACTGATAGGCTGCACTGGTGGGCACAGATAAGGTGGCACTGATGGGGACAGATAATTCGGTACTGATGGGCACAGATAAGATAGCACTGATGGGCCTGGATGGGTGGCACGGATGGGTGGCACAGATGGGCACTGATAGATGGCACAGATAAATGGCACTGATGGGCACTGATATATGGCACTGATAGATAGCAATGATGGGCACTGACAGGTGGCACTGATGGGCACTGATAGTTAGCACTGGGCACTGGTAGGTGACACCGATGGGCACTGGTAGGTGACACTGATGTGCAGCAATGTTCAGGCACTTATTGTGGGCACTGACAGGTGGCACTGACAGATGGCACTGTGGGCACTGACAGATGGCACTGTGGGCACTGACAGGTGGAGATGGTGGGCACTGACAGATGGGCACTGACACTTTTGACACTTTTTGGGGACCAGTGACACTAATACAGTGATCAGTTCTACAGAGTTAAATTACAGAGCTGTAGATTGAAAAGGAAAGGTAATTTTTAATAACATTCGATTACATTATGACTTGAGTCACATTTGTATAGGCTATAGTATTATTTTTTCATTTGCTATTTTTTACCCACAAAAGTGCAGTTACCCTTTAAATTAAGTCACTTGTAAACGTTCAAAAACGTAAACATTGTTTTTGAGCATTTTTTCAGGTGTATTTCAGATGTTTTTAGCCTGCATGAACTGGTTTCCTTCCTCTAGTACTTTCCCCTGACTAAAATAATAATGTCTGAAACTTGAATATACATGTAAACAGTAGGTTCAGCATATGTTGAATCAAGTAGACCGAGTATTTGAGCAGCTGGGCTTCACCAAATTATCCTGCTTCATTTTGGGACCAATGATATAATTATTTGTAATAAAATTTTGCTGTGCCATGCACAATACAGTGCAAAAACAGTGGAAACTTAGGCTCGATTCACATCTATGCATGTTGTTTTTGAACGTATCTGCAGTGCTTTTTGCTGTGCTTTCCGTGTTTTTTTTAACCACGATTTTACCGCGTTTTTTTGCAGCGTTTTGCGTTTTTTTTACACTGTATATAGCTGGTTGCTAAGGAGGGGGCTGGGAAGCCAGCCACCACGTCCTTAACAACTGATGAGCCAGAGCTGTCAGCAGGCAAAAAAATTGTGAAAAAAGCAGCGTGGGGTCCCCCCCTGCTCCATAGCAGGCCCTTGGGTCTAGTATGGATTTGGAGCCCCCCCCCCCACGCCAAAATGTAAAAATAAAATAGCGTGGGGTCTCCCCCAAAATCCATACCAGACCCTTATCCAAGCATGCAGCCCGGCAGGTCAGGAAACGGAGGGGACGTGCGAGCACCCCCCTCCTAAACCATCCCAGGCCACATGCCCTCAACATGGGGGGGTGGGTGCAGAGCCTACCCCAAAGCACCACAAGGGCCTCTTCCTGACAACCCTGGTTGGTGGTTGTCGGGGTCTGCGGGGGTCTGGTATGGATTTTGGGGTGACCCATGCCAAAATGTAAAAAAAAAAAAAATGGCATGGGGTTATCCGAACATGCAGTTCGGCAGGTCAGGAAAGGGAGGGGATGAGCGAGCACCCCCACTCCTGAACAATACCAGGCCCCATGCCCTCAACATGAGGGTGGGTGCTGACGTCATCCAGAGGCCCCACCCCCTTGTAACGTCACAGACCCATCATGCCCCAGGCAGTGATGTCCGAATCCATGCTAGACCCATTTATTTTTTTGACAGCAATTCTTTTTTTTACATTCAGCTGTCAGCGGGGAAGCTCGTTGACAGCTGATGACTCATCGGTTGTTAAGGACGCGGCGGCCAGCTTCCCGGCCCCTTTCTTAGCAACCAGTTATATACGGTGGATGTACAGCTAAAAAAAACCACGCAAATCGTGGCAAAATCGCAGTTAAAACGCGGTACTTGCATTTTGGATGCAGGTCCATTAAAGTCTATTACATGCAAAATGCTGCATTTTGCGGGGAAAAAAGTCCCCGACCCTTTCCAAAAATGCAGAGCCAAAAAAATTAATTGATGTGAACATATTCCATAGGAACCCATGTTAAAAAATGGCCCTGAATTTCCGCAAAATGTAAAATGCACCAAAAAACACATTAGTGTGAAGGGAGCCTTAAACAGCTAAGTGCATGGCCCAAGTCTTTTTTTTGTCTCCTATAGTGCCCTTATGACTTTTCATTAGAATACAACCCATATGCTAAAGACAGTTTGCACCTGCAAGTGTGAAAGGAAGATAAGTTTAAGTGCTACTGAGGTCTAAACATTTTTACCTTAAAGCGGTATTAAACCCAAATGTAAACATTTATTATATTGCAGCTTATCAATTCTTAGATGTGATGGTTGTATTAGTTTCCTTTTTTAGGCTCTTTCTTTCTTCACAAGCTCTCCAGCAGAATGTATCATTTTACATGAATGCCACTTAACACTGGCGGGGGGTGATTAAAATGATCAGCTTGTATTTATTCATGCAAGACCTTTATCCCAAAAGGTAAAAGGCTGTTTACTGTAACTGCTTATAAATTGTGAGCTGCAGTTTGACTTTGATTTCTTAGTGGTTCTAAATCTGTTAATGCATTTAACATTACTCCCCCAGGCTGACAATGCTGCTTACTGCTGTGCCTCTTCTGCTTGTGTGTTTCACTAATACGGAAGATGTGTTACTGGTCAGATCACCAGGTGAAAACAGAGGGAAAAAGACAAAAAAATAAAAAAATGTAATGCACCCACCACATCTAATGATTGGTAACCTGCAATACATTTTGCTTTTAGGTTTAATACTGCTTTAATGCATCCATTGCATTAAAGTGGTTGTAAACCCTTACAAACCACTTTGACCTACAGGTAAGCCTAGATTAAGGCTTACCTGTAGGTCCAAGAAATATCTCCTAAACCTACACAGTTTAGGAGATATTTGCCAAAAGACAGGCACCGCTGTCTACGGCGCATGCGTACTGAGCAGCGCGAATGTGCACTGAGCGCGCTGCTGTTAACGCCGATATGCCGCGAGTGGCGGCTCCCGTGCGCATGCGCGGGAGTGACGTCATGGCGGCTCCGTCGAATGACAGCGCCGGAGCAGCGAGACCCACCAAGAAGATGGAGGCTCCGTAAACAAGGGGACAGCAGTGACTTTGCTGGCTCCTGTGTCAGGTATGTGACACATAATGGGCTACTATGCGATGCATAGTAGTCTAGTCTAGTCTGTTCGCTTAAAAGTCTGGCGGACCTCAGCTGCAAAGTCCGTCGGATTGTCCGCCGGGAAAGTCCGATCGTGTGTACGTGGCATACGTCTTCTACCGGACAGATCCTTGTATATTGCAGTTACTAAAATAAAAGTCTGGCGGACCTCTGCCAAAACCCCGGTGGATTGTCCGCCAGAAAAGTCCAGGTGTGTGTGGGCAAGTGCGCATGTTCGGAAAGTCCGGCGGGCCTCCGCTGGAAAGTCCGGCGGATTGTCTGCCGGATAGTCCGGCCGAAAAGTCTGATCGTGTGTACGTGGCATAAGTCCGCCGGAAAGTCTGATCGTGTGTATGCGGCATTAGAATTCTATACTTGCCCAGACTCAGAGAGATGTATATAAAACCTTATATCTTATTTTGAAAAACACAAACAGTAACATATAAGCAGGATTTAATCAATGTATAAACATATTGAATTCTGTCAATGCAAAGTGATGGTTTGAACTTAAAACAATAATCAGAAATTTTAAGCAACAGACCATGAATATTCCCTTGGAAAACATTCTCTGATGCTTTATGTGTGCTACGTGTGTTTATAGATCAAGATGTTTCTAGTCTCAAGGATTTTTTCTTTCCTTGATCCTTGTAAACAATGAAATTAAGTGTAGAATATAATTTACGAAATGTTATCCATTACCATGCTTTTTTATATATATATATATATATATATATATATATATATATATATATATATTGTAAAGTTTGGGGGGCCAGCTAGACCGCAGGACACAGGCTTTTTAGTTCAAAAGGAAGTTTATTAAACTTAAACAGCTTCACAGCAGCAAAACAAAAGAAAAAGGTTTCAGTCTCACCGACTATCAAAGTCCAGAATTGCTATCGCAATCAAACACAGTCCTGGGGTGCTGTCGCAGGTGACTTCAACTGCTAGGAGGCTTCCAGGCCGAACGCTGCTGTCGACTTTGGTTGCTGCAAATCAAGCCACACACAAACCACTATCTCCTCTGCACTCCTCCACACCCATCTGCAACTTCCTGTCTTGTTTTTAAACCCACCTCCTCTGACAGGTGAGTTAACCCTTTTTGTTCCCTTAAAGGGATCACAGACCAAACAGAGGGGAAACATAGCGTCCTTCCAGGACCCAGCCACTGCGTCCTGTACATATCCCCCCCCTGTGGCCCAACGCCAAGGAGATGGAGGCAACAGTGGAGCTCAAACAATGGACCCGGGAGAGGGCATCTGCATTTTGATGCAGTCTCCCGGGCCTATGCTCCACTACAAATTTAAATTCCTGGAGTGCCAGGAACCACCGAGTAACCCTGGCATTAGTCCCTTTACCTTGTCTCAGCCATGTTAAAGGGACATGGTCAGAAATCAGCCTAAACTTCCTCCCCAAGAGGTAATATCTGAGGGATTCCAGAGCCCACTTAATGGCCAGACACTCTCGTTCAATTATAGCGTAGTTTTTCTCCGCTGGTGTTAACTTCCTACTGAGGAAGACTACTGGGTGCTCCTCGCCATGAATAACCTGTGACAACACCGCTCCCAATCCTACATCGGAAGCGTCAGTCTGTACAACAAACTCTTTTGAAAAATTGGGTGCTACTAGGACAGGGTGTTGGCACAGTGCCGACTTGAGCTCCAAAAAAGCCTTCTCAGCGTCTGCATTCCACTCCACCATGACCGATTTCCGACCCTTAGTCAGATTGGTCAATGGAGCTGCCAACGTGGCAAAGTTGGGTACAAACCTCCTGTAGTATCCCACCATACCCAGGAATGCACGTACCTGTTTTTTTGTGAGGGGGCGGGGCCAATTCTGTACAGCCTCTACCTTGTTGACCTGAGGTTTTACTACCCCTCTACCCACAACATAGCCCAGGTATTTCACCTCCTCCATTCCCAAAGCACACTTTTCCGGGTTTATTGTAAACCCCTCCTTCCAAAGAGAGTCCAGTACTGCCTGGACTTTGGGCAAGTGTGACTCCCAGTCTCTGCTAAAAATGACTATGTCATCCAAGTATACTGAGGCATACTCCCGGTGAGGACGTAAAATCCTATCCATTGCCCTCTGAAATGTGGCTGGAGCAGTTTGCAATCCAAAAGGCATTCTCTTGTACTGAAAACTTCCCTCTGGGGTAGAAAAAGCAGTTTTCTCTCTAGCAGCCTTAGTCAATGGGATTTGCCAATACCCCTTGGTAAGGTCTAATGTAGTGATATACCTGGCGGGACCTAGTCTCTCAATAAGCTCATCTACCCGGGGCATGGGGTAGGCATCAAACCGTGAAACTTCATTTAGTTTCCGGAAATCATTGCAGAATCGCAGAGTCCCGTTGGGCTTCGGTACCAACACAATCGTGCTTGACCACTCACTCTGTGATTCCTCAATAATCTCCAGGTCCAACATCTTCTTCACTTCCTCTGAAACAGCCTTCCTTTGGGCCTCTGGAATGCGGTAAGGCCGGACAAAAACTTTGACTCCTGGTTCCGTGACAATATCATGCTCTATGACACTAGTGAGCCCTGGCAAGTCTGAAAATTTCTCTTTATTTCTCTGCAAGAACTCCTTTGCCTTCTGACTTTGGACTCTAGACAGGGTATTTGCTACTTGGACACTCTCCACCCCAACCCGAGGCTCAAGTCTTGCACCAGCCAGGGAGGTCACCGGTTCCCTGTCTGTCCAGGGCTTTAACAAGTTTACATGATATATCTGATAGGGTTTCCTCTTACCTGGTTGGTGGACTCTATAATTTACCTCTCCCACTTTTTCTACAACTTCAAAGGGGCCTTGCCACCTGGCCAAGAATTTACTTTCCACAGTGGGGATCTACACCGCTACTCGATCCCCCACTTGGAAGTTCCTTATTCTAGCAGCCCTATTATAGACCCGTCGTTGAGCCTCCTGGGCTTTTTGCAAATGTTCTTTTACTAGAGGCATCACAGTTCGGATCCTCTCCTGCATTTGGGAAACATATTCAAGAACACTCTTATGCTGAATAGGTTCACTTTCCCATTCCTCTTTAACAAAATCCAGTAGTCCGCGAGGTCTCCGCCCATATACCAACTCAAAGGGCGAAAACCCAGTGGAGGCCTGGGGCACTTCCCGGATAGCAAACAGGAGAGCGGGTAACAGGCAGTCCCAGTCTTTCCCATCCCTTTGTACAACCCGCTTGAGCATAGACTTAAGGGTCTTATTAAAGCGCTCTACCAACCCATCTGTTTGTGGATGGTAGACCGATGTGCGCAGCTGTTTAATCCGGAACAGCTTGCACACATCAGCCATAACCCTCGACATAAACGGGGTGCCCTGGTCCGTGAGTATTTCCTTGGGAAAACCAGTCCGTGTAAACAACTGGAATAATTCCCGAGCAATAGCCTTAGAGGAGGTATTCCGCAGAGGTAGCGCTTCAGGATATCGAGTGGCATAGTCAAGGATCACCAGTATGTAGGAGTGACCTCGAGCTGACTTTACCAAAGGACCCACTATATCCATGGCTATTCTCTCGAATGGGACCTCAATTATGGGCAGAGGGACCAAAGGGCTCCGGAAGTGGGTCACCGGCGCGGTCAACTGACAGGTGGGACAAGAGGCACAGTATCTTCTTACCTCTGCTTTCAGACCTGGCCAGTAAAACCGGTCGGTGATCCGTGCCTCTGTCTTTTCAACTCCCAGGTCTCCCCCTAAAACATCATCATGGGCCAGGTCCAGGACCTTGCGTCTATACTGTTGGGGTACCAATAATTGTTCTACCACATTTTCTCTCACTTTGGTAACCCGATAAAGCAATTCATTATATATGGCAAAGTGGGGCCACCGCTCATTCGCACCTGGCTCTTGGGGTACCCCATTTAATACTACAACTTGTTCCCGTGCATGGGCCAAAGTGGGGTCCTGCATCTGGGCAGTACCAAATGTCCCCTGGGGAACACCCAAATCCGGCAGGGCAGGGGTAGAGGCCACTTCCTCATCCTCTTCACCCAGCATTACCTGAAGTGGGGAAGGTTCCCCCTCCTCAGTGTTCAGGTAGGCCTGCGAACCACACATTTTGACACCCTTCACAGTATCAGCACTACTTTCATCACCATTAACCCAACCATTAGCATTTGTATCAACTGGATCCACATTAGGTTCATTTGGCATCTCAGGGTTATTACCCTCAACCGTAGGAACAGAGGAACTCGTTTCTCCCCAGTCTTAGGATCGTTCAGATCTCCTTGTCCCCACAGTTTTTCAAAAAACGGACAGTCTCGTCCTATGATAACATCATGTACCAAGTTCTTTACCACCCCCACCTCTTGAGTACCAGTGCCATATGCTGTGGAGATGGACACCGAGATGAGAGGGTACTCTCTAGTTTCCCCATGAATGCACACAACCCGTAAAGTTTTGCTTACCGGACCGATCTTCCCAAGTACTCTAGGATGAACAAGGGTTACCAAGCTTCCGGAGTCCAGCAAAGCCCAGGCAGGGAGGTGGTTCACTTGGACTACAGACTCAAATTTCTCTTCTCCACGGTCAAGGTGTGTGGTACATGCTCTATGAGCATAAAAAGACCCCCTCCGAAGAACCCCGCATTCCATGGGCTCCTCTTGCAGTGGGCAGTGGGCCCGGGTACTGCCCCAGGAATGACACCGCCAACATTGTACATCCCCTCCTCTCCGAACAGGAACAGATCGCTGAGGAGGTACTGGGAGTGACTCTTGACCTTCCGGGGTGTTGATTCCAGGGCTCCGGGGGACATCCTTTCGAAGGGCGGCAGTCGATCAAATAGGCCGTGGCAGACTGGGCCCTTGGCACTTGGTAGGGCCAAGCAGATCCTCCACCACTGTATATCGCTCTACCATCTCGACAAGGAGGTTCACTGTTTTGGGGTCTCCATGGCTGACCCACCGTTGAAGGTCGTCTGGCAGTGACCGTAGGTATCGGTCCAGGACGACCCGCTCCCCGATTTGGGGGCCCGACAACACTTCGGGCTGCAACCATTTTTTTACCAGTTGCACCAGGTCATGCATTTGAGACCGTGGTGGATGATCTGGACAATACTTCCATTGGTGCACTCGTTGGGCCCGAACGGCCGTAGTCACCCCCAAACGAGCCAGTATTTCTGCCTTTAGTTTTTGATAGTCTTTAGCGTCCTCTGGTGGCAGGTCGAAGTAGGCTTTTTGAGGATCTCCGGTGAGAAAAGGGGCAATTAGGCCGGCCCACTGGTCCTGGGACCACCCTTATCTCTCTGCCGTCCTCTCAAATGTAGCAAGAAATGCCTCTACATCATCACTCAGGGACAATTTCTGCAAAAAATGGCTTGCCCTCACGGTCACCTGGTTGCCAGGGGCAACAGCCGCTTGCTCACGACCCTGAGACAACTGCTGTACTACTTCTTTTAAGGCAGTCACCTGAGCCTGCATAACCCCTTGCTGGGTTGCTTGCTGGGCTGCCAACTGAGCCACCAACAGGCGAGTATTTTCTTGCTGTACCTCCAGCTGGGTTGCTAAGCGCTGATTAGCTTCCTCATGGCGGGTCTGCGCTTGTATATTAGCCAGGGACAGTTGTTTAATTAGTTCCTCCATTGCTTCAGCTTTCAGGGTTTGGGCAGCTTTAACCCAGGACATAAATCCACCGTACTGTCCCTTTAAATGTCAGTTTTAAATTCAAATGCAAAAACCAGCAAAAAAAAAAAAAACGCCTGTTACTCTGTCCTGCCCGCATTCGAGCACCACTTGTAAAGTTCGGGGGACCAGCTAGACCGCAGGACACAGGCTTTTTAGTTCAAAAGGAGGTTTATTAAACTTAAACAGCTTCACAGCAGCAAAACAAAAGAAAAAGGTTTCAGTCTCACCGACTATCAAAGTCCAGAATTGCTATCGCAATCAAACACAGTCCTAGGGTGCTGTCGCAGGTGACTTCAACTGCTAGGAGGCTTCCAGGCCGAACGCTGCTGTCGACTTTGGTTGCTGCAAATCAAGCCACACACAAACCACTATCTCCTCTGCACTCCTCCACACCCATCTGCAACTTCCTGTCTTGTTTTTAAACCCACCTCCTTTGACAGGTGAGTTAACCCTTTTTGTTCCCTTAAAGGGATCACAGACCAAACAGAGGGGAAACATAGCGTCCTTCCAGGACCCAGCCACTGCGTCCTGTACAATATATATATACATACACAGTATATATACAGTATCTCAGTATCTCACAAAAGTGAGTACACCCCTCACATTTTTGAAAATGTTTTAATTATATCTTTTCATGTGACAACACTGAAGAAATTACAGTTTGCTACAATGTAGTGAGTGTACAGATTGTATAACAGTGTAAATTTGCTGTCCCCTCAAAATACTCAACACACAGCCATTAATGTCTAAACTGCTGGCAACAAAAGTGAGTACACCCCTAAATGAAAATGTCCAAATTGGGCCCAAAGTGTCAATATTTTGTGTGGCCACCATTATTTTCCAGCACTGCCTTAACCCTCTTGGGCATGGAGTTCACCAGAGCTTCACAGGTTGCCACTGGAGTCCTCTTCCACTCCTCCATGACGACATCATGGAGCTGGTGGATGTTAGAGACCTTGCACTCCACCATCTTCCATTTGAGGATGTCCCACAGATGCTCAATAGGGTTTAGGTCCGGAGACATGCTTGGCCAGTCCATCACCTTTATCCTCAGCTTCTTTAGCAAGGAAGTGGTCATCGTGGAGGTGTGTTTGGAGTCGTTATGTTGGAATACTGCCCTGCAGCCCAGTCTCCGAATGGAGGGGATCATGCTCGGCTTCAGTATATTACAGTACATGTTGGCATTCATGGTTCTCTCAATGAGCTGTAGCTCCCCAGTGTCGGCAGCACTCATGCAGCACAAGACCATGACACTCCCACCACTATGCTTGACTGTAGGCAAGACACACTTGTCTTTGGACTCCTCACCTGGTTGCCGCCACACACGCTTGACAACATGTGAACGAAATAAGTTTATCTTGGTTTAATCAGACCCCAGGACATGGTTTCAGTAATCCATGACCTTAGTCTTCTTGTCTTCAGCAAACTGTTTGTGGGCTTTCTTGTGCATCATCTTTAGAAGAGGCTTCCTTCTAGGACGACAGCCATGCAGACCAATTTGATGCAGTGTATGGTCTGAGCACTGACAGGCTGACCTCCCACCCCTTAAATCTCTGCAGCAATGCTGGCAGCACTCATAAGTCTATTTCCCAAAGACAACCTCTTAATATGACGCTGAGCATGTGCACTCAACTTCTTTGGTCGACCATGGCGAGGCCTGTCCTGAGTGGAACCTGTCCTGTGAAACCGCTGTATGGTCTTGCCCACCGTACTGCAGCTCAGTGTCAGGGTCTTGGCAATCTTCTTATAGCCTAGGCCATCTTTATGTAGAGCAACAATTATTTTGTTTAGATCCTCAGAGAGTTCTTTGCCATAAGGTGCCATGTTGAACTTCCAGTATGACCAGTATGAGAGAGTGAGAGCTTGTAACACTAACGAGTCACATGACACAGGGGAGGGAAAATGGCTAATTATGCCCAATTTGGACATTTTCACTTAGGGGTGTACTCATTTTTGTTGCCAGGGGTTTAGACATTAATGGCTGTGTGTTGAGTTATTTTGAGGGGACAGCAAATTTACACTGCTATACAAGCTGTACACTCACTACTTTACATTGCAGCAAAGTTAATTTCTTCTGTGTTGTCATATTAAAAGATATAATAAAATATTTACGAAAATGTGAAGTGTATACTCACTTTTGTGAGATACTGTACTTAACCTTATCCAATGTCTTGCTTCCAACATGCAGAAATTAAATATCTAATAGCAGTTAGCAGGAAGTTTGTTTTGGAGTAAGGGTAGTGAGGTGTCCACAAACAGCACCACTCAATGGTGTCTTGAATGCATTGCATACTAAAGCTTGATGCATTGTATCCTAAAGCTTAATGGATTTGAAATGTGCCACTCTTATGTAAAATGCTTTTACTAGTGTAGCATATAATTGTTCCTTCATTGTAATTGAAAAACAACAAACGTGTCAGCTTCACTGCAGTCCTTAGGGTTAACCATGGCTCTACAAGCTGTTGGCTGCCTGCCACATTCAATTGTTGTAAATTAGTAATACCTAGGAAGGAGAACAGGAGATGTAAAAACCAGGAATTAAGTAATTGGCTAAATTCTTCTGCAAATCAGTAAATGTTTTAACAAAAACTAGGGAATATTTAGTCTTTTTTTATAACACAATATTTCAACTACTGTATATATTGAAATAAATACATTTAAAATATAAACGTATATGTCTAGAATTATGTAGAACGTTAGCTTGTCATAGTCTTACAAAACCAAAACCCCTTTTAAAGAGGACCCTATGTATGTAGAAATTATATGGGTTTAACTTTGGTTATAATGTTATTGTACAGGCTATGTAAAGCATTAAATAAATGGGAGAAAAATTGCGCAAAGGGAAAAACTATGTATGGGTGAGCAGCCAACACTCCACTAGACACAAAGTGAAATAACAATAAATAAAACTATAGTGTAGTGCTCAAGGCAGTGAATAAAGTAAACAAATATTAAAATGTAAATAAACTAAACCATATGTGAATAAAACGCAGAAAAAAAATAACACAACATATTAGTCCATTTTAGTGGAAAAAATGCTGAAAAAATATTATTGAAATTGAAATAAGCTAAACCATGTGAAAATACACAACATATTAGTCCATCTTTGTTAGAAACATCAACTTAATGTGAATATAGATCAACACAAGTGCATATGTGAAAATGGCGAATCTTGAAAGTGCTTGATCGTGAAGTGAAGTAAGGTTGGCACGCTTACCGAATGAGGTGGAAGCATGTATCCTACAGCACATGGGTCAAACAGGCATGATGAGGACTCTGCCTCAATGGGGTATGAAGCAATGCAATTGGAGGTGGACCTCGAGGATGAATGATGGATAATCCCAATTCCAAATGAACAAACTTCAAAGCATTCCAGTAGCATTAGACATGAAAAACAAAATCGATCCACATAGTGTAATATAGAGACGGTTCGGCCTGAGCATAAGTTCAGGCTGAACTTTGGTTGTTCGGACGAATGAACATTATGCAGTGTTTGTGGCAAATTTGAAAGCCGCAGAACCCCGTTAAAGTCTATGGGACACTAACATGAAAAAAACCAAAAGTGCTAATTTTAAAGGCTTATATGCAAGTTATTGTCATAAAAAGTGTTTGGGGACCCGGGTCCTGCCCCAGGGGACAAGTATCAATGCAAAAAAAAGTTTTAAAAAAAGAAGTTTTTTCGGGAGCAGTGATTTTAATAATGCTTAAAGTGAAACAATAAAAATTTAATATTCCTTTAAATATCGTGCCTGGGGGGTGTCTATAGTATGCCTGTAAAGTGGCACAGTTGTCCTGTGTTTAGACCAATACCACAGCAAAATTAATCATTTAAAACTGATCGCGGCTGTAATGAATTGTCGGGTCTCGGCAATATAGATAGGCAGGTTCTACTTGCTCACACCTTGAAGAGGGCACCTAATCTGCAACAATGGTTTCTAATTTCCTGGATTTTAAGTGGTGGTACATTTTTTTTGCATGAGAAATCTGCATTTTTATTCATTTAGAAAATGAAAATGAACATATTGATTTCATGCATCATTTGTTCAAGTACAGGTATGTCACCTTTATCTGTAGGCACTATTTGAATCAAGATCTAATGTTTCATAATGTCTACTTTTTGTATGGCTGTATTACATTTTTGCTTTTGGATTTAGATACACTTTGACATGTTGACAACCATACTCTATTACACTATGCCAATTCTTTAATAAAATAGCCTAAAACAAGTTGCATGCATATCTACATACACTGGAACGTCCAATATGTTGAACTGGATCTGCTGTCTTGTTTGATAGGAATTGGGGGCATGGCTTGGCGCTCAGTGGGAATGGACGCTGAGCAGGGAAGCTCGTCACACCCTCGGCACTTAACCACCTTCCAGCCCACTAGATCGGGATATGGGCAAGTGAGACAAATGCACCACAGGTCCCAGCCAACACTGCTCTATCTCTGCACCGGGAAACCGCAGAATACAGGAGTTATTCAGCCTGCAAACTCCACGGATAAGGGGACGCACTGGATCCAAGATGGCGTTCATGCAACATGAGGCAGACCCCAGCGAGGACTCCATGTCAGCCTCAGAGGACCTGGTAAGAGACAGAGAATACACTGACCACCCGCTGCAGCTCTCAGAGATGAATCAAATAGCTGCAGATATAAAAAGCACATTCTCCTCAGCTAGCTATAACTGATCTAAAAGCTGACCTAATCTCCCTCACTGAGAGACTGGCCATCACAGAGAGCAGAGCAGAAGCCAAAAGAGATAGGGTGCTTGCACATTTGGGAACTGCTGTATCCACACATGCTACTCATTTTATACATATAAATAGACATTTGGAAGACCTTGATAACAGGGGGAGAAGGCAAAATATCAGACTCAGGGGGATCCTTGTGTAGCACTAACCCCCGAAGGAGCTGCTGGTTTTATTTGGGCTTACCGTTACCTCACTTGCTTGCTTCTCCGTCTTGGGGATCCCGTGAAAAGTGGCCCAAAGAATGTTGAAACTGACACTGAATCCTCTTTTGGGATTTTTATTTAGAAAAAGGACAAAGTCTCTTGATAAAGGGTAGAGGGTTAGGGGGGAGTTCAGGCACTTAAATTACAGGGTGAAGGTATTAGAAGAATCCAGAGGATAAAAACTTTCACAAACTGGATTCAACAACCCCCGGATAGACCTCTCTCACTAGGCCTAGCAACTGGGGGGATGCTCGGTAAAGCCTCTACCACAGACTTATGAGTTACACTTGAGCGTTACTGAGGGATTTGAATGAATTTAAAGAACTGACATACAGTACCAGTTTCTCTCAGCCGATCCGGCGATACCGTATGAGTGTTGATCCGGGTTGCATCCTTCAACTAAGTCTCCAGGCTCCTTCAGAGTAACCAGCCTTGCGCACGGTCTTCTCCTGAAAGGGTCCTCCCCTGGGGTTCTTCAGTTGCTGGGCCTCTCCCTTCAGATGAGACGGCACCGGACCCTCCCTGGATCAGTAGTCTCCGAAAATCGCTTGGGTCTATCCCTTCAGTTGTGTCGCCTCATGCCAGCCAGCCCCGAGACGCAGAATGCATGGTTCCGCACCCCAGGTCAGGAGGGCCATGGTGCTGGGTCAGGAGGTCCACCAGAACCAAAAAGACACTGGGCTGGTTCCGAGCAGTAAGTGGCATTCAATGCATCCAGCTAGACTGCGGTTCTACTTTTGCCTGCGGTGACAGCGACACCTGCGGTCAAGGAGAACCCAGTGCAACCCAACTGGACTGGTACTGAAACCAGAAATTTAGAGAAATCAAATAATTTTCAATGACCATCCTGTATTTGCCTGTTCCAGGATCTCTCCCACATTACCCTCAAAACCAGGCGAGCACTGCGTCCCTTGCCCTTAATGCCACGTTTCAAGGCAAGCAACACTACCTGCGACTACCAGAAGATATTCCAACTGAATTTACCATTGATCGATCTGCCTGAATGGTATCAGGAATTCAGGATTCCCCTGCTTGATTCTACACCCCCTCACACTCCACAAGCCTCTCCATCAAAACCTCATCCAAAAAAACTAAATATAACAAGCACACACGCCCTAACTATAGCAATTCCCCATATGTGGCTAAGGCATTCAGGTATCAGGAAAATACATGAACTGCAGAAATCAACAGCTATTTCAGTTTTTTTTTCTGATCTGTAGATATTAACTGCAGATGGAAATGTTCTACTTACTATGATTGAGTATTGGTTCAAGGTAACTTTTGAAATTTGTCCCTTATTTTAAAATCGTGGGTCAGCTGAACTTTAGATGACCATCCCCCTTTTATCCTTCTCCGGGAACTGTCCTTGCATATATAACGCTGATCTTTAACCATACTAAATGGCACTTACCTCCATTGAGATGAACTATCCAAGGATGACATCTAGTGAAAACCGATACTACAACTGGATCTCCAACCAAGCTTACACAGCCTTACAGTGACTATCTGGTTGGACAGTTACATAGTGGTCACAAGCACTTGACTGCCGCCTTACTTAACACCCTGTTAAGACTGACTGCATCCCCCTTTTATATGGGCCGATTAGAAACATGGCTCAAAGACAGCCCCAGACTTGGTTTGCTTCCGAGCCTTTTTCCTACTTAGGAACAGTACAAGGAGGGATTAAGGCCTTGGAAACACTCTTAAGGGGTAGAGACCC
This sequence comes from Lithobates sylvaticus, assembly GCA_028564925.1. Lineage (NCBI taxonomy): Eukaryota > Metazoa > Chordata > Amphibia > Anura > Ranidae > Lithobates > Lithobates sylvaticus. Next base: position 430,337,321 of record CM053029.1, read on the forward strand.
AAACTGAGAAGGTCACAAACACCCCACCCCATGTTATTACTGTTTGTTCTGAAAACCGTCATGTCAGACAGCTTACTGGTGCGCGCTCCTGTGCGCGTTCCCGCAGGCACGGGCTTGCGTGCGCGCACGCGTGCACGCGTCCGGGGGCGCGCGCGCGGTGGTTTGCGTGCACCTGTGTGCGCTGTTGGCGCCAACCAGCCTATTTAATCACCTAAAAACCTGTTGGCCAGTGCTGCCTGATCTTTAGCTTTCCAGAGACCTTGCTCTTGTGTTTGAATCCTGTTTATACCTTGTCTGATCCTGTGACCCGCCTTACCCTTGATCCTGGACCTCTGCCTGCCTAAAGACCTCTGCCTGCCTGACGATTCTTTTGCCTGCTCCTCTGTACCTCGCCATCTGAACACTGCCGAACCCTGCTTGTATCCGGATTACCCCACTTTGTGCTGAGTAACCTGTGCCTGCTTCCAATACCGCACCTTCTCCCCAGTGAACTTTTACTATCTGCATCCGGGACTCTTTAACTATCCCTCCTGCCCAGTGTATTAACATATCTGGACTTTACCACACCATCTGCGTACCCTGCATATCTATACCCCATCTTGCCACCAGTGGACTCACCATCTGTGTACCCTGCATATCTGTACCCCATCTTGCCACCAGTGGACTTTCACCACCAACTTCCGGAAACCCTGCACCAGGCTCTCTTACCCTTCCTGATTCTCGTGCCTCCTGTACCCATCTCCAGGGGCCGTGAGTGGGACCCGTACGGGAGACCTCCCTCTGCCCAAGTGGACTCATCGGTCAGGTACGTACCAGCGTGATACTGTTCTTAATGATGTTATTTTTCCTCATACAGGATGGTAAAGTTACCGCCGCGCTAATAGAACCGTTGCATATAAGCTGACAACTGTGAGTCTAAGATAGAAGATGTGTTTATATGTTTATCTGTTAATGTTGACAATTACACAGAAGGAGACTATTTAACATATTAGGTCACCTATAAAAAGGGGGGCCAAGTTAATCTAGATACTCTGATAATAGTTAGATTGGGCTATCCAAGCCATTAATCGCCAATATTCTTGTTCTAATTGTCCTTCATTTGTTTTATGATAAAAACGGTCTGAACACTTGTTTATGAAAATGTAAGTTTAAGATTATTTAGGGCTGGAAGGGGCACATATGCTCCTTTTATAAGTACTTTAAAGCAGAGGCTGCGGGAGGGAACACAGAGAAGCTCCTGATATAAATACGGTCAACAGAACAATAATTGATATATGCCTCCGTATATTTCTGCTGTGTCACCTTCTATTGCCTCTACAAGTGGATGGCAGTCGGCTAAACAGCTGAGTGAGTAATCCCTCTTTTCTCTCTCAAGGTTGTTACCTGGAGACTTTTCCGCCAACTTTCTTCTTCTGTTCTATTGTCTCTCATCAAGGGCTTAGGTATTTTGGTAAAGCACTTGCTCACTATAATTGAAAGCCGCTTACTAGGCCACATGAATACAAGCTATATAAACTGTATTCTCTTTCCTTTCCTTTTTCTTTTCTTCTCTATATCTTAGCCTTCACCTGAAGCTGCCGAGATCTAATCCACCTCCACATACTTCCCCATTCAGAAACAAAGGGAATAGTCCTAGAAAAGTATATAGCAAATTCGGAAATGGCCTACTCTATGCTTGACAAAAGACCTATCCTGGTCTTCCATAATGTGAGAGGACTAAACACACCAATAAAAAAAACACCTCACTACTTCTCACAAAATTAAACCAAATATTTTTACAAGAAACCCATTTTAAAATGGGGGCCATTTAAAAACTTGAAGATAAACATTATACCCAGGGGTATATATTATGCTCCATAAATATGCAGGATTGGTAATTTCACAGCAATACACCGTTTCAAATAACTAAGAAAAATAAAACACTATTGACTTCTCTCACACTAGTGGACACGGGTCGCACAGTCCACCCCACAGGCAGGGACTTCTTGTACTACTCGGCCCTACACAATAAACATACAAGAATAGACTAAATGTTTCTATCACAAAAGGATCTACCACTATTGCAATCTGCTAAGATTGGCATCAAATCCCTCTCGGATCACGCACATATTTCTTTGAATTTGCAATCCCCTATGGAACGCCCAAAAAATAGCATGTGGGGACTGAACCTACAGGATTACTGACGCACGGGATCACACGCAAATATCGGAAGCTTTAAAATCATATTTCAGAAGAACTCTCTCCCCTGACCATATGGACAGCTCATAAATGCATGATCAGAGGGGAATTTGTTAGAATGGGAGCCAGGAAAAAGCGGGAAGCTGAGAAGGAAATGCATGAGCTGGTAGCTAAAATTAGCAATCTAGAAGCTCGAAATAAACAATCTTTGGCTGCTGGAGTAGCCATCGAATTGTTAGAACTATGCAAAAAGCTGGAGTCAATACTAAACTTGAAAGCGCTGCAAATCATCTTCCTAAAAAAAGGACTTATTTTATGAACATAGTGATAAAACTGGAAAATTCCTTGCGAGAGCACTAAAAGGGGTACAACTATCTACTAATATACCGGCCATAAAAAATATAAACAATCAATTAACGCATGACACTGAAAAAATTGGCCAAATCTTTCATAAATATTATACTGAACTGTACAATTTATCACAACCACACAAACCAGCAGACTTAATAGGAACACGTCCTCATATGCTCAAACAATTCCTTATAGATAGCGGGTTACCTACACTGGAAGATCATGATGCACAGCAGTTAGAGCTACCAATAACAGAAGATTAATTATTACAAACCATTAAATCACTCAAGCCAGGAAAAAGCCCAGGCCCAGATGCCTTCACTGAACATTATTGCAAAGCCTTTCCATCACTCTTGACACCACATCTTCTGAAATTTCCTGAACTATCTAAAAGATCCTAGAGAAATACCAGAAGATTTCCTGCAAGCACATGTTACAGTATTACCTAAGCCTATGAAAAACCCATTAGATTGTTCCAATTATAGACCAATCTCACTTCTTAATATAGATTTAAAACTGGCAAATCCTGGCAAATCGTTTGCGGCCGCTACTGCATCTATTGATTGGTTTAGAACAGGTAGGATTTATGTCGGGTAGAGAAGCTAGGGACAACGTGATGAAAGCCCTAAACCTTATACACAGAGCACATTCGGATGCCTTTGAAGGCATGCTTCTCTCCACTGACGCAGAGAAAGCCTTCAACCGCATGTCGTGGGATTATATGCATGCAACGTGTAATTGTGAAGTGTAACCATATTATATTGAAGCCACATATGTTGTTGTGGATTTCAACCATATATCACAACCCTACGGCGCGAATCAAGATCAATGGCACATTATCAGACACAGTGACAATTAGTAATGGAACATGGCAAGGGTGCCCTCTATCTCCACTACCCTTCATCCTCACCCATGAACCATTAATTTGTACAGTGAATAATTCCCCATCAGTACAGGGATTTCAGGTACATATAAACATATAAAACCACGGCTTATGCCAATGACCTCTTGTTTTTCATTACCCGATCACATATCTCATTGCCCAATTTATGTAAAATCTTCACACATTATAACTATTTCTCTAGCTTCAAAATAAACTACAAAAAATCTGAAGTGTTGAATTTAACATTAACAGATAACATCCTCTCAGTCACGAACCATAACTGCGCATTTAAATGGGACGACAAGGCCATCAAATATCTAGAGATATGGCTCACTCCAAAAATGTAATCAATCTATAAAATAAAAATGTCATACCATTACTTCAAAATATTAACAAAGATCTGGAGAAATGGTCCCTAAAATACTTTTCTTGGTTTAGTAAGGAGGCCATAATAAAAATGACAATCCTGCCTAGAATTCTGTACTTCGTGCAGACTCTACTGGTCCTGCTACCATTAAGCTTCTTCCAAGAGCTGAACTCCATGACTAGGAGATTTCTCTGGGCTTTCAAAAACCTGCGTATCAGTCTTACGCTACTTAAACAAGCTAAACACAATGGGGGCATGGCCTTCCCAAATTTCAGGAATTATTATTACGCCTCACATAGTTGATTGAAATTTTCATGCAGACAACAAGGACTGGGAGAGTCAGGAGGATAGTATAGGAACTATTCCAATAACATACACGCCTTGGATCTCCTGGAAAACATGCCCTACACAGCTAAAAAAAACACCCAATAATAGGAGCCATGCTCAAAATTACACATAAAATTATTAAAGACACCGGATTGACCTCATCTCCAGGCTCACTGACACCAATAAGTAATAATCCAGAATTCCCACCATTCCTAAAAACACGATTAGACATGCAATGTTTTGCGAATGGCAGGGCAAAATCACTATTAGAGATGAATAGAGAAAAATGCCAGAATGCACTGTCACACAGGGAATACAGACAGATATATAGCTTTATCTCCAACACCAATAGTAGTAAACACTTCATTAGGCCCTTGTCAGCACTTGAAGAGGTTTGTCTAAAGGCTGAAAAAAATGAAAAAACGATCTCTCTGGCATATACCTGGTTACAATCCCCAGACTCCACCGAACGAAATAAACACAAGAGGTTTTGGAAAGAGGCTTTAAATACTGTGTTCAATGAGGATCAATGGTTGCATGCATGTGTGTTTGCACACAAATGTTCAATTAGCACATGTATCCAAGAAACCTCTTATAAACCTTTAACAAATTTGTACAATACACCGTTTAAACTCCATAAATGGTTTCCAATGGCTCCAGATTTATGCTGGAGATGCAATGGGGCAAAAGGTACCGCGCAACATATATGGTGGGAGTGCGATCTGATACACCCATTCTGGCAAAAGGTTTGTGACACCATCAAACACATTACAGATACCTCAATCCCATTAACAGAAGCTTGTTGATTATTACATATATCTAATGGCCCAATGAAAAGATACAAGCGATCACTTACTAGATATTTACTCTCAGCAGCGAAAGCCTTAAGACATTGGAAAACCACAAAAAATGACCACAATCAAAGAATGGCTCCTTAATGTGCACAATATATATGGCATTGAGGAAATTGGGACCATAGCACTGGAAAATACAGAGAAATTTAACAAACTGTGGAGAGTGTGGGTTATATTCAAGTACTCTGAAGAATATAAAGCTACCTGAGGGTAGACTGATACTTATCAGCATCACAGCCTATCTGAATCCTATTCTAGCTTTCTATCTTTTCTTTTCCCCCCAGTACACTACTTATCCATCTACTTTTCGTAACCGTCAGGTTACATAAATAAAAACTCTAAGATAATAATAGCAGTTTTCAAGTTATGAATCATTCTTCTTGGAACAAAATCTATACAATATTGGGCCTCCGGTACATGACCATAAAACTCTGTGAGGTTATTGACTCTAATTGTAATAACTTTAAAATGAAAGAATTGTATCCATCAACAGTTCTAAGGTATACCTATCTGTGAATCTTTATTTCTAATGTTATGTTATATACAAAAAAAGAATGTTTGTATAACTATGAATCTCTAGCTTTAATAAAATGTTATTGTGAAAAAAGTTTGATAGGAATTTACCTTATGACTCATATGCAAAAAAAATACTGTATGCCAGTGATAGATTTTCTATACATCTACAGTTCAACAACTAATACTTGCAGCTTACTGTGCCATCCAATGTATAAAGCCAACCAGGGATCTGGCAGGTCAGTGTGGGATTTGTAGTTCTGCAGCACCTAGATATGTACTAATTGCCTGTGGCGGTTGTACATAGTATCCAATTTAAAAATGAACGCCCTGAAAATAGTACCTTGATGTCCCAAACGTCAAGGTTGTTTCTGTGTGATAAAACCCCTACTTATATTTACAGTGTGGATAATTCAAGGCTGGATTTCTGCTTGCATATTGTTAACCTGTCTATGAAATATCAAATCATGTTGATGTCAAATCAAAATAGACCTTGGAATACTACTTTAGATGTTGTCTTAACAGGAAACAGTTTATTATTCAACTGTACAACATCTCTTTTTTTAAAACTGTCTGGGGATGTTAAATTTGGCAACATATATCAAAAATGGCCCATTAGCTCAGTACTCAGCTCAATACTTTTGTGGGCATGAAAAGTCAACTGCTGAAACAGCTCGCAATGCTGTGCAACATGACTGCACAGATTCTTAAGTACATTTGTGCAGCATACTGTATACCAACATGTTTTGTTAACTTTTGAAGCAGTTTTGTAGGCATGCACCATCAGTTTGTGTGGCCATGTTGCACACAATGCAAAACATGAATAAACAGATTCTTTCAGATTTAACCTTCACTAGTAGAATTGTGTTAAAACATGTTTGTTTTAAGAACATTCATTCAATTTTCTTATTATTAGTTGGGTCAAATCAGCATTCGTTTTCCAACACGGTGATAAGAAAATTTGAAGGAGCGGGATGAATAAATGTTCCCAAATTAACACATTTCTAAATTACCCATAGATTAGTCTTTTTTTTTTGTTCATCCAGCTGGTTGAATGAAAAAAAATGCTTGATTCCCCTATAATGTGGATGTGGGAATCCTCTCCCCCTGGGGTATTATATTCTGATGGTGGGGAGATGTCCCGACGTCAGATTACAGTGATCAGCACTGCCGACTATAGCCTTCAGTGCTGATCGAGTGGGAGAAATCTTACAGGCTGTTTGTACAGAAGTTGGCCTGATCCATGTATGGCCACCATATTGACTATTTTACATGGTGGTTAAAAACAGGCAGCTTAGCCACACCTACCTGTCAACCATTGCTATATCACCCTCTCAAAAGCAATCCACTGCAGAATCACTTTTCAGAGGGCAGTAAGCTTGCTGCCTGTCTTAAAGAACTCTAAGGCCAGGTTTACATTGGTGTGCTGTATGGGTGTATGCACAGTTTAAGTGCATTTTACCTGTGTCTTTAGCTGCGGTTTCATTGACTTCTATTAGGTTGCACATTTTTGCCATGTTTCCCGAAAGTGCACCAAAGATGCTGCATGCAGGACTTTTTGGTGCACTTTCAGAAAATGTGGCAAAAATGGACAACCTAATTGAAGGCAATTGGAGGCAAGATCGCTGGTGGGGAACCCCACAATAGGAGGTTAAGGGCCCCTCTGTGCAATTCCATTGCACAGAGCAGGTGAGTATAACATGTTTGTGATTTTAAGAAAGAAAAAACATTTATATTACTTTAAAATCTTGCACATTGAAGAGCAACATGTGCTGTTGTTCTTCAACCACTTAAAGGCCAGGCCTTCTTCTAAAACTTTTTTCACAAGTAAAAAATCTGTATTTTTTGCTAAAAAAAATACTTAGAACCCCCAAACATTAGATTTTTTTTTTTTAGCAGAGGTCCTAGAGGACAAAATGCTGGGTTTTGCATTTTTTTATGCCACACTGTATTTGCTCAGCGTTTTTTCAAACACAATTTTTTTGGAAAAAATATACTTTAACTAATTTGAATACAGACAAACACAATATAATACCCAATAGATACCTAACATGTCATACTTTAAAATGGTGCACGCTCTTGCATAAAAATCTCCATAGGGGCCGATTAAATCTCTATAGGACACGATCGGATTTTACGCAGACAAAACCGCAGACTTTTGTCTGAAGGGCGTTGGCCCCAAACTTGTCTTGCATACAAACGGCACACAATTGTCGGCCAACAAACACGAACATAGTGACATACTACATGGTTTTTCAGCTCTTTAGCACCACACTTTGGGCTCCTTCTGCTAATTTCCTGTTAGTAGAAGTTTGGTGAGTGTTGATTTGTGCTTTTCATTTCGCGCTTTTCATTTCGTGCTTTTCATTTCGTGCTTTTCAGTTTGCGCTTTTCAGTTCCTTTCTCAACAGCCGTTTGTCAACCAGTCATGTTGCGGAATCGGAGGAGATAACATGTTATTTATTATTGGCCTTGGAGTTATTGCTTTGCCCGTAACAGGAGGAGGAGGATTTCTAGGACCAAAAATTGGTTGCTTTATTAAATCCTGACCAATTATGTCATATTCCATTGCTGCGGGAGCTCCAGGAGAATAATCCAGATGAGTTTCAGAATTATCTCCGGATGACAGACCCCTGCTTTCACCAACTCTTGGCATTGTTGACCTCCTATATTAAGATGCAAGACACATGCACGAGGCTTTTATTTTGTTTTTTGGTTGAATAATAATGATTTGATTTGGTATATTTTTTTCTATATTTCTATATATTTTCTATATATTTCTATATTTCTGGATGCATAGAATGCACTTGCATAGAATGCACTTTATTGGCAGATAGCATGTCTAATTGTATTTGTTTTCTTTTTTTAATGCACAATAAAAAAAATGTGAAGAATAATACTTGGCTATGTGTTTTACTTTAAATTACAGTTTGGGAGTAGGCAGTTACATTTTAAAAAATGCAATGTAAAATTAACAAGGGACACCAATATAGTTGTATCTTTGCTCTTAAAAACTACGGGATAATGGTGTAACAAGCATAATAATATTATTCTTGATATCACTAGAAAAAAAAATCCTTTGACAATTTGTTTGCAATAACTCCATCAGTATCACCAGCAAAGCAGCTTCGTTATTATCCCATTAAAGAAGAGAATTGTGCGCTGCATTTTGAGATTTCATAATTTGCCGTGTCATGAATGTTAATTCTCCATTAACACTAGTTTACAAGACAGACCGCTTCTGGCTCATCCTTGCTTCCGAGCATGCGTGTTTGTACTTTGGACTTTTGTACACACGATCGGAAAATCCGACAACAGACACTTTTCCACGGAAAATTTTAAAGCCTGCCATCCAACATTTGTCCACGGAAAATCCGACAACAATTGTCCGATGGAGTGTACAAACGATCCGATTTTTCGCCAACAGCCTGTCATCACACAATTCCCGTTGGAAAATTAGATTGTGTGTACGAGGCTTAAGAGTTACAGAGAAGTCCCGTGCTAGAATTATTGCTCTCAGTCTGAGGTTTGCGGAATCACAATTTATGTGGGAGCAAAGCATGTGCATTTGCCTTTGCACATGAGCACGGGACACTTTAAAAAAAATCTTTCAATTTTTTTGATCACTTTTAATGCCGTCACAAGGAATACAAGCATCCCTTTTGACAAAAATAGGCAGTGACAGGCAGTGACCCCAGATGTCTCCCCTGCCCTTTAGAGCATCTGATTATACCAACATTGGTGTGATCAGATGCTTTCAATATTTTAAAACAACACTGTTTACATCCAGGGAAAATGGAAGTGCAGAAATTGCTCATTGCTTCCAGTCCTTGATGAGCTCTATGGTAAGCCTGATTCATTCTGGGCTTGCCAATGGGAAGGTAGAGCCCAGAGAGGCACCAGTGGGGCAGTGACCCCTCATGCTGCCTGTAAAAGCCGGTTGCCTCCTAAAAAAAATCAATACCGGGATGATGCCAATAGCTACAGGCATTATCCCGCTATAATCACTTGAAGTCAAATAACGTACATGTACGGGATTTGGCAGCAAGTGCTTAAAACTCCTATGTCTCCTGTATAGTGTTTTCCCTGCAGGGTTGGTGGTTCCTCCTTTCAGCTGCTACATCACTACAGCAAATAGATGTGAATTTGCAGCCAGCAGGAAGAACCACAGCACCCAGCAGGGGACACATTATCCAACACACCCAGACATTTCAAATAGCAGTGGTAGCCAAAGTTTGAGAAAGCAAATATATATCACATTGCTTACCAGAATAATAAGTATAAAACGTCTTTTACAGGGAGCTTGTGCATTTTTTCCATGGTAACAGGGTCACTTTAAAGCGGAGTTCCACTTAAAAATGGAACTTCCGCTTTAACCACTCCTCACCCCCTTACATGCCACATTTGGCATGTAATTTTTTTTGGGGGGGGAGTGGGGGCTTCATTAGGAGGGGGACTTCCTGTCCCACTTCCTCCTTCCACCCAGTAACTGCCTAGGCGACTCCTCCCTCTAGGCGATCTCCTGGGACACGCGACAGGTCCCAGGAGATCGCCTATCCACTCCGGGAGCGCAGCGCGGCTCGCGCATGCGCCATGCGTGCCCAGCCGTGAAGAGGAAAGCTGTCACTGCCGGGTGCCCTTAGTGGAAATGGCGGCGCCGGCGAAGAGGAGGGGGAGAGGAGCGACACCCCGTTCGGCCGCATCGCTGGACCGTGGAACAGGTAAGTGTCATTTTTTTTAAAAGTCAGCAACTACACTTTTTGTAGCTGCTGACTTTTAAAATGCCTGGAACTCCCCTTTAAGTATCCTGTTTTGGGGTAATAGAGATGCAGTTTTCACTGGTCTAACCAGTTTCATTAAATACATACAAACAAAACAGAAACAGCAAGGTTCATTAACTTAAATATATACAGTAGTTCAATATTTACTATAAAGTCAGCAATATATTGATTTCAAAAACATTTTCTCTTTAACTCACATGGAGCATGCTAGGGATTAGGAGCTGTAAGAATAAATTAAATTTCCTACACACACCTGTATGTTATTGCTAAAATATTTAATTTGAAGCATTCATTTCTTAATTGTTTCTACTCCAACTGACATTTCAGTTTTCTAAATGTAGTATTTTGCTAGGCTGAAAATATATAGCTAATGACTCACATTATGGATTTTTTTTTGCTGGCAATACAATTTATTTGAAGCTTACATGATTTATATACATAATGGATCAATAGTCTTTTTCCTTTTTGGATTATTGATGTTTTGTACAGTATATGTTTTCCAGAGATGTATTTCAGGAAGTCTGAAACTGATCAAAAAGCTAGATAAAAACATCACTTGTCTTGAATTCCTTTCAACAAAATACACTAATACTTAATAATAATGATTACATTGCTGGTTACCTTCCTATTTTTCAAGGCAAGTGAACAATATATGTTTGAATATAAGGATTATTTACAAACCATTGGGTTAAAATACCTCCAATGCCCACATCTGTTCATCCCAGAGCCTGGTCCATCCTGTCCATATACGGTGTGAGACCTTTTTGCCAATGGCTGGGCATGCACATGTTGGGGCACATTCATTAGTGTAGGTGTGTGTGTATCTTAGCCTGCATTGGTTTGCCTCACTGGCATTGGGCATTAACATAGGTCTCAGAGGGTATTTAAATGTATTTCTTTATGGTGGCCAGTACTGTGCCTTCTTGCCAGCTACCTAGTGTGTGAAGTTACTATTGTGTTTGCTACACCTGTTGCTTAACCAGATTGCCTGATCCTGCATGTGGTGTCAGCCCCTATTGCAACTCCCATTCCTTTTATCTTCTTGTCTGCCTTGACTTCTGCTCAGACTTTTACCTTCTACTATATTGAACCCTGTCTCCACAGCATAGCCATCTTGTTCCTGTAACCCCATAGATGGGTGATTCTGAGGGTCAGAACCCAGCTCTGGTGAGGTGCCTTGGTGTAGACTAAGTTGTCACTTAGACTCTGTGCCTTGGGTTAGGGGAGTCAATCATAACAGCTGGCTACTACTCAAGAGTGGTACATGCTATTGAATGCATTAAAACACTCATGTAAATCTCTGTTATCAGGCACAGGGAAGTCCAGTATAGTCACATTCGATCTCTGCAATCAGGATGATGGTGTGTTCTGTTTGTCCATGCAGCCGGTGTCCTGTTCCACAGGAGACTAACGGTATTCGGACGAGATCCAAAGCGAGGCTTGGAGCGCAGCCGGACAGTCACAGAGAAGGCTGGAGTGCAGAGTTTAATGAAGTGACGCTACTGCCCTAAAGTGACGCATTTCTGAGCATGCACACCAAGGGAATACACGAGGCGCGCATTCCTTCCTCAAGAGCTTGAGCGTGGAGAGAGATAATCCTGCCTCCTTGTCCACATCTATTCCTGCCATAGCCCCAACATCAGCCATTGAGGAGTCAGCTGAGTTATTTGACCACAGCATCAGCCAATTGCCCCTTGAATGCAGCCATTACTGGATTCAGATGTTGGTTCTGAGGTTGAAGATGGCAGGAACATGAGCCTAGAGAGAGGAAGGAACACTGGTAGACAAATTGGCATTCATTTTAGCCAAGCCTCAGTGTATTGCCAAGTTGTCTCCAGTGGTAATGATGAAGATGGAGGAGATGGAGATGATTAAGATAATGATGATGATGAGGTCACTGATGCGACTTGGGTGCCAGATAGAGCAGAGGAGGAAACTGAAGGTGAGGTGGCACGGGGGGGTTTGGGGTTGGGACTTTAAATGAGGCACATATGCCATGTGCCTCCATCCCTACAAAATGTTTGAGAAAAATTGAATAGCTACTAAACATGAAGTTCATATCACCCCACCACACAAGTGTACAATTTAACACTCATATGATACTTAAGTAAAAACATAAATACATTTAAGGCCCAGTTTGATTTGGCATAAATTAGCCTACCAGTAAGTTTTAGAGATGTGGGAGAAACAAGACGAGCTGGAAAATACCAGCAACACGCACAATGAAAACCCACAGATTGCATGAAGATTGTGGGTCTGGTTGGTATGGAATCAAAGATACTTGAACTGCAAGATATATAGGTAAGGCTAGACACAAAACCACACCTAGTTGCAAAGTCATGTTAAAGCCTAATTTATACAGTATATCATAATTTGGCTTTAGCATTTTATCAGCCAGTTGTAAAGGGGGCAAAAAATTCAGTATATTGAATCATATTCTATTAGAATAATACATATATTTTTGCCAGACTTTATAAACCAGAATTATTTAGCACAGCATAGTCTTGTACATTATTTGTAATATGCCTTTCTAGTCTCTCTGGTAACTTTATCATAGAACAATTTTAGTTTAGAAGACAGCAAGTTCTTTGGACAGGGCAAAATCTTCAACAAAGTGCTGCTCACTCAGTGTTTTGATTTTGTGTGTCTTTTTATATACAGGGAACTCCATGAACTTTGCTTTTAAGAGACACAATTATTTAAAAAAATGTACTCTGTTAGGAAATCTCTTTCCCCACGTTGTTGTATTTTAGCTACACTATTACCAACATGCCCTCATCTGGCATATACAAGAAAGACAAGACATGATAACAAAAAATAAAAAAATAATTATGAGAAATCCTATTTACTATTTGTGTTCCATTTTTACTTCAGTCATGTTCCATTTTATTTGATGCTGGAATTGAAAATCAGTTAAATCTAATTTAAAACCAAAATATTTTTTTGATAAAGTAGGGAGTGGTTTTCTGTGTCTCATTGGGGAGATTTTTCTTCACCTTCTGTATTGAAGACACAACAGGAAGTTAGAGATAATCTCTAAAGTAAAGAAAATATTTTGATAAAATGTTGTCCCCAGAACAGGTGTTTACATTGGAAGATGTTCTCTCAATTACTGTCCTGAATCTCTTCACGGTATTCTAGGGGCTGAGACAACCTATAACTAAATTATACTAAATTTACTCAAGCTTGGACTCAATATTGAAGTGATATTAAAACCTTGTTTTTTTAATAACAAACATGTTATACTTACCAGCTCTGTGCAGTGGTGTTGCACAGAGCAGCCCTGATCCTCCTCTTCTCGGGTCCCTGCTGGCTCTCCAGGCTCCTCCCCCTGCCGAGTGCCCCCACAGAAAGCAGCTTGTGTGTGTATTCACACATGGAGCCTGGCTCGGCCCCACCCCCACTCTCTCCTTATTGGCTCACTGGCTGTGATTGACTGTAGAAAGAGCCAATGGCTACTGTTGCTGCCTCAACCAATGAGGAGGGAGATATCCAGGAGAGCTGAGGCTCTCATGCACATTGCTGGATCCAGATGGAGCTCAGGTGTGTTTTAGGGGGGCTGAACACAGAAGGTTTTTACCATACAATGTATGAAGGTAAAAAAAAAACCTTCAGCCTTTACAGCTACTTTAAGGATGATGTCCAAAAGAGCATGGGAGTCATGAAAAAAATGCAGTTACTGAAAAGTGAAAATAAATAGTATGTTTTATCTAAAGTCCCATCTTTTTTTCGTTTTGGATAGTGGTAAGAGAGTAGAACCTGACAGATTTTTGTTGCTGTTTGTGTCCCTGTTATGTAGATTCACTATTTTTGACCAATATCCCTGAAACTGAAAGTACAGGGAGAAATCAAAATGTTCAACTGTCACTAGAACAGGAAATCCTCCAGTGTAGGCACTTGTTTTGATGACAGCTATCATTTAACTTGCTTTGGATACATCTTATCTCCCTGCCTGTTGTGTTTGCTGGGCATAAATTGAAGGAATCTTCTCATTTGGACCCAGATGGCAACAACACCTGAAAAAAGAAAAACGAAAAAAGAAAACCAAACTGGGAACCTGATAATATTCTAAGCATGAGGATACCTCCATGTATAATGGTAGGGTGTGTTCACAAGCAGCAAAATTACACAAACATTTAATAAAAGAAATTTGCACACCCAGGGGTTATCTCCTCATTCCAATTTATCGCAACAAAAGTTTAAAGAGCATCACAACAAATCTCCATGTAGTATTACCCTCGCCTGTAAGACCCCACTATCCCCCAACCTCCAACAACCCACACCCCTCCCTCCTAAGCAGCAGAAGCCCGCTGTCTCTTACCCAACCTCCACCTCCCCTGAATGGTAGACTAAATGAGATCCCTGTAGAGCTGGAACCAGGAACCACACATACCTCCCCTAAAACAAGATGTTACCCGAGACACCAATATGCAATGCCCAGAGATGAATGGAAACAAGGCAGCCTACAGTGCCCTGCACAGGAAGCTCTGTGCCTTAGAGTCACAGTGGGCGAATGCAGTAGCAATGACTGAACAAGGAAAGCTGGGAAAACTGTCTTGCTGCTGGGTTAACACCTGTGATAGTTAACTATATAAGTGATAGCAATGCCCGGTTCCAATGAAACTGAAATAGAAGGGCAATGAACCCGTCAGGAAGTCCACAGTAAGGGTTAGAATATTGACTGTTAGCTGAGGGGCTGGATAGTCTCTCTGTAGGATGGATGTGCACCATAAATTGTCCCACAATGCCACCTGAGGATGACGGGGGAGGGGACGGACAGGGCAGGAGCCCCAAATACAGTCCTTACAAGCGGGATACAGACAGTCAAAGTCACATGGGAAATTCAGCAATTACATCCGACTCGGCCAGTGTATGAAGGAATCCTGAGGCTCCGGGTATCCCACACAGACTGCCGATATGATCGGTCATGTATAACAATGTGTACTGACTGTCCCGCTCCTCGGATGGCGCTCGGATATGTGTGGGTGATTCCTATACTCTCTTATTTGAACCAGTCCAGTTGGAAGGAAGAGTAGAGTCTGCTGTGCTGTGGGTCGAGCAGGTGATTCAGCATGTATAGAGCTCCTCAGTAAATCTCACGAGTATGTCGTTCCTAAATAGACTCCACAAGCAGACAGAGAAACGTTCCCAGTACACACTTGTACAATGGCTGATATTCATTTGTCCCTCCAGCCAGACAGCAAAGATAACATCAGTAATGGATCATCCAATATGTGACTAATCGCATGCTGGTCCTTCAGTTCCTCTCAAATAATGAAGCATAAGGTGCATCAGGGGATGTGAGGAGGATTGTTTGTTCCTGTGTCTACATATGTTTCGTTCCTCCTGGAACTTCTTCAACAACACCTGACAGGAGTTTTAACCATTATCTACTTTATTCACATTAAAAACAGTTTGGGCTTTGGATATACTTTAAGACAGCATTGTAATGAAAAAAAAAAGACAAGGATAGAAAAAAATCTATGACACATTAAATGTTTGTGGCTCCTCTACAGCAGAAGAAATAGTAATAGTCATGTTCTATTGCATAGCTACTAAAGGTGCCAATGCTGGAATTGTCTTCATCTACCATCTTTACTGTGGTAATGACCTGCATATGCAAGTCATCTTCCTTGAAAGCCCTTCACTTACCAAAATGTGAGCATTAGGAAAACAACCATTTCTCATAATATTAGGAGATACTATGACCAAGCAGCATCACAATGATTCAACTGGGACCAGACCCCACTTGGTTAAAAATTGATGTATATACTGAAAGAACATTGCATCATCAAACTATTGAATTCAAAACAACTTACTCCTTAAGGTACTCCTTTAATGATCTTTCTGCTATTGCCATCTCCAAACTTTTCATTGCTCTCATAACTTTATCTGTTACTTAATTAACATGTTAGCTTTTTAATTTCCTTGTAAAATCAGTTGCATAAGATTAGCTAGGCTATCAAATACAGTTTGAATGGTATAATGGTTTGTTAATGCTTTGAAGTGTGAGGTAAATCTGGGCAGAGCAGTGCAATAAAAAGCCAACATCTAACTCACATTAAATCCTCTCCAAAGCGGCAGAAATCAATTCAAAAGCATCTTTTCTTTGGTAGTTTACACACTTCAGCTCTTGCCAAATATCATTTGGTTCCACAATTCTTTTCTCCATTTTCCTGCATCTAATTTAGCTCATATTTACATCTACTCTGACTTTATCATTTGCATTAAAACATTTTTCCAGTTTCCTATTTTTTTGCACTGGGATTTAAATCCTCATAGTCCGATTGCCCTTTCCTGAAAAATCATTTATACATTTTAAACTCTGGTTTGAAGTAGAACACACATACTCATACGGTACATAAATTATTCATCTTGGTGATGTAACAGTCTCAGTTCACAGATCTGAAGACTGTATATTGTAACTTGCAGCCAGTCTTCAGCAGAATATTCCCTCATAGCAATGTTATGGCTTACTGGGAAAAAAAATGATGTGCAGAGCCCAAATTTGCCACATTAATAAAAAACTCTAAATTGTAACAGTATTTTGTGATGTAGTTAGGATGTTCACAACGATGAAATTCTGCAGCTGAAATTTTAATATTAGGAATATAATTTGTCATGACAGCTTGTAATAGAGGCCATCGTTTTATAACATGACAAATTTTGGAACCAGAATCTCTTTGAAATCTTCTCCAAAAAATCAATATATAGAATTCCAAAATATAGGGTCTGTATAAAAGGGAAAACATGCAGAGAAATGGTTTAACATGTTTATTCAGCCAAAATTTGTTTTCTTTTTAAGTTTTATACTGCTATTCGGGGCTTTATTGGAGAGATTTACTTTTTTTCCTATACTGATGACGTTTTTCAAGGAAGAAGGTGAGGGTATCTTTGCAGCAACAACAACACAGACATTAATAAAAATACATTAGTAGTAGTGCAAATACGGGGGTGACTAATGCACAAACTACTCAGGGGAATCAATTAAAATAATTCTAACAAATATCTAAAAACTAACACTGCAGCAGCCACCATAAAAATGTTTGCACATAAATAATGATAAAATGATAAAAGGTAATGTGGCGCTTGCTCAATAATAAAACTCCTACTAGACTAATTAATATAAACAACAGTCCTTTGGATACTTCCAAAAGGACCGATCCAAGCAGCGTCCTTAGTGTTAATATCGTCACTCCAATTGCACAGCCACAGATAAAGCAATCAGTGCTATAGCAATAGTATGAATAACCATCCAATAACAGGTAAATGGCATGCAATCCCTATACACATACATGTAAAATAATCCGTGCAAATACATATATGAATAAATACATAGATAATAAATAATTAAATCCAAATCATCTGTGCAAAATAATTGTGCAATAAATGAGCAAAAGAAAGTGCAAACAAAACAATAGTCCGTGCAAAATAGCAATAGTAAAGTGCACCAAAATAATGCAACAAAAATTGCAAAAAAATACCAAAAAGGTCTGTGCAAAAATGTTTGTGCAAAAAATGCTTGTGCAAAAAAATGCCTGTGCAAAAAAATGCCCGATAATCCTTGTATAGAAAAATGCCTAATATTGTGCAAACAACAAGAAGCAAAAAGTAAAAAACAGTTCATAAACGTGCTGATATAACAGTCCTTATATAGATAATAATAACTCAAATGGGAACACAAAATCCCATATAAGGTGCAATAAAAGTGGAAGTAGTCTGTGTCTAAACTCCTTTTTAAATTGCAATACAGTTCATCAGCTGTAACATGTGATCCAATCCATGTGCTCTCCCAGTGTAGTGAATGCAAGTGTTTCCCCCAGCCTCTTACCTTAAGGTAAGGAAAAAACAACCTTACAAATAATGGCAAATCTTGTTCCCAGGCTTCCCCTGCTGGTGCTGCTCCTCTGTGTCTCTGTCCCCCACAGATCCAGCTAAGTCTGCACGGCACTCAAACAACAAGGGCAGAGACAGGGAAGGACTCCATAGTGTAGTAAGATAATAACTCGAATTTAATAAAGGTAAAAAACTTACAGTTATGCAGTACACAAAGCAGCAGTACAATATTGTACAATAGTACAATATTGTCTCCGATCCCGGCCGAGATCGCAAACACACTGTCACCCGGCTCTCAAACCTGATACGTATAGTCACTGTCCACGCGTTCACCTTTGATAAAGTCACGTGGACAGTGACGATACACGTTAGGTTTGAGAGCCGTGTGAATACAGTCCTCGCTATGGTGGATCAAAGAAGTTGTGTGCACATGCTCAGCGTCATATCCAGAGGTTGTCTTTGGGAAATCGACATATGAGTGCTGTCAGCATTGCTGCAGAGGTTGAAGGGGTGGAGGGGTCAGCCTGTAAGTGCTCAGACCATATGCCACACACTGCATCAAATTGGTCTGCATGGCTGTTGTCCCAGAAAGATGGGAAAAAGATGATGCACAAGAAAGCCCGCAAACAGTTTTTTTAAAGACAAGTAGACTAAGGACATGGATTACTGGAACCATGTCCTTCAAGAACGCGGTGATGTACAACACTACGATGAGTCGAGAAAATTAAGTTCAATGCTTCCGAACATGCATCGAATTGTTTCCGAGCATGCGTGTTTTTTTGCACGTCGGAATTGCATACAGACGAATGGAATCTCCGACAAAAACCTCACATTGGACTTTGCTGGCAGAGGACCAAATAGAGAATCTCAATCTTTTCTGCCAGCAAAAGTCCGATGGAGCATACACACGGTCGGAATTTCCGACCAAAACCTCACATTGGACTTTGCTGGCAGAAATTCCGCTCGTGTGTACAGGGCATTAGTCATTAGTGTCATTTACACCACTATTCATCTTAATTAATAGGGCAAAGAACAATGTGGAGAGAAGGTTAGCACATGGCCACCAAACAGTAATTATTGTAGAGAATCAAAATTGAATATGAGCCTGCACTGTAAAAAGTTAAATATAGGTGGATTTCATACACTTTATTTTATTTTTACTTACCCAAAGGTTCATAACACATTGAAAAAATTGCTACAAGTTCTGGTTCCAGTTCATGACTACATGACTGTCACTGACACAGCAAGTGGTAGCAACTGTTGTAACCACTTGCTTAGTGGGCACCTAAACCCCCCTCCTGCCCAGACCAATTTTCAGCTTTTAGCGCTGTCACTCTTTGAATGACAAATGCGTGGTCATACAACACTGTACCCAAATGACATTTTTTATAATTTTTTTTCCCACAAATAGAGCTTTCTTTTGGTGGCATTTGATCACCTCTGAGTTTTTTATTTTTTGTTAACAAAAATTTAAAAAGACAGAATAAAAAAAAAATACAAAACCGTTTTATATTTTGGTAATACATTTTGCAAACAGGTAATTTTTCTCCTTCATTGATGAGGCTACACTAATGGACACTGATAGGCTGCACTGATGGGCACCAATAGGCTGCATTGATGGGCACTGATAAGGCAACGCTGATGGGCACTGATATGGTGGCACTGGTGGGCATTGATGAGGTGGCACTGATGGGTGACACTGATGGGCGGCATTGAAGGGCATTGATAGGTGGCACTGAAGGGCACTAATAGGTGGCACTGATAGCTGGCACTGATGGGTGGGAGTGATGGGCACTGATTGGTACTAGTAGGTGACACTGATAGGCAGCACTGCCAGGTGGCACTGATGACGCACTGATTGGCACCACTGGTGGGCATTGATAGGAGGCACTGATTGCTGGCACTTATGTACTGGTGGTCACTGATTGGTGGGCACTGTGGGCACAGATTCGTGGCACTGGCAGGTGGCACTGGCAGCCGGTACTGGTGGGCACCTATAAGACGGCTTTGCCTCTTCCTCTTCGGGACAGATGTCCCTTCAACTGAAGCCGGTGATCGACTTTTTTTTCTCCTCATGCTGTCAGCGTGAGAAGAAAAAAAAACGATTACCGATCTTTTGTTTACATCACGTGGTCAGCTGTCATTGGCTGACGGCTGATCACATGGCAAAGGGCAGGACGTCTATTGACGTCAGATCTGCAGATCTGCACTGCAGCCGCCATTCGACTATAGCGTGGATCTGAAGGGGTTAATTCTAGTTCCCTAGCATGCACCAGAAGATTAAGACCCCTTTCACACTGGGGTCGCCCATGTGTTAGCTTTACCGATGTTTAAGCAACGATTTTCAGCCGCTAGCGGGGCACTTTTAACCCCCGCTAGCGGCCGAAGAAGGGGTTAAAAGTGACTTGTTGTGGCGCTTCCGAAACGATTTTCAGGCGCTTTGGGCATTTCAATGGGCAGGGCGTTTTGGGAGAGCTGTATACAGCGCTCCCAAATCGCCCCAAAGATGCTGCTTGCAGGAGTTTTCATAACGTCCCGCAAGCGCACCGCATTGAAAAGTCACACTGAAATGAATGGGAGGCTTTTTTCAGACATTTTACAGGTGCTATTTCTAGCGCTAAAAAAAAAACCGCCTGAAAACCGCCTCAATGTAAAAGGGGTCTAAAGCCTGCAATCATTGCCAGTAAACAGTACATAGAGACAAATGTTGTTTCTGTTAAATATGCCAGTATTTCTTCACCAATCAATGATGCGTGGCATATCCCAAACTTTTACAAATAAATAAATCTTAACATATGTACAATAAAGTGGTTTTCTAAATAACTTTTTTGATAAGAGAAAATCCTTAAATAATAATAATATATGATTTGCATGATTTAATGTAATATTTCATCAAATGAGCCTTAGCAGACCAATTAAAATTAACGGGAATACCTTGAAGTGATGTGTAGGGTGAACTCTGTGGGGAATCTCTGAGTAGAGCGAACAAAAAAAAAAGACCAATATGACCTTCAAACCAGGATGAATCACTACAGATTCACCATATCACACATCAATATAAGAACTCCTGAGGGACAACCTTTCTCCTCTGCAATACTCACTGTTAGAATTAACAGTATTATGCTATCAAAGAAGACATTAAAAAAACAAGCTCAAAGGAAAGCAGATCTCTGTAGCATTTTAGAATATAAAATCATTACCTGAAATAATTAGATGTGACAATATATGGCATAACAAAGTCAATTTGTTGTTCCTTACCTGTGAAAGGAAATATTGGAGCAGCATTTTCCATACACATCAGGCAGAAAATGTCACCTACCTTTGATATAAAGAAGGCCGAGATACTGCAAAGTCTAATCATTTTGCTGCCCCTTTTCTTATATTTCCCAGACTGCTATCTCCCTGTCTTGCCTTCCTGTTTATTTTGATGCATGATTATACTTTTTGTCAGAATAATTTTAAGACTGGATTTTAGAATATTTTATTTAACCTTATTTAATAACACATTGTGTGTATACTCCTATATACAATACAATTTGACAACCTACTAGAAAACACATTTCAGAAGCATTGTAAGAGAATTACTGTATAATATTGCACTATTATTACTTAAGAATAAAATACTTTTTCTAAATCATGTTTCTGTTTCATTCTATGACAATTCTATTACATATAATCATGGACATTAACAATTTTGTTGACACAGATGCAAGATTTACATCGGAAGCTTTTGCACACAATTCTGGCAACTGCAACCACCCGGAATGTTTGTGAACTTTACAAGCCAACGCTCAGCTTTTTTTGGAGGTGATTTGGGTGGCTGTAAAGCCACAGGATCACTTCCATGGGGACCAGAACGGACCGTGCTCCCCCTGTCAACCCCTCTGCCATGTATACTGGGCTCTGTTGTTCCACCTGCAAACCAGTGACCAGCAGGCAGGGCCAATCCTAGGATCATAGACGCCTGGGTGCAGAAATATTTTTGGCTCCCCCACATGAGCGTGACCATCTTACTAACCCCTTCCCTTTACAAATGTTTCTATGCCAACGAGTCAATGGCACAACACGTAAGATTGTCATAGACTGCAGACATGGTTAATAAGATGGTCAGAGACTGCAGACATGGTACGTGAGATGGTCAAAGATTGCAGACATGGTACTTGAGATGTTCAGAGATTGCAGACATGGCACGTGAGATGGTCAGAGACTGCAGACATGGTACGTGAAATGGTCAGAGACTGCCGACATGATACGCGAGATGGTCAGAAATAGTAGACATGGTATGTGAGATGTCAGAGACTGCAGACATTGTACGTGAGATGGTCAGAGATTGCAGACATGGAATGTGAGATGGTCAGAGATTGTAGACATGGTACAAGAGACTGAGAACATGCTATAGAAGTTGTTGGTGACTGGGACATGCTTCAGGAGATGATCAAAGACTGGAGACATATTACCTGAGACTAATAGAAATCACTACTATAACAGGGCAATAGTGAAACACAGATTAGTGTCTGTATTCAGCCCCCAGGTCACAGGTTGGGCACCAGGGCGTTACACTCAGAGTTGCGTATATCTGCTGCATGCAACACGTGTGGGTCCGGGGTGCCAAAATGCGACTGTATTTTATGTAATAGGTCCCAATACACCCGTGTGCCCTAAGGCCCCATTCACAACTAGTGTAGTGGGAATCTGCATCCCTGCACTTTTTTTGGTGCATTTTAGCACAATGCACATTGGTCAACCCATGCAAGTGAATGGTCTACCCTATGCACACTAAATAAGCTCCAGAACCTCTTCCAGCATGGAGTGTCAGGTGGCAAAACGCACATCTGCTAACTGCGCTGAGCCAATAACAAGCACGATGTGCACTTGCAGTGCATTATTCACAGGCCCTGCTCCCCAGTGTGAGGAGGGAACTCTAATCTCCTGAGAGACCAGCACAGCCCGCCATGTTCACCCCCACTCCCGGTGACATCACTAGCCAGGCCCCCCGGTGCCACTCTCTGCCCTCAAGGCGCTGCACACATGCCGCTCCTACCTCCGTCCAGCTAGGACCCTCCTTGCACAGTGCACAGGCAGGGTGAGGAAGAGTGTGGGATCTCTCAGTGACGCAGGGTGTGACATTAAAAAATGGAGCCAGGCGGCACCATTATATCACTGCCCTCTGAGGGCTTTAAAATAGTCACCTATGGATCATTTTGGGTAATAAAGACTTTTACCATTTCACAGGCATGTGCAGTTTTGGAAAAATAGAACATAGAGAACATACCTCCACCTCAGTATGGTAACCTGCTAGGGAGTGAGGGCAGACTGCCCTTCTCCCTATCCCTTCTGCTTGCCCTTCCTCTTTGTCATGTGCCCCGAAAGAAGAAGAGAAAGAAGCTTCCCTCTTTTTTATCCCACTGTTACAGATGCTAAAGCAGTAACACCACTGACACAGGGGATTTTTTTTCATCCAGTAAAACCACAGACACAGGGCATTTTTTCTTTTTAGTGACACCATGGATGCTTGGTAATTTTCCCTTCTAGTTACACAGTGGATGCATGGGCATTTTTTCCTTCCAGTAACACTACAGATGTTGGGGATTTTTTACCCCAAAATATAATCATTGCTTTTTCATATTAGGTACATTTTTGCACAAAAACCTTGTATTGTATTACAGTTCAATGACACTGCTGGTTCAAGAGAAATCGCCTTGCAGCAGTAAGATAGCAACACAGGAAATGTGTGAGAATGCATAGTTTTTTCCTGTTATGAGCTGTAAATAGAATACTCTAATGTATGTGCTTAGCGTAAGCTGACAACTTAAATTTAGGTTCAAGGCAAACTATTTTTTTTTTTATATTGGATAAATTCCAATGTTTCCATCAATCCTTTCATACGTAAATGGGAAGCAAGCAGCAGGGCAATATCATGTAATGGGTAATGTAACGTCATAAGAAAAAATGAAATGGTCTATTTTCATGTTTCTTTGAAGAAGCACTGAGGATTGTCCAATCATGGTGGAAAATGCTCCAAATTTCAAGCTTTGCTCTTCTCCTCCACTCCTTCATTGTTGCACAAAATTGAGGGCACAGAAAATGGCCCTAATTAATCTGCACAACTAATGTACCAAATGGCATACCAATGACTGTCATTGCATGTAACACACCTCAGTATCCCCATTGATTTGTACAGCTATGGTTAAAGTATAAAATCAAAATAGTCATGTAGGCTGCCCATATTGGTAGGACTTGACTCTATGGGGCTGATATACTAAGATAATTGTGCTGCACCGGTTCATACCACAATTGGTGCGCCAGATAAATTATTACTTGAGCGTATGAACCGTCACACACACAACACATAATATACCGGCGCACCGCGATAAAAAAATGCCATTGATAATAGCGCATGCCGTTATCATTAACAGTCCATTCACACACAGGCAACACGACTTCCAGCGCGACGTACAACGCGACTTGGGGCGACTTTACAACACGACTTCCAGCACGACTTACAACACGACTTGGGGCGACTTTACAACACGACTTGGGGCGACTTACAACATGAATTTAAGTCGCCCCCAGGCCAGGTGACTTTAATTAAAAAAAAATGGCATGGGTTCCCCTCCAAGAGCATACCAGGCCCTTCAGGTCTGGTATGGATATTAAGGGGAACCCCACGCCAAAAAAAATGGTTCCCCTCAAAACCCATACCAGACCCTTATCCAAGCACGCAACCTGACAGGCCGCAGGAAAAGAGGGGGGGACGAGAGAGCGCCCCCCCTCCTAAACCGTACCAGGCCACATGCCCTCAACATTGGGAGAATGCTTTGGGTGCCTTTAGTTATACTTTAACCATTTACCAACCATCCCGCGTATATGTACTGCGGGGGTGGTGGCTCTCCTGTGCAAAATCAAGTACCTGTACATGATTTTGCTCTTCCAGCTCTGCGGCATGCACGCGCGCCACCGTCGACCAGCTCCCACTGTGATTGGACACAGCAGAAGCCAAGCATCAGCTCAGCCGGACTCGCTGTCTGCCTGTATCCGCAATCATTTCCAAGAGAAGCAGAATGGCCGTATGCCTATGTAGACAAGGCAAATCGCCGTTCTGTCACAAGGGAAGACTGAGATCTTGTGTTTCTGCTAAGCAGGAACATGGATCTCTGTCTTCTCACAGTTAAAGCACCCCCCCCCCCCCCCCCCACAGTTGGAAAGCACTCCCTAGGGACAGATTTAACCCTTTGATCACCCTTGATGTTAACCCCCTCCCTGCCAGTGTCATTTATACTGTGACAATGCATATTTTTAGCACTGATCACTGTATTGGTGTCACTGGTCCCCAAAAAGTATCACTTAGAAAAAGGTATTGATTCACTTTAAGTACATTTTCATTTTATATACATGCTCTGGTCCCATTGTGTACTTAAAGGGTGGTATGCCTGTACAAAGGTCCCTGTGAATGGATAGGCGGTGCTCAGCCCAACTCAATTTTGCTGTGGGAATGGGCATGGACGTTCCCATCCCACTGCTGGAACACAGTGCTGTATACTGTATATAGCTGAGACTACATACCGAATGTACAGCACACACAGCAGGCACATCTAGTAGTGAGGGTAACAAACTATTTAAACTTCACTAAAAGATGGAGATCAGCTTTAACATGAAATTCTGCCTACCATATAGAGCACCTTGCAGATTCAGTAGGAGTGCAGTTGGAGTTTGCTTCCTTAGCATGTGTTATGTAACATCACTTGGTGTGTTCCAGCATCACAAGCAGCTTTATTTTAAGGTGAGATTACCAACAAAAGGGACTGGGTAGGTTATGCTCTCAGAAAACATCTGAAACTAATTTAAATTTTTGGCCAGAGTGTATATTTAAAGTAGAACCAAAGCTAATGTTTTTTTCTTCCAGCTTGGATAGAGTAAGGGAGGGCAATAGCCAGTGATGTAAGTAACTGAGTTAAAATAAACTGAGTTACGTAACTCAGTTACTTTAGAGGGTAACGAGTAATCTAACTGATTAATTTTCCCCTCATGGTAACTCAGTTCCCATTACTTTGGCTTAGTTACCCCAATAACATCTACCGCCACTAGATGGCAGTAGTGTAATTCTGGTCTCCTGCCGAAAAAGTTCCCCCGCCGGATAAGGACCCCCTGTACTGCGCAGGCTCAGTGCTTGCGCAGTACGAAGGACTACGGAGCTTCCGGAAATTGCTCAACCTAAACAGCTCTGAGTGAACTCTACACCGCGCAGGCGCAGTTAACATGTAATTGTACGAGGCAATGCCGCACGCTCCTGATGCTCGTACTACTCTGCAAGGGGCATCTATCTTGTAACTAAGGGGCGGGTCTAGTATTACTGTAACCAAGGGGCACATTTATTATTATTGTTATATATCGAGCTCTGCCCATTAATTTAACATTCGCCCTCTTCTGTAGCCATCCGCCCCCTTACACAATATAATAATAATAGACCCGCCCCTTGCTTACACGCTATAACAGATCTGCCCCTTGGTTAGAGTAATAGTAGAGCAGCCCCTTGGTTACACCATATATAACAATAATAATAAATGCGCCCCTTGATTACAGTAATACTAGACCCGCCCCTTAGTTACACGTATAGAATATAAAAAAAAAAGTCACAGTTACTTTGCTGCGTAACTATTTACTTTTCCAATGTAGTAACTGAGTTACTAACGCAATTACTTTTTGGGAGAAGTAATTTGTAACTTAACTAATTACTTTTTTAAAGTAAGATGACCAACACTGGCAATAGCCCATCATTTGTTTTTACCAGCGGTGTTCCTTTGGGGATATTTCCCTTTACTTCCTGTCCCCTAGCCAAAATAGGATATCAGATAAAATCATTCCAAAGTTATTGAATCCCAGGTTGTCACGAAAAGTGCCAGGACTAGTGTCCCCATTGGAAGATGTCCTCCCTATTCCTGCTCTGTGACAACCCATAATTGTGGATCTTCTTTCACTTTCACTTTCTACGATAACAGAAAACAGGACAAATAAAGAAGGTGAATCTCCCAAACAGGGACAGAGACACAATAAAAAACAGGTGTTCTAATCCATCTCTACTTTATCCAAACCTAAACAATGGTTTTGCTTTATGCCTTAACCAATGCAGTTCACAGCATTTCCTCTCCTTGCCTGACCTTTCCCTTTTAAATCTATGACATGCAATTTAACACCCAGTGCAATCCATTCTTCAGATGCATAAAAGCAGCATTATTTTTTAATTGTAATCTTTAATTGAATTTTTAATTGCATCTGTATTCTATTTGTAATATGATTACATGCAATAGAAATAATATAATTAGCCTTTTTAGTAAGGTAATGCAATTCCAGGTGAAAGAAAATGAATAAAATTCCACTCAAGCTAGGTTCACATTCAGCTGTTTCCTGTGTGCCACCTTTGCTCAAGCACAGCAGCCCATCCGTTTGAATGAGTTGCTGTACTTATGGATAATTCTGTAAAAAGGTCCCTTCACCTCTTCAAAATTGCAGCGGCACTGAAAATTCATTGGGGGTGATTTACTAAAACTGCTGCACTCAGAATCTGGTGCAGCTGAGCAAGGTAGCCAATCAGCTTCTAACTTCAGCTTGTTCAATTAAGATTTGGTTTCTATGCAGAGCTGCACCAGATTTTGGACTTCCCCCATTATGTTTTTGCACTATGCAGTTTCATGCACCCGAAAATTTGCTACATTTTCAGATGTGTGAGGGTGTTATCACAAATTAATGGCACCCGGGCATCTACTAAAAAACAGGGCATTTTGCCTGTGGGTGTCTGGGGCACAGGAACATGTGCAATTTCCATGAACACACATAAGTGTGAACCTACTGTACCTTCAGAGCTGGTCAGATTAGGCTAAGGCTACATTCAAACCAGCGATTAAGGCCTGTGCGAATAGTAGTGGCAGAAATCTGAGATTCCTGCTGTGGCTCTCAGCGGTTAGGTGCAGATGTCAGCCCTGTTCACTATAATGACAGGTCACCAGTGGGCACAGCTATTTGCTGCTGTCTGCACAGCCAGCAATTACCTGCAATGATTGTTGCTGGGTTACAGGAGCTGCAGCAGGAACAGCCACTATAAATCACACCAGTGTGAATGTAGCCTAACATCTCCTTGCTGTGGCTAGATACAACAACTACATTAGTGGTGACTTTGCCAATAATAATCAGTATGACTGCTGGTACCCAGCTAGTCCATCTTAACCACTTGCCCACCGACTCACGCCGATATACGTTAGAAAAGTGGCATGGGTGCGCAAAAAAACATACCCATACTCGCTGCGTCATCGGTGGTGGCGGGCCACCGTGGACTCGATGTCCGCCCATGATCGTGACACAGAGAGGCAAAACGGGGAGATGCCTATGTAAACAAGGCATTTCCCTGTTCTGCCTAGCAACATGACAGGGATCTACTGCTCCCAGTGAGCAGTGATCTCTGTCATGTTCTAGTGAGCCCATCCCCCCTACAGTTTTTTTCAATTTTATATTTCTTTATTATTTTCTTGATTACAAAACAGAACACATATTTATACACATATTGTATCTTATCATTTTTAACATTACTGTTCCCATCTATTTTACCCCTACCCTAACCCTCCCCTCCCACCCCCGCACGTCTTCTGCACAAACACAAATTTCCTTTCTTTGCACTCTTTTTATTTATATTTATTTGTTAGGGGGGAGTTATAAGCTTATATTCATTTTCTCCTCCTCCTTTCTCGTAATTGTGACCCACTTTTCCTATTTCCAATCAGCTGTGCGTTCTTTATGGTGGACAGTCTGTTTTCCTCAACCAGGGTTCCCATAGTGTTTTAAATTTATTGAAATTTCCTCTTCTAATAAATACAACTCTTTCCTTCCATATTGTCGCGTTCATTGCATTAACCCATTCCGTCGGATTGGGGGGTTTTGCTGCCTGCCAGTTTTGTGTCAACAATTTCCTAGCCTGGAACAGGCATCTTCGTGCTGCTACCATGGTATTTTTTGGACCCTGACTTGCTTCCATACATCCCAGTATACAGACCTTTGCTTCTAATTTTAATTCTATCCCAAAGGTTATATTAATGATATTCAATACTGTCCTCCAATACCTCTGCAACTTCGGGCACCTCCACATCATGTGTATGAGATCTCCGGAGTCTTGACATCTAGGGCATTTATCGTCTGATTTCCTCCCATACGTATACAACCTCTTCGGAGTGTAGTATACTCGGTGTATTAAATATAGATGTGAAATTTTCTGTGATGGAGACAGTGACACCATTGGCCCCTGGTCTAATATCTGTTCCCATTGGTCAGTTGTTATGGCTCCTAGGTCTTTCTCCCACTTCCCTCTATTTTTCTCCACCGGGTCCCTGGGAATTGATCTAGTACTAATCCGTAGGTATAGATCAGAAATAATACCTTTAAGATCTCCCCCTTTGATTATTCTTTGAAGATAGGGGATCTCTTCCCATACCAGTAGTTGTACTTTAAATTGAGCTTGTAGGGCATGTCTAATTTGTAAATACCTATAGAATAACTTATTTGGTATCCCATATTCTCTCCTTAGTTCTGCAAAGGATTTCAATATGTTGGCCTCATATAATTGTTTTACCCTGGTTATACCCAAGTTCTCCCATTCTCTGATTCTCCCCATGGCCTGAACTTCCTTCAAGTTAGAACATGCCCAGGGAACACACTTAACCCCTTGATTGCGCCCCTAGTGTTTAACCCCTTCCCTGCCAGTGACATTTACACAGTTATCAGTGCATTTTTATAGCACTGATCGCTGTATAAATGCCAATGTCCCAAAATATTGTCAAAAGTGTCCGATCTGTCCGCTGCAATGTTGCAGTCACGATTAAAATCACAATCGCCGCCATTACTAATAAAACAAAATATATAATAAAAAATGCCATAAATCTATTTT
Source organism: Lithobates sylvaticus (assembly GCA_028564925.1). Taxonomy (NCBI): domain Eukaryota; kingdom Metazoa; phylum Chordata; class Amphibia; order Anura; family Ranidae; genus Lithobates; species Lithobates sylvaticus. The sequence goes on from CM053029.1 coordinate 430,367,337, forward strand.
GTAGATGCGATAACTTTTGTGCAAACCAATCAATAAACGCTTATTGAGATATTTTTTTTGCCAAAAATATGTAGAATACATATCAGCCTAAACTGTGAAAGAAACTTGTTTTTTATATATTTTTATAGCGCAAAAAATTAAATACGCAGAGGTGATCAAATACCACCAAAAGAAAGCTCTATTTGTGGGGAAAAAAAGGACGTCAATTTTGTTAGGGTACAATGTTGCACAACCGCGAAATTGTCAGAAAAAGTGACGCAGTGCCGTATCACACAAATGGGCTTGGTCAGGAAGGGGGTAAATCCTTCCAAGGCTGAAGTGGTTAAAGACAAACTCCAGGCACCCGTGCTCCTTTGAGCCTAGCAGTCCTTCTTCTCACCTTTAGGTGTGCTTGGCACTTAGCGGCACCTTGCCAACCCAAGAAATTGTTAGCTCCTGCTCTACAACAGACTACAAGAGGCTGATTATCAAGTCCAATTCAAGTGTTTACACTGATTATATTTAAAAAAAATAAAGGCCCCTGGAGATGCACAGTGGTGTGAAAGGAGAAAATGGTATTATCCTGAAAACGAGTGATGTAGAGTCTCTGCTGAGGGAAGACACTTTAGACAAGGCCTTGTCTACAATATATAAACAACTGTTTGGTGGGGGAGGAGATCTCCTTGCAAAGTGTAGGGCGGCGTGGGGTGAGGTGTTCCCCCAGATGGATGGGGATGACTGGGGCGATGTATGGGACATTAATTTCACTAGACTGGTCTCTTCCAGGGACCAACCCATACAGTTTAAATTATATAAATAATATATCTTACTCCAGCTAGATTGGCGAGGATGTTCCCTTCCCAGTCTCCTGATTGCTGGTGGTGCAGTTCCCTCACTGCTGATTTCATGCACATCTTTTGGGATTGCTCGAACATTCAAGCATTTTGGAAGGGGGTCACGGAATGTATAGCAGAAGTAACAGCTATTCATATACAGCCTACAATAGAGGTGTGCCTTTTGGGACTGGTGGATAATCTAGCCCCAAAGGGAGTAACTCGTACGTTGCTGACGATCCTAATCTATTATGCTAGGAAAATGATAGTGTTATCATGGAAAAAGTCTAATCCTCCAGCTGTATCAGCTTGGAAGGGTTTGGTTAATAGGGCCGCACCCTTCTACAAGGCTACATATAGTAGCAGGGGCATACCACAAAAATTTGATAAGGTGTGGGGCAGTTGGATAAATAGTGAAACCACGGTGGCGGATTGAGGGATACATAATAGTATGCACTGGCGATGGGTTTGTGACATGTATGTAAGTATCTGCCATAAGTAAATACTCCTATTGTATGTTTTTGAGGGAAGGGGGCCTTAGTATTAAATGTGTTGAAATTTAATCTTCACTGAGCCGGGGTGGGGAAGGAGGAGGAAGAGTCAATGCTGAAGAGTTGTAAATAGTGTTGCCCTTGTTTTTTGTCTGTTTGTGTGGCCCTTTGGGTCTTGTATGTACCTGTTATGTTCAAAAAGCAATAAATAAAACTTTTCCAAAAAAAATAATGTCTACAGGTTACCAGTTTTGAGTTACAGAGAAGGTCTTGCTCTTGCTCTAATGATCGCGGCGATACCTCACATGTGTGGTTTGAACACTGTTTACATATGTGGGCGCGGCTTGTGTATGCATTCACTTTTATTTATTTTTTCTTATTTATTTCACTTTTATTTAAGTTTTTTACACCGTCCCTTAAAAAATAAAGTTTTTTGGTGACTTTTTTTCCTATTACAAGGAATGTAAACATCCCTTGTAATATAAATAAGCAGGACAGGGCCTCTTTAATTAGAGATCTGGGTTCAAAAAGACCTAAAATGTCACATTTACTCTTAAAAGCAATAATTAAAAAAAAATTGTCCCTTTAAGACCGCAGGGCGGAAGTGACATTAGACATCACTCCGGTCCTCCAAGGTCATAGAGTCGAGTGGGGGCCATCTCACTTTCTGCCAATCCACCCCGGAGAACAGATCATTTCCGCCGCTACTAATGGCTCCGGTAAGTTACAGAGACAACCGAGAAGTGGCGGGCATCTCTCCCGCCACCCATAAAAGTGATCTTGTGGCGAATCCGCCTCTGAGACCACTTTTATGTTAAAGCAGGTCGCCCGCTGTTTAAAAATATACCGGGGTTATGGCAGCTATCTCCTGCCATAACCCCGGTATTTAACTTCAAAGTAATGACGTATATATACAGTGGGCGATCTGGAAGTAATGTATTAATGTTTACAGAGCTTCATTAATTTGAATCTTTTATATTTGTCTGGAGTTCAGCTTTAAGAACAAGGCAACTAATAGAGATTTGAGTAGAGAAGTATGGATGGCCGCACTCTACCATGCAAAGGAGCCAAATACTTTATTGTAGAAATCCATTATAAAAACATGATCACAGCTCCAGGACAGGCACAGACATTAACACGTTTCACGCTAAAGAGCGATTATGGTTAAGCACTCTTTAGTGTGAAAAGCGTTAATGTCTATGCCTGTATTTTTGGAGCTGTGATCGTGTTTTTATACAGGCATACCCTACTTTTAAGTACACAATGGGGTTTATTTACTAAAGCTGAAAAGTGCAAAATCAGGCTCACTTCTGCATAGAAGCCAATGAGCTTCTAACTCCAGCTTGTTCAATTAAGCTTTGGTAATAAAACCTGGAAGCTCATTGGTTTCTATGCAGAAGTGAACCTGATTTTGCACTTTCCAGCTTTAGTAAATAAACCCCATTGCATACTTAAAAGTGGGGTATGCCTGTAATGGATTTCTACAATAAAGTCTTTGGATCCTTTGCATTGTAGAGTGCGGTCATCCATCTTTTGCTACTAGTGTCTCGGCTGAGAAACCGGACCGGCACCCGTGGGGAGGCTATAGGGGCAAGTAATTGCAAACCAGCCTGGAGTGGTTATATAAAAGAGATTTGAATCTTGAAACAAAATCGGTGCAATACTGATCTGTGTGGGCTAGCGTAAAGTAAGCTGTAAGAACTACATGAAAAATATATTAAACTACACGATTGTATGTTTAGCATGAAATAAAGTATTGCTATCACAAATTGTACTTCTACTGTACTGGGAAAAAAAAGTTGAATATGTTTTAAAAATTACCATATAAACATTAAGCAGCTGAACTTCAATGTTTTTCACTTTGCATTGCAAAGGTCCCGTTTACTTACAAAGTGTGACAGAAAAATAATTGAGTAAGCGCAATATCACAAGAAGTCTCCCCGTGGGTTTAATGTGTAGCGTACAGAAAACATTGCTCAGAATGAATGGGCTAAAAAGTGCTGCAACACATCAGTATAAAAATAGTAGTGAGACAATAACTACCAGACTTCAGAGCCAAATGTGTTTGCAGCTATGGTCTACTATTCTAGACTATTTTAACAGTCATAAATGTAATGACTTCCCCTTTGCTTTACAGCAGCACAACAGTAACTTTGATCTACACTATCCCAAAATATATAGAAATGCTCTCTAGATTTCGCTATGGGGTACTACGGTGAAGCACCTAAATGCAGCTCAACACAATATACTTAACATTGTGTAACAAAATTAGAATAGCTGTACCCAGTATCATTATCCAACTATACATGCTGAGATCCTCATGCCACAACCTTCTCTTCGATCCATAAACACAAGAAGGATACAAATCTGTTCTGGAAGGTTCACACACTTCCGGAGAACAATGTCTAATTTGGAAATCTCAATTCCCCAACATTTAGTGCAAAGTAATTATGTGCAGAACGAAACAGATGTTTCCATCAATTTACTAATTAAATCAGGTAACATTATTCATAAGCAAACTAAATATGGTTAGGTTTTAACTATTTTGAAGTAAGGGAAAGCCCAAGTGCTTTGATAGCAGAATTGCACCTGCTCTCTTCAGCTTGGGAAAATACAAACAATAATGTATAGTATTTTGTTCATTTATGGTATATTGCTCATGTATACAGAAATATGATTGATGATTTCCAAATACCATTGTTGAAATTCATTATTCATTCCTGAAATATATGCAGCATGGGTGCAGTATTGTATATTAAAAAAGAACCTGTGATCCATCTGTACATACATTTTCATCGTCTCCTGCACATGCAATGTAATGTAGATTTAAATTTGAATATAGACTGATTGTAGAGGTACCTGAACTGGCTAATAGAATGGTATATAAAGCACAGAGCCGAGGTGACTGATGCAATACATATCTGGTCTTATTATATACTCAGGTGTTTTGGGGCCAACGTGGATAATTGTTATGAAACTTACCATAATTTTCCTTTCCTGGGTACTAATCATGTCACCCTACACTGGAACTTCAGCTGACACGATGAGTTCCAGGAATACGGAAAACTTTTGCCAAACTTACCATCATTTTCCTTTCCTGGGTACCTATCACGTCAGCCTACGTTCCAATATAAGTTGAGATGGTGAGTTCCCGTAAATATTTATGCAGCAAATTAAGATCAGGAGAGATTACGAATGTGACAAAGGACACAACTAATACTCAAATAACTGTATTAGGCCTCATACACACGGACGTTTTAACAGCGGCTTTTTTGAGCTTTATTTGCTGCTTAAGAACGCCACTCCATGTTATTCAATGGGCTCATACACATCATGGCATTTTTGAGCTGTAACAGGTATAGTCGTTTTTAAGCTCCAAAAAAAAACAAGGACCAGCGCCTTCGGAGGCTCCAGCGCTAGAGCTGTTTTGATGCTGACGCTTAAAAAAGCTCAAAAACGCACATTAGCGATATACCAACGTTTTTTAGCCCAGTGGTCTCGATCACTGCCGGGCTCTCACGATCGCTCGGGGGACACGGAGAACCCAGAACTGTGTGTGTAAACACACAGTTTCTGGTTCTCTGAGGGGAAAACTGACAGATCGTCTGTTCAGTTTCCCTGCACAGTCCCATCCCCCTTCAGTTAGAACACAAACTAGGACACACATTAACCCCTTCACTGCCCCTAGAGTTAACCCCTTCACTGCCAGTGAAATTTTTACAGTAATCAATGTATTTTTAATCGTACTGATCACTGCACTAATGTCAATGGTCCCAAAAATGTGTCAAAATTGTCCGACGTGTCCACCATAATTTCACAGTCACAATAAAAATCGCTGATCGCCGCTGCATTTTTATATTAATAAAAATGCCATGAAACTATCCCCTGGTTTGTAGACGCTATAACTTTTGCGTAAACCAATCAATATACGCTTATTGTGATTTTTTTTACCATAAATATGTAGAAGAATACGTATCGGCCTAAACTGGGGAAAAAACTATTTTTATATATTTTTTGGGGGTATTTATTATAGCAAAAAGTTAAAAATAATGCTTTTTTCAAAATTGGCGCTTTTTTTTATTATAGCACACAAAATAAAAACCGCAGAGGTGATCAAATACTACCAAAAGAAAGCTCTATTTGTGGGAAAAAAAGGACATCGATTTTGTTTGGGTGCAACGTCACACGACCGCTAATGCATCCCCCAAGTATGTTATTTACATGGTAGCTCCACATTGTAAGATGTAACATGGTGAAAATGGGGCCCCCAAACTGCTCCCCTTTCACAGCCTGTGGAGGTTCTTCTTCCCCACAGCAGCTGTCAATTTTGAAATTGGTGCAACTGTGCAGAAATCTGCTTGCAGAACCTCTCCATTCATTCACAGATCTCTGTGAATGAATGAACTATAAATACAGTCTGCCCCTGTCAGTAATCACTGCACTGGCAGACCATTTACACTTTCACCATTTCTCCAAATAAAATCCTTAACCAAGGTACAGACATAGAGTTGAAGGAAGAGTATATAGGAGACAGGCATTGCACCTGCAATCCACTGATCACAGGTGTAATAATATGCAGGCTCTTATGAAATAAATAAAAAAATAAATGCACATTGTTTTTCCATTTCTGAATGGTGGACTTAGCCTTTAAAGTGGAAGTGAAACCTAACAATTCTAAGCCTAATCTATCTAACCCTGTAAAAAAAAAGATCTCTATACTTACCTATTCTGAAGCTGATCCGCTTCGGTCTCCAGCGGCGCCCTCTGTGTGCAGGACAAAGGAGACAATGGCTGAGAAATGCCTCGGAAGTGACATCACCCATATACTTACTATGGGGATTTGTTGTCAGCTGCCTCTCCTACACACTGACGCCACCGCTGACAGTGAGCCTGGGACCCAACCGGAGCGGCTTAAGAATAGGTAAGTATAGCAATCTTTTCTTTACTGGGTTAGATATATTAGACTTAGAATGGGGGTGGGGGTATGTTTAGAGTTAGTTAGGTTTTGCCTTTACTTCCACTTAAAGGAATCGTGCATTTTTAATGTTTCAATTTAAGCCTTATTAAAACAGTGTATCTCCACTGAACAGTATTTAAAAAAAGATTTTTTTGCATTGGTACATGCCAACCTTGCAGTGTCCAGCTCCCCATGCCCTTTGCTTGACCATGTCCTTTGTTTTGTGCCTATTCTGGCTCATGCACACAGCAGCTAAAAAAAAAAAAAGCTGCTTTTACAGGCATTTGAGCTTTTATTTCTCTGCTTGTGCTTTTTTGCGTGTTTTTATTAAGCTTATTTGAGCTTTGAGCTTTTGTAAATTTTAAGCTTTAACGCTTTTAAGCGTTTTTTGTTCGCAAATCCACCCGTCAGCCATTTTTTTCCTTTTTTATGTGCGTTTTAATGCTTTTTAGATTTTTTGCGCTTTTTTGTGTTTTTTCATGCTTTTTTGCGCCTTTTAAGGCACTTAGGCGTCTTTTCTGCTCAAAAGCTCTTCTCAAAAATGCAAGTTTGGTGGGGGTTTTTTTCTGCCTGTAAGAGCATATGCCTGTAAACACCTGAAAAAGCCATAGTGTGCATGCACACATTGGCTAACATGGACAGGAGTTTCCAGGCAGAAAAAAATGAGAGCTCAAAAAATCTCAAAAGTCTGTAGGGGAAGCTTCTTTGAGATGCAGTGTGCATGAGCCCTTGGTGTGGAAATGGAAAGAACTGATTAAGATTAACCTACCATTTACTCTAAAACATATAATGTGCAAAAATATTATTAAATATAAATATTAATATTGTAAAAATACAAATGTGTATAAGCTAGGTGTAGCCCTGTTACCACTGTTCCAATCACAATCACATAGTTACAATGTATTAACATAGAAATTACATCACTCAAGATCAAATCTCATACTTGTGGGATCATATGCAATCAAGCAAAGTAATATAATGACATAAACCCAAGCGAAGAATGATAAACGTCACTCTTAAATTCCTTAAATAATTCTCACTCTAATATATTGTTCATTTATTCCAGAGAGTTAACAGTGACATGTGTCCATGCTATGCATATCTATTTCATCTGCAGAGTGAAAACATTTCTCCTCTAATGTCAGGAGATAAATAACCTTGATTTATAAACTTCCCCCAAGAGATATTTCGATTGACCTTGAATATAGTTTCATAAAATAATTAGCAGTTGAAGGCTGTAATCACAGACCTTATACTGTATCCCTTAATGTAAGTGCAGTAATCTATTTAACCACTTTACATTTTAAATATGACCATACATTTTAGATGTCTCTTGCTCAATATTAGTGACTTTTATACATATGCTTGACAACAGAGCATTGCCTTATGCTTCCCTTATTTGCTCCCTTGTGGTCTGTCAATAATACAATGGGATGTATTTTTCAATTTTTGTTTAATAAGTACAAAAAAACACCTGTCTTGTCAGGAATTAAGAGCCAGGTTACTGGCCTCTGAAACATATACTGTGTTATCTCAAGGAGTCTATTTCTATTTAGCCTTTCTATGAATTTTTTTCTAGACCACAGAATTATTCACATTTACTGTGTTGTAGAGATCTAAGAGTGGGGGTGGATGAGTAGTTTAGCACAAGACATGGGAAGAGCTGACACCACTCAGTCCACATAAATGCTTTGTGTTGACAGCCCACAACAGGACTTGGGAGTTGAGTGAATTTCTGGAAGATCTGCAGGCATTTTTCTGTATTTGCAAGGTCTCTAAGAGATCAAACATGTACATGTACTGTAAGGCTGTTTTGTATATATTTCTTTCTGCCTTGATATATGCTTTACACTATGCTTTCTATACAAATCTGCTTTCGTCCTGTATTTGTCGAGTCTGCACTCATCAAGCCATGTCTCCTTGCTTTTAAACCCCTTCCTACTTGATCCAGCGGCTATGAGTTTCAATTGCATACAAGTTTAACTTTGGTAATATTCTGAGATGGTGGATGACAGATGAGCCTACTTCAGCTATAATTCTTCTCACATTCTTCTATGGTAACATGCAAACACTATGAAGGCTTTAGCTTTGTCTTAAAGTAGCTTTAAAATAAATATTTTCTCTAAGAACATAAGATGTTCACCACCCTTCATTAGCCAGAATAGCTTCCTCTGTGTATCCTTCTGATTTAATCTGACTTTGATCCTAGGAACTGGCCTTTTTCGTCTTTGTGGATGAGCTCCACTAACTGTCCAAAGTTTGGGCAGTGGTCAATAGTTCAGTCTCATCAGACATCCCAATGGCAGTTACCCAGATAGCAAGGATAACTTGCCACAAATGTGTGGCAGTGTTGATTTTTAAGTCTTGTTAATGTGCTGCGCATTTCACTGTTGTGCAGAGCACTTGAAGTCCAAGTTCTAGTTGACACTTTTCCAATTTGTAGCAAATTTTGGCGGCAAGTCTCTAGCAAGTGAAAAGTTGCAGTGGTGAGTCTACAGCAAGAGCTCTGCAAGTCACAGTGATCCCTGTGGTGGGTTGACTATTGCACAACATACCTGAACCAAAACTTGCAGCAGACTTGCAGAATGTTTGCAAAGAAATTTGATCTGGAGTCATGCAATGTGGACTTGCTGCAATTGTGCAACAAACTTGTGAAGCTTGGCAAGTCTAGCAATAGCTTAGCAAAGCATTCTCAAACTTGCAGCTCAATTGCTTGCTATCTGGGTAGTGGGGGTCAATCATGAAGCCAGGATAAGACCCCAACAAAGTACCAAAACAATAACTAAATTAGAACACAAATCACAAAATATTTTTCTGGCTAATAAAAGTAACACCTAGCATCTTGTAGTGTCTGCTCACAGGCAGGATTTTCCTTTAAAAAAAACTTGAATTGGCATGTAGGTTCACTTTAAGTATGCTACTCTCAAAATAATTTCAATAGTTCTTCACCAGAAGGACCAAGTATAGTGTCTACTTTTCAGAACTGTTTTCTTTTTTAACAGCATTATGTTTACTACTACAGAGTCTGTGAGGTTGTGCTTATTTTTTCTTGTATTCTGCTCACATGTAGTTAAAAAAAAAAAAAATGATGGTATTGTAAAGAAATGGTCCTGCTGTTTCACATATTTATTGTCAGTGATGGATCTACTTCTGCCGCAGAGGCAGGGTTTCTGTTTTTTTTGATCTCTTAGTGTACGTATAGTTGTGAGTAAACTTGTGCAGCTATGCAGTGCCGAAAAATGTTTCACGATCTTCTGGCATATTCTGAAGTCTATACCGGAAATATTGCGAGTTAACTACTGGGACTGTGACACTCAGGAGTTTTCAGCAAATCTGACCTTCACTTTATGAGGTCCTATTTAGTACTTGGCTGTTACCCAGTACTCCAGATTTAACTTGATTTTTTAGCCCTCTCAGACACACTGTTACATAATAAAGTATTGTACAACAAAACCTTAGTTCCTCTTTAAAGCCTATTTCTTCAACATTGCCTTCACAGTTCTTTCATGCCAAACTAAAATTACATTCAAAAAGTCCATCCCCATTGAGCAGTAAATGTCACTAGATAACTTAAGCAAGATTTATTGTTAGGGAACCTTTCCAATTACATTTCATCCGAATTTGTCATAAACTTGGCAAATTGTATGTAGTTTTTAAATAAGATAATATGTCAGCTGTATCTATGTCATTAGCATTTAAGCATAATAAAGTCACTGACAAGTTGACAATGTCTGCAATCTCAATACTGGTTTGCTAAGTTTGAATATATAACAGACTCGACAGAATTACAAATCCTTTTGGCAGATAAAATGGTAACCGTATATGCATGTCAACATTGTGTTTAGCTCTGTTGGATTTCAACTTTAAACATAAGAACTATTTTGTATTACCTCCATAGTTTTCTGTCCTGTAACAGCAAAAGTAAAGCTGGACATACATTAGTAGTGTTTCAAATGAATGTTCGTACGAATAGTCATACAATGGATGTCATTCAAAAGTACTTCAAAAAACATTTACTTTTGACACTCATTGTTGCAGTGAATTGACTTTCTTTCAGGAATTGACTTTACTGAATGAAAATCAAATTAACTGGGCTCAATTCATGAAACTGTATTTACTGCTTTAGGATTAGCAGTAAAATGTGCCAAGTGTTTTTCCCAAAATGTTTTGCTATTCTTCAAACAAAAGCTTGCAAAATAAAAAATGTGTTCTTCTTTAGAAATGTGCAGTATTTATCTCATGAAACATGAAACTGATCGGTATTTTATCTCATGGTGTCATATCCAACGGGTGTTACTTCATTCCCAGAGCACACTTCTAAGGAACCTTACAGAGATTGAGCGATGGAGGAGAGTCAGGAGGAAAAGCCCAATGTCTTGGCTCTTGTAGAACAAATTACATTTGTTTTAAACACTTCCATGCTCTGCCCATTCAGATGGGGCTCAATTTCCCACATTACCTAAAATATTGCATTCCTGGATCCCTACATATTTAACGCATGCATTTCTTTACATATTTCCTTTAGTACTGTTCTATACAGTATTTACAGAACATTTTTGCTTTTTGGAGGTAAATACCGCATTAACCACTTACCCACTGGGCACTTAAACCCCCTTCCTAACCAGACGAATTTTCAGCTTTCGGTGCTCTCACACTTTGAATGACAATTACTCAGTCATGCAAGACTGTACCCAAATTATTTTTTTGTCCTTTTTTTTCCACACAAATAGAGCTTTCTTTTGGTGGTATTTAATCACCGCTGTTTTTTTTTATTTTTTGCGCTATAAATCAAAAAAGACTGAAAAAAAAAAAAAAAAACGTTGTTTCTATTAAAACTTATTGCAGAGTATTGGCGAGTATTGGCAGAGTATTGGCGAGTATTGGCAGAGTATTGGCAGAGTATTTCAGTGTTGGCAGAGTATTGCACAGTGCTGGCAAAGTATTGCACAGTGTTGGCAGAGTATTGCACAGTGCTGGCAGAGTAGCTGTCACTGAACACAATATTCACCCAAATATTTTCTATAATGTGAAAGATGATGTTATGCAGAGTAAATAGATACCTAACATGTCATGCTTTAAATTTGCGTCTGCCCGTGGTTTGGCGACAAACTACGATGCTTAAAATTCTCCTCAACGTTTTAAATGCCTTTACAGGTTACCTGTTTAGAGTTGTATAGGTGGTCTGGTGCTAGAACTATTGCTCTCACTCTAAACTTCATGACAATACCTCACACGTGTGGTGTGATCACCATTTACATATGTGTGCAGGAGTAACATATGCATTAGCATTTGTGTGTAAGCACAGGGGAAGTGGGTGCTTTAAACTTTTTCCACCCCAGAACTCTCCTCTGACCTCCAATGCAGCTGATCAGACACAGAGTAGTCTGATCAGCTGCTTTCCTGGCCGCTAACGATCAGGTAAACAAAGAGGCGGAACTGGAAGTGACTACATACTCTTCGCTCCCAGTTTTGGGATAACAGAAAGAGAGGAACAACATCAGTTCCTCTCTCTCTGTTCCATGCCATTGCCACTGGGCTCTGTGATTTAATAGTAGAGCCTGGGAAAGGTGGCAGTGGGAGAGGGGTGGGACCCCCTTCCACCACACGCAGAAGTGATCAAGTGGCTATTTATCTACTCAAATCACTTCCACTAGAAATGGAATCGCCAGATGAAAAGTTCCATACCAGGATGATGCCTGTAGGTGCAGGCATCATCCCGGTATAACCACTTCAACCTGAGGATGTCCATGGAGGTCCTACTGGTGTGAAGTAGTTAAAAATGAAAATTTTTAACCAAAATTCTACTTGTGTGTGGCCAGCTTTAGACTTTTTAGCACTAATCTCTACAAGTAGGGTTACAGTGAGCTGGCACTGAAACCAATAATACAGTTGTATTACTATTCCCAGAAGCATATATAAACTTGCTGTATATAACATCAGGTCAAATATATTATTTTTCCGAATAGGTTAGAAAATTAAAGCATAGTTTCTAAAAGCAAAAATGTTTCCTTTCTGCTTTGCTGGGACATAGTTTCTCTTCAGTAACTTGTACCAGAAGTTACTCTTCAAATAGTCAAATACAGTGTTTTACTAGTTCACATGCATTCACAATGTACACATTCATTACTACTATAACTTGATACACACTAGAATTTCATGTCTGAAAAATCTGAAGGGAGGTCACAAGACACGGGACCCACTTCAACTTAGCCCTGCCCTCATCCCAGGTCGTGCTACAAGGAAAAGAAAATAAAAGTCACATGACCAGCTTTATGAAACAGCTAAAAAGGCATTTATCTAAAAATTCTTACAGTGTTTCCCATACTAATCAAGGGCTGTTGGTGTGTCGCACCATTTAGGTGAGGCAGAACTACCATGGTTTAGAATCACTTTAAGAATTTTATGTTACAGAGAAACAGCTCTTCAAAACACAGCAGTATGTTTACATTACATTTTCAAATGACCTTCCTTTCATAATAATCATAAAAGTTATAATATAGACTTGTGGTATTTCTGTTTAATTGATCTTGGTTCCATTGAGCAGTGGAAACCCCCAATTTACTGTCAGTGCAAATATTTAACAATGCTACATAATAATCAGAATGTTTAATGAACACGCTGAAAACCACTCACAACGATCGCCTATTGGTTTTGTTGCTTTTACAGTCTTGTGATGTATGATCCCATGTGATTTTATCCTTTTAAACTTCTCAATTAGTCTTATTTATTCTTGAAACATATATGTTTGTGTATGTGAATTAAATACACAAGTATGAAGACAACGGTTATACACACTCTTCTCTATGGAATCTGTTAGTATTAATGATTACTACAAGAATATATATGTACAGTATGCATTTTTGAAAAAGTTATTCGACATAGCAGTATGTAAATATTAAATAAAATAGGAGCAGATAGAATTTAGAGAAGCTGTGCATATTAACCAATCAGCATCTAGGCTTAGCTTGTTAAGTTAAGCTTTGGAAATGAAGGCTAAATTTACCATGCACAGCTGCTCCAGATTCTTGCTGCTCCAGTCTTAGTAAATTCCCCTTACTACTTCTTCACCAAAGAATAAGTCAAATAAGTTAAAAACAGTTACCTTGATAAGACAAATAGTAGAAAATCATGAACATATAGATATTTGAAAGACCACACTATGTAAAAAGTAAAATATATAAATAAATAGTTCATATTTCTTATATATAAGAAATGATTGTGCACAAATAAGTGAAGTTATATAAGTATATATATTAAGCTGAATCTTGATCCACCACAAAATCTATGCACCAAAACACACCACTCAATGCCAGCACCTTTGGAAAGTAGCTTACCATGATTTTTAGTACTCTAGTACTAGGAGGGTCAAGCTGTACTTAAAGTGGAGTTCCACCTACTTTTACAACTCTTCAGCATCCCTCACTAAACTGTGCACTGTAAACAAATTGGATATTTTTTTATTTTTTTTTCAGCACAGACTGTATATCTGCTGTATTCATTTTTCACTTCCTCCTCCCTGGCCGCCGCCCATCGCATCATTTCCTGTTTGCAATGCCTCCTGGGAAGGGGCAGCAACTTCCTCTGACACTGCCATTGCTATGGAAACCTGACCTGAAACCTATTACACTGCTTATGCTGCACTGAGCATGTAAAAGATCTGCAAGGATGAGATCCAGGAAGAAATACAGTCTGGCTTCAGATGCCCACGGCCTGCTGCAAGTTTATAAAATAACAAACTACTGCTAAAAACTAACATAACAGACCTTAGTTTACAGACTAATTTTACTAGAATACATTAAGCTTGTGTATTATAGGGGTATTTTTATTTAAAAAGTATAATTTCGGCCGGAACACCGCTTTAAATGTATCCAAACAAGGATCAGCTCCACCACTGATAGGATTGCAGGAAATCACAAATATTTCTCAGTAGAAAACATCCATTGCATATACCATTAAGAAACCCACCCTGGGAAATTTAGCCATTGCTGGAGTGCATTAAGACACAAGGTGGCTGCAAAGGGGCCTCAAGAAATAAACAGTACCAATATGCAAGCTATATGCCATCAGTTAGGGTCTACATCTTAACTACAGGAAAACTTGTATTGGAATTTAACCTGCACACTGTTATAAGCACCACAGCTTCCAGTGCTGAAACTTACAAATCTGGCTCTAATACAGTGATACTAATGGGTTGCTTGTGATCCACCTCAACCATTCACAAAATGCCTTGTATTTGTTTCAAAAGATGGGGGGTTATTGGGGGTTATTTATGAAAGGCAAATCCACTTTGCACTACAAGTGCAAACTACAAGTGCAAAGTGCACTGAAAGTGCAGTCGCTGTACATCCGAGGGGGACAATAAAATAAAAAACAGAATTTTAGCCTGCACATGATTGGATGATAAAATCAGCAGAGCTTCCCCTCATTTCAGATCTACCCCTCAGATTTACAGTGACTGCACTTCCAAGTGCACTTTCAGTGCAATTTTAAGTGCACTTTGCACTTGTAGTATGCACTTGTAGTGCAAAGTGGATTTGCCTTTCGTAAATAACCCCTAATGTATTCTGTGTATATGAGGGAGATCAAGCCATTTATTTGCCCCTCCTTTCATCTCATCCATCCAGAGAATTTCTTGTGTTCTCGGAGGAAGAGAAAAGTAGAAACATTTGCTCTGATTTACAACAGTTGATAAAACACAGAAAAAAGTTGAACGGTGCCCCTAGCAAGAAATAAAGTTCAATCTTTCACTCTGGGATCTGATTGGTAGCTTGTAAGGGCTCTACATTTGCTCAGGATTTCCATACTCTAGTGGTTCCCAGAATATGCACATTAACATTTTAACATAGTTTGGAAAAGTAGTAAAAATCACTTTAAAATACGCCTTCTTTCACTTCTGTAGCTGTTGCCATAGCACATTTAACTCACCAATTAAAGTCATGGACCAATGCACCAAACCGCAAATGTGAGCTAAGCATTCATAATCATGCGTAAAAAAAAACCTTTGGCAAAAAAGTGATTGACAGCAGGTTGTGAGGATGCCTCTGGTCTATATGAAGCCTTGGAAACCAAATAAAACCCAGCTTCAGAGTCTCTATTGTGATCTTTAAACATAAATTAGAAAGGTCAGCAATGGTTTGCTTTAAAGCTCGTTATCTACTTATTAACAATATGTAAATATGCCAATGGTCATAGTCTGGTACACTTTAACCACTGTTGCCTATTGGGGCATGTTTTTAAGTTTTCACACCCATTTTTGCTAGAAATGACTGTAAACTCCCAAAAAGTATATATTTTCTGAAATCAGAGACCCCAGAGAATAAAATGGTTGTAGTTGCAATTTTTTATGTTGCAATATGTTTGCACAGTTATTTATCAAACACATATTTTCAGGAAAAAATAATTAAATACATTTTAGTGCAAACAAACAAAATATAAAAGGTAAGGTTAGTTTTAGGAACTAGTTACCATATCAAACATGTCAAGTTTTAAAACTGAGCAAGCCCGTAAAATTGCAAAAAATGATGGCACCCAAAATCCTCCATAGGCACAGCTCTAAAAGCCTTTAGAGGTCAATTTAGAGTTAACCATGAACTATAGACCTAGAATTATTGCCCTTATGAGGATGTTTGCGACAATACCTCACATGTATGGCACAATTGATGTTTACAGACACAAGCTCGCCCTAGGCTGTGCTTTTTATATGGGAAGTGTGCAAGGGTGACAGGGCTCCTTTAAAAAAAAAATGTTTTAATTATTTTTATTTATTTTATGTAATTATTTTCATTTACACTTTTTTCAACTGTATTGGTATTACAAGAGGACTAACAAACATCCTATGTGATAGCATGGGCAGGTGACAGGCAATCTTTATGGAAACATTTGGGGTATATTAGATCCCACATGTCTCCCTTGCCCTCTGATTCAGCTATTAAAACACATATTGTGTTTGAATAGCTGCATTCTCAACTACACTAGAGGAGGAATTACAGCTGTGACCTCAACAGTGATGTATCACATGTTGCTCTCAGGGTCATTAGACACAGAAGGGACGTTCCCCAATTTCCTCCCCCTTTCACCTGGGAAGCAGTTTCCCACAGACCTGGTCTTCCCAGAGGAACAGGAGAGCCCAGGAATCACCAAGGGTGATGCTGGAAGAGGGTGATTCCTTTGGGAGTAGAGCTTCTATCAGAAAGGCCTTCACCAGTTCTTAAAGCCAGTACCAAGCTCACAAATGCTGCAGCAGCTGTGAGCTTTACTTAACTGCTTGTCTACCATGTCGTTTATAAACATACCTTGCTAGACAAAGGGTTAAGGTAGTGTAGCCTCCTGAATGCCTGGAAACCACTGTTTTATTGCCCTCTGAAAAGTGATCTACCACAAGGTGCGGTAGAGACTTCCGCTGGTGTAAATGAAACCCTAGAAACCAAATAAAACTACTCTACTGATCTACTCTTTGAGCATAAATTAGAGGGGTAAGTGATGCTTTGTTTTAAAGTAATTGTAAAGCTAAATAGTTTTTAAATAATAAAGATATTATACTTACCTGCTCTGTTCAATGGTTTTGCACAGAGCAGCCTTGATCATCCTCTTCTCAGGTCCCCCGCCTGAGCTCCTGGCCTCCTGGCTCCATCCTCCCACCGCTAAGTGCCCCCATGGCAAGTTCCTTGCTATGGGGGCACTCATGCAGGTTCGCTCTTGACACAGTTCTGTATGTTCATGGACACACAAAGCGTGGCTTGGCCCTGCCCCTGTGCCCTCCTCACTGGCTGTGATCTTCAGCAGCAAGAGCTAATAAAGAGGAAGAGTGTGAGAGAGTCTCTGCTAATGTGCACAGTGCTGGATCGAGATCAGGCTCAGGAAAGTATAAGATGGGGATAGGTGGGGGATGGGAGTTGGACAAAGAAAGTTTTTTAACCTTAATGCAGAGAATGCATTAAGAAAAAAAAAAAAAAAGACTTTGGCCTTTTTAATCACTTTAAAGCTTTTTTACTGCTTGTAAATATTGTTAGCACTGTAAATATGCTAATAATCATAGCGTGGGCACAGGTGCACTTTAAGGTGCTAAAGGTGACCATGAGCCCTTCTATAATGTTGCTTTTAGAACTGTGGGGAAATGATTAGGGTTTCTAATCTCTATAAAATACAATTCCAAATGATATTGCAAATGTTATCTAGTAAAAATATATATGCCATTTAACTTTTTTCCTTTGCAGCAGAATATTCTAATAAAACAAGAGGAATGAGGAAAGAATATTCAAGGTCAAAAGGTTTACAGTAGTAATTATCATTTGTGTACAGCAATAATTTGTAGCAGACTAAAAGTTACTGATATAGAGAATATACTGTATATGTATATATATATATATATATATGTGATTATAGTGACTCTAACTTGAAGTCATTTCCGATCATGTCATACAGTTGCAGAGACTGCAGGAAATGTGCAGATTTCAAGCGAAAGTAATGAAAAGTGAGGGTAGTGGTTTTGCATCACATTCACTTCCTCTTTCATGAATATCTTAGGTGATAGATGTAAATGTGTGCATAAATCACATAATTCATCTTACATGCCTGGAAAACACAGCTATTTTATAGATACAAGCACAAAGAATGCAAATTACACCCTAGTAGTAGGATCAATACATTCATCAATGGAATAATTCCAATCAAAGGTCTTTAAATCTTTGCTCAGATGCTGAAGATATCACAGAGGTGAAATTTTGATGAGCTTTAGAAAATAAGAACACTATTTATTCTTCTCAGCGGCTGCTGCCATTGAAACCGAGT
Source organism: Lithobates sylvaticus (assembly GCA_028564925.1). Taxonomy (NCBI): domain Eukaryota; kingdom Metazoa; phylum Chordata; class Amphibia; order Anura; family Ranidae; genus Lithobates; species Lithobates sylvaticus. Next base: position 430,385,384 of record CM053029.1, read on the forward strand.
TGTTGACATAAAAAATGAGTTATAGTTTCTGCTTAGAAAAAAACTGTGATGGGAGAAGTGAAGAAATAGGAAAAGTGATACAGTCCCAACGCAATGGCTGTACCACCAACTTCAGTAGTATGTTCTATGCTGGCATTAGTAGTAGGAAAGAGCCATCAAGCACTGTAGGTCACTTCCTTTGAGGATTGGAAGCACGCAGAGTATACAAAGAATATGACAGCAGTCACCACTGTTGCTGCGCAAGCTAACTACATACATTTTCAGTTCCTAAACAAAGAAAACCAACATTTGTTAGCATCAATGGAAAGGGTCACTAGAAAGATCTGACACAAACATTAAAGGCTAGAAAGATGAAGAATTGTAAGAAGTAGCTTCATTCATTGAGACAGCATCTATGATTTTTACTTTTTAAGTAATAGGACTAAAGCTCTCAATTTCAAAAATTCTAATCTAATTTATAAAAACAAAAAAAAAACATTTTTATTAAAAGATCTGAAAGTGGCTACTCAATGTGCAAAAGTCGATGAGAAGTCAAGACAATGGGGAGGATTTTCTAAAGGCAAATAGGCTGTTCACTTTTTCAAGGGAATTTCCTTTAGTTTAGTGAATGCGGTAAAGCTCTGACATTCATCATCCTATCATGCAAGCAAAAATATTGTTTTTTATTTTCCTTGCATGTGATTGGGTATGCCTTGCAAAGTGGTTTTTCAACATATTCACTAAGCTAAGGGAAAAATGCTCTTGCAAAATGAACAGCCTTTTGCCTTTGCCTTTTGTGAACAATCCCCAGTGAGTTGTTTTTCTCTTACAAAAGTATCAGCACGTTTGCATTTAATGAATGAATATTTCTATGTTGGATTGTTGTGTGATGAAGGTCTCCATAAAAGATCTATAAATCCGCTGGGATACAAAGATCTGGGCACTCGTTAGGTGGGGTGGCAAAGCATGTAGTTAAAGTAGAAGTAAAGACTAATACAAGGCTACTAAAATGTTGCCTTCCCCTTGCTCCTAACTATGCTGCATAACATTTAAAAAAGAGAGTAGTGTAAATATCATGTTTTTTTTTTCAGCTTGGGTGCGTTCATGCGATCCATGTGTTACTGCAGGAGGAGAGGGAGCGGCAACAATGGACAAGCAATGGAAGCCACCAGGTGACATCAAGGCTCAGTAAATTCAGCCTCGTTGTTGAGTGCTCCCTGACATAGGGAAGCCACTGCTTCTGGATCACATGAAAAAGTAAATCATCACGGGATCAGCACCAATGCTTCTACTGCCTACACCTTATTAGTGCTGTACATAACTTCCTGAAAACACCATAGTACCCTGGCTTAGTACTCCTTTCAAGAGCCCTAAATGCCGGACTTTCAAGAGCTAGATGATGCCAGATGTCCTCTAGCCAGACAAGGAGGCAGGCTCTGTCTAACTATCTGCAGCTTTAAATGCATGACATAAGAAGCTCACAGTGTGCAGTGAAATAAGACTATTAGCATCAACATTTTTAGTACCATTGTGCAAAACTGAAGGTAAAGCTGGAGTTCAGCATCAAGAGCATGTCACGTGCATTTCATAGATCACTAGGTAAGGGAAGAAGGAAGATGTGCTTTACTCCTGCCTGCAGCTGACTAAATATATTGTTCTCCTATCATGCCCTCCAGAAAGACTTTAAGCTTAGAGAAGAACAAAGAGTCTTTAAAGGCGCAGACTTTTTTATTATAAGGTCCAGGTAGCCAAATGCTCAGACCATCCAGGGACCTCTCATGTGTTGATAATAATTTAAGCGGGCCATACATAGATTGAAAGTTGGACGGTTCAGCAGGGACCAGACAAATTTTAATCCATGTATGGGCAGGCAGATTGCACCCAATTCGATCCATCGCTAGCAGTAATCATTATATTCTGCCAGCCAGGAAGGCTCTGTGTACTCCCCCACCCTGGGAGAATACAATAGCACTGCAGGAGGCATTCCCCCATGAAAATTAACTGTGTTGCTGGGGAATCAAGCGACTTGCTTTCGTTCCACCCATGGCTTGCCTTAGTGATATCATGGGAGCTCTACTCTATTTAAAGGCGAAGAAGCCTTGATCGTCTGAAATTGTATGCTACATGTCAACTGGGGGAGTATAACTGGGGGAATCCACAGTGGAAAACGATCTGGGGGTTTTGGTAGATCATAAGCTTAATATTAGCATGCAATGCCAGCCTGCGGTTGGATTATTTTCTTGTATTAAGAGAGGTATGGACTTCACAGAGAGAGAGATATCATTTTTACCCTGTTCAAATAATTAGTAATGCCCTGTACACACGGTCGGACATTCCGACAACAAAATCAGTTGGATTTTTTCAGACGGATTTTGTTTGAAACTGGTGTTGCATACAATACAAAGTTGTATGAAAATCTGATCATTCGGAGCGTGGTGATGTTCGTTGCGTACGACGGGACTACGTAGAGGCTAGTAGCCAATAGCTTTGGTCTCGTAATTTGATCTGAGCATGCGTGGCACTTTGTCAGTCGGAATTCTCTTCAAACGATCGGAAAAAGTTTAATCAGATTTTTTTGTATGAAAATTTTAGATCCTGCTCTCAAATTGTTTCCGTCGGAATTTCAAACGGAAAAAGTCCAATAGAGCCCACATTAAGAGAGGTGTCCTCAAGAGATTTTATCTTCTGCACGCTCTGTGGGGACGGATGAGTTCTGAGACCTTTCCCTTATAATGGTGGTCAAGGAGGGTTGCCAACCAGTAATCATCCTTCTCCTTTATGACACGCATACTTGGGTCCAGAATCCACCAGGCTGAAAGGCAGAAGTTGGAGAGCCAGCTTTGACAAGCTTGCATTCAGACGCTGGGCATGTGGGTGGCAGAGACTGTATTTTTTTTTACGCTGCAGCAGATGGGGCAGAGAAATTTTCCGGCTACAGTCTACAGCTGATGGTGTGCTGCTGGCAGATGTGCTGCTAGGACCTGGGACACCCTGTGCTATACCATCATCCCTGTCAGTGGAGGCTGCTGAAAGGTAATGACTCGGTATCACAGGGGCAGACTGAAGTGGGTAAGGAGGAGGAGGAGGGACAGATTTGTGCCCCTTTTGTATGGCTTTTAGGTGCTCTTGCCAACGGGCTGAGTGGTTGGACGTTAAATGCCTTGTTAGGCATGTGGTACCCAAATGGTTGGTGTTTTTGCCATGTCTGATGTACCTGAGACACAGTTTGCAGATAGCAACAATGCAATCTGCTGCAGATGTGCTGAAAAAGGGCCAGGCAGCTGAGCTTTGGAGAGTGGGCCAGGAGATAACAGCTGCAGAATGTGATGGGATAGGGTGGCTACTCTCTACTCTTTCTTGATGTCAGCCTCCTTGGGGTTGTGCCACCTCACCTTCAGTTTCCTCCTCTGCTCTATCTGGCACCCAAGTCGCATCAGTGACCTCATCATCATCATTATCTTAATCATCTCCATCTCCTCCATCTTCATCATTACCACTGGAGACAACTTGGCAATACACTGAGGCTTGGGTAAAATGAATGCCAATTTGTCTACCAGTGTTCCTTCCTCTCTCTAGGCTCATGTTCCTGCCATCTTCAACCTCAGAACCAACATCTGAATCCAGTAATGGCTGCATTCAAGGGGAAATTGGCTGATGCTGTGGTCAAATAACTCAGCTGACTCCTCAATGGCTGATGTTGGGGCTATGGCAGGAATAGATGTGGACAAGGAGGCAGGATTATCCACTCTGGCAACTGCAGGGGATGGCACACTTGTCTGAGGAATGACCACCGCAACCACCTTTGCCTGTAGACACGTTTGTTGCTGGCCCCCTTACAGTGCCAAGTGAACGTCTGCCTCTCCTTGCTGTCCTCTCAGACATTATTGGGAGGGAGGGGGCGGTGCTTATAACCAAATGTAAAGAAGAAATTGAAATCTGTACGTAGATGCACTTTAATCAATGTAAAGAGGTGTTTGGTGCACTTTAGTTTGAGTACTCAAACTACACAGACACACTCCAGGAATACACTATAATATACTGCAATATAATGCGCCAAACGTACAGTGACGCACAGAACTATATGGCATTAAACTGGCAGTAACGAACACAAAACTATATTGAATTAAACTGGCAGTAACGCACACAGAACTATATGGCATTAAACTGGCAGTAATACACACAGAACTATATGGCGTTAAACTGGCAGTAACGCACACAAAACGATATGGCGTTAAACTGGCAGTAACACACACAGAACTATATTGCGTTAAACTGTCAGTAACAAACACAGAACTATATGGCATTAAACTGGCAGTAACGCACACAGAACTATATGTTGTTAAACTGGCAGTAACGTAGGCAAAACTATATGACGTTAAACTGGCAATAACACACGCAAAACAATATGGCGTTAAACTGGCAGTACCGCATGCAAAATGATATGGTGTTAAACTGGCAGTACCGCACACAGAACTATATGGCATTAAACTGGCAGTAACGCACAAAACCATATGATGTTAAACTGGCAGTAACCCACGCAAAACAATATGGCATTAAACTGACAGTAACGCACATAGAAATAAATGGCGTTACACTGTCAGTAATGCAATCAAATAGACGGTGTTCAATAGTCAATACACTGATGCTATCTGAACTGTCCCTACGGTCTCACTACACTACAGTGAAACTACCTGAGCTGTCCCTACTCTAGCTGCACACTATGCAATGCTGAATGATGGTCCTCCTCACTACACTCACACTATACCTAGACTGACACTAAACTAGTATTCTACATTGCCAATTAAAGCAAAATAGCACAGTATAGCACACTAACTAACTGATAGCACTGAACAGAGCCCTGTTCTATCTCTCTCCACGCTCAAGCTCTTGAGGAAGGAATGCGCGCCTCGTGTATTCCCTTGGTGTGCATGCTCAGAAATGCGTCACTTTAGGGCAGTAGCGTCACTTCATTAAACTCTGCACTCCAGCCTTCTCTGTGACTGTCCGGCTGCGCTCCAAGCCTCGCTTTGGATCTCGTCCGAATACCGTTAGTCTCCTGTGGAACAGGACACCGGCTGCATGGACAAACAGAACACACCATCATCCTGATTGCAGAGATCGAATGTGACTATACTGGACTTCCCTGTGCCTGATAACAGAGATTTACATGAGTGTTTTAATGCATTTGCCTATTAAATTTTAAAGAGTCTTACTAAGAGGCGCCTGTTGCTTTGTCTTTTCTCTTTACATATTTGGAGTGGCTTCAGCTCCCCTCACAAGGCTGCCCTATCAACATAGACTGTACATCTCACACAGAGCTTTTTATGCTCAAAGGACTATTGTCTTACTAAGAGGCGCCTGTTGCTTTGTCTTTTCTCTTTACATATTTGGAGTGGCTTCAACTCCCCTCACAAGGCTGCCCTATCAACATAGACTATACATCTCACACACAGCTTTTTATGCTCAAAGGACTATTGTATGAACTTACATTGCTTACCATTATACTATAAGCTGCGCCACTACCCATTTTTGTTTTTTCCAAAAAAGTGTAAAAAATGTCTGATCTGTCTGCCGAAATGTTGCTGTCCCGCTAAAAATTACAGATCACTGCCATTACTAGTAAAACATAATAATAATAAAAATGGCATAAATCTATCACCTATTTTGTAGACGCTATAACTTATGCGCAAACCAATCAACATACGCTTATTGCGATTTTCTTACTAAAAATATGTACAAGAATATATATTGGCCTAAACTGATGAATACATTTTTTTTTTTTTTTTTTTTACATTTGGGGATATTTATTATAGCAAAAAGTAAAAAAATGTTTTTTCAAAATTGTCACTTTTTTTTGTTTATAGTGCAAAAAATTTAAACCGCAGAGCTGATCAAATACCACCAAAAGAAAGCTCTATTTGTGGGGAGAAAAAAACTGACATATGTTTTTTACACAAGGGTATGCTTTAAGGCTTTAAACATATATAACGTATGCTTTAAACATATACACGTTTATTTTTTATTTAAAAAATGATCTATTTGCAAATAATTTACTGTCAATTAGATTGTTAATAAAACATTTTATTCAGTTTTTTTCCAAAAATATATAATATTTGCTTCATCATTCAAAACACATTTTTATTTCACATACTTTTTGTTCACATACTGCACAAGACTTTGTGTTTGTTCTGCTAATCCAATTTGTTATCAGAATAACATTAAACCCTTTGGTAAACTGAATGTGCATAGGCCTGAGGATTATGCTGTCACAGATTTACACTGTGTCTGCACCTAAGTTATGGACACCTTTGTCTGGAAATAGGACACTGATGTCTATCAAAACAAAAAATCAAATCAAGAAAATCTATTTTGTTCCACTTGATAGCTCTAACCTTAAGTACATTACTGGTGAGAAGGGATTCACATACAAAGATCACAATATATAAACTAATATTAGATCATTTACTTAGAAAAACTGATAAACCACAATGTTCTGCTTTCAAACTGCCCAGAGCTATTTTAGGCCAATAAAAATACATGGACTCGAAAGAAAATACGGATCAACCTTTTTTCAACTCTAGCAGTGGCTAACCTATTGGATAAACAGATATGAGATGGAGATCATGACTTACTCCTCTGGGCTGAGCTTTTGATTTAGTTTTAACAAAAAGAATATAAGAAAGTTAAAGTGTCCTAGGCGAGTAAAGTATATTGAGTTTTACAAGACATATTGTTTACACTTTTTAATCTAAAACCTGCAAATACCATTCAGTTCATCTAAGTATAAAATGAAATAAGAACATGGCTACAGGTCTAGGATCATAGCTATGGCATCAGTTTTCATAAATGAGTCCTAAAACTTGAAGGGTAAAGCTGCTTCCATACCACATTCCAGGACTGGACACAGGTAAAATACCCTACTAGCTGCTTATATACTGTATATCTTGCTCCCCATTATTATTGAGAATTCCACTCTGATGATGAACCCATCAAAAGGGCATTATCCTCTTTTTGTTGAGTTTTTCTGCTAATAACCTTTTTTTTTCATTTAAAAAAATCCACATAATTGTTTATTGCATTGCTTTAAACTCTATAAAGGACTATTTTTATTAGAGCCCTCAAGAGAAAAAGAAGCCAGAGAGTGGTTGAACCCACTGAGAAAAACTTAAAACTAAAATATTGTCCTTTGAAATAGAACACTTCTCACCTGCATGTTAAGCATGGTATTTAAATCCATCCAAATCTGATAAGACCAACTTTAGTTTAAACATTTTTTAACAAGGGTCTAATTTTTTGCGAAAATTTAATTCATGGAGGGGGGGACCTGTTTTATTAAAAAAACTATAGTGTGAGGCTATTTCCAACGCATTTTAAGGGCACAACGCTAGTTGCCACCCCCTGTGACAAAGTCAGAAGGAACAAAACGCACATCGGGGAGTGACTGGATGGCAACCAGAATCACTGCTTTAACATTGTGAGAGCGATTGGCGTTTCCCTGGATAGTTGTCAGCTAGCGTGGAGGTAGTGAAACTGAAGGGAATCGCTTGATTATGTCGCGAGCTATACAACATTTGATACAAGATGTTTTAAATGTGAGTGGACTGGGTATTGTTTTTAGATTAAAGATTGAGCCTTACAATATTATACTAGTGGAGCCTTTCTTTGTGTACCCGTGGAAATGCACCTTTTCTACAAGGAACTGTGGAGAAGTGGATTGGCTTATTAAGAAATCTTTGAGAAAATTATTCTTATGGCTTAGTAGCCATGAGAGTGGTAGGCAAATACATTTGGTGAGTTTCCACTTGATGGGAGCAGGTCTGGTGTGACATATGGTGGTGGATACTTTACAGTGTTTTTTCTTAATTAGGACATCACTGGGAATATCAACACATTTTTTTTATGTTTAAAGAGGACTGCTATTGGACTCTTGTTTTGTTTTTCGTTTTCTTTTTATGACATTTACATTTTATATTTTATTTTATTTTATAATTTCTTTGGACATGGAATATTATACATATTTGATCATTACATCTTTGTATTGAACACTGAATTAATTAGGTTTTATTGTTGCTCTACTGTGAATATTGCTATATATGCACTTTGGTATATATATATATATATATATATATATATATATATATATATATATATTTCATTTTCACTGGTTTTGATAGTTGCCAGTATTGCCTGTAGGCTTCTTTCAGCTGGGCTTTTCCCCAGAAATAACTTACCATGCTTGTTTCATATTGTGACCATGTTGGCTATCATTGTGGAGGAGCAGGGCTTTGCTACCTAGTGAACTTGATGATCTTGAATGACCAAGAAGCAGAATAATTAGTAGAGAAAACCCATATTCACAGAATGAATACAGTAGCTGCAGGGAGATGCTTGCACTTCAGATCCTTTCGTTACGGCTTCAAGCACAAAAGGCCAGCACTCTTGAAAGTTCTACCATGCAAATATATACAGTATATATCTTCATAGTGAGTACAGGATAAAAAGCATACAGATGTTGATATGTGTCAACCAATCATGGCCTTAATCAAAGCACCTTGGGTGCAGCTTCTTCTCCAGCATATCCTCTAAAGAATAATTAGCAGCACAGTAGTGACATCACTAAATCTCACTTCAAATCCCATATGAACAGCAGTTATCAAAAACAGCAGTGGGCAGTATGTAAACTCCTAAACTAATCTCAATAAAAACAAAAATCTTGTGTAAAATAACATAAAGTGCATCCAAGGATATATCCACAGCTTTAAATAATAATGTGCAAAAAAATGAAAAAATAATAAAGTGCTAAATTGATTCAATTGCTGTAACAATTTATTCATATACACCCATAAAAGTGAAACTCTAATGAATCTTCAGGAAAAATATAGTGTCCAACCAATTCCAAAAAATCTTCTACCTCCACTTCCAAAAACTCCTATCAACTGGTGTTCACCTCCACCTTGGTACACTCCAGCTCTCCTTGGAGGTATACTCACCAAATTTTTTGACCCCTTAAATTAACTAAAAGGCCAAACCACACTTGTGTGCCTTTTCTTAGGAAGACCCCACTTTCCTCTTCTGATCTCTGTTTGCTCTTTTCCAATGATACATGCACATCAGTTGTTATTACAACAAAGAAGGGAGGAGACACCATTGCACTAACTTTAAAATTATCAAAACACTCATGTGTTAGCTAGCACTAAGGGTAGAGGCATTAGGAAAGTGCATGCTACAGTCGTGCTTCATGTGTGTGTGTGTGTGTGTGTGTGTGTGTGTGTCTTTTCCCATGTAGTGACATTACTGTGTCATAGTCCCACCCAGAATATGCCTTAAGGGCTTGTTCAGCTATCAGTGGTGACCTGCGTTTTTGTGCATTGGATAAACACAGGTCACTACTAGGGCACATAGAAAACAATGTGTGCAATGCAGTGAACTGCAATAAAATCCAATACACTGGATTGCACTGCATGTTACTGCACCGCACTGCTGTGAAGTGCTACACTACGTGACACTTCAAATAAAGTTGGGAAGAAAAAGTAAGCAGTGCAATGCACTAAAGCATGTATCTCTGCCTGAGTCACAATGTTATTAGCTCACACGTTAAAAGGTTGCATTTTAACATGCAGGCTACTGGGATCCTAGCCTAAACCATCTCACACTGCATGTATGCAGCAATAAAACTACGGGGACTGCAGTAACTAGGCACAGTCACATGTTAGCAAGTGGACTGTTCATTTTCAGGAGGAATTCTAGGCAAAGGGGTACTTTTTGGGGGTACTTCTTTGCCACAATTAACCTTCCTTACCTTCCAAACCTACTAATATTAGCAAATATTTTTCAGTATAGGTCCACTTTAACCAAAAGTCATGAATAAGTTTAAAAACAAACCATAGTGTATAGCATTCCACTGGAACCATACATGTAATTCTTCAGTTTAAAATTGTCAGTCTGGTGAAGGTTTATTTCTGATTGGTTGCTTTCGGTCAAAGCTTTTGGTCTACAATATAAAGGGCTGCAAGGTTTCCCAAATGCAGCTCTGTAAAATCCCTCTATTTTTAGTGAACAAATTAATATAAGCTTCATTTCACTTCTCTTAACTTTTGTAACATCACATCACTTAAAGAACATAATACATTTTAATATGGTTCATTGGTCAGCAGACTTCCTTTTCTTCCACTAATTATGAATTTTCTTAGCCATGGAAGCCTAACATTCTGTCCTGTTCCAATAATAATAATAATCTCCTTCTGGATCTCATGTACAGAAAAAAAGTTTATGTCAAAGTGGACATCTTGTTGGCATACAGCACAATTATATTAACCAGCGTGTTAGACTTAGATCATAAAAAGACACCATAATTACTTTATGAAATATGCAAACGAAAGCATCATATTCATTTAATTGCTTGTCTCCTGGCAGGACATCTGCAAGTTAATTTTAAGGAATGAATTTCTTGCCTGCAACTTGTTCTATTCCTTTCAATAATGTACCTGACTAGGGAGCAGTACAGGAAACAGCAAATGAATCAAGCAGTGACTCTTTCTAGAATACAAACAGCACTATAACCCCTCAGAAATGTTTGCCTTAGAACATATCTTTGTAATAAATAAATAGATCCATAGACCTAAAAGCTAAATATTTCTTTAGAGAAATATGCATTGGAACAGTAGTCTTCTGTTGGGTTTGATTTACAATTAGCTTGCAATGCAGCCTTCTTTATGAACAAAATTGAAAAGCTATTTTGATTATTTTAGTTGCAGATTGCCATCTGGGGCACACAATATCCAGGCATTTTTTCCTGGGCATTCTTAAAAATAGCAAAGAGCATGAACTATCAGTTCTACCATGCATTAAACTGAGACATTTTTTATGAAACACTCATGACTGAAAATTCATTCATTCAAGTAAATCAAGATTTGCTTTTTCTTTGTCGCTAATATAATCATTTTCTATTTTAATATATTTTAGTGAGTTCACAAGATGTGTACTGCTGCTGCTGGGTCACATAACACAGTTGCTTGCCTTTTCTTGCTCACGGAGGTGGCAAAATAGGTAACATGGAGTTCCATTATATAGATGTGTCATGCTTACAGATCAGCTTGTGAATGGGTAAACCATTCTGCCTTGCAAACATACATTTCTATTATTTTTTTCTATTTTTTGGTCATTTTTTTCAGGAACACCTTTTGGCATCTAAAACATCCTTCCCTGATCATGTTTAATAGGGTAGTTTTTAGTACATGGATGCATCTTACCCTTGTCATTTTTGTGAGTCAATGACGCTTTTTGGACACTTTTAGGTTTTAACAAAACCTTTAAACCCCTAGATAAATCGAATGTTTTTTTTTCCAAGATAAATGTCACATCTGTATTTTTGATGTAACATCGTGAAAATGGGACCTTCCCACCTCCAAACTGGGTTCCTCTCTCCTGCAGCAACTGTCACTTTTAAAATTTGTGATAGTCCCATCTTCCACTGTGACAAACAGACCTGAAGTTCTCAATGGGACTGCAGTGATCCATTGATATTTCCTCCAGTTCTTTGCTGGTCCATTTGCAAAAAAATAAATAAATGCACATTTTCCTGCAATTATATGTGCATTTATTATTATGTTGTTAATAACACCCTCTCTCAGCCGATTAATTTTTTTAGCTATTGCCCTTTTTTTCAAGTCAAGAGAAGCTTTTTTATTGTCAGGGCCCATTTGCCTACAGTGGTCAGTTTCAAATACTTTCTTGGACATATCTTTGCCCTGCAAATATTTCTAATAATAGACAATATTAGTCTATATTTTTAAACTGAGACTGGTGCATTTTGCTCATGTTTCTGCCTCAAGTCAAGACAGAATTCATTGTCTCCTTTAGAAGCACCTATCTCTATATAATTGTGTATTTTTTGCTATATGTTGAGGTGGCTTATCTTCATCCCCACCATCATCTTCTGTTGTCACTTCCTCATTATCTTGAACCAATTCCTGCATCATTTTACATGTACTAGTCCCCAATTCATCATCATCTCAATCATATTCAGCATCTTCATCATGATAATCATCATTATATGTTTGATATTAAGAAATATTTTTCTATTTTGGGTGTTCATAATTGAAATAGCTCTGATGACCATTTTAACCAGTAGAGACCAAATAAACACACACACAACACACACACAGTATCTCACAAAAGTGAGTACACCCCTCACATTTTAGTAAATATTTAATTATATCTTTTCATGTGACAACACTGAAGAAATTACACTTTACTACAATGTAAAGTAGTGAGTGTACAGCTTGTATATCAGTGTAAATTTGCTGCACCCTCAAAATAACTCAACACACAGCCATTCATGTCTAAACCTGCTGGCAACAAAAGTGAGTACACCCCTAAGTGAAAATGTCCAAATTGGGACCAAAGTGTCAATATTTTGTATGGCCACCATTATTTTCCAGCACTGCCTTAACCCTCTTGGGCATGGAGTTCACCAGAGCTTCACAGGTTGCCACTGGAGTCTTCTTCCACTCCTCCATGACGACATCACAGAGCTGGTGGATGTTAGAGACTGTGCGCTCTTCCACCATGAATTTGAGGATTCCCCACAGATGCTCAAAAGGGTTTAGGTCGGGAGGCATGCTTGGCCAGTCCATCACCTTTACCCTCAACTTCTTTAGCAAGGCAGTGGTTGTTGTGGAGGTGTGTTTGGGGTTGTTATGTTGGAATACTGCCTGGCGGCCCAGGCTTTGAAGGGAGTAAATCATGCTCTGCTTTCGTATGTCACAGTACATGTTGGCATTCATGGTTCCCTCAATGAACTGTAGCTCCCCAGTGCCGGCAGCACTCATTCAGCTCCAGAACATGATACTCCCACCACCATGCTTGACTGTAGGAAAGACACACTTTTCTTTGCACTCCCCACCTGGTTGCCACCACACACGCTTGACACCATCTGAACCAAATACGTTTATCTGGGTCTCACAGTCCAGTAATCCATGTCCTTAGTCTGCTTGTCTTCTGCAAACTGTTTTCGCAGGCTTTTTTTGTGCATCATCTTTAGAAGAGACTTCCTTCTGGGAAGACAGCCAAACAGACCAATTTGATGCAGTGTGCAGCGTATGGTCTGAGCACTGACGGGCTGACCTCCCCACCCCTTCAACCTCTGCAGCAATGCTGGCAACACTCATATGTCGATTTCCAAAAGACAACCTCTGGATATGACGCTGAGCACGTGCACTCAACTTCTTTGGTCAAACATGGCGAGGCCTGTTCTGAGTGGAACCCATCCTGTTAAACCGATCTATGGTCTTGGCCACCATGCTGCAGCTCAGTTTCAGGGTCTTGGCAATCTTCTTATAGCCTAGGCCATCTTTATGTAGAGCAACAATTATTTTTTTCAGATCCTCAGAGAGTTATTTGCCATGAGGTGCTATGTGTCAGGGCTGTGCTCAGCCCTTCCTTCTCTGAGCTGGCCGCTCAGCTATTGGTTAATTGTCAGCTCCTATCTCTCCACAGTGTCTCACCTTTTGATGATTTCCTGCTCGTCAGTCATGCTTACTTAAGCCATCCAGCCCAGATGATCTCTGCCTTCACCTGGTCAACATCACAGAGATTCTCTCTTGCGTGCCTGTTAAAGACTTGCTTGGCTGATGTTCCTTCTGGCTCCAGATCCTGCTTGCTGTTCCACTACCCTGAATCCTGGCTTCCTGACTTTCTGGCTTGTCTGACTATCCATTCCAGTTACCGAACTTTGGCTATGTTTTGACTACCTTTGTTCTATTTACTTTAATTATTAAACAAGTGTGATCTAACTGTACTTCTTTCTCAGTCTGATTCATGGTTTCTGACACCATGTTGAACTTCCAGTGACTAGTATGAGAGAGTGAGAGCGATAACATCAAATTTAACACACCTGCTCCCCATTCACACCTGAGACCTTGTAACACTAACAAGTCACATGACACCGGGGAGGGAAAATGGCTAATTGGGCCCAATTTGGACATTTTCACTTAAGGGTACACTCACTTCTATTGCTAGCGGTTTAGACATTAATGGCTGTGTGTTGAGTTATTTTGAGGGAACATCAAATTGACACTGTTATACAAACTGTATAATCGCTACTTTACATTGTTGCAACATGTAATTTCTTCCGTGTTTTTTAACATGAAAAAAATAAAATATTTACAAAAATGTGAGGGGTATACTCACTTTTGTGAGATACTGTGTGTGTGTGTGTGTGTGTATATATATATATATATATATATATATATATATATATATACAGACAGTATATCATAATATCAATATTGGAATTCACATTGATTGTTGTATGAGGGAAGGTGGTGTTGATGGCTGTTGCGCTAGCATGACAAATGGCTTTTAGGGGATTGCACCCTAAAATATTTAATGAAATATTTTTTATAAATGTTTTTTGAGTGTTTTCTCTGGGGAGGTTTCACCACCATTTAAAATCCCATTCACTCTTCCTTTGGTTTATTTCTAACCATGGGAGTCCACAAAGTGGGGGCGGGAAGCAGTGGGCCCCACCTACCCTGCTGATAAAAGGTTATTTTCCTATTAATTCCTTACCTTTATATCTGTCTTACTAAAAACTGTGGCACCATGCACTGCAAGAAAATCTTCCTTTCCCCGGCACTGCACAGCAGAAGGTCAATCGCTACATCCCACACTAAGCACATATGGCCCACGCCTTGCTTCTGATTGGTTCTTGCTGGTTTTCAATCAGAAGCTGGAATTTGTACACAGTCTTGCTCTGAGACTGGATTTATTGACTTGTTGCTGTGCCGTTCCAGAAGAAGGAGAATATTGTTTTTCTGTTTTGTCTTATCATTTTTTAACCTAAAGCTGGCCATAAAAATAGAATTGTGGTCAGATGTGTTCAGATATGTATTAGTGATGACATTGCTTATGGCAAATAAATAAATATAAATATATACATTAAATTGATAGCCCAAAAACTGATCATCAAACTGATACAACTGGAAACAGTATCCACCCATAACTAACATACCAGTTTTGTCTGGGATGCCCCATAAAATAATTTCAAATCAAGGGCCTTTGTAGACTTCTAGCATTCTGTAAACTCTTTTTTTATACAATATATACACATCTCTTCAACAATGCTCAGTAGATGTATAAAACATTTCACAGCCTGTGGCGTGGATATTTAAGGTGACTCATTGAACAGCATGTACTGTACTTTAAGAAAAAAATACATTAAATAAAACTTCAATTAAATTTAATGGCACCAATAATGTTAACTAAATATTTGTTATGATGTAAAACTGTTCTTTTATTGCACACAAGTGGCTAAAATCAATAAAACTAAAAATGTGAATTTTAGAACCAAAAAGGATTTTATTTAATGCACAGGAGTGGTAAGAATTGTATTTCTAAAAGGGAAAACTGTTTGTAGTTCACCCAGTGTGTATGTAATTTAGTCTTGAGCTTATGTAAAGAAATGTATTTTAAATAAGCATTTTGTCCCTATTTTCAGCCGCTAAACCCTTGCAAAAGAAAATACACACTGCTTGCTAAATCTACAGCAGAGATAATTCATACTTTGCTGCATAGGCAGCTTATTACTGTACTTATTGATCAAAGCTAATTGTGCTCAAAATACAATGAGTATTATGGTGATTGAGGGCTTAATTTCATATAGTACTTTTCTCCCAGAGGGACCCAGCAAGGATATACCTACTGGTTCATGTACAACACTATATATAGCATTTTGCAAGCACATTTCATGCCCAGGATTATTTGCAATCTACTATTTAATGTGCCCAGTGCAAAAAGGAAGAACACTGCTGATAATGGAAGTGGACTAGGCTTACTTGTTTTTGAAAAAAAAATTGCACAGGAAAATATCACAGCTTTGCTAAAATAATAACTATAATTCACAACTTCCACAGAACATTTAACACATTAGGGTTAATTCACTAAGCTGTAACAAATGAGCTTTTTGTCTTTTTCAGCAATGTGACTGCTATTCTTTGTTCTTATTGGCTCTTTTTGTCAAAAATAGAGGTTCTAGTTATATACAATGATTATTACATCTTAGTGACTTGAGCCAAGAACTGCTTGCTCAATAAGAAAGGAAAATAGAAAAAAGTGACTGCACAGGTGAAAAATGTTTAAACAATCATATACAATTGAATATTCAAAAAGATAGCAGCTGGCAATCACACAGCAGAACACTCATGTAAAAACAATATAAACTAAAGATTGCCAAGCTAAAAATATGGTGAGTATATATATATATGTAGCGCCGACACTTTTTCAAAGTGGGCGCTATTCTTGTAAATTTAGTTTTTTCCAGAACTGTAACTGAGTTTTGGGGTTAATTGTTCTAGGTCATTAATTTGGCATCAGTTTGGCTGGGCTGTACTAGAGTTCTGCCTGGCCATAGGTGAGGTGAGCACCTGTGACCGGCTGAGAACGCAGTCTGGTTGGACGCATTGGGTACCAATCTTTTCCCGGAGCCAATCAGTGGGTGCGTCTGGCCCCACTGTGTATTCCGGGAAGGGGTACTTTTTTTTTTTTAATTGTTTATTTATATCAGGAAATGGGTCCACATGGACCAGTAGGTTACATACTTTCCACATAACATACAAAGTAAAAGCCAAAACTGATTATACAACATCAAGTCTCTGCTAACAGTATCAACAAGAACAATAAACACCATGTTGTGGAGTTGTGAAATATTGCCGTCTTGTGGGCTCACTTCCTAGCTTTCTTTTAATTATGTAAGTACCTACATTTATACAGCCCCCAATATGTGGGGGAGGGTGGAGTTAAAGAGTAGGAAAAACAGATGGGAAAAAAGAAGAAAGGGGGAGTATCGAGTAGGGGGGTTTGAGGGAGAGTGGTGGGGGGGATGCGGTAGGGGGGGAGGGGGGGGGAGGGGGGAGGGGGAACAGTGTGTGTCCCCCGATCATGGAGTGTCAGTAGGTCTGATCAGAATTGTAGCTGCGGGACTTGTGTCTATGTCCACATGACTCAACACAGTGCTGCCACTACACGCGATATTATGTGTCTGTGTCAGATCCTCTCAGGACCTGCCCCTCAGCTGAGTATATAAACATATTCCATCCCTGCCAGGGGAATGTCTCCTCCTGAATGTCTCCTCTCTGTTTTGCGCTGTGAGGATAAGGTCCTCCATTTTTCTGATGTCCCCCACCTTTTGGAGCCAGAGATCAATGGTCGGCGGGAGGGCCGATTTCCATTGGAGTGGTATGCAGGCCTTTGCTGCGTCAAGTAGGTGGCGGATCACTGACTTCTTGTATTTCCTATCAGGGATATTGGAGGCATGTAAGAGGAAGAACGCTGGGTCATCTGTGATGACCCGCTCAGTAAATTGTTGTATTGTCTCGCGCACTACTTTCCAGAAGTGTGTTGGGAAGGGGTACTTAAGGTGCTGAAGTCACGTGTTAGGGTCGGTCTGACTCTCCTTGTTGGTTCTGGTCTGGACCAGCCCTGTGAGGGGTCTTGGTCCAGGAGCGCCTGCTGACCCCGTAAGCCTGGTCATCCTGACCAGTCCCAGAGCCCTCATAGTCTGGGGTGGGGATCCATCCGTTTCCGAGCCTCGGAACTGGCTAGTTCGAGGCGCAGTAACTGAAGGAGGATTCTGAAGTGTCCAGGTGTTCTCTCAGGATTGGAGAGGCACAGCAACTCGACAAGTGACCAGGGGAGGACTCTTCGTTGGAGGGCCACGCACAAGGCTGGCTGCTCAGTAAGAGTCTGGGAGCTAAGATGTATGGACACTAGTTGAATCCGCATTTCATACGGTATCGCCAGATCATCTGAAAGATACAGGTACCATAGGAAAAGTTCCTAACCCATCCTTCGGTTACCACCAAGTCTGTGGCAGAGACTTTTATACGTTCACTTAAAGTTTCACTACCAGCTCTGTGGCAAAGGCCTTGCTAAATTTCGAATCACTTGTTGGCTGCTAGATCTACAAACAAGGGTTTATCCAACAGAGAAGTGTCCAGTTGCGAGTGGCTACTCCCTGGATCATCTAGAGAGACATTTATCTGAGTGTCAGCAGTTCTAAAGTGCCTGAGCTTTATCACCCATGCCCTCTATTGCCAACTGAGAGACTGTGTTGTGTTTCAATGTTTTTTTACAAATAAAAATCCTCAAAAGGACTTTGAGTGTCAGTCTCAGCAATTACTGGGTACTAACCCTGGGAACCCCTATACAACAAATAACGAGCTACAAGGAGGAGGTAATCGGTAAGCCCAGAAATTCATAGCTGCCCCGCAGGGGGTTATTGGTGCTACATATATATATATATATATATATATATATATATATATATATATATATTTCTATATGTAATAATAAGTCTACAAAGGAATCCAAAATCGCAAAGATCAGTCCATTTAGAAATCCAAAATGAGTGAAAATATCCTTGGTGTTCGTATCTCAACAGTATTATATGATTAAACACCCAGAGTCCACCTTCCACTGTGAAAAGAAAAAAGGCTGTGCCCTTTCCAGATAACTAGACTCCACGTTATAGGAGCCTAGTAAAGAGTGGATTAATACAAAACATAGGATCTGTCGTCTGGATGAAGACAAGATGGTCTGGATACCAATTCCACTGGCTGCTCTCTTTGCAAGGAGCTTGGTGGGGCATGGGTTCATACCATACCTAGGATCCGTCCTCAGGGTATAAACAGGATGATGGGGATACCATTTCCACTGCTTCTTCTCTCTATGTAGTACTCACAATGAGGTGTAAAAAAGAGAGGAGGAGAAGAACACCAACATAGTATAAAACTGTGGTGGTTTATTGAAGAAATATCATAGCACAAATCCAATCAGACATATATAAAAAGTTCCTTAATAAAAACAATCTTCAGATCGCGTGTAGACTAGCGTGGTAAAGCTGAGCATAGACTCCACCCTACTAGTCTAGTCATAACTGACGTCATCAGGGGTGTGGAATCCATGCCAGCATTGAGGGGAGATCATGGGGGAAAATTTGTGGATCCTAAGAGGGGTCCTATACCACCTGGATAAGATTTTATAACTGTTTTCTTCTGTCAAGACATTGATTAAGCCGTTGTGGATATACGTGTAAATCTTTTCCCAGTCGTGGTCTGAGAGCTCTATGGATAACTCTTGTTCCCATCTGCAGATAGCTATATTTGATTTGGGGTCATGGTCATCGAGCAGAATGGCGTATATATCTGAGATTATGTCTCTTTGCATATTCTTTTTTTTAAGCAAATGGATTTGAAGGGTGTGTGTTGTTGGGACCATTCAGGGAGACATTGGGGTGTACTTAGGAAGTGTCTAATTTGAGTGTATGCCCAAAACGGGAAAGACAGATTTGTAGACTGGGATAATAGTGCGGGTAGGGATAAGAGGCTACCTCTTTCAAAGAAGTGTTCTGCCGGACAGTGGGGTGAGGCCAACTGTCTGAAAGAAAGAAGTCTGACATACCTGACAGAAAATCTGGGTTATGATGAATGGGGGTGAGGGGGCATGGGGAGGATGAGACCTTATATCTATGGTAAGCTGCTTAGAAAGCTAGTAGTGTAGTGCCTATTAGGTGATAGGTTTTG
Organism: Lithobates sylvaticus; assembly: GCA_028564925.1. NCBI lineage: Eukaryota > Metazoa > Chordata > Amphibia > Anura > Ranidae > Lithobates > Lithobates sylvaticus. The sequence goes on from CM053029.1 coordinate 430,404,943, forward strand.
CAAGAGGGAGGGATGTGGTCAGTGGCTATGCATTTTAGGTAAGTTGCCATAGAACATGCATTTTGATGAAAGTGTTCTTTAATGCATCGTAACTAAACTGCACATAAAGTGCACAGGTGTGAATAGGGCCCTAAACACATGTAATATGCTTTTAAAAACATCTGTAAAACACCTGAGAAAATCACCAGGAATATTCCCTGCTCTAGTGTGAATGCAGGCTCATCAGGCCAAACTGTAGCAGATAAAAGTAATTTATTGTTAGGATTCACATACATTTTGAAGTATGAGTAAATATTAGCTAGCAAAAAAAGGATAGGGAGGACGTGAGAATAGACGTACATAGCAGAAGATTAAATGAGACAGGCTACTCACAGCATAATAGCAAGTCAAGTAATAATACATTGACAATGAATGCATCTAAAAAACATAATAAAGACAATACAAAAACATAAAACACTATAGATGGCGTGTAATAGAAAGTAAAATAAAAAGAGGAAATCCATCAGCTGTCTTCAAAACACTTAAAATGTTCAGACTGTACAGACTGAAATGGGCTTCAGCCTAACTGGATAATTTTATGTATTGTTCCTATAACAATAACATTTACTTAAATGGTAACAACTTAGCTACAGCATAAGCTAGTAGATGCATTTAACCTTGACATTAAAAAGACAATTTAACACATTTACACACAAAATGAGGTTGAAAATCGGGGGAATGTAGCGGACTAGAAAGATAGAAATTGTATATCAAATGTCATGACAAACGTAGACTAGATCATTAAAAATGACATTTCTAAATGGAAGCTACAGGAAGCACAGAATTATCAGCACCCAGATTACACTTCTTTGTGAAGTGTGAGTCTTAGTCATTCGTAGCTTTTCCGCACGTCTACAGTGGACCATTTCTGGTTCTTAATATATTCAAAACTGTCAATTATAAAAATTGTAATAAAATGCAGTAGTGACATTAACAATCTTAGCAACAGAAATGTAAATAGTGACATTTTGTCATCATTACGATTTTTGTTTTCATAGCCATGTTGAAGTTATTGCATTTAATATGGCACAAAATGTAAAAAAAAAAGTAAAATAAGCATGAAGTGTACTTGTATTTAGCTGTGTAATTAAAGCTTATTTCCGGCTTGGCCAAAACAATTCAAAATGTGGTCCCTTAGCAGCTTGTAAAAGCAAAACAGCAGCTGCAGCTTCTATACTCATGTGTTCTCTGACGCTATCCTGAGGAGACTCACCCACTCACCAATCCAGCACTGCTCCTCTTCTGGGTTTATGACACCCAGCATCATTCAACTGACTTCCTGTGAGATCAGGATGTCAAGGCCTCAGCTCCCACTGCAGGCTTACAGGAGAATGCCGCAGAGAGTGACATGGAGCTGCTCTTTGCAAAATTTTGAATTTTCCTTCTTTTCCTTTTTTTTAGCCAATGTGACAGAAGCACTGTCTGACGCTGTGAACATGCAATACGTTAGATATTTTAGAACAGTCAGGTGGATGTATAAAGTGACACTTTTAAGAATCTGACATGCCTTCACATGACAAATATCAGTGCAGGAGACAGATGTACCTGTTGTAAACAAGTACATGTATCTGGGGCATGAAACAGTGTTGTCAACCTACCAGATTGAAATTTACTGACACAACACCCAAAACTGGCACAGCCAAGTTTTTACTGGCATTTCCAAAAGTTACAAAATTACATATTTAAGTGTGCATTTCAGTATTTAGGCTACAAACAAGTAACAAATGCAATTAGCAATGTAACTTAAGGTAGATATTAAGGCAAAAAAAATATTACTTATTTTATTTTTGATATAGTAAGTAAGTAGTTCAGGGACAGGACTCAGAAGGGCAAGAAATTAGAATGGGCAGGCGCACACACACACACACACACTCTCACAGTGATGCTGACAGCAGTGTACAGCAGCATGGATGATGACACCTCAACGACATGACACGTCCCCTCCTGAGTGACAATCTCTCTCCACACCAGGGGGTCCCTTTAGTCCACTCCAGTCCAAACAGCACTGACAGTCCCGTTCCCAGCTTGCCTTGCCCAAGCTGCTCAGCTCCCTTGCACCATGACATCATACGACAGGCTTAGGCACCGCCTCCACCAGATCCACCACCCCTGCTGGTGCTGCCCAAAAACACTGTGTCCATAAGTGTCACAGCCATACTGATGGTTGGCAACACTGATGTGGAGGGGCACTGAGGCTGGAGTGTCCATACAGCTGCACAGCAGTGGGGAGTTTTGTATTTGGATGGGCAGTGATACTAAACACACACTGTTTCATTTACATTGTCCCTTCTCTTTCTGTACATGCATGAAGGCACTGTAATTATTTAATTATAAAAACATCTAAGTACCCTTTTCCTAATTGATATACAGCTGTCATATGACCCAGCTCTCTCCTAGCCTGTCTGTAGGGAAACATAAGCTGGGTGAGCTTCTAGTCCTCTGCTGCTGGTTAGTTCAAAATAAAAAAGACCAGCCTTTGGAATACAGAGTAAAACAAAATAATTAATAACGCCGGGGTGCCCTGTAGCTGAAGCCCGAGGTACCTCTATGCACCGCGGTGCGCCTGCGCCATTGACATGACGTGCCCACACGAGTGGTAGGCGTGACGTACTAACGTCACACGCCACTCGTATTTAAGGCTGGAACAATCCGATAGACAGTGCGTTGCTGCCGTCCTGAAACACAGTTGTGGACACCTGGATACCCGCAAGGTAGGGTAATCCCACTACACTTGAAACCAGGGGAACACTCAGTCTCCCCCAGTGGAAACTTGGATCCCTGGAGAAGTCTCCGGATGTTCCCCATCCCTGATACTTTTACCACTTGGTGGCCTTTGGGGGATTGTCAACACATCCCCTTTTCAACCACACAATGGATTTATATAGGTCTCCTTTCTACCTTTCTCTACAGTGCCCCAGTGTGTTGCACCTACTTGGTGGCGACCATCAGTCCACCTTCATCCACAGTTGCCATTGCTGAGACACTTGTGTGGAACAGTGGGGGCTCACTACTCATCCTATTAGTCCAGAGCAGGACATAGGGTGCTCTCTCATTGCACTGCTGCTGTCGCTGACCATACGGCAGAACCTCTCACTGACTGCGATCCTGGTGGTTGAGTCTCACAACACCTGCCATTCCTTTGTTGCTACAAATGATCTTCTGTTGTGTATGTATCCCTCACCACATGCTATGACCAATATGTCTCCTTTCTAGAATACTGTTATACTTCTATAACAGTTCCCTGATGAAGGGACGTAGTCTGTCTCGAATTGTGTTCGGCTTTTTTGGACCATTGAATGGAATCTACCACACTCATATATATACATTCTTTTAACCTCTATTGGTGATGTTGTACACCACTTTTTACCTGTTTTGTATGATAAAAGTTGATATTTTTTATAATATCTGTCGATTGTTTGCCCAAAAAGTCCCAAAAGTACCGGGGGGTACTTTTTGTTCTATATATATTTGAAATAACATTTTATTATTTTTTGGCAATAACATGGTATGGGAAGATTTCTGCCAGTCACAGGCTGTGCCACACCCCTCCAGCCTGTGTTTTAGAATAAGAGGGAGGTAAAGCTTCCATCAATCAAGATGTAAACCCCACCCCCAGTGTGTTTAGCTGTTTAGTGGGCATTGAGGAAGAGTGAGGGAGTGGGCTGTCATTTACCACTGTGTATACGCCCACATGTGCGACTCTATAGTCACATGGGCTGCTCAGATGTGATAGGGAGGAAATGCTCAGCATAGAAACTCATTGAAGCATGTGCATAGTTCCACAGCTGCAAAATTTCTAGCTGAATTAGGGACAAGAACAGAAGGTGGAGATAGAGAACAGCAGGATCTACCAGTTTTTTTGCAGAATACAGAAAACAAATCGCAAAGTGACTGAGTGCGTATGAACAGCGTCTGATACAGTATTATTTATTAATCGTTTTTTATGATGTGGGTTTAGTGACATTTTAATGAGTATTCAGAGAAACTAGTTGTCCACCAGATCTTTTCCTCTTGTGATTGACAGTGGGCAGGGAGTGGATTCTTAGCCAATTGACAGCCTGCTATCTAATCTGCCTACTGCTTACTGTAAACACAAGGAAATTGTGGATCAGATGGGGAAACAGTGTATCAGCTTCCCCATCACGATCTGCACACTGAGCCTCACTGGTTGTTAGGAGGCATTCAGATGTGAAGCCTCTCTGCTACACAGCATACAGAGACAGGCACTCTGGCTGTCTCTATACGATACATCAACCTTTAGCTGTTTAGAAGTAATGAGATTTAATACAAAAAATTGTAATATAATGCACTTGAGAGTAAAAAAAAATATGAATGCAAGTTAAAGGGGTGTTCTGGCCAAGAATTTCTTTTTTAAAAGTCAGCAGCTACAAAAACTGTAGCTGCTGAATTTTAATAAGGACACTTACCTATCCAGCAATCTCACGATGTCGGCTGCCCCGAGGCCGATCCGTTCATCAGATCGGCTGCCGGCGCCTTCATCTTAACCAAGGGAAACAGGCAGTGGAGCCTTGCGGCTTCACTGCCCAATTCCTACTGCGCATGCGCGAGTCATGCGGCGCTATGTGAATGGCCCCATTGTTTTCTGGGACACACACATGTCCCAGAAGGGGCCACTCACCGAAGAGGAGGAACCGCGGAGCAGCAGCGTTTTCAGGTAAGTTAAAAAAATATATATATATATATTTTTTTTTTAAGATTATTAATGCATTTTTTTTTGTTGGGGGGTGGCCCTCTACTTTAAGATAAGGGGAGAACCTCTGGGGAATTTGAGGTAAGAAAAGGATCTGAAGATGCTAGGAGATCACAGACACAGCAATAACATACAATGCCAAGTCACAGGAAGCAAGGCCAGCAGACTATTATCTTGTATTGATGACCTGTCATAAAAATGCTAGTTGTCTGGCATTTGTGCCTATGCCATGTCTTAAATTATTCTTCTATTCTTCAATCACTAGTTTAGTATAAAGATTAAAAATTCAGAGACTTTCACAAACTTTTGTTTCCTGAATGCTTCCTCTTTATATCTTTATGCACCTAAGTTCAGTGCTGTGGCAGATAAGGCCATCCAGTGCTCAGGAAGCGAATACCTTCTGTATGTGCTGCATTAGTGGACATTGGCAGTGTAATGCAACATAAAATGCATTTTTTTTGGGGGGGGGTGGCCCTCTACTTTAAGATAAGGGGAGAACCTCTGGGGAAATTGAGGTAAGAAAGGGATCTGGAGATGCTAGGAGATCACAGACACAGCAATAACATACAATGCCAAGTCACAGGAAGCAAGGCCAGCAGACTATTATCATGTATTAAAGAGGAGGTAAACTCCCTCTGTTTACATTTAACTATAGGTAAGCCTATAATAAGGCTTACCTATAGGTCGTGAAAGTATCTCCTAAACCTATACAGTTTAGGAGATATTTACATTGCATGCAGCCAGTGACATTACTAGCGCATGCGCTCTGTAGAAACAGCCCATGGGTGGTGTTCCTTCTGAGCCCGTGCCTTCATTGGTGGCTCCTGCGCATTCGTGGGAGTGACGTCATCGTGGATCCAGCCAATCACAGTGCAGGAGCCCACGAACACCGAAGAAACTCCGGGTAAAATGTCAACCGCCCCAGCGGTGTACTGGGAAACGCTGCAACAGCTTCGTTCTAAGGTAAGTATTTCATAATAAGCTAGTATGTGATGCATACTAGCTCATTATGCCTTTGTCTCGCAGGATTTATTTTTTCTCTTTTTTTTCTGAGGTTTACAACCTCTTTAAAAAGCGTATTTACTCAAGAGATAAAACTATAATTCTAACTCTTTAACTTTGGACTGGTAACATCTTGGGTATGCGATCCAGTTTTGGTCACCAGTCCTCAGGAAGGATGTGCTTCAGCTGGGATGAGTCCAGAGTAGGGAAACAATGCTAATAAGGGGGCTGGAGGACATCAGTTATGAGATAACTACAGGAATTAAATTATTGTTAGCTGTATAGTTTAAATGAGAGACAGCTATGTTTTAAAGAGAGATACTTTGAAAATAATTTGTCATGTATTAAATGGTCTTTGTAAAGCAAAAGGCACTGTAAAACTCTGATAATGCAGTAGTTTATAACACTTATAATTTTTTTTTTTTTTTTTTTTTTTTATCAGAAACCATTATAATTTCTCCTTTAGTAAATCAAGCTCAATAAATATGGGGTGCTTGACTCTACCTGGTGCTTACTTCATTTTTTTTCCCCAGGAAACTTGTCATAAGAGAAATATATAGGCTGGTATTGATGACCTGTCATAAAAATGCTAGTTGTCTGGCATTTGTGCCTATGCCATGTCTTAAATTATTCTTCTATTCTTCAATCACTAGTCTGCACGTATAAAGATTAAAAATTCAGAGACTTTCACAAACTTTTGTTTCCTGAATGCTTCCTCTTTATATCTTTATGCACCTAAGTTCAGTGCTGTGGCAGATAAGGTCATCCAGTGCTCAGGAAGCGAATACCTTCTGTATGTGCTGCATTAGTGGACATTGGCAGTGTAATGCAACATAAAAGAGTTGATATACATATACACTGCCACTGGCCACACATGAAGTGTGATGGAGTTAATAAACAGTGCCATTGGCTACTAATACTGGTCACTACTGTAATAGTGGCCAGTGGCAGTGTTTTTTATTTCCTCCATGCTGCATTAATAGCCAGTGCCACTGTTTATTAACCCCTTCATAACACAGCATGAAGGGGTTAATAAACATGGCTACTGGCCACTAATGCAGCAATGATCAGTGGCAGTGTTGTTTAACTCATTCATGCTGTATTACTGGCCAGTGACAGTTTTAATGAATCCCTTCACCCTCCCTTCACCCTCCCCCACAACCACCTTTAGTATAGTGTGTTTGTTATTATCATGAGTGTGTCCCTTTGTATACTTACAGTTGTTAATGAATAATGTAGTATGTGTGTGTGTGTTTTTTTTAAACCATAAACCTCCACAGGCTAAAAATTGCATTATACAAATGAACATTTATGATGAGCTTTTTCAACCTATTTATAGTGATGAACATCAGAATTTCCTATCTCCTCTTAAACTTATTTATAGAACAGTGTGATCACACTTGGTAATTCAGCACCAGATGTCATCAGAAATATTTTTTTTTGGATCAAAACAGTTCACAAATTCATTCAGTACTTTTCTAAATGTATCTGAAATCTTTAAGCTCGCTTCATTCATATACTGTATAGAGTATGAATGAAAACAGGCCCTAAAATCTGTATGAAAATGTTTCTTTTAACGCTCTTTAAATATTTTAAAACATCATGTTTTGCCCAGTAAAATATATTTTGTTCCTTGCGATAATGTGACCTTTTTAAATGGAAAATAATGGGCCTGAAGTCAAGAGATAAAGAGGGATTTTGATGGGGGAAATGACACTAGATCATCATATTGTACATTCATTCTGTCACTGCTGAGTTATTAGCAGTTGAAAAATCAATGTTTTGGTGACTTCTGAGCCCATGATAGAAACCTACCTAGATGTGGGAGTTCTGGACACTTCTCTAAACAAGAAAACAACAATTAAAAACTCACACTGAATTTATTATATTATTTAAAAATTATTCCAAACTGTACCAGACTCAGGAAAAATATTGAGCTTTTTTAAATAACTAGTGAACATTAAATTGCTGTATCCTTGGGGATAGCTGCGATTACTATATACTTCCAATAATTTTGCCGATTTTTTTTCTTTAGTTTTTATCAACTGATCAAATAAACCACAGACTGAATGGTACTGTACACTTCTCACCACAGCATCAAACTAATTGCTATAATTATACACAGTTTTAGATTCGGCTCACTTTAGAAAATTATAGTCCAGTTTTCCACCTTGCCTGTCAAAATGACTTTCCTTTAGCTTATGCGAGATCAATGTTGCCAGGGAGAAGAGAGTTATGAAAGTGCAACCCATTACATTCCTGTTCTACAGTTAACACTCCATGTTGTTTTAATAGGAATGTTTAATGGACAGTGAGCAATGGGTGATGACTCTGGAAGGGGTTTCCTTTTTTTCCAAGTTTGCTGCCATAATTCGGATCAGATCACAGAGATGACTGTGATCTGCAATGACAAGGAAGCTACATTGAATGATTATCGCAGCTTAATGTTGTGGGGATCTTTCAAGCTGGAGGCACTCCCTGACTGTCTGGAACTTCGGCTGTAAAGTTTACACCAGGGGGATGATTTGCTAAAAGCAGATGGACTGTTAACTTTGCAAAGAGAGGTGCACTTCTTCCCAGAGCTTAGTGAATGAGGTGAAGCTCTGCTGAAAAATGTTTTTATTGTTTAATTTCTTTGCACGTGATTTATTTATTTAAGGTCAACATTTTCTTACCCTTTTCTTAAAGAATGTTAAAGTTAATTTGTAGGTAATTTAACATTTGAAAATAGTTATTATTTTGAATACAGTATTTATTGCTGCTGTGTAAAGTCCGTTCTAAGAATCTGATCAGCGGTGTACTTAAAAATACATCAAAATATCAGGTGCAGTATTTTTTTCTTGATTCTTGGGCAAGCGCAAAACTGAGTAGGAGATTGAAGGTGTATTCCCTCTGCTTAAAACTGAAGACTATTTTATCAAAATAATTAATGAAACTGACAACCATAGAACTGTTCTAAAATAAATGAAAACATTTTTTGAAGAAAAATCATTAAAAAAAAAAAAGTATTGTTTTTAAATGCTGAATACTTCAGATCACATAGGTTTGGGTGGATATAGATGCATTTTATCCGCAAGATAAAATAGCGGATCCTTATCCTGTCTGTTTATGTTCCTTAGCGTTTATAAATATTACCTCAAGATTCGCCTTAAAGATGGTACATGTTCTGAAATCTTTAATGAGGTTCTTAACAGGAGGGATAGACTTATTAAGAATAGACAAATATCAGCTGCAAAGGCTTACAGTTTTTAGCCATTTTTATTAAAAGAGAAGTCATTAATTTGCATAGTGTTTTGAAAGACAGCTATTGATATTTTTATATGCAAATTTACCCACAGGAAGAAAAGCAGCTGATAGGGGTTCTATTAGGGGTTAGAATTGTCACTGCAGTTGTTCATTTTTAATCTAGCTGTTATCATATTATATATATATATATATATATATATATATATATATATATATATATATATATATATATATAAATAAAAATCAGCAACTCTGCGTTTCAAACAAGGTAGCTGTTAAAATTGGATAAACCACCCAGACTACATTCAAGGTTCATAAAGTAAAGTATTTGTGCAATGAAAGGCATTATTTCTTAGAAAAGCAGAATTTATATTGGGTACCTGTCAAGACTAGGACTATTCCCATCTTTTTTGGTCTTAGTGCTTTAACCTGTTGAGAACACTATGCTACATATGCCCAAAAAAAAAAAAAAAAAAAAGCCACCAACATATATAGGACATGTGTAGCATGTCCAGTCCTTATGCTCCTCTGTCATGCCCCTGTGATTATGTACAGCAGCTCCACCAGCCGCTGCTGTAAAAAAAACAAAAAGCAAAGAACCATGTGACTCATTGTTTTTCAACACTGTTCAGATGCAAAACAGAGAGATAAAAAGTAAAATTTTTACTTTTGTATCTATCCTGTTCCATACATCAGCAAAGGGATGAGATTCAATTTGCAGATGGCGTCAGTTAAAGCAACCTGACAGGTAGAAAATATGTTTTTCTGTTAATAAAATTTGTTATGCAACCCCCTAACAACTGTTAGTTCACCATAATCAGCCCCAATTAATTCCTCCTCCCCCCTTCTCTCAACTATGATTTTCGTGCGGTTTTGTTTTCCATTTTATTGATCAGTAAAGTATAACTAAAGTCAAAAAAATTTCAGTGGAGAGTGACTGAAACACCTGTCAGGTTTTTATTGCTGTGTAGTCCCTTTTAGGGAGATTGACCCTGTCTGTTAGTCCTGTTTACCATTATCACCGAAAGTAAAAGATTGGATTGTCCCCAGAATAGGAATGGTGGGGATTTCTTCCAAAGGGGACACTAGTTCTGGTGACCCTGGTGCCAGTCAGGAATTCCTCCAGTTTAGAGGGATTTTCTCTTACTTCTGGTTGTGGCTATGGGACAAGAAGTGAAATCTCCCCAATGAGACACAGCTGGCAAAAATAATCCTTACTGGGGGTTACAACTTTCTATTACTCTATCCAAAAATTAAAAAAAATGCCTTTAGTTCTATTTTAGTTGTAACTTTCTTTCATTTCTATTTGTTTTGTTTGTTAATTTTCTAGTGTAAAATAAAAAAAAAAACACAAAATTGAAAAAAAAAACTTTTATTAGTTTGTAAATATAAAAAAAATATATTTTGGGGAATCTACTGCAGTTGCTGTCTTTGCCTGGATCATCTACCCTATGAAGGGACCTGCCTATTTGACCATCTGTTAACTCAGTGGTCCAGTCCTTAAGGCAGTGTTTCTCAACTCCAGTCCTCAAGATGAAACAGCTGTGGAAATTACTAAGGCAGTGAAACTGATCCAATCAACTGTGCAAAATAATGGATAGCCTGAAAACAAGACCTGTTGGGGCGCCTCGAGGACTGGAGTTGAGAAACACTGCCTTAAGGTGAGCAGAGCGATTGCTCTGAAGGTGGAGGGTCTGTCTCAATTATCTTCCTTGAATTGTGCGATTGTCACGTGGAATCCTCTTGGTGCTTGGTGGGACTTTTAGTCCTCTTCTCCTCTCTAGTTGAACTTTTTTGTGATTGCTTTTTTTAATACTGCATTTATTGTCGTTTTTTTAATTTACCTTTTCTTGCGCTGCACCTTACCTTATGCATTTTACTTGTATTATGTGATGATCTTTTTGTGCTAGCTGCATTGGTTTTTAGGTTATTTAGGAATTATTTTTTGAGTTGATTGCTTTATTTGTATTTACTTATGGAACAAAGATCAGCAAGGTTTAGAGTAGCTGCCATTCTGGGTTGATTTGGAGTGTCTTTAATGGGGCTGTGTTGTTCCATTGGACGGAGTGAGCCTGGGTCGTAGGGTTTCCATAGGAATTAGTATTGAGTGAACATAGAAAGGCCTCTGTCTCAAAAGGAGACTTGAAAGTAAGTTATTCCCTATTAGGCAAACAGAGAAGCTACACAGTTGGATAGGCTAAGATGAACTGATATACTTTTTGAACAGTGTGGAGCAGATTTGCATCTAATTAACAGATCCAGAGTATTCTGTGAAAAATACGATTTTTCGACCATCGATTATTAGTGAGCTTATATTTTGATAGCATTGTAGGATGGCTAACTTACCTGCGTTGCCCTTTCTTTAGAAGGAGTGCCCAAACAGTGGGCCTTTTCTGCAATGCAGGGAGAGCTAAGCTCTAGAGCTTCAGGTATACATGTGTGACAAATGTCAATGAGGAAGCTCACCTTATAAGATTTAGGAAGACCAATTACCCTCAAGTTACAGTGCCTTGAGCAGTTCTCCAAGTCCTCCACTTTCTCCATCAAAGTTTGTCCAGCATTAAAGTTTTATCCAGCAATAAAATATTGCTGGATAGTGATATTAACTTGCAGGAGATCTTTTAATGATGGCTATGTTTTGACTATGTTTTTTAATTATTTATTATTAAACAAGTGTGATTTAATTGTACTTCTGTCTCAGTCTGATTCATGGTTTCTGACAGTGAGAGGGACAGACCTCAGAGAAATCAATAATAGAGTACAGAGGAGCAGAGGATGCCATGAGAGGAACCCAAGGGTACAGAAGAGAAAATAGACTGAGAAATATTGCAGGAACTGTGAAAGGTTAAGGGTAGCTACTAAGAAAAATACTGAGTAGAACTGGGAAAGGAAATATTTGCTACTGAGAAGATATGGAATAGAGCACAAGTGACTAGGAAAATAGAGCTAAAAAGAGAAAATGGTAAAAAAGTAAAAAGCATGGCTGTCAATTTATATGATGGAAAGCAGCACACAGCAAACCAGAAGTGAGGTGGTTAGAGAAAATCTGGCAAGAAGATAAAAACAGAAGTGGCCAAGCAGCAAGAAAAAAAAAGCAGCCACAATCGCAGAGTATAGAGACAATACTTGGCAAAAAAAAGCTTTAACAAAATACTGTGCGGTTGTCTTACCACATAAAGAAATCCCCACTCAGCATAGTACAATATTACTGCTGTATTTTTAAGACAATGCACATTTCTTTTCAAATGTTTTATTGTTACCTTCTACCAATAAAAACATTTTAGTGGCTACAAGGTACTCCATAATTGTAAGAAATAAGAGATTTGCAGAAGACTATACGCACATTAGTCTTATTTACTCCAAAGCCACAGCATAAGAGAGAGTTAAAGAGAAAGACTCTCATAAAATAATAGCATAAAAGAAAGTGGCCTGAATGCTATTCAGTTCTTTCCAGACCTATAGAATTCATATAAAAGATTGTTCTGAAAGTGGTGGCAAGCACTATAAAAAGCTTCAACAATACAAAGAAACACGAAAAAGTAATATAAGGAATCTCAGCACTATTGAGAGATTTCCCCCAACAAAGTATTATACTGGGACCATTTAATAACTTTACAAGCCTGCAGGAATAAACTTCTGACATACCACAATACACAGCAATGATTTATATATTTTTTAAATGTTCTCAGTCATCTGCAGATAAGAAGACGCTCTGTTTCCCCTTCCCCAGTGATCCGACTGCAATGTTATATATTTGTTGTAAGTCAGGGGTGTTAGAGGCTGCAGAAGGGGCTGCTCTGTGTCAGATATTTGTAAACACAGTGAAGAACTGAACAGGCACCATCATTTACATGGCTGTGTCATCTGAGACAATTCAATTTATTTACTAAAGGCAAATAGGATGTTCACATTGCTCAAGTTGTGCATAGTATATGCATATCTATCAAGCTGTACTTTGCAAGTGGATTTTCCCTAGAGCTTAATGAATGTGGTGACATTTCAATTTGAAAAGATTACCCAATCATGTGCAAGGAAGAGAAAAACAAAATTTTTACTTGGATGATGGAAGTCAGCAGTGCTTCACCTCAGTTGCAAAAGCTGTGGGGAAACTTCTATTGCAAAATGAACAGCCTTTTTGCCTTTAGTAAATTAGCTTCATTATTCTATTACAGGAAACAGATGCTGACCCTGAATGATGACATTCTCTTGAAGATAAAGTCATATGAAGGAAGTGTCAGGAAGAGTGCTCTAGTTTCTGTAAAACTGGAGACAGTTTTTAGATAGAGTGGGAAGTTGGATGGGGAGCTTCTATTGGTGCGTGAAGTTATAAGCAAATCCATCTCAATTATTCTCAAAGCCCAAATCCTGAGAAATTTGAAAATACTCCCTTGCATTGGGGCTGTGCCCACACTGCAAGGGTTAACTACTTGTTTAGTCTAGGTTACAGGAGAAGAACTTTTACTTACCTGAACCTCTACTCCCCTGGGAGATGGCGCTACCCCATGCTCCAGCAGTTGGCTGTCCCTCAGAGTTCTCAAGTCCAATGCAGGTCTATGATGACTAGTCTTAGTGACATCAGGACCTTAGACTATTGGAGCATGATGAAGACCCTACAGGGACGGTTCTAGTAGCATGGAGGAGTGTAGGAATGGGTAAGTAGATCCTATTTTCTATGTCCCCTAGACCCAAATGAGCAAATTACCCTTGCAGTGTGGGTACAGCTTCACTGCAAGGGATCAGTTCAGAAAAGTTTATTTTCTACAGAGAATGAGTCACCAGTAGGCATATGTTATAATCTAAATCTGGATTCTTACATTTTTATAATAGTCCAGTCTAACTTCTTAGATATTGCTTGATTTTTTACTATTTGCTTGTATTCTAGTGATATCAAAGCAGAAGTTTCCCGCCTTAGCTTTGTGCTGAGTAAGAACACTCCAAAAACTGTGATAAAAAAATAAGGTGCTGTCAAGATTAAAAAAAAAAAAGCTAAAAGGCTTTGTTAATTGTCAGGTTTACCCTTCTAGACAGAGTGTGATTATCAGCCCTAAGCTTAGGCAGGAGAAAGGTCATCCAGAGTTGGCATTTCTGCTCTGACAAGAAGAAAAGTGAACAACATATATACCTATTCCTGAGAGTCAAGTCTGCTCTATTATATTAACCTAAATGTGGAGTTTCGAGTATTTAATTTATTGTCATATTTGACCAAAAGCGGTTACTGATATCATAAATCTGAGTCCAAATCCCTGTGGTGCTAAACATACACAGAATTGAAAACAAAAACTTTTTATCCTGATGGACCTTTTGTTGCTGCTGCGAGATGGTCATTAAAGTGGAAAGGATTTCTCTCATTTTCCAAGATCAGACAAGTGAAAATTCCTTCTTTTAATTCACAATTTTGCTCACATGACTATTTCTCCTGAAACCAAGGTTTCTCCATCATCAATAAATATACCTCACCCCCTAGGGATGTTCAGGGGACATTGATGATGTATGCTGAGGAGAATGACAGCTTAACCGCTTGCCGACCGGTGCACGACGATGTACGTTGACAGAATGGCACGGACAGGTACATCCCCTTTAAGATGCCGCCGTGCCATCATGCGGGACCTCCGTGAGGCCGTTCGCGGGTCCCGCGGACTCGATCGCTGCGGGGATGCCCGCGATCGTCTCACGGGAAGGCTGAATGGGGAGATGCGGAAATAAACAGCATCTCCCCGTTCTGCCTAGCAACTAGTGACGCCGATCTCTGCTCCCTGTGATTGGAGCAGAGATCAGCATTCACTAGCTGACAGCCACGCCCCCCCACAGTAAGAAACACACCTCTAGGCACACTTAACCCCTACACTGCCACCTAGTGGTTAACCCCTTCACTGCCAGTGTCATTTACACAGGAATCAATGCATTTAAATAGCATTGATTGCTGTATAAATGACAATGGTCCCAAAAATGTGTCAAAAATGTCCGATATGTCCGCCATAATATCGCAGTCACAATAAAAATCGCTGATCGCTGCCATTACTAATAAAAAAAAAATATTAATAAAAATGCTATAAAACTATCCCCTATATTGTAAACGCTATAACTTCTGCGCAAACCAATCAATAATCGCTTATTGCGATTTTTTTTTACCAAAAATATGTAGAAGAATACTTATCGGCCTAAACTGAGGAATAAAATTTTGATATATTTTTGGGGGATATTTATTATAGCAAAAAATAAAAAAGAATGCGTTTTTTTCAAAATCGTCTCTCTTTTTTGTTTATAGCGCAAAAAATAAAAACCGCAGGGGCGATCAAATACCACCAAAAGAAAGCTCTATTTGTGGGGAAAAAAAGGACGTCAATTTTGTTTGGGAGCCACGTCGCACGACTGCGCAATGGTCAGTTAAAGCGACGCAGTGCCGAATCCCAAAAAGGGGCCTGGTCCTTTGGCTGCAAATTGGTCCGGTCTGAAAGTGGTTAAAGTTTTAACAAACTATAAGTAATAAAAAATGTAATGTTAGTTTACAGTGATATCCTAAATGAGGAGCTCCAGTCTGGAAAAAAATATCTAAAATTCAGCAGCTACAAATACTGTAGCTGCTGACTTTTAATATAAGGAAACTTACCTGTCCAGGGATCCCGTGATGTTGGCACCCCAAGTTGATTCGTCAATCGGTTTCGGGTACAGGTGATCTAGACTGGAAGTAGGAGCAGGTACCTGTCAAGACCATGTACCCACTCCTCCCAAAAAGTGCCAAATGTGGCAGTGGAGGAGGGTGCGAACAAGCAGAGCTTCCCCTTTTGGGTGGAGCTCCGCTTTGAACACCAATTGTAGATTCAATTGTTTACAGCCATGTTGCCAACCTAGCCCTAGCCTCACTCTAACAGTTAAAGTGGTTGTACACCTTAGTTTTTTTAAATAAAAATAACATACATGCCTATACTTACCTGCTTTGTGCAATGGCTGTGCACAGAACAGCCCCAAACCTCTTCTTTTGGGGTCCCCTGCTGGTGCTCCAGGCCCCTCCTCTTCATTGGGAAGGTGAAAAACATTAAGGCTTTAGAACCACTAGAATTGGTTTATGTGCATATATTTTCTTCTTTTAGCTAATATTTTTAAGGAGCAATAATAAATGTGAATTTGTTTAGTGATGTTTTATTTCAGGTAAATCATAATATTTTTTTTAGGAATAATTCATATTTACCACCTAATATACAGAAAAGTGCAGCGCATGTGAGAACTTAATAAAACATCTCAAATGTAATAAAAAGTCCATAAAAACCCAAGGTAGAAAGTAAGTAAATAGTGGACCAACAGTCCCAGCAAGCAGAGAGTCCACATGAGAAAATGTAATGCAAGAGTGACTATCCATCCACCTCCAGCACACTCGCTTTGCTCACCTCTAGATGTGGACCACTGAGCAAACAGATGGTCAACAACGCATGTCCCCTTAAGGGTATAACCTCCAGGAAAGATCCAGATCCACGACCAGTATCCCCAGGAGTATAGTAATGAGAGAAAAGCGAATCTAAGTGCACGCTGATATTTCCTTTTAAAGGCATTATTAATAATCAATTGGCTACTCACAAGGTTTTCTGTAAAAACAGCGCATTTAAGAGCAAACACAGGCAAGCATGGAGATCCAGGACGATAGCGGGTGACGTCAGGACGTGGCTACTACCCCCATACGCATTACGTTCACACAAACTTCCTCAGTGGGGCGGACCTAACCAGCATCACCCGTCTGCTTATATACACACTACATCGTCAAGGAAACATGACGTGAACAAAGGCAGTGGCGAGTAGCCACTCCCTCTGCAGGAAAAGAACAAACCAGTCACGCAGCATAGCCACAGGCAGGAAGCAATCATTACATTGCCACAGACTGGAAATAGTGAACCACTGACCTCTAATGGACAATCTTAAAACAGCATGGCACTTGTCAGTCTAATTCATATAATACCGAAATATATAGATCAAAAAAATCCTAGAAATATCAGGAAAGAAAACCCACCGCTGTCATCCTGCACATCCACAATATAAAACTACAATCATTACAAAGAAATCAATAACAAAATACACAACAAATATATATCATGAAACATTGATTATAAAGGAGAAATTGATTAATTAAAACTCATATTTAAAGACAAAAAACTGCTACCTATCGGAGATGAAACAATTCAAGCTGAAATCGACATTTAACCCTTAAACCTTAGTCTCAAAAATCCAGAATAATTCTCTCTGGCTTAATCAACATATATAGTTACCCCCCTCCAGTGTCTGTCAACCTTCTCTAAGCCCCAAAACTCAAGACCCCTAGGGTCCCTGTCATGACAGACTTTGAAAAGTTTGGGGACACTATGAAACCTTGATATCAGTGTGCACTTAGATTTGCTTTTCTCTCATAACTATACTCCTGGGGATATGGGTCGGTGGATCTTGCCTGGAGGTTATACCCTTAAGGGGACATGCGTTGTAGACCATCTGTTTACATCTAGAGGTGAGCAAAGCGAGTGTGCTGGAGGTGGAGGGATAGTCACTCTTGCATTGAATTTCCTCCTGTGGACTCTCTGCTTGCTGGGACTGTTGGTCCACCTTTAACTTACTTTTTACCTTGGATTTGTATGAACTTTTTATTACATTTGATTTTTTTTTATTGAGTTCTGACATGCGCTGCACTTTTCTGTATATTATGTGATCATTTGATTATGTGAAAAATCTTAGTGTTCAGCTGCAGTTTATTTTGTTTATATTTCTCTTTGCGCTGATTGTATTACTTTTATATTTACCACTATAGCCAGAAGGTGGTAGTTTTTCACCAGCTTTACTAAGTGATTATCTCACTTTGGTGTACATAGGCTGTCATTTCTGATGCACAAAACACAGATGAATGAATTGGCAGTGGGGCATACCACTCTACACATCTCACATGACTCTTTTTGAAGTTTCAGTTATACAGACACAGTAGAAAAGTGACCTGCAACTGGTAGACTTTCTCATAGCAATGTCTAGTATGCTCTGCAATTACAATCTTTAGAGACATAGGTGGGAACTAGGGATGAGCTTTGAGTTTGAGTCGAACTCATGTTCGACTCGAACATTGCCTGTTTGCGTGTTCAGCGAACAGCGAACAATTTGGGGTGTTCGCGGCAAATTCGAAAAGCCGCGTAAAAGTCTATGGGAGAAATCTCAAGTGCTAATTTTAAAAGCCTATATGCAAGTTATTGTCATAAAAAGTGTTTGGGGACCTGGGTCCTGTCCCAGGCGACATGTATCAATGCAAAAAAACTGAAGTTTTTTCAGGAGCAGTAATTTTAATAATGCTTAATGTGAAACAATAAAAGTGTAATATTCCTTTAAATTTTGTACCTGGGGGTGTCTATAGTATGCCTGTGAAGAGGCGCATGTTTCCCGTGCTTAGAACTGTCCCTGCACAAAGTGTCATTTTTGCAGGAAAAAAAGCTATTTAAAATCACTCGCGGCTAATGAATTGCCGGCTCCCGTAACACAGAGAACAGTCATTCATTGAAAGTCATTGATAAAAAAAAAGTAATTGATAAAAAAAAAGCGTGGGGGTCCCCCCAAATTCAATTACCAGGCCCTTCAGGTCTGCTATGGATATTAAGGGGAACCCTGCTTCAAATTAAAAAAAAAAATGACGTGGGGGTCCCCCTAAATATCCATACCAGACCCTTCAAGAAAGAAGATTTGAATAAAGGAATTGTCAAAGACCGTCTCCTGTCATTTTTAACATTTTTGTCACTTTTTTGGTGAAATGGTAGGGGTAATTTTGTACCCCCTTACCATTTCACACAGGGGGGCGTGGGATCTGGGGGTCCCCTTGTTTAAGGGGGCTTCCAGATTCCGATAAGCCCCCCGCCCGCAGACCCCCACAACCAATGGCCAGGGTTGTGGGGAAGAGGCCCTTGTCCCCATCAAGATGGGGACATGGTGCTTTGAGGGGTCACAGACCCCCAAAGCACCCTCCCAATGTTAAGGGCATGTGGCCTGGTACGGTTCAGGAGGCGGGGGCGCTCTCGTCCCACCCTCTTTTCCTGCGGCCTGCCAGGTTGCGTGCTCGGATAAGGGTCTGGTATGGATTTTGAGGGGGACCCCACGCCATTTTTTTTTTTTTGGCCGGGGTTCCCCTTAAAATCCATCCCAGACCTGAAGGGTCTGGTATGGATATTTAGGGGGACCCCCACATCATTTTTTTATTTTATTTTAAGTGGGATTTCCTTTAATATCCATAGCAGACCTGAAGGGCCTGGCAATTGAATTTTTTATCGATGACTTTTTTTTTATCAATGACTTTTAATGAATGACTGTTCTCTGTGTTACTGGAGCCGGCAATTCATTAGCCGCAAGGGATTTTAAATAGGTTTTTTTCCTGCAAAAATGACACTTTGTGCAGGGACAGTTCTAAGCACGGGAAACATGCGCCCCTTCACAGGCATACTATAGACACCCCCCAGGTACGAAATTTAGAGGAATATTACACTTTTATTGTCTCACATTAAGCATTATTAAAATCACTGCTCCTGAAAAAACTGCTGTTTTTAAAAAAAATTTTTGCATTGATACATGTCCCCTGGGGCAGGACCCAGGTCCCCAAACACTTTTTATGACAATAACTTGCATATAAGCCTTTAAAATTAAACACTTTTGATTTTGAACATTCGGGTCTCATAGACTTTAATAGGGTTCTAAATTTCACACAAGTTTTAGGTCTGTTCGCAGGTTCTGGTGCGAACCGAACAGGGGGGTGTTCAGATCATCCCTAGTGGGAACTAGCAGTTCTATATTCTAGAGTAAGCTGGCCTATGGCAGTGCTGTATCTCTAATATGCTTTGTCATTCTTACAGCTGTTATTGCCGTGGAAGTCTATGGCACTCCTTTGCTCTAGAATAAATGGGTGGTTTTCCTCCTCCAATTCCAAGCTGAGTTATATACCTATAGAAGTTTTAGCCTTAGGGATATGATTGGGGGCCGTTAAAGAGTGTGGTCCTTAAAACAACCTTGAGGCAATTCAGTTCGCATTGTAGCACTATATAAGTTATTCATTCATTCATTCATTCAACCTAATTGCATGTTAACAAAGGGTAAATAATTAATTTAAGGATGTCTCTTTGGCCTTGGCCTTGGCCTAGATAACATTATCCCCTTCCCACCGACCTAACACAAATATGTGGCCTCACTGGACTGGGCTTTTTTCTGTGGGGCCGCATATTTGCATATCTCCCTTTGAGCTGGGAGTGCGCTGTATGGTGTGCTCCCAGGACAGAGACCAGGGTCTCACGGACAGCCCTTGGCCCCATACTAACAATCAGGACCCAGAACTCCTGATTCCAAGTCACCTGATCACTGTGATAGCATCTGATTGGCTATCACGGTGATCAGTCACTGTAAAGCCTGTCCCTGTGTTTTCTTCTCTGTGAAAGGAGGAGAAAGATGCATTGTATCTTCTTTAAGTGTTAAAAAAAAATTTGTATAAAAAAATAAAAAATCCCTAGATCAAGGTTTGAGCTAGGTCAGGGTTAGTGTTTGGGTCAAGGTCGAAGGTCAGGGTCAGTATTTTTTTGGACAGGATTTTTTTTTCAATTAGTATTAAATGTTAGTTAGTGCCAGCGTCTGTGTGTTTTAGGTAGGATAAACAAAAAACATAGAGCAAAATGCATACTATTGTTTTTGGGCTGTACTACGGGTACAAACAGCAACTAAAATACACATATGTGGTATTGCTTCAATCAACAGGAGCAGGAGAATTTATTTTGGGTTGTTCTTTGGTGGTATGTTATGGTAGTAGCAAGAAATACATAGCTTAATTAAAAAAAAAAAATAAATTATGTTTGATACTATTTTTGGGTCAGTTTGATAATAAAAAATAAAAATCAGGAGATAACCATTACCATTTACCACCAAATGAAAGCCCAATTTGGCCTGAAATAAATGTGGTATAATCCACCTGTATGCACAAACTAGTTGTGATGATAGGTAGTTTTACTAACACATGTCAAAGTTGCAAAACTGTGCTTACGTATGAAATCCCTTGAAATTTCACATTTGATGTGCAGTGTTAGTTTTTTGCCACACATAGAATTTTGCTTTTAGACCAAAAAATAAAATTTTGGTCTCATCTGACCATAGCACCTTCTTCCACGTGTTTGCTGTGTCCCCCACATGGCTTCTCTCCAACTGCAAATGGGACTTCTTATGGCTTTCTTGCCACTCTTCCATAAAGGCCAGATTTGTGGAGTGCACGACTAATAGTTGTCCTGTGGACAGATTCTCCCTCCTGAGCTGTGGATCTCCTCCAGAGTTACCATGGGCCTCTTGGCTGTTTCTCTGATTTAAGCTCTCCTTTCCCGGCCTGTCAGTTTAAGTGGATGGCCATGTCTTGGTAGGTTTGCAGTTGTGCCATACTCTTTCCATTTTCAGGTGATGGATTGAACAGTGCTCCGTGAGTTGTGCAAAGCTTGGGATATTTTTTTTATAACCTAACCCTGTTTTAAACTTCACAACTTTTTCCCTGACTTGTCTGGTGTGTTCCTTGGTCTTCATGAAGCTGTTTGTTCACTAAGATTCTCTAACAAACCTCCTCACAGCTGAGGGCTTCACAGAACAGAATAGCTTTATTTATTCTGAGATAAAATTATCACAGGTGGACTCTATTTACTAATTAGGTGATTTCTGAAGGCAAATAGTTCCACTAGATTTTAGTTAAGGGAATAAGGGTAAAGGGGGCTGAATGCACATGCACGCCACACTTTTCAGATATTTATTTGTAAAAAATGTTGAAAACCATTTATCATTTTCCTTCTACTTCACAATTATGTGCCACTTTGTGTTGGTCTATCACATAAAATCCCAATAAAATACATTTAGGTTTTTGGTTGTAACATAACAAAATGTGGAAAATTTTAAGGGGTATGAATACTTTTTCAAGGCACTGTAGATTTGTTTTACTTTTAGGCACGAAGGGGTGAATAAATAAGGCTGAAAAACACTATAATAAACCATAGACAAACAATTCAAATTTGTTGATTTTTTCTGAACATACTTAGTAGACCACAGGTTTATTGCCCATGCTTGGAGGGCTGAGACATTTTTGGAATAGCATTAAACTCTTTGAAAGTACATGGCTGCTGTCATAAGGGATAGGTGTCAGTAATGCAAGTGGCATTAAGTAGTGTATAACTGGATGAGGGAGAACATTTAAAATCAACTGTGAATTACTGTGGTTAAATTATAGCAGATGACATTCCAGAAACACTTAAAACTACAATAAGCCAGACCAGACTAGGGGGAATGCGTTTTATTCTAAATCCAATTATGTTAAATATAAGACTTCCCTTTCCGTCTGCATCTTGTTAGGACACATGCACTATGCAATTATGGCAAATACATTTAATGCAAATCATTTCAGTATTTGGAAACTAAGTCATTTGTCTATGACAAATGCTGGGCACATAGGTAATATATTGGATGGTGCTTTCTGAACACATTTTTAACCCAAGCATATTTTTTCATTTTGTTTTGTGCATTTTTTATGCTTTTACTAGATACAAGGCATCTTATTAACAATGACCAAAGTTTTATTGGTGAATGAAATACGAGAAAAGGAGAACATGTTATTACAGTTTTAACATGCTTGTGTAGTAACATGCAACCCCTCCATCTTAGCATGCTCATGAAATCATCATACAGAGTTTATGTGCACCTGCTCCACCTGTGGCCTGACATGCCAAGGTGAAGGCTGTTGCAAAGATCAAAGGAATAATTAAAGCTAAAATCCAGGCAAAAAATTTAACAGATACAGATGAAATACATACAGTATAAGGATGCTCTTTACCCGCCAAAGGATTTGTATGCCAGCCCATTCAGTCCTGATATTTACACCACTTTTTCATGTCTAGCAGAGGAGGAAACCCAACCTTTCTCTGCTGCAGTTTCACTTTCACTTACAAGTCCCCTCCCCAACACCGCCACCCTATGACTGGACAGTGAAAGAGTTAGCAGCAGCACTCCTTGCACTGTAGTACACCTGCCCTTGAGCAGGTTCTCCCATACTCTCTTTGATTTTGCTGTGCATATTGTTGAGTAGACAGGGAAGACTTTGTAGAGAAAAGACTGATACCTAGTCAAATTCAGTCCATAATTAAAATACATTTAATTACATAACAAAAATTTAAATTTTTGACCGTGTGATGCCCTTAGTGGTATTTATTCCGGAAACACATTTCAAGACTGGTTCTTTGAAGACTTTACGTAGCAAAAATCATCCTTATGTTTACTATTCCACCAATTTTGTCAAAATCCAAAGGTGTATCAATCTTACTACATAAGACAGCAGCAATTGAAATAACTCACCAACAGGCTGACACACAAGGGAGGTATTTCTTAAAGGTCATTGGGCTGGTTTACCTATCACTCTTGCAAATGTTTACTTCCCAAATTCTGCACATGTCTCTTTTTGCCAACAAATTATTGAGCTAAAGGGTTTTGCATCAGGTTGTATAATAATGGGAGGTGGTTTTAATGTTCCATTAAACCCTCTACAAGACGCATCTAATGGAAAATCGAGTCTATCCTACAGATCTTTGAAAAGAATTAAGTCTTAACTGTCATCTTTAACTTTGGTGGATACCTGGAGAGCGATAAAGCCTGCTGATAAGGATTATACTTATTTTTACCAAATGCACAACATTTTTTTCCCGTATAGATTATATCTTTATTTCTCAAAGGGATTTATCTATTCTGCAAGAGGCTAAAATAGGTATTACTTTATTCTCCAATCATGCACCGATTTCATTATCTATTGGTTCCCCTAAAAACCAACATAGAAGTGGAATGTGGAGAATGAACTCATCACTATTAAATGATCAGACAGGGTTACCGCGAATAACTCTCCCCTTTAATAATTTGGGCAGCTCACAAATGCGTAATTAGAGGAGAACTAATTAGTATAGGAGCTAAAAAGAAAAAAAAGGTGCAGAAAAAAGGATTTTAGAATTAACAAACAAAATTAAAATTTTGGAAACTCACCATAAAGTTCTACTGCAATACATACAGCGACTGAACTCTTGGAAGCAAGAAATAATTTACAATCTTTATTAAATTTAAAAGCTACAAGAATCCTCTTTTTAAGAAAGTGATTTTATTATGAACATAATGAAAAAAGGGAGAAATTTCTTGCTAGGGCACTGAAAGAATCTAAATTTGCTTCAAATAAACCTGCCATTAACGATAAAAAGGGAACCCTGTTACACTACACTGATTAAATTGGTAAGGTTTTTCATACATACCATTCAGACCTTTATAATATACCAAAACCTCATAAACCAGCTGATTTACAGGGAATGCGACCACAGATTCTACAGGACTACCCGACTAATAGTGGAATGCCCAAACTCCCAATATCTGACATAGAACACCTAGAGAAACTGATTACAGAGGGTGATCTGATTGAAGCCATTAAGATGCTTAAACCTGGAAAAAGCCCTGGTCCTGATGGTTTCACAGCTCATCATTAAAAACATTTGCTAATATTTTGACTCCACATCTTTTGAAAACCTTGAACCACTTATGTAATCCACAGGCAATCCCTGAAGATTTTCTAATGGCTTATGTAACAGTTTTACCCAAACCAAACAAAGATGTATTAGAATGTTCTAATTATCGATCAATCTCATTACTTAATATTGATCTTAAATTATTGTCAAAAATCCTGGCTCTTTGCCTAAGACCCTTGCTACATAAATTGATTGGCCCAAAGCAAGTTGGTTTCATGCCCGGAAGAGAGACATGGGATAATGTCACCAAAACTTTGAATTCACATACACATTGCACATATAAATCGCATTACAGGTCTTGTTGTCTACAGATGCCGAAAAGGCCTTTGACCGAGTTTCTTGGGATTTTCTAACAGCTAAATGCAAACTTATATGTACATGTACATCACTCTAAGACAATTTCTCTTACCCTGCTGCTCCAAAAGCCTCTATACCACGTGAAGGGTACGAGCCCTGTATGCAAACAGATGCTTAAAACAAAAGAAGGTTGGACAGCCGCACTCCTGTGCAATTTATTTATTCAAATGCTGGATACATGCAAACATATTGGATTAAAATCACACATGGTTACATGGATATCTACCCTTTACCACGATCCTAAGGCTAAATTGAAAATTAACTGAACTTTCAGATTCAGTGAATATACAAAATGGGACATGTGAGGGATGCCCTCTTTTGCCGTTATTGTTCATATTAACGTTGCAACCTTTCATCCATACTATAAATGCTAACCTGTTATGGGTTTCCAATAGGAGATAGACACTATAAATCTGCAGCATATGCAGATGATTTGCTATTTTTTCTCACACAACCTCAAATCTCTATTCCAAATTTGATGCAAGCATTTGCACATTATGGTTATGTTTCCTACCTCAAAATTAATTATAAAAAATCAGAGGCATTGAATTTGTCTCTCTCCTCTCACACTTTGGCCTTAGTTCAAAAAAACAGTTCCTTAACTTGGGTAGACAAGGTACTAAAATAATTGGGAGTCTGAATTACACCCACCTTAAAAGCTCTATTTAAAAAAAGTTTATTCCTATAATACGGATTTTAAAAGGAGGATTTCGAGAAATGGTCCCTTAAGTATTTCTCCTGGTTTGGTAGGGCAGCCATAGTCAAAATGATGGTATTACCAAAATTATCTCTTTTTTAAACCCTACCAATTTTCTTACCCTCAAAATTCTTCTCTTTGCAGTCATTACTTAGGAAATTTCTGTGGGCAGATAAAAGACCACATATTAATTTCCAAATACTTACACGTTCAAAACAAATTGGGGGAGAATTGTGTTTCCCAATTTTAAGAATTATTATTTTGCATCTTATCTCATGAAAATTATTAATTGCCATTGTAATGCAGCTAATAAAAATAGGGTACATTTAGAGAATGACTTAAGTGCTCTAGCGGTGAAATTCTCTCCTTGGATACCATATGATTCATGCCCTAATATTCTAAAACACCCACTAATTGGTGCAACCCTAAAAGTTTTTCACCAAGTGATTAAATGCTCAGATTTATCCACTTCACCAGGTCCTTTAACACCACTAGGATCTAACCCAGACTTTAAAACTGGAATGACCTCTTCATCTAAATTACAAATAAATGATCACACACCCTTGTTGATTACAAATTGTATTCAAAAGGGCAAAATAAAATTGCATACAACTATGACAACAGAATTAGGAGATCAAGTTATACCAAAATAGATGTACTGTCAGATACACAATTACATCTCCACTACAAGGTGAAAACATTCCTTGTTAAGACCTTTAACACCTTTCGAATCTGTTTGCCTTCAAGGAAATACTATGGAAAAAACGTTCTCGACAGTGTATACCTGGCTACAAACCTCTTACACTTCAAGCTTGGTCAGATTTAAAGCACTCCGGGAATCAGCTATGAGTAAGCACTCTTGGTAGTGTGAAATGCATTAGCGATTTTCTTGCTTTGCTGTGACCTATTTTTGTGTGATTCCATATTTTACCAATAAAGGTTTTTGAATTTTTCTTGGAGTGCGGCCGTCCAGAGTCCTTAATTTGCATCTTAATCAGCTCTTAATACATTTCATGATGAACAATGGCAACATGCATGTATCTTTGCACACAAATGCTCCATTAGCTTCCGTTTTCAGGAACTTTCATATAAACTACTATCACATTGGTATATAACTCCTGATAAGTTGAAATAATGGTTTCCACAGTCCTCTGATTTGTGTTGGCGTTGTAATCAAAAGATGGGTTCTCTGGTGCACATTTGGTGGAAATGCCCTCTAATAACCCCATTTTGGCAGAAACTTTGTGCTTAAGTATTACTGACACTAATATTAAATTGACACCAGCCTGTTGCTTACTTCATATTTCTGACTGCTCTATGAAAAAATGTAAAAAATCTTTAACAAGATACCAATTGATAGCAGCTAAAGTACTAATACCACGATATTGGAAATCCACCTGCATTCCATCAATTAAAGAATGGATTAATGCAATTCAGGAACTTTACAACTTGGAGGAATTGGTAGCAACAGCTAATGGATCAATAAAGAAATTTTTTTTTTTCAACAATAAATTTTTATTGAATTTTCAAGTATAACATACAGAGGTAACATAAGAATGCATCGCAGTACATCAACAATACACGGAATAAAGGAAAACAAGATGCGGGTACAAGAGACTCCATCTATATGTACTTATAGTTATTAATCTAAGGTATCCCAAATCAGGGCAGGTCTTGCCGATTGCAGCAACCCCAATGCGAAGCCGGACGAGGCCCCCCCCACCCCTCAGCACCCCCAATTGGGAACACACTGCGCCGAGGGGAGTAGGGCCCCCCCCGCCCCACACACGGGCCACAACAGC
Organism: Lithobates sylvaticus; assembly: GCA_028564925.1. NCBI lineage: Eukaryota > Metazoa > Chordata > Amphibia > Anura > Ranidae > Lithobates > Lithobates sylvaticus. Next base: position 430,432,354 of record CM053029.1, read on the forward strand.
AGCTATATCACATCATCATAAGCCTGTCCCATAGTGGAACTATGGATGGAACGGTAAAGGGTAGAGATAATAGGGAAGGAAAGGGGGTAGAGGGGAAGGAGGAGGGGAAGGAAAGAAAATAGAAGGAGTTATGAAACTGTAAAGCAACTATATAGTCAAGACGTTGGATGTTTGTTGAAGTTGGGTACAGAAGTCAAATATTATTCATTTATCATTTATATTTATCATACCAATCGTTCCAGGGTGCCCATATTTCCTGTGCTATGTTGTATTTGCCCATGGTGGAAGCATGCATAATTTCGAAGGAGCTATTCGTACTTATAAGATGGATGATCTCTGTGGGTGTTGGGGTGGTGATAGCTTTCCAGTGTCTCAAAATGGATAGTCTGGTAGCCATTAGAATGTGGGAGGTGACAGTCCTATACTGAATTGGGACAGAGCTTATCTCCATAGATAGTATTGCCATCTCCGGAGACAATCTCTGTGGAATCCGAGATTAGTCCTTCCACCCATTTCCATAATGACTGCAAGTGGGAGCAGGACCATAAGATGTGGAACAATGTACCTGAGTTTCCGCAGCCCCTCCAGCAAGCAGAGGAGGTGCCAGGGAACATTTTGGCTAATCTGTGGGGTGTTAGGTACCACCTAAGTAGTATTTTCTGTTGCATTTCCCCTAGGTTTGTGCTTTTGGTGGACGCGTGGATCAATCTAATAGATTTTGCCCATTGGGTGACGGGGAAATCTATCCCCATGTCTTTTTCCCATGCCAACATTGAAGCTGTTTTAGTGCATATATTCTTGTCTTGTAGGCTATGGTATATAAGCGATATGCCCTTGTCTCTGTCAGTAGGTGTCCGAAAGAATCTGATTAGTTTGGTTGGCAAATCTATGCTGGGGAGGGGTTGTGTGGTGGTAAGGTGTGATATTTGCAGGTATTTAAATATCTCTGTCTGGGGGAGGTGAAAGTCTTGTTGTAGATCGTCAAATTTTTTAATTGAACTTCCGTCAAGTATGTCGCCAACTGTTTGTATACCTATAGTCCCCCATCGTGAGAGATTGAGGTCCGGTATGATGTTTTCTAGTGCGGAGAGAGGCAGCTGATCAATAAAGAAATTTAATAAGATACGGTTACCATGGATTATTTTCAGAAATTCACCAGACTTCGCTCAGGTTACAACTTAGAGATACAGTCAATTAGATAAGTCTGGACCCTTATTTACGTCTCCATTTATGAATTTACACTAAATCGCTTATTGTTATGTTTATTATTTTATTATTGTAACAGAGATCTTTATTTTTTCTCTTTTTATTTCTATATCTTAAATGGTTCATAGTAATATATTTTCATATTATTAATATTCATATTAATATACTTTGATTACTAAATGTTAATTTGGCTTTAAATTATTCTAACAATGTGTTTATGTTCAATCCGATGTATACATGTAAAACGTTCGCAATTGTATGTGAAATACAAAACCTCATGCATGTTTAATATGTTTAAAATGTATGGTATTCTAAAATACATTCAAATTGCAGAGTTGCATTGTCTGCATCTTTTTATCTGCTTTGAATTCATCTTTAGTAACATTTTAAATCTCGAAGCCCATAATTATTTGATTTATTAAAATATCTCAAAATAAAAATTGGTCTACTCTAATAGATTGGTCTGATTATTTTCTTAAACTACACTAGGTGAAGGAATGAACGAATCTGGCTAGTTGCCTTGAGCAACAAGACAATAGTTCTTTAGAAATTGTAATAAGTAATGTTTTGATTGATACCTATTAATGTGTAATACAAATCAGGAAGCTCATACATAATGTATTTGAAGGAAAAATTGTGATTGTCATTTAACAAACAAATAAACTGTCATTTATAGCTCAAAAGCAGCATAGGAAAATAAAATTAACATTTTGTTAACTTATCTTCCTTTAGATTTATATATGAGGCCCAGCAGTTCCTAACCCCTCTGCACCTGACCTGTATTATATTAATATTATTTTGGCAAATACTGTATGACAGGAGGAGGGCTAATTTACAGATGTGGCTGCCAGAGGCATTTGACAGGCAGTGAGGAGGTAATATGTTGCTTCCTCACCTCCTGTTTTAACCCCCTAAATGCTTCACTATGGCGTTGCAACTGCATATGGTTGTGAGCCAGTTGCAGCATGGCCCCATTTTTAATTCCAGCTGCAGTACAGCCTTATTTTTAATTGCTGCTTTAATTCCTACTGCAGCTGTGAAGAATCATGTCCAAGACTTGTGCACACCCACAGCCATTGCCACAGCCACAGTTTAAGGTGGAGTGGTTGGGGCACAGTAAAACCACAGCTCAACCTTGTGTTTTTTCCACTCCCCAACTACAAGCGTATACAAGCCCTAATAGGGGAATTTACCCAACTACTTTCTATTTTCCCCAACTACTATCTCCATGACTGAAAGTAACAGGGATTCTCCCCTATGGGACACAGAAAACAAAAATAAACTAAAAATGATCCTGATCGCTCCTGGTGTCCCACGATCGGGTCACAGAGCTGAAGAACGGGGAGAGGTCTGTGTAAACAAACCTCTCCCCGTGCTTCCTACACTGCCTGTCACTGATCGGCTGTTCCCTGTCATCGGGAAAGCCGATCAGTGACGTCAGACGTAAAGCCACGCCCCCTACTGTAAAATAAACACACACGTCACAGACCTAACCTCTCCCCGCCCCCTAGTGGTTAACTCTTTCACTGCCAGTGTCATTTATACAGGAATCAATGCATTTACATAGCATTGATTGCTGTATAAATGACAATGGTCCCAAAAATGTGTCAAAAATGTCCGATGTGTCCGCCATAATGTCGCAGTCACAATAAAAATCGCTGATCGCCGCCATTACTAGTAAAAAAAATATTAATAAAAATGCCATATAACTATCCCCTATTTTGTAAACGCTATAACTTTTGCGCAAACCAATCAATAATTGCTAATTGCAATTTTTTTTACCAAACATATGTAGAAGAATACGTATCGGCCTAAACTGAGGAAAAAAATGTTTTTTTTATATATTTTTTGGGGATATTTATTATAGCAAAAAGTAAAAAATATAGCATTTTTTTTCAAAATTGTCGCTCTATTTTTGTTTATAGAGCAAAAATTAAAAAAAGGCATAGGCGATCAAATACCACCAAAAGAAAGCTCTATTTGTGGGGAAAAAATGACGCCAATTTTGTTTGGGACCCACGTCGTACGACTGCGCAATTATCAGTTAAATCGACGCAGTGCCGAATCGCAAAAAGGGGCCTGGTCCTTTGGCTGCAAATTGGTCCAGGGCTTAAGTGGTTAAAGTTTAGATATGCATATTTTTGAATGATTACATTGATCTAGGAATGAATGGGTAAAAACTGGGAAAATCAACACTTGATTGACTTAAAAGTGAAGTGAAAATTCACAGGATCCCCCCTATTGAGGGGTGGGGGATCCTGGAGTTCAATAACAGGCTGAAAATGAGGGGAGGACTTGGATATAAGATAAATATACCAAGATAGAGTAACTCCAAAAGGAACCACACAGCAGTGTAATAATCACAAAAATAGAAAATATTTATTAAAAAGATTTCCATAAAAAGGCAACATTCACCACACCACACTAAAAAACATTAAAAACAATGTTGTCATTAGTGTTAAAAACATTCACAATGTCTCAGCAATTCCTTGGCCATCACTGCTTGCAACTAAGTGCCTCATCCCTGCATAAACCTAACTGTTGATATGATAGTGGGTAATGCATGTGGGCCCAGGTCTTTTTATTTGTTTTTAACACTATTGACAACGTTGCATTTAATGGTTTGTACTGTGGTGTGGTGAGTGTTGCCTTTTTTGTGGAAATCTTAATAAATATTTTCTATTTTTGTGATTATTACACTGTTGTGTGGTTCCTTTTGGAGTTACTCTCTCTTGGTATATATTTTTTTATATCCAAGTCCTCCCCTCCATTACATTGATCTAGCTTGGACCAATGTAGATGTGTCATACCTGAAAGATCCCAGTGGAATCTAGAAATCACTGTAATGTCAGCCGCTAGCTTTCAGGTCCTGTACTGAGTGGCTGTCCTGCTGTAAGTATTGTTTTATTGGTTATTATTAATGTGATTAATCATTGATGTGATTAATAGCTTCTAAGGCTAATTTATAGAGTTGATCCTGAATTTTGGATAACATTAAACTTAACTTGACTGTAAGTCTCTACCTTTTGTATAAAGTTGGCCATACAGGAGGTGAACTTCAGAACTTCAGCTGGTAGAATGTCACTTTGTAGGCGGGCCTGCTGGTCAACATTATTTCATTGAAAAATATAAAAGAGCAGGGCAGAAAAGATGCAGCTGCTTTTTGGGCATTTTGACAGTTGTCAATGCCAGCTGTCAGAATACGATATCTGGCCCTACAGATTCAGTCAAATATGCTGTATAGCGAAAATGAAGGCATCTGCGAGAAACAAAAAATATACACTGTATGTGTATGGCTTTACTTTTCCTGGTAAATTTTGAAAGTAAGTGGCTAAAGCTGGCCATACTCAGAGTTTTTGCTTCATAGATTCCTCTATTTACACAATTGAGGTGGAAGAAAGGATCTCCCTTGCCAAGACATTTAAATTCAGACATTGGAACTTGCTGCTTTCAGAATAAAGATACTCCTTGTTTAACGACTTACCTGTTTAATGACCACTCTGACTTATGACCAGTAGGGATGAGCCGAACACCCCCCCGTTCGGCTCGCACCAGAACCCGCGAACGGACCTAAAGTCCGTGCGAGCTTTAGAACGCTATTAGTTATAATGGATGCGAACGCTCGAAATTAAAAGTGCTAATTTTAAAGGCTAATATGCATGTTAATGTCATAAAAAGTGTTTGGGGACCTGGGTCCTGCCCCAGGGGACATGTATCAATGCAAAAAGAAGTTTTAAAAACGTCAGTTTTTTCAGGAGCAGTGATTTTAATAATGCTTAAATTGAAACAATAAAAGTGTAATATTCCTTTAAATTTCGTACCTGGGGGGTGTCTATAGTATGTCTGTGAAGGGGCGCATGTTTCCCGTGTTTAGAACTGTCTCTGCGCAAAGTGTCATTTTTGAAAGTAAAAAAGCTATTTAAAATCACTCGCGGCTAATGTTAATTCACGGCTCCCGTAATACAGAGAACAGTCATTCATTGAAACTCATTCATAAAAAAAAAGTCATTGATAAAAAATAAAAAAAATGAAAAAAAAAAAAAAGCGTAGGGGTCCCCCCAAATTCAATAACCAGGCCCTTCAGGTCTGGGATGGATATTAAGGGGAACCCCAGCCAAAAAAATAAATAAAAATGGCGTAGGGTCCCCCTCAAAATCCATACCAGACCCTTGAGGTCTGGTATGGATTTTAAGGGGAACCCTAGCCAAAAAAAATGGCGTAGGGTCCCCCTCAAAATCCATACCAGACCCTTATCCGAGCACGCAACCTGGCAGGCCGCAGGAAAAGAGGGGGGGACGAGAGCGGCCCCCCCTCCCGCCTGAACCGTACCAGGCCACATGCCCTCAACATTGGGAGGATGCTTTGGGGGTCTAAGACCCCCAAAGCACCTTGTCCCCATGTTGATGAGGACAAGGGCCTCTTTCCCACAACCGTGCCCGGTGGTTGTGGGGGTTTGCGGGCGGGGGGCTTATCGGAATCTGGAAGCCCCCTTTAACAAGGGGACCCCCAGATCCTGGCCCCCCCCTGTGTGAAATGGTAAGGGGGTACAAGTACCCCTACCATTTCACCAAAAAAGTGGCAAAAATTGTAAAAATGACAGGAGACGGTCTTTGACAATTCCTTTATTAAAATCTTCTTTCTTCTTTCTTCATCCTTCGGTTTCTTCATCTTCTCCTTCCATCTTCTTCTTCCATTTTCTTCTTCCTCCGATCCGCTTCTTCTTGTGCTGGTCTTCTCGTCCTTCTCGTCCGGCATCTTCTTCCGTCGGCGTCGGTGTCGGTGTCTTCTTGGGCCTCTCCGTGCAATGGGAGGCTCCCGCTGTGTGAGGCTCCGCTCCGTCTGACAGGTCTTTTAAAACGGAGGGCACCTGGTGACCCCGCCCCCCTCTGACGTCATGGGGAAAGCCATCATGGAATTCCCCATGACGTCCCCCTGCGTCAGAGGGGGCGGGGTCACCAGGTGCCCTCCATTATAAAAGACCTGTCAGACGGAGCGGAGCCTCACACAGCGGGAGCCTCCCATTGCACGGAGCGGCCCAAGAAGAGACAGAGACACCGACACCGACGCCGACGGAAGAAGATGCCGGACGAGAAGGACGAGAAGACCAGCGCAAGAAGAAGTGGATCGGAGGAAGAAGAAAATGGAAGAAGAAGATGGAAGAAGATGACGGAAGGAGAAGACGGAAGGAGAAGATGAAGAAACCGAAGGATGAAGAAAGAAGAAAGAAGATTTTAATAAAGGAATTGTCAAAGACTGTCTCCTGTCATTTTTACCATTTTTGCCACTTTTTTGGTGAAATGGTAGGGGTACTTTTGTACCCCCTTACCATTTCACACAGGGGGGGGGCCGGGATCTGGGGGTCCCCTTGTTAAAGGGGGCTTCCAGATTCCGATAAGCCCCCGCCCGCAGACCCCCACAACCACCGGACCCCCAAAGCATCCTCCCAATGTTGAGGGCATGTGGCCTGGTACGGTTCAGGCGGGGGGGGGGCCGCTCTCATCCCCCCCTCTTTTCCTGCGGCCTGCCAGGTTGCGTGCTCGGATTAGGGTCTGGTATGGATTTTGAGGGGGACCCCACGCCATTTTTTTTGGCTAGGGTTCCCCTTAAAATCCATCCCAGACCTCAAGGGTCTGGTATGGATTTTGAGGGGGACCCTACGCCATTTTTTTTTTTTTTGGGCTGGGGTTCCCCTTAATATCCATCCCAGACCTGAAGGGCCTGGTTATTGAATTAGGGGGGACCCCTACGCTTTTTTTTTTGTTTTTTTATCAATGAATGACAGTTCTCTGTGTTACAGGAGCCATCAATTCATTAGCCGCGAGTGCTTTTAAATAGCTTTTTTCCTGCAAAAATGACACTTTTTTGCAGGGAAAGTTCTAAGCACAGGAAACCTGCCCCCCTTCACAGGCCACCTATAGACACCCCCCAGATGTGATACTGCAATGCTGTTCTAACAGCATGCACACACATATCCCCAGAAATAAAGCACATATTGTCAGCAGCCAGCAACACACTGACACGCTGACACTGACTGAAATAGAATATGCAAGGCCGCCGGCACCGTGGGGCGTGTACTAAAGCCCCTGAGCTATAATTGGCTACAGGCATCCTGCCTGTAGCCAATTATGGCTCTCCTCGCTGCCGGCGCTGTGATTGGGCAAGCATGCGGGGTCACAGTGCATGCTTGGCCAATCATCAGCCAGCATTGCACTGCGCGGGCCGCAATGCATTGCGGGGCCGCTCGCATCACACGAATTTGATGCGAGCGGCCCCAATAGTTCTGGGCTCGCCGAGCGAGCGAACGCCCGGCGCTCAATTCGAACATGGGTTCGAATCGAACACCGGGCCCATCCTTAATGACCAGCTCTCCCCACCCAAATGACGCGCTATACATAATTGTATTGTACAGTACAGAATTTTAGTTTGTGTTCTGAACTTATGCAAATTCAAACAACGTTATTGAGCTGAAGTTTTGTGTTTAGACCCTTTTTTCACAATACAGTACAGTAGTTAAAAATGCTTAAAATATTGATTACTTGTGGTTCCTCGTTTAACAACCAAATTGTTTAACGACCTGGTCGTTGGAACGGAACCTGGTCGTTAAGTGAGGAGTACCTGTATACTTATCTGCGGTTGCAGACGTTGATCAACAAAAGATTTCCAGTATATCCCTTCAACAGAAGTTGATCAATTGATTGTCTTCTGTTGCACAGGGATGGCCATACACTGATCGAAATTTGGTCTCTGCTGAATCGGCTAACTTTTGATCAATCTATGGCCAGCTTTAGGCTGTTTTAAGGCCCCTTCATTCCATTAGGTAATGCTGTCAGGAGCAAACCCTTCTGCAAAATTTTACATCATTCACTGCTCTATAATAATGCATACCTTTTAAAGCCTGCTGCAGATTCCTATTGACTTAATAATCTAGTTAAAAAAAAATCAGAGATTTGCAAAGTTGTAAAATATTTAGCGGAACAAAAATGTTTTACATTTCAGAAGTTTGATTATGTCTAATAATTAGTGAATAGATGTGCAGTTTACAATAATACAGTACCCCTACGGTAAATAATGAAATGTGTCTGCTTTTCATCTTGGTGTCCTTTTTGGGGTGATTTTGATGTTATACTATGACAAAATTAGCTAATGAAAAGCTTCAGAATGAAAGCCAAAAGCGTGCAACTTTAATTCTATGCCTTATAGTATACTCAAGCTTCAGGCACACACAGCCCATCTCCATTAATGTCCATCACCTTAATCATTATAACAAAGAAATGGGTCTGTAAATATTAGGGCACTATCACACTGGCAGTGCTTTATCGTCTTTGCAGAGCTTTTCGTCCGCTAGACTTTTTTGAGCATCCTGCAAGCGCACGGCTCCAGTGTGAAAGCCCTCGGGCTTACAGGCACTTTGCAGGTGCTATTTTTAACGCTATAGAGCCTGTAAAGCGCCTTAGTGTGAAAGGGGTCTTATGGGGATTTTCCTCAGGCTCATCTTCTTTGTATAATACAATAAACCTATAAATTAGCACCTTAATAAAAGCCAGTTTTTCCAACCGCTTTCCGCAAAATTTAAAAGAAACAGATAGGTTCTCTAACAATATATCTATCACCAGACATTTCAAAATGTCTTTTCAGGGATGTTTTATTTTTTAAATCTTTAGATTTTGCTGGCAAACTGCAAAGACAATACAGTGGCATAAAGTGAATGGTGGAAAAAATGCACCCTAATAAACAAACTGCAGATCATTATCTGTGGGCCAAGAGATAATTAGATCAGTTTGTACGAGCTGGGTTTTGCACTGCAGGTGATTGGAATAGGTGAAATGCAGGTAAGTGATGTCACAATCTCTGCCTTGTCAAATCAAAGAACACCTTGTATTCATTGCCACTCAGCTTGAGACCTGGAAGATAGCAAGGATCACTATAGTATCAGTGGCTGCTACATTGATTCTCTGCTTACGCAGGGATTGTCCAAGTATGAAATATGTGAAAAACAATGTGTAGCGCTAACAAAAAAAAAATTAAACAGTGAAGCAATGTAATCCACAGTGAAAGGATTAAAAACAATACATAATACATCAAAAAATCCCAAATGAGATAAACACAATAGTTATGTGATAGTGATATAGTCTTTTTTTCAAAGAACTTTTCATGTGAAGTGAAGCATCCTTTCATGTAGAATGATAGAATAATAAGGAATCTCTGGAACTACAGGATCTGGTATATGTACGAGGATATGTGGAAACCTTCCAACAAATGTGAAATGAATACGCTTACCGACGATGTTGGACCCACCTACCGTACGGCAGTGGGTCAATTAGGCTTAAGGTAATTCCTGTAGATGGCACCTGGAAAGCCGGAAACTGGATTCAGACAGCGCACCTCCAAATCTAGGATGGGTTACCAAGATGGTGTTCCAAATCTTCCGAAATGGCACTGGCGTGTGATCCAAGTGGTCCACAATGGCATGTGGCACCAGAAAGAGCCCAAAAGGAAAAAGGAGGAAAAAAGACTCCAATAGTGTAAGTCCGCCACTAATTTTATTAAATGTGGGGCATAAACGTTAGTACAAAAGGGAAATATCCCATGTAGTACGGAGCATATAAAAATATAAAATACAAAGTAAAATCAGAGTAAAAGCAATGTGGGGGTCTCAAAATGAGCAAATCCTGACACGTTTCGACCTAGTGGTCTTCCAACCTACTAATGCCCCAGTGGAAGACCACTAGGTCGAAACGCGTCGTAATTTGCTCATTTTGAGACCCCCACATTGCTTTTACTCTGATTTTACTTTGTATTTTATATTTTTATATGCTCCGTACTACATGGGATATTTCCCTTTTGTACTAACGTTTATGCCCCACATTTAATAAAATTAGTGGCAGACTTACACTATTGGAGTCTTTTTTCCTCCTTTTTCCTTTTGGGCTCTTTCTGGTGCCACATGCCATTGTGGACCACTTGGATCACACGCCAGTGCCATTTCGGAAGATTTGGAACATCATCTTGGTAACCCATCCTAGATTTGGAGGTGCGCTGTCTGAATCCAGTTTCCGGCATTCCAGGTGCCATCTACAGGAATTACCTTAAGCCTAATTGACCCACTGCTGTATGGTAGGTGGGTCCAACATCGTCGGTAAGCGTATTCATTTCACATTTGTTGGAAGGTTTCCACATATCCTCATACATATACCAGATCATGTGGTTCCAGAGATTCCTTATTATTCTGTCATTCTACATGAAAGGATGCTTCACTTCACATGAAAAGTTCTTTGAGAAAAAGACTTTATCACAATCACATAATTATTGTGTTTATCTCATTTGGGATTTTTTGTGTATTATGTATTGGTTTTAATTCTTTCACTGTGGATTACATTGCTTCACTGTTTATTTTTTTTGTTAGCGCTACACATTGTTTTTCACATGTTTATTTGACTTTGTTTGTTAGGGTGTTGGCTGCTTTCACATATATTTTCCCGATATATTTCACTTCATTACCACTTAAAAAAAAAAAATTCTGGGTTAGCGCAGTGTTTCCCCCATTTCACCAAGTATGAAATATGTATACTTGCATTGGTCCAAATTCAGAATTCACACTAACCCCCCTCCATCCCAAGTCCGGTCCCCCTCAGTTTCCTGTAGGTTCCTGAGCATATTTCTTCTACTATTTTAATTATTATACTTATAGTCTTCTACTTCTTAGCTCTGGGGAGAGTGATCCATGTATAGGCAGAAAGCTGCTCTGACATGTTGGCATCAACACTGCTCGCTGCACCAATACATTGTGAATGAAGGTGTCATGGCCATGCTAGTCTGCATCATTCAACCCCCAAAAAAAAAAAAAATTAGGCTATATTGTGGTCAAGGTACTGGGGGAAAATGTTTAGTTCCTGTACTCCTGTGATCTATGGATTTGGATTTTATTGATTCTGCACAATAAATGTGTTGCATCAGGCCGTCCAGCATTTTCTTGATTGCCAATTACTTCTGCAGAGCCAGCTCCTGTTGCTTTAGAGTGGGGTATGTTGTTATAGGATTGCATGCCTGGAGCGGTGTAAATTTCTTTACTGGGGGGAAACACTTGGACTTTAAAGTAAGCATTCCATCCTGACCTACTTAACATTTTGGGAGCATTCATAACAAAATAATTTGTTTTGAGTTTGGATTTGGGTTGTTTCGAATAAACACTGCTACAGATGCAGGAGCTCTTCTATCTTAGTTATCTCCCTTGATACTCTGAGGCCATAAGTTGTTGGGAACCTGTAAAACAGAAAACATCCACCTACATACACACAGAGCCAGGATTGAATCAGCAGCCTGTGAAAACTGGTGGGAGAGTGAAACATTTAAAAGTACATGCAAGTTAACCTTGGTGGAAAACACTTTTATGCAAAGCCTAGATCCTAAACTCCAGGACTGAACAAGAAGGTCCATTACTAAGGTCACTTTCACACTGAGTCGCCCTGTGCGCCCGTGGTAAAGTGCTTTACCATAGTTTTAACTGAGGTTTTTGGCCGCTAGCGGGGCGCTTTTAACCCCCGCTAGCAGCCAAAAAAGGGTTAAAGGTGCCAGAAAATGGGCAGAGGCGCTTTAGTGGTGTATATAAGAAACTGCTTGCTGGACTTTTTTGAGCGTCCTGCCAGCGCGCCACTCCAGTCTGAAAGCACTCAGGCTTTCACACTGGAGTGAGAGGAGAGGTGCTTTACAGGTGCTTTGCTTGCAGTATTTTTATGGCTATAGCATGTGTAAAGCATCTCAGTGTGAAAGGGGTCTAACTCATTAAATATTAGGTACGAGGTGTGCATATGTGAGGTTTTTTATGCAGTACAAATTTATACAAGTGGTGGGTGCTCTTTGTTTTACTTATATAGCTGAACTACAGCCAAATATGCAGTTCAAATACATATATCTGGTCAGGTTTACCTACCAAAGGATTTTTATTTCTCAGACAGTAAAGCCAGGTTGGTACTTTTCTCTGCTATAGTTAAGTGATAAAGATAGGTCATGTTGCTGCCCCCATCCTGTGAATGGGCAGTGAAGGAACAGCAGCAGTTCATCATCTGCGCACTGTGAGGGTAATTTACATTTTAAAACTGGAATAGCCAGAATCTGGAGCAGTTGTGCATGGCAACCAATCAGCTCCTATCTTCCATTTTCAAAACTTCACTGAACAAGCTTAAGATAGAAATGGATTGGTTGCCATGCACATCTGCTCCAGATTCTAGCTGCTCCAATCTTGATAAATTGTCCCCTCTGTACTGAACTGCTATCGGCGCCTTCCTTGTCAGCATCCTTGCTGATTTGTTCTTTTTACTGTCTTTTCCTCTCCCAGTTTGAATGTTGTGGTATAGGGGATTACAAGATGCTCACGCCAAGTCAAATATTTGTACTAGCTGCATATAAAATTTCATGAATTGGGGGGCGTGGCCTGCAGCGGAACCGAATGGAAGCCTGATTCCTGAGCTCCAGCTTCCCCGCTCAGCAAACGGCACGCAGCGGCTAAAAGGACCCCGTTTTCGGTCCCTACACCTGGCGTTCCGGTCGGGGCACACCACCGGAACATGATGGGCAAGAGAAAAGGCTTTTCTAAGCCCCAACGGATGACGGACTTCTTCTTGCAACCGCATCATAGAGGTAGGCAAGATGGCGCCGGCCCGCCGCCCACACTACCCAATGCAGGGAAGCCTAAACACCATAATGTCACCTCATCCCCAGCAAATAATACCTCCTATAACGGCCAAACCTCCCCCCCATTACCCTCCCCATCAGGGAGCCCAGCAAAAGCCAAAATGAAGCTGGATGGCAACGGATGCAGCCTAGCACTGAGCCCTGTGTTAGACTCAGAGGATGACACCAGAGAGCTCCATGACTCCATTACTAACTACCCCACCACTAATCAGCCTGTACTGGACACTGTACTTAAGGACATGTTGGTTTCTTTGAGGAGCACACTTCAGGCTGACATGATGAGCTGTATGCATAGATTCAGTGGGGAATTGAATGCAGTAGAATCCAGAGTTGATCATATAGAAGGCAAGATGGGAGAGTTTGCCTCCACCATAAATGACTTGGTGGATGCGCATGAAGAGAAAGATGAGGAGTCAGCCTGGGTGAGGAACAAGCTGGCAGACATTGAGGACAGATCCAGGAGGAACAACCTCAAAATTAGGGGGATCCCCGAGTCAGTCCTGCCACAAGACCTGCGTTCATACACGACTGACCTTTTTACATCCCTCCTGCCTGATCTCTCCGCCATGGAAATCACCATTGACAGGATACACCGCCTGCCCAAACCCACGCACCTGCCAGAAAAAATCCCCAGAGATGTGATTCTCCGTATGCATTTCTACCACGCAAAAGAGCAGCTCATGCAGCAAATGAGAAAACAGGAGCACATCCCACCCCAATATCAGCACCTACAGTTCTATGCTGATCTCTCTCAGCACACTTTACAAAAGAGAAGAAATTTAAACACCATAACGAAGGTTCTTAGGAACCACAGTATTTCCTACCGGTGGGGTTACCCCACCAAAATCACGATCACTAAACAGGACCGAACATATGTTGTGGAGTCCCTGGAAAAAGGTATGTCCCTACTGAAAGAATGGAAAATTCTCCCAGACACTAATGATGACAACACAGGGAACAACAACCGACGCTCAATCAGCCCAGACTGGCAGAGAGCAACATAAGGGAACGCCAGTCCACACATGTGAAAATAATGTCACGAGGTCTTTAAATATCCTCAGCGGGGAGCTGGAACACCTGCTAGGCCTGAACTTTTCACCCCCAGATTTCTGAGCAGCAGATGCTGCACACGGGTACTACCCACCCTAACCCTATGGTTTGTTATACCAAGTTGAAATGGTATTGTACAAGTTTTGTTTCTGACTTTTGGCTTTCTTTTCTTTTTCTATTTTTGTTTTTGTTCTCGGAGTCTCAAGCTTATCGTCTACGTCCGAAATACGAGGCATCATCGAACTCTCATCCTCATGACACTCTACAAGAAGGGTCACTCAACCGATACACCTTACCCAACGGTAACAGTGAGTACGCATTCTATGCATCAATCACACCACTCCTTTTGATCTCCATGAGACTAAACTATCTCATACATTACATATGTGTCACATGTAAAAACATCACCAACTTTACATTTTTCCATGGCGATACACTTTTTGTCAATTAACACTAAAGGGCTTAACCACCCCGTTAAAAGAAAATCGCTATGGAAAGAAGCACTCACAAACGGATCTGATATCCTGTGCGCCCAAGAAACCCACTTCTGCCAAGCAGCAGCACCGGTATGTAAACACAAAAACTTTCCTCACGTCTTTGTTGCCAATGCAAGCTCAAAATCGAGAGGTGTCATGACAGCTATTAAAGACACAGTAGCATTTACCCTACACTTGGAAATTGCTGACCCCCAGGGACGCTACTTACCGTATTTATCGGCGTATAACACGCACTTTTTTCCCCTTAAAATCAGGGGAAAATCGTGGGTGCGTGTTATACGCCGATCCCCCGCCAATCGCCGCCGATGCGGAGCTCCGCCGACATCTACGAGCAGAGCCGAGTCTTCTGTGTACTCGGCTCCGCTCGCAATCACGCCCAGTCCCGCCTCCCAAGCCTTTACGTCCCGCCATTGGCCCGGCATTGTGTCCATCATAGGAGCCGGGCCAAGGGGCGGGACGGGGGCGTTACTGCGAGTGGAGCCGGCTCGGTCTATGTCGGCGGCGGCGGCGGGAGGAGCCGAAGATCTCGGCGGCGGCGGCTGCGGCGGCGGGAGGAGCCGAAGATCCTGGCGGCGGGAGGAGCCGAAGATCTCGGCGGCGGCGGCGGGAGGAGCAGAATATCTCGGCGGCGGCAGCGCCGGGAGGAGCCGAAGATGGCGGCGGGAGGAGCCGAAGATGGCGGCGGCGGTAAGTTTAAAAATAAAAATCAACCATGCGTTTTAGAAAGGCTTCAGGGGGACAATGTGCCAGGATTCAGGGGGACAAGGTGCCAGGATTCAGGGGGACAATGTGCCAGGATTCAGGGGGACAATGTGCCAGGATTGAGGGGGACAATGTGCCAGGATTGAGGGGGACAATGTGCCAGGATTCAGGGGGACAATGTGCCAGGATTCAGGGGGACAATGTGCCAGGATTCAGGGGGACACAGTGCCAGGATTCAGGGGGACAATGTGCCAGGATTCAGGGGGACACAGTGCCAGGATTCAGGGGGACAATGTGCCAGGATTCAGGGGGACAATGTGCCAGGATTCAGGGGGACACAGTGCCAGGATTCAGGGGGACAATGTGCCAGGATTCAGGGGGACACAGTGCCAGGATTCAGGGGGACACAGTGCAAGGCTGCAGGAGGACAGTGCAAGGCTTCATTAATGGGCATTTAAATGTAAGTTTTTTTTTGTTTTTTTTTCCTTAAACTTCCCTCCTAAAAGTTTTTTTCCTTAAACTTCCCTCCTAAACTTGGGGTGCGTGTTATACGCTGGTGCGTGTTATACGCCGATAAATCCGGTAATTCTAATCTGCGACATCAATCAAGTCACTTATACAATAGTGAATGTTTATGCACCTAACAAACACCAGATCCGTTTCCTCCACAAGCTCCTGAAAAAAATAAATGCACACAAAAAGGGATCACTAGTGCTATGCGGGGACTTCAATATAGCACCCGACCCGTCCATTGACACCACCTCTAAAGCAACTCGACTATCTACCCCCCTCTGCAACACCCTGCACCACGAAGGCCTTTTTGATGTATGGAAATGCTTGCATGCAGGGGAAAGAGACTTTACCTTTTTCTCCACTCCACACCATACATATACGAGGATTGACTTATTTTTGGTTGACCAACAAACTCTATCCAAATCTGTATCATCCTCCATCAACACGATAACGTGGTCAGACCATGCTTCGATCACCCTCTCCTTGAAGGACACATCTGTTGTTCAATCAATCCCTCTTTGGAGAGTCAACACATACCTCATGCAGCAACCTGAAAACAGGAAACTCATAGAGGAACAAATGGAGGAATTTTTCTCCATTAACAGTCCCTCAGTGCACAATCGGTTCACGCTCTGGAATGCTCACAAAGCATTTATTAGAGGAATTTTTATTAAAATCGGGGCAAGGGCGAGGAGGCAGCGACAGAAAAAAATACGCGAAATCACAAACGAAATATATGACCTAGAATCCAAAAACAAACAAACGACATCCCCAACACTGACCTCCAGACTACATAAACTACGACATGAGCTCAGGGTCCTCCTACTCGACTCATTTGAAAAACAGACTAAGAGACTCAAAATGACGTATTACGCACAGGGTAATAGGGCTGGGAAGCTATTAGCACACCAACTTAAAGGACATAGGAGCAAGACGAAAATCCCCTATATACTACACCCCACAAGTAAAGTCAAAATGCAACACCCCCAGGACATTGCAAACGCTTTTAGCGATTACTACAGCGCCCTTTATAACTTGAAAGATGATGCCGACACTACTCAGCCCTCCCCCACACTAATAAACGACTTCCTACAACGTGTGTCCCTGCCTACACTCTCCCAAAAACACATTGACAATCTCTGTGCACCCTTTACAGATGACGAAATACTCAAGACAATTAACTCCTTACCCAACTCTAAATCTCCCGGACCGGATGGTTTCTCAGGAGAATACTATCAAACATTTAAACTAACATTGCTACCCTATCTGACTGAAGTATTTAACGCAGCCGCAGCCTCCTCCTCCTTCCCACCAGAAATGTTAAATGCAATAATAGTGACGTTGCCGAAGCCAGGAAAAAGCCCAGACGCCCCAGCCAACTTCCGACCCATATCACTGTTGAATACAGATCTAAAAATATACGCCAAAACATTAGCAAATCGCCTAATTGACATCCTTCCCTATTTAACCCATCCAGATCAAGCAGGTTTTACAAAAGGGCGCCAAACCTCTGATGCTACAAGAAGATTAACAAATATTATCCACCTTGCCGGTGCCAGTCGGGGGCCTTCTCTGCTCCTGGCTTTGGACGCGGAGAAGGCCTTCGGTAGGGTCCATTGGGGTTATCTGAGCTCAGTACTAGGCAAATTTGGATTCTCCGGAAAAATTCTACAGGCCATAATGGCATTATACTCAAAACCCTCGGCTAGGGTCTACACCTCCGGAGTACTTTCCAGCCCCTTTAACATAACTAATGGAACCCGTCAAGGGTGCCCTCTGTCCCCTCTAATTTTTAATCTAATTCTAGAACCTTTGGCAGTCTATATTAGATCCCACCCTAACATACAAGGCTTCAAAACCCACAACTCTGAACATGTGATCAGTCTATTTGCTGACGACATTATATTAATGCTTACAAACCCAGCGAATTCCCTGGCTTCGGTACACGACACCCTGTTAATGTTCAATAAATTGTCTTACTACAAAGTGAATGCGGGGAAATCCTATATACTAGGAATGGGAGTGGACGCTCTATTGAAAAACGATCTCAGCTCACGGTTTCCATATAAGTGGAGTAATGATGGCATAAAATATTTAGGTATTACATTGACAGCTTCGACCAAAAACCTGTACTCAAGCAATTACATCTCTTTCCTATCTTCTCTACCCGCGAAACTCCAGGAAATAAACAAGGTTGAACTGCTCTGGTCAGGCCGACTGGCAGCAGTTAAAATGATGATACTCCCTCAACTGATCTATCTTTTTAGATCACTTCCCATTCCAGTCCCCAAAAATTATTTTTCCAAAGTCCAATCCATACTGAACAACTTCTTGTGGAGAGGAAAAAAAGCCAGGTGGGCCTTTAAAAACTCGATAGCAACTAGGTCAGCGGGAGGGGTAGGTAACATCCAAATCAGAGACTATTACATCGCCTCTGTATTAGCACAACTGAAAACATGGTTCCCCGGGTCACCCACAACTAGATGGCAGGAATTGGAGGAGAGTCAGATCCCTAGCCACAATCTATACAACTACCTACTAACCAGCACCTCCAACCCCGCTCGAAAAGCGATCTTAGCACCTTCCATAGAAGCTTCCCTACAGGCCTGGAAAATACTGATAAATCAAACGGCCACAACACCATCTTCCCCTTTGCCGCTTCCAATCACATGTCTATGTGAACTCATTCCAAACTTACAATTATCACACTGGATAGCAAAAGGTATCAAAACCCTGGACGACATAATGATAGGACCAGCAATTAAATCATTTCGAGCACTACAAATTGAATACGGCTTGGAGGAGCCTGATCGTTACAGGTACCTCCAAATCGTACATCTTCTTCACTCTGATCCCCCCCAGCCCATTCAGCTCCCCTGGAGGATCATTCTATACCTCACTAAACCCTCCACAAACATAAAGGGCATCGCCCTGTTTTACACCTCCCTAAATGAAAAAACAAAATTCATTAAGAATTCAAATATTGAAGCCTGGGAAAGGGACTTGGGGAAAAACTTTTCCCCAGATCAATGGAGCAGAGCACTCCGGATAACTTACACTTCCACCAAGTGCATAAACTTGTGGGAACTAACACAAAAAATCATACTAAGATGGTATCTTACCCCACATAGGATCTCCAAATTTGACCCTAACACCTCTCCACTATGCTGGAGGGGATGCAACAACTCAGGCACCTTATTCCATATACTTTGGGATTGCCCGAAGTTGCGTACACTTTGGGAACAAATATTTCGCTTAATTTCGCAAATTACCAATATGCACATAGCTGCCACGCCAGAACTAGCGATCCTTTCACTGGGCATAGAATTAGTCCCTAGAGATACCAGGACAATTATCTCCCATATCTTACTGAGCACTAGACTAGTTATAACAAGACACTGGAAGAACCACACAACCCCCCCATTGAGAGAAATCCTAATGACAATTGATACACATGCCACATACGAAACCATGTTCGCCTCAACTCAGGGTAAACTTCTCACTGCACAAGACATATGGAAACCGTGGGCTGACTGGTACTCTACAACCAAACTACTTGATTAATGCTGATATTAAAGAGCAGTATGTATAGAGGACAGGAGTAACTCCGACGCTATTTATGGTTTATTATCTATTATTTATCCTTCTTTTTCTTTCTTCTCTTATTCTTTTACTTTGTATGTTACTTTTCACCACTTAGCTACTTCTCCTAGCGCTTTACTTAAAAATGCTAGAGGTAAAACAAAGTTTACACCGCCCAAAGCGGACATATTTGAACACCATTGGTGAGTACCTTCTGAATAGCAACGTAGGGGTCCCTTTTACTTTCTCACAGGGGCGGAGACCTCCCCCAGGGCACAGCTAGATCCCGAGAGGGGTGCCAGGGGGGAGACTAACCGCTCCTAGCAACGTTCCCACCAACTAAAAGGGACACCCGCGTGAAAAAATTATATACGTGAAAAATCATTTACGTGCAGGATTGTACGCGTAAAAGCAGAATAACATTTCAAGGTTCGCTGATACATGTTAAATGTACGCCTCATTATGTTGTGTTTTAATGTATTTGATACAAGCACTGTTTATTTGCATTACTTACTTTGCTATGTTACTTTGTTAAAAACAATAAAAATTTATTGAAACAAAATTTCATGAATTGCATTTCTGTAATGAATTTATAACTATATTGTTTGGTCCAAACATTTTTTTCCAACAGGGTGCACCACAATGGATGGAAATCCACCAAACAACCTAAAAATCACCACTATATCTGGTATAAGTGCTAACATCCCTTTCTACATAAGATACCTCAACAAGCAACAACGATTTGAACTTTTTAGGCACTATAGTAGTTCACGACACATATATACAATAAAAAAACATTTTATTTATACAAAATCATTTACATAGTTAGTCTGGTTGAAAAAAAAAGACACCTAGTTCAACCAATAAAAGGGGGGAAAAAAAGTCCTAAAAAAAGAATAAAAAAAAAAAATACTACAAATAAATAAATCATACAATCCTATATACACAATCCTATACCCACAGTTGATCCAGGGAATGCAAAAAACCCTAGCAAAGCGTGATCCAATTTGCTCCAGCAGGGGAAAAAAAATTCTTCCTGGTCCCCCAGAGGCAATCGGATATTCCCTGGATCAACTTTACCTATAAAGCTGGCCATACATTATACAATTTTCTTTCAATTTCCTTTAGATTTACTGCAAGGGACTGCTTGACTGCATACGAATTGAAAGTGTTTAGATTTACCAAAACCATATAATATGAGGTCAAACCTAAAGGAAGATTTTACAAGAAAATTGTATGGCCAGCCTAAATGTTAGTATCCAGTTACTATATATCATGTACATTTAGGAAAGAATCCAGGCCTTCTTGTAAAGCAATCTACTGAGCTGGTCAGAACCACCTCTGGAGGGAGTCTATTCCACGTATTCACAGTTCTTACTGTGAAGAAACCTTTACGTATTTGAAGATTAAATCTCTTTTCCTCTAGATGTAAAGAGTGCCCCTTGTCCTCTGACGACCTTCAAGCTAATAACGTAACACCAATTTCACTATATGGACCACTTATAT
Organism: Lithobates sylvaticus; assembly: GCA_028564925.1. Lineage (NCBI taxonomy): Eukaryota > Metazoa > Chordata > Amphibia > Anura > Ranidae > Lithobates > Lithobates sylvaticus. The sequence continues at coordinate 430,453,098 of CM053029.1, forward strand.
ATTTATATATGTTGATCCTATCCCCCCTTAATCTCCTCTTCAAAGAGAATAAATTCAGTTCCTATAATCCTTCTTTATAGAGTTCCCCGATGCCTCTTATCATTTTGGTTGCCCTTCTCTGCACTCTCCAGTTCCCCGTTATGCTTTTTGTGAACTGGTGCCCAAAACTGAACTGCATATTCCAGATGAGGTCTTACTAATGATTTGTACAGGGGCAAAATGTTATCTCTCTGGAGTCCAGTGGCAGCTGCTGTTTTTTTTGGGGGAGGAGCAAACATTGAACCCACAGACACCCCCTGTGGGTCGGTCGGGCCATTCGCACCACTGCATCGGTTGGTCAGCCCCCGCACTTACCCCATCAAGCAGGCAGCGATTCCCTCTGGGCGACGGGCAGCGGCTTCTCATTCGTCTCCTGGTGGTGGCCGTGCATCTCCTCCCTCCTCCTAGGCGGCCAATAGGATCGCCTGTCTTTCAGCCAATCAGGTGATGGGTCTCAGGACCCACTTCCTGATTCTCCACCTGGCCAATCAATGTGACATTAGCGAATACTCATTTGCTATTGTCACACAACTGGGAGGGCTCAGGGTGCAGTGCTCTGCGCCCTGAGCCCACCTTTTTATGAAGACCATTAGATCCTCGGGCTCTAATCACGTGCTTAAAATAGAAAAAAAATCCCATTGGAATCCATGCATCTGGCATTGCATGCTTTTATTAAGCTCATGATCTACCAAAACACCCAGATCCTTTGCCACCATTGAGTCCCCCAGTTGTACTCATCCTAGTATGTAAGATGCATGCTTATTCTTAGCCATCAAAACATAATAAAACAGGCTGAAATTGTCAGCACATCACAAATGAAGTTAACCCCATTAGCCCAAAATCACACATGGCTAGATCATCAACTTGTTCAGTATTATTGTAACAACATGTGTGGAAGTTGCCAACATGTTTCAAACTCTTCATCAGAGGAATGAGCACATTCTTATCTATAGGAGACAAGTAATAAAAGAGTTAAATCCTCATACACCAAATATTGATATTGTTACTCATGGCAATGTGAAACCACTTACAGATATGTGGAAAAAGTATCATCAAGGAAGGGCAGAGTGACCCACAAGGACCGAGGGGCATATACAATACAAGTGTAAGTTATCCCAGAAATTAAAAACATCAAGTTAAATATCGCTAGAATATAAAGATAGGATAACATACCCATGTATTGGCTCATTGCATTATATGATGCCCCTAGGTCCTTATGGCTGTCCTTCCTTGGGCTGAGTGTGGCTTTCCTGGGTTCCAAGATGAGGATTATTTTATTAGCTGACAAATTGTACTGTTTCCACATAGCCATGAGTAAATTGATGTATGAGGATTTAACTCTTTTTTTTTAATACATGCGACTTATAGATAAGAATGTGCTCCTTCCCCTGAGGAAGAGTTTGAAACACGTTAGAAACTGCTACACATCACATGCTGTCACAATAATACTGAATATGTTGATGATCTAGCAATGTGCCATGTATGAGCTATAGTGGGTTAATTCCTTTATGATGTGTTGAAAATGTCAGCCTGTTTTATTATGTTTTAATGATTTTGTACAGACAAAATATTTTTGATTTGATACATTTGTTGAACTACCGTAGCGCCTAAAAACGGTCAATCTCTATTGTTAGTCGAGTTACACAACGGATGGTAGTGTGTTACTATGCTTTGTAGTGATTGCAACATATGTGTGTCAGTAGTGTGTTCGGGTCCAATGGAAAATAAAGGCACCTGAAAAACAACACAAGCACAAATGATATGTATGAATGCACCCTAAATTTCCATCATCTGGCCACAGATGAACTTTAAGCCTGGGCAAACATATATAAAAAGAGGTGGATGGAGGGACCTAATTGCAAGGACTACAATGTGGCTTTTTTCTTTAACTAGTTCTCTTACTGAATGTGTAATAATATTGATCACTGACATCTTCAAAATACTACAGATCTCTCTTGAGTCTATCTCACACATTACAAATAGCCAGGTAGAAGTAGAGGTTAAGCCGAAGGTTAAACCCAGCTCCATTCAACAGATTCATTGTTTTAAGCATGTGGTGCAGCATACTAAACAAGTACGCTGTTTGGGCTTCTGTTTACAGCACAAATTCAGAAATGGTTCTGGAACATTCTGCACTTGTGTTTTATTTACAGTGATCAAGTAAATTTACATGATGAAAACACATTACTTAACATAAACGTGTCACGTTATGAATTGAATTGTGGCAGGAGTATTCAGGAAGAAATTGTGCCAGCGATGACATGGATGAATAGGCTGTGAAGCTGGCACGGGAGACATGAAATCCTGCCACATATCCAGATGATGTTTAGAGAATCAAGCAGTATATTCAAATTGCATACAAGAAAACAGTGTCAGTGACATCTATAATAAAACAGTATTGAAATATTACAATTCTTCTATTGAAGAAAAGATTGATTCATCAAAACACTACACAGAGCTTTCAAAATGCTCACAAGTCAATATTTTCTTTCAAAATAATGACTTGTCCTCTAAGTTTGCAGCGTGTGTAATTTTTTCATTAGGGTTTTGGAAAGTAATGACACTGATAGATGATGGTGCCGGCTAATGTTCGCTTGTGAGACAAGCATATGTTCCTTGAGATGAAAATAAAAGCTCTAAAGTAAATGATAATGATTTAATTTTTATGCAGAGGGAGACTGTAAGCAGTTCTCTTATGAAAAGAAGAGACGCTAGTATGCAATGCTTATTACACTCCATGGTTTTATTTATTGTCCTCTTTGTGAAGTATCAAAGTGGTGGTGGCTCTTCATGCTTTGTGAGAAGGCATAATAACGCTACTGACCTACGATATTAGCACTGTATAATTTGGTTTATATGCGCCACAATAACATAAATATTAACGTATATGTTATTAATGCCATATAGATTTATATAGCCCACTTAATGAAATCATTTTATATAACTTCAATATTCATTGCTTGAACATGCTTACAGTATACAGTAGTATGCTAGTCCGTAGCCCCACCAAAATGATGACATTGATTTAAATATATATATATATATATATATATATATATATATATATACATATACACACACACACACATACACACAGTGCAGTTGATTTACTAAAGGCAAATCCACTCTGCACTACAAGTTCACTGCAAGTGCACTTGAAAGTGCAGTCAGTGTAAATCTGAGGGGAAGATCTGAAAGGAGGGGTAGCTCTGCTGATTTTATCATCCAATCATGTAGAAGCAAAAATGCAATTTTTTATTTTGCTTGCATGTCCCCCTCGGATCTACAGCGTCTGCACTTCCAAGTGCACTTGCAGTATTTAATTATATATTTTTATGTTAGAGGGAGGAGAGATAGAAGTGGTGCTGTTCTGAACTTTGGGTACTTGAAACACTCTGCTGACATAGTGAATTCCTTAATATTGTGTCTGTGCAAATGAATGCAAAAAAAAAGGGCAAAAATGCAAATCTAATGCAAAATGTGCAAATAAATATATACAAGTTGTGCAAAAAAATCAGAATAATTATTACAACCTAATATGCTGTAGCTACAAAATACTGCTATGGTGACTGGAAAATGAAGAAAAAAGAAAAAAAGAAATAATTGAACTCAATAATGAAAAGAGAAATTAAGGAAGGCAAAATTAGTCGAATGGATTTTTACACAGAGATTTCACAGCTGCTGTCTAGGAATTGCTAGATAACTGTGATATGATGGAGGGAACAATAAAGAGCCTTTATGCACTCATACTGTTTGATGGGATAGAAAGAGGCAAGGCTTTCTTTGATTGGATTTTAAATTACACATTTTAAAACATCATAACCAAATAATATGAATAACTTTGCTAACTAGTGGTAATATGAGTAATGGTAGAACAAATGATTATTATTTAGCACTTATCAAGCCTAAAACTGATCTTCCATCTGCTCCTGTGTCTAAATGCACATAGCATATTTTTAAATCTATTACTAGTCTGATAGAACACTGCCAAGAAGCAAATTATTCAGATATACGTCATCTTTTTTCTCAGTGCATCATAAGAAATGCTTTTCAAATACTCTTTTACCTGAACTATTTGAAAAGCTCAGATCAGAAACAACCCATTACATTTAATGGAGAAATGTTACCTTTGAAGTTAATGGGTAAAGAGGTGTAGTTGAAGTCAATATAGCAGTGTTCTTCCCATAATGTAAAAGCAAAATGCTTTACCCAATGATTTCATGGTAATGGTTTTAGCACATTAAGGGAGTAACAAACAAAAGTACAAATACAGGCATAGGGGAGGAATGTTATTATTTTAAGTACTTTAAATGCTAATAATTTCACCACTTACAAAATCAAAACAATGCAATATTTTATAAGTGGTAGAATGAGTGGATCAGAAAAGAGTTTTCCCTCTTTTTGCTCTTGTTCCTTTAGAGAAACAGTAAAGTGCATTTATGTGTTCTCAAGCAGTTATAATGAAGTAAAAACCCAAAACAGATATGAAACACAGATGAGTATATTTAGTGAGATTGTACAAGCAGCAATATTGATGTGCAAAGTTCAATAATCTTCAGCAACTGATCATATGTTTTTTTTCCATAAATTTAGTGAAAAAAAACAATGAAATATGATTGCTGCCCATGCAGACCCAATGCATGGAGTTATTTCACAGTGAAAAGTTATGTTTTAAGCAATATGTATTACAGAATGCAAAGTTCAGGTGAACCAAGAAAAAGCAAAAAAAAACCTGGCACACATTTAAAACAGCAAGAGACCTTGATACTTAGATGAGATAAGAATCCAGTGTCTTAATTTTGAAGAAGGATAAAGTCTAGTTTGGGTTAATTCTATGGAATTTCTGCTTGCGCGTGATTAGATGATGGAAGTCAGCAGAGCTTTGCCTCATTCCCTTTTAGAGTGAAAAGTGACCAGTGCATTTGCCTTTAGTAAATCAACTTATTTCATTCCTTCCCAAACACTCCAACATAACAGGAAAGAGAGTTTCCATTCTGATATACAGTGGTGTGAAAAAGTGTTTGCCCCCTTCCTCATTTCCTGTTCCTTTGCATGTTTGTCACACTTAAGTGTTTCGGAACATCAAACCAATTTAAACAATAGTCAAGGACAACACAAGTAAACACAAAATGCAATTTGTAAATGAAGGTGTTTATTATTAAAGGTGAAAAAAATCCAAACCATCATGGCCCTGTGTGAAAAAGTGATTGCCCCCTAAACCTAATAACTGGTTGGGCCACCCTTAGCAGCAACAACTGCAACCAAGCGTTTGCGATAACATGCAATGAGGCTTTTACAGCGTCCTGGAGGAATTTTGGCCCACTCATCTTTGCAGAATTGTCCTAATTCAGTTACATTAGAGGGTTTTCGAGCATGAACGGCCTTTTTAAGGTCATACCACAACATCTCAATAGGATTCAGGTCAGGACTTAGGCTAGGCCACTCCAAAGTCTTCATTTTGTTTTTCTTCAGCCATTCGGTGGTGGACTTGCTGGTGTGTTTAGGATCATTGTCCTGCTGCAGAACCCAAGTTCGTTTCAGCTTGAGTACACGAACAGATGGTCGGACATCCCTCTTCAGGATCTCTTGGTAGACAGCAGAATTCATAGTTCCTTTTATCACGGCAAGTCTTCCAGGTCCTGAAGCAGCAAAACAGCCCCAGACCATCACACTACCACCACCATATTTTACTGTTGGTATAATGTTCTTTTTCTGAAATGCAGTGTTCCTTCTACGCCAGATATACTTGGACACACACCTTCCAAAGAGTTCCACTTTTGTCTCATCGGTCCACAGAATGTTGTCCCAAAAGTCTTGGGGATCATCAAGATGTGTTGTGGAGAAATTGAGACGAGCTTTGATGTTCTTTTTGCTCAGCAGTGGTTTTCTCCTTGGAACTCTGCCATGCAGGCCATTTTTGCCCAGTCTTTTCCTGATGGTGGAGGCATGAACGCTGACCTTAACTGAGGCAAGTGAGGCCTGCAGTTCCTTGGACGTTGTTGTGGGGTCTTTTGTGACCTCTTGGATGAGTCGTCGCTGCGCTCTTGGGGTAATTTTGGGCGGCCGGCCACTCCTGGGAAGGTTCACCACTGTTCCATGTCTTCGCCATTTGTGGATAATGGCTCTCACTGTGGTTCGCTGGATTCCCAAAGCTTTGGAAATGGCTTTATAACCCTTTCCAGACTGATAGATCTCAATTACTTTCTTTCTCAATTGTTCCTGAATTTCTTTGGGTCTCGGCATGATGTGTAGCTTTTAAGGATCTTCTGGTGGACCTTACTGTGTCAAGCAGCTCCTATTTAAGTGATGCCTTGATTGTGAACAGGTGTGGCAATAATCAGGCCTGGGTGTGGCTAGAGAAATTGAACTCAGGTGTGGACAACCACAGTTATAGTATGTTTTAACAAGGGGGGCAATCACTTTTTCACACAGGGCCATGATGGTTTGGATTTTTTTCACCTTTAATAATAAACACCTTAATTTACAAATTGCATTTTGTGTTTACTTGTGTTGTCCTTGACTATTGTTTAAATTGGTTTGATGTTCCGAAACACTTAAGTGTGACAAACATGCAAAGGAACAGGAAATGAGGAAGGGGGCAAACACTTTTTTCACACCACTGTATGTACCTATTTTATACAAGATACTGGGTACTGAGCATGTTTTTGGTCATATAAAAGGCACCAATAATGTGCCAAATAATTGAAATCTATGAAAGACTAAGACATGGGACATTGAGCAGAGTCCCAACATTTGACTAAATTAAATTTATTGTTGGTGAAAATAAGATTTATTAATAAAATAATATAATATTTAATTGAAAGAAACCAGCAGGATAACTTCTCCCTATCCACATGTACACAAGTATTGTAGAGAGAAGGAAGGGGAAATATACTGTATATTTCTGTACTGTATTTATTTCCTAGCTACCTCCTCCATTGCAGGAGTGTTGGAGAATTAGAGTAGGACAGACATTTTTCAAACTTTAACAGAAGCAAAGGGTATCAATCAGGTTTCTTCCTTCAATTTCTGATCGTCAGTAGGAACTGACTGCCTGCTCTGGTCATTACCTTTCTTAGCGACATTTCAGAATTAAGCTCAATGTATTATAGGATAAACTCTAGCATAGTACCGCTTTGTATTACATAAAACCATTCAGTCTTGTTCTACATTGACTGTAAAAGCTAATAAATATTTAGTCTTATCAAGTGAATTAAGCATATAATTTGGGGAAAATACATAAAGAGTGCCTTGCCATTTTTTTAGGATTCCCTGGCACCTGCTCACTAAAATTGTTGGTATTTGTGATAGATTCATGTACCTGTCAGGAATAGGTACTTGAATCTTTCTTAAGAAGTGATAACACTGAGGCTGGAGAGTCTGTACTAGAAACTCTGCCTTTAAGACAGCTCAGCATTAATGAGCTCCCTCCATGACAACTTCACTCATCATACAGACAGGAACATGGCCAAGGTATTTTTGTACTGGGGTGCTAGAGCCTGATGGGAAACTGAGAGACTAGCTCCCCAACAGGAGCCTGAAGGTAAGGTGGAGCCTGATGGGGAACTCTAAGACTAGTTCCCCATGAGGACTGCCTCTCATCTGAGTCATCATTGCCCAAATCTGGCTATTTCCAGATTTGGGTAATGATGTTATTTGGGACAATATGGAAGAATCTCCCCCAGTGGGGTTTTTCTGCAGCAGAAATATAACTATTAAGAAAGAATATATAATTTAAAAGGATCTTTTTATTGAAAAAATGGCAACATAGCCTAGGCACATGGACATTTAAAATATTAGCTCTGGTTGAAGATATATAAAACACACACCATTCAAGTTCCTACAGAAATGTACAAACATACAACAGTAAGTGATATTTAATTAAACATCTGGTATGCAAAATCCCAAAGCATTTCGACATACGTTTTGTGTCTTTTTTCAACCTGATTAACAATTTTTTCGCCTTCCTCTGGATCAACTGTGGGTATAGGACTGGGTATATGGGATTATATGATAGTTTTTATTTTATTTATTTAACATGGTTGAACTAGATGGACTTGTGTCTTTTTTCAACCGGACTAACTATGTAACTAACTTTGTAACTATATGTAACTATTAAAAACCCCACTGGGGGAGATTCTTCCATATTGTAACATATTTTGGGGCAGCAGCACCCATATCACTCACGTTCATGTGTCTTTCCCATGCTATTATGTAATTTGGGTAATGATGTCAATGTCCTGCTTTTAGTCAGAGAATAACCTGCCTAGCAGCTGAATGAGGCCAGGGATAAGTCATGGGTTTCCAGGAAGTCATCAGCTGTCCATTATACTAGGAACCACAAGCTTATTGCAGGAAACAATTGCAGCACATATGGCCAACTTTGAGCACTCGTGTTTCTCTGTATGCCACCTCACAGTTGGTCCTAATGAATGTCAGTTTCCTAATATACAAACTTGTAGTTTTTAAAGAAACCTACAAAATGTCGTAGATACTCTAAGAGGAATACCCTTTGACCACTCTGTAGGAGTTGTAAACCTAAATGACTGAGATTGGAGAGGCTATGCAATTGTTGAGTGATTTGCCTGTTGCAGCTTTTTGGAACTGAGGAAAAAAGCTACTGCTTTAAAAAAATAAGATAAACAAACTACATCTTGACCATAGTTTCACAGAAAGCACCTTTAAGATTGTGAAGGTAACTGAAAGAAGGTTTTGTGTATGCTGGGAACAAGGTTGAACTTTTATGCCTTCAGCTAAATACCGCACATCATCATAATGACATGTTGGCCTTCTCTGCAGTATTCTCCTGTAAGTCCAGCCTTGACTCTCTGGGCTCACAGGAATTTGCTTAAATTATACTGTGCATCGCATAACCAGAAAAAAAGGAGTGAAAGTTGGGAATCTGGAGTATAACAGGCAGAGCTGATTTTTTCAGCCTAAGCTGGGGCATCCATTTTTGTAATGGATGCCCAAGCAGGACTTTAAAGCAAAAATGTATTTTTCTTCTATGGCTGCAATCACAGACATGAGAAAAGCCTGTGCATAGCGTACACTACAGGATCCAGCTGCCTGCGTGACTTGGGACATACTTAGTTACAGGTAAGTGTTGAGACTGCAGCCATAGGAGAAAAATATTTTTTGGCTGAATTTTTGCTTTAAGCAATCAGCTATTGTGGGTTTTCGTTGTAATAATTTAAATCGCGTTGCAGAGTTCTGCTATCACTTTGACATTATAAAGTGTATTTCTGTTTAACAGTTTTAAAAATAAGTCCACTGTGATTCAGTGATTTATGACAATAAAATATGAAAACGTTCCAGAAGACAAATGCTTTTAATAGGCACTACATTTAATATCCCACATTTAATACTTTTTTCTTTTTACTCATTTTGTATCTAAGCAACCATATATATTTTCAAATTTTTATTGCTTGCCTTTTAAATTTTGACAGATAAAGCTTTATCTTGACAGTGCACTGGCATAATAATACGGTAGTATTTAAACAAATTGTGTTTATACTTATAAATAAGTAAAAAGAAAAATACTTCCAAGTTGTGTTTGCATTGTGTTATTTCATGGAATTTTCCACTTCAAGACCATAATTACTTTTACAAATCAAAGAGCAATAATCAGACTAAGTCCAAAAAACACTTACACTTTTAGCAATGCTAGTCATGGACATTAAAATAAACAAAATGTTGAGTTTATCCAATAAACTAGTACATTTGTATTGAGCAAATATGTGTCATACTGTACAGTTTGTTTCAAACAAATATGCTATTATTTTGTGTTGTGAAAGGTTCTAAAATATATCTCTAAATACCTTATATCTGCTTACACTTTGGATGAAAAATCTTCTCTTTATATGCCCTTGCATAATATCTTAGTATCCTTTTAAAGAGTATTTGCCCTCTATGTAACATCTATGGAGGTTCTTTCAGGTCATGTTATACCACAGGTTTACATTAAAAAGATCAACAGTAAAGGTTATCATGCTTCTAAACATGGAGTATAAATAATGCAGATGATAAAAGATGACCTGGAAAGCAGCCAACTGAACTGTGTTTTTAATTATGGCCAAACAGTTTCTTAACAATATTACTGTGAGATGCTATTTAACAATCCATATCTATTTTCTATCAATCTCTCCTAACTTTAATAAAAAAAAAAAACACTTTTTCTATATATCTGCCGCTACTTACGAAATGCTTTGTATAAAGTAAATTCAATTTTTATTGTACATAAAACATCAGATTGCAACTACAGTGTTCCAATGAACCTGTTTTGATTCAATCATGCTGTGCGGTGTTAAGCTTTTGTATATGTACTATACAGCATTTTCCTCCTCTGATGATTTAGGATGCTCCATAAACTTTTATGAAATGTGTTTCAATACCTTTCTTTTAATGAAAAGGCAACTCTACAGGGGATTTCCTTCAAAAGCTGACAGAACTAAATTCGCCATGGCTTCATGGGGTCTGGAACAAGAAAAATGATATAAAGCATGATCTTTGCACACATTGGGTCAGAAAAGTACCTGGCTAGTCTAGTGTTAAATTTCAATAATGAATTATTCATAAAACTTTGAAAAAACATTCAGTCAGTCTGGCATTCAAGATTTGATCTGATTTTTACAGAATGTTTAAACAAACTTGAGCTTCCCGTTTTGTAGGATATATCAGAAAAAGTTATTTTTGACCAAAATAAATACTTTCAGCTTATGTTATATTAGGCAAGACTTATGGGTTGGGTTGGCTAACAATAAGAATAGACATTTTTTTCTACTAGAGAGAAACATATAAGTAATACCAATTATGTTACTGATTGGAGGGAAAATAAACCGACTTGTTTTATAACATAAGTTGTGAACCAAATGGTAGCTGGATCTAGAATAAGATGTAATCTGGTGAAAAGGAACAGTAGCCTTTGACCTTCTGCCTGATGTGCGTTTAAGGTTCAACAAGAAAAGAAAAAAAAAAACAATGAAAGGATAACGAGTTTGGGAAGCCAAGTATGGACATCTGACAAGTCCAACATCTTCTGGATGACAAGCAATTATCTCTTCCGTGATACTCATCTTTTTTAGTGTCCTAACAAATTAGTTTTTCCCCCAACTTGTTTACAATCAACCTAAAAGATCAGAGGTCCAAGTCTGCTAAAGTACTTATTCGGAAATTTATCAGACACCCTCAAAAAGAAATATTTTCAGATATCTTATTTTGTTTCGGTAAGCATGTGGACATAAAAAAGATGTTTATATTACATTTTGTTGAATCACATTCAGGATCAGGACCTCAGAATGGCAATGCAAAAGAGCTAATATTCTTTTGTAAATGAACCATAAGGAAAAAAACGTAATAGCTAAGGCCATGGTGGTTTAAAGGTTAACACTTTCATCTTACTAGTTATTTTCCCAACTGTTCAGTCTAAACTAGGGCACTGTTGTTTGTATGTTCTTCCTAGTTTTCTGCCGCAATCCTACAGCATAAAGAAAGTTTAATTGCCACCTGTCAATGTCAAAATGAAATAAATACGCTGTTTTCTTTGTCTAAAGGTCTACATTAAACTATCCACTTTATATAATTTTTTTAGTAGCAGTTTGAAAGGTTTAATTTTCAGTTAAACTTTTTATGATTCAACCTATCTTCATCATTAGTGTTATACCACATCACCTATAAGAGGTCTATCACTCATGCCTAGAGCAGTGACTTTCAAAGCATGTGATCTCTAAGAGGGATTCAATGAAAATAAATGCGTATAATAGTTGGAGCTTTTTAGAACAAAATGAACCCTTGTGAAGGCATTTTATATGGAGTACCTGAATCATATTTCACTTCATTTTCACAACGCTTTGAACTCTGTCAGTCTACCTTCTCTTTGTCACTGCTTCTGAGTTGAAAAATAGTCTAATTCTGTAAAATAAATACATAATCTATCAATGGCATGCCTTTTTGTTGACTTCCTTGGGTTTGAGTTATGATACATGGGGAATAACATAAATAATCCCTGCACACATCATCACACACTGAATGCGATTTGACCATGTGTGTCAGAGGGACTGTACAGCATGCTGTTTCTGAAATTGAAATATCAATTTAGGATTAGGTAGTAGATAGGCAAAACATTTACTGTGTCGCATGCCATCTTCTGGATTTCAACAGCGCTGAACACATTTCTGGTAAAGCAACAGTATAGCTAATTTCATTTTATAACCCGCAGCCAAACACACAGCTATTATGCAACCAACAAAAGAAGATCTCACCTATAAACTCATGTTCAAATTGCAAGGCTTTTACACGACTATCAGCTTTGCTTACTTGCAGGAACATAAATGCAAAAAATATTACCAATATTTCTGTTTTAGACAGGAAACAATGAAAGCATCATAAAAAATCCAGTAGATGTGGGAGGGTGTTATTTTGCCATGTATCTCGGTATTGAAGTCATTTATTCATGTTTCAGAAGGCAATTACTACAACCTTGGAAGTACACTATGTGTCTCTGCATACCGAAAATAAGAATTTTATGTGTTTTATCCCATCAAAGCTCCATTTCCCTTGGAGTAAATATTTGCTAAATAAACTGCACCTCATTGAATTCACAGTAACCCAGGGAATTCTGCTTTTATTTTATGCTGCAAAATAAAGTGTTAGAGCTGATACTATATCTTCCACTGATTCTTTAATTATGTCACTGCAGGAAAACAATACAGAAAGCGTCAAACGTTGATACATGCCCCTGAGAAAGGGCTTAGGAGTGTGCTCAGTGTGATCTAGAAAAAGAGTGTGACAGAAAATATGATTCATTCATGCTGCCAGTTGATGACAGCTTCTGCAGGTTTTTCCTCTATTCCTCATTTTCTTAATATACTGCAAACTGATTTATAAATCTATTAATGCTAGCAGAAAAAATATTGCAGTCAGTATACAGACTGTCAGTAAATGTATGCAAAATGTATGCAAAATCACATTGTATGTACAAATGCTATAGCATACCCCCAACCGTCCCAATTTCTAAAAGACGGTCCCAGGATTTTCACACAGTCCCTGTATCTTGCAGATCTGGGTTTATTTCCCACAGCCAAGTGTTAAAGCACATGTTCCAGCACCCAGTTCCAGCTCTCTGAAGAGCTGTTTGCAGGAGTTATCTCCTGCCAGACAGAGCCTGGCATATAAGATGAGGGGGAGAAAGAGCAACAATACAGGCCACACAGAAACCTCTTCAGGGTAGGTGTTTTCCACCAATGCCACTACTGTTCTCTCCATTCCCTGCTGGGCACTATTGTTAGTCCACCAATGCTGAGCTCTGTTGTTCCACTTTGCCAGTCGCTTTTGCTCTTCCCCACTCCTTGTGGGCACATTTGTTCCTCCCTATACCCACCCTCCTCTGGGCACTATTATTATCACCCATCTCCCCACTGGGTACTATTGTTCTCCTTCAGCACTATTGTTTCCCCCACCACCCTCACTGGGTGCTATTGTTTCCCCCACCACTCTCAGCTACGTTGCCCCCCAAACACTCCAATGTACACTAGTATTACTATTGCTAAGTCCTATTATTTCCCCTACTACCTGCTCAGTGCAATTTTTCTCACACTCCCTGCTGAGCACCACCTTCTCACACACATCCTTCTCCAAAAATATATATTTTTTTCCATATCACATAGCAAATTCTCACTTTTTGAGTTCAGATCTACTTTATGACTAAGGGGTCAATTTAAAATTAAAATCAAATATCGATATTGACTGTTATACCGCGTGCGTTTCTCAACATGTGGTTTGCCATTGAAGACCTATTCATAATGTGTAGGCCACAGTTTTGAGCATGTAATACTTCACAGAATGCAGCAGAGAGAACTTTATCATAGTTATTGGAGGAGAACCAGTTACGTGAAACTTCAAGGCATATCGTTATGCTTCCTAAATGTTTGTGTAGCGCCCTGCTCCCGATGGGTAGATGCTATAAATAGAAATTTTGTTTTGTCTGAGCTGTAGTTTAGCTCAGACTGATTATGTTAAAATTCTGGTTCTGTTCCAGTTCAGCTGGGTTGCGTGGTTTTCCCCTTGGCCGAGGGGTGGCGCCCTCGTAGTTGGCCAATGTTGGAAATTGCAACAAGCTGGGTGTATTGAGTGCCTCTTTGCCCGGAAACAGTCAGTGGGAGTGGTCTACCCACTGTGTATTCCGGGAGAGGGTACTTAAGGGACAGACCCTGTGATAGGGTGTGTTTCGACCTGATGGCCCTCTTGGCCTAAGGTGTGCTGCTGCCTTTTAAATTGTCTCGGGGTCGGATGGCCTGAAGCTTCATTACTGAAAGAAGTCTTGGGGCCTACCGATCCCGGGGTGGTCCTGTGCTGTCTTGACTGCAGGAAGAAGCCAAGCGACAACATAATGCTGCCACCACCATGTTTCACGGCGGGGATGGTGTGTTCAGGGTGATGTGCAGTGTTAGATTTTCACCATACAGCCTTTTGCTTTTAGGCCAAAAAGTAAAATTTTGGTCTCATCTGACCAGAGCACCTTCTTCCACATGTTTGCTGTGTCCCCCACATGGCTTCTAGAAAACTGCAAACTGGACTTCTTATGGCTTGCTTTCGACAATGGCTTTCTTCTTGTCACTCTTCCATAAAGGCCAGATTTGTGGAGTGCACGACTCATAGTGCTCCTGTGGACAGATTCTCCCACCTGAGCTGCCATGTTACCATGGGCCTTTTGGTTGCTTCTCTGATTAATGCTCTCCTTGCCCAGCCTGTCAGTTAAGGTGGACAGCCATGTCTTTGTAAGTTTGCAGTTGTACCATACTCTTTCCATTTTTGGATGATGGATTGAACAGTGCTCTGTGAGATGTTCAAAGCTTTTGAAATTTCTCCACAACTTTATCCCTTTATCCGTTGAACGGCCATGTCTTGGTAGGTTTGCAGTTGTGCCATACTCAATTTTGGGATGATGGATTAAACAGTGCTCTGTGAGATGTTCAAATCCTGGGATATTTTTTTTATACCCTAATCATGCCTTAAACTTCTCCACAACTTTATCCATGACCTGTCTGATGTGTTCCTTGGCCTTCATGATGCTGTTTGTTCACTGAGGTTCTCTAACAAACCTCTGAGGTCTTCACAGAACAGCTGTATTTATACTGAGATTTACTAATTAGGTGACTTCTGAAGGCAGTTGGTTCCACTATATTTTAGTTAGAGGTATCAGAGTAAAGAGTGATGAATACACATGCACGCCACACTTTTCAGATATTTGTTTGTAAAAAAAAATGAAAACCATTTATCATTTTCCTTCCACAATTATGTGCCACTTTGTGTTGGTCTATTACATAAACTCACAATAAAATACATTTACGTTTTTGGTTGTAACATGACAAAACTGTTGAAAATTTCAAGGGGTATGAATACTTTTTCAAGGCACTATATTTATATATTTGGTCCAAGCTGGACCAATGTAACAGTATATAATAAAGCCATCACTGGAATTCATCTTTAAACAGTGGTATGGATCGCCCCCTTTCATTATGCCCTGCTGACACAAATGCATCTTTTTTCCTTTGTTTACCCCCAATGGCTACCAGGGGGAGGGCATTCTTTCTGCCATGGACACTAACACTAGGCATTCTTTTATCTCACCGACCATTTTTTTTTTCCTTTTAATGACCACCAATTATGGGCACTATAGTCTGTCACTGAACCAGGCATTTTTTCCTTGCAATTCCCCACCCAGCCATTGATCACATGCCTTTTTTTCTGAACAATTGACACTGGAACATTTTTCCTCACATTAAACAGCAATGTATGATACATACTCCATTATGATGTGTATTGTGTTGCGTAGACCATGCTCCTGCACTTTGTTGTGTATTACATAGTCCTGGCTAAGGGGTATATTTTCTCAACAGTTTGATTGTTGCTGTGTATTTTGCAACTTCAAAATTATTTATTTAAAGTGGTTGTAACCCAAACAAACTACACTATTGTCCCTTTAAGGCACAATATATAGCACAGTGCTTTTGCAGTGTCAAATGGCCCTTTTCCATGTTCTACAATATCTGGTTGATCCTGCCTGTTCCTGTGTTCCCCTGTTTAGCCGCTTGCCGACCAGCCACCGTCATTATACTGCGGCGAGTCGGGATGATCCCGCAAACTGTAATAGCTGTACATCAGTCCCTTTAAGCGAGATAGCAGGCACTGTGGGGGTGTCTATGTGTGTGAACAGTGGTCACGATGACTGCCGGCCAATCGCGATCGCGGGCACGAGAGCCAGAACAGGGATGTGTGTGTGTAAACACACACACACATCCCTGTTCTGTGAGGAGAGACAGATCATGAGTTCCTACTAGCTAGGAACAACACACACTAGGGAATACAGTTAACCCCTTGATCACCCCCTAGTGTTAACCCCTACCCTGCCAGTGACATTTAGACAGTAATCAGTGCATTTGTATAGCACTAATCGCTGTATAATTGTCAATGGTGCCAAAAATCTGTCAAAAGTGTCCGATCTGTCTGCCATTACTAGTAAAAAAAATATTAATAATAAAAATGCCATAAATCTATCCCCTGTTTTGTAGATGCTATAACTTTTGCGCAAACCAATCAATATACTTTTATGGCAATTTTTATGGCAAAAAATAAGAACTGCAGAGATGATCAAATACCATCAAAAGAAAGCTCTATTTGTGGTAAAAAAAAAAGGACATCAATTGTCAGTTAAAGCAACGCAGTGCCGTATTGCAAAAAATGGCCTGGTCATTGAGCAGCCAAATCTTCTGGGGCTGAAGTGGTTAAACTGACTACACTAATCATGGCTGCTGATCCATGATAGCATGGTCAGATTACTTGCTTCCATCATCCTGCTCTCTCAGTGTCTCTGCATCTCCTTACCTCTCCCTTCCTCTCTCCCTGTCACTTCCTTAGTCTGTGTGTGAGCTTATCTCCCCCTGCCCCTTTCCTCTCCTTCTGCCTTGATAGAGCAATGCTATTCCCCTCCAGCTGCTCCCCCCTCCTCCCCACTCTTTTTTTCTTTTTAACATGTTCAGCACACAAGGTCAAAGTGTAGAGCTTCCTCTGCTGATGTAATTACATACTTCAGAGAGGAATATCAGCCCATCCCACTGCTCGGGAAAGAGAAAGAGAAAACCACATGACAGCACAGAAGCTGTGCTTAAAAAGGTATTTGAAGTGGGGTTGCACAGAAAAAAAAAATCATTAAAATTCCTAAAAAAATAAAAATAAAACATTTGGAATTTTTTTTTTTTAACTCACCTCTAAAGGCCTGTTGCTAGGGGGTCACTCGTAGTCTGCCTCCTTCAGTGCCTGGGCTGGTGACATCACTTCCCCTCGGCGCAGGAAGGGCTCAGCTCTGCCCTCTTCCTCCTGTCAGTCACCTGGGACACGTGACAGGTCCCAGATGACTGCGCGGCGCGTGGCACCCCTCGCACATGCGCAGTGGGTGCCCAGGTTTGAAGCCACAGCCGGGTGCCCACAGTTAGAATGCCGGCGCCGCCGAGCAGAGGGGGGAACGAGCGGGGCTTCGATCACTCGCTTCACTGGACCCTGGAACAGTGTCCGATTATTAAAAGTCAGCAGGTGCAGTATTTGTAGCTGCTGACTTTTTTATTTTTATTTTTTTATGGAAACTCCTCTTTAACACAATAATACAAAAAAAAGCCAGTGCCATTACTATTGCCCTAAAATAATGGCAGTTTAAAGCTTAGACTTTACATCAACTTTAAGGTAGGCTCAGACAAAGTGTTAACTCTGTGTGTATGTGTTTAGTATGAAAGCAATATAATATGTAACCCAAGCAGAATGTCTGTTTTTTTTTTTTTTTTAACTTCCATTTTCCAGTACAAGTAGCAAAATGCATTGTGCCTTTTAAATAGAAATGAGTATAGTGATTTTGCAAAATTGTCAAATAAATAGTACAGGCTATTGTTCAGCCCCATAGAAGCAACAAACATGTAACCCGTGCAGCGTGGGAGCCCACGTCAAGTGCTTTTCTTTGGCCCAGAGGTGAGTATTAAATATGCAGATGTCACATTAAAAAATGCTTGGAACATTTTTAAAACCATAATGTCTAACCACACAGTGTTTTTTTAAAGAACATAGCAGCATAACAAGGACTTACCAAAACAATTTTTTCTATGAAGTATTTTGTGCAGCTACAAGCTTTTATTTTTTTATTTTTGATGCAGGAGAGTGTTGTATTCAACGTGACACGGAAGTTGTACAGTAGATGCTTGGTGCATAAATGTTTGCTAGATGCTTACAGACAGCAAGTCCTTTGTTCACACAAACAAAAAAAATGGCGACTTTGCAAGCAAATACTACAAAATACAGTGTAGTCAATTGGCAACCTCCTCTATGGATAATTAGGCACATGCACTAGCAGAATGGTGTAATGCCCTTTACACACAATAGGATTTTCCGATGGAAGTGTGTAGGCTCCATCGCACATTTTCCATAGGAATTTCCGTCACACAAAATTTGAGATCTGGTTCTCAAATTTTCCGACAACAAAATCCGTAAATGTCTGAAATTCTGATTGTGTGTACACAATTACGATGCACAAAGTGCCACGCATGCTTGGAATCAAGCAGAAGAGCCGCACTGGCTATTGAACTTAATTTTCATCGTACGTGTTGTACGTCACCGCCTTCTTGACGTTCGGAATTTCCGACCAACTTTGTGTGACCGTGTATATGCAAGACAAGTTTGAGCCAACATCCGTCGGAAAAAATCCCATGGATTTTGTTGTCCTTAAATCCTATCGTGTGTACAGGGCATAAGAGTCTTAGATCTGCAAAAGTAAAGCATTTTTTTTAAACAATCTGAAACCAACTTAAAAAAGTCTCAAGACTGCTTCACATATATTCTTTGGCAATTTGACAAGTACACTGGACTAGTGTTAGTGTCCAATTCTATTAAAAATAGGCATCAGCGCTCTGTCTTTGTATGAGTGTCAGAGTTACAAATTGCCAATGGCGTTTTATCTCAGACAAATGTCAATAATGTAACAATTTTTAATTCTGTTAGGAAGTAAAAAAGTCCAGCCTGGGGCTCCTGTGTCAAAAACTCACTGAAACATTTGTATTTAGCTGACTAGTTTGCAGAGAGCCACTGCCATTTTTGCCTGCAGTGTTTGAGACAGATAACACTGAAAATAACACACAACCCAAAAAATGTAATCTTTTTGCTGTGCACTGAGACTTTTCTTTAGGGTAAGGGGAAGGACAGGGTGGGGAGTCAAAGCATTTCACTCAGGCTCAATGGCTGCAACAAATAGCAGTAAAGTTGTTCCCTGGGTCAAATAAATTCTAGGGATGACAGTAGGAGCTATAAAGAAGCATAAGTTAGCCACAGAATTAAATTTTTTTGTCAGGGCATATTACTAATAAATCATTGTGACCTCTAACTATGGTGGATTGGCTCTTTGGTTGCTGCTTCTAACATGATGGGAAGAAAAAATGATATTGGACGGGGTTACATTGTGTGTAGATCATTTGCAGTCTAGGACACTTAGGGATCATTTAGATCTCCAATTGGGAGGCATTTAAACCATGCAGTTGAACCATGTTTTTAGTGCCCCCCAAACTGCCCCTCCTCTACCTTAAGCTGAAAAGGCAGCAGACAGGGATCTTCATTTGCTGTGATTGCAAAGCTTGGCTTCACACGCTTGGCTAAAACTATCCCCCCCCGACTCCCGAACATGACCCATTCAAGCAAATGTAGACACGTTACCAACACCCCACAGCCCTGCATGCAGTTGTGGCACATTTGCGTGGAATTTACGAGAGTTAAGAATCTTTATTCCATACACACGGGTGAATATTCACTTCAATTATCCAACCATGTGAGAAGAAAATTCCTGTGTACTTTTTCATCTGCACATTTTTTGGTATTCACAGTAAAAATGATCTGTTTTTCACATGACTGGATAATTGAAGTGAATATCCACACAATCAAGTGAAGATTCTTAACTCCTTTAGTAAGTCAGCCTAATTGTTTGAGACAAGCTTAATTTCCCGTTATAAATCCAAGACTGTAAGAAGATTGTTTTTGTTCAAATACTACATCCATACAAAACATAAAATGTCTCTGACATTGCACTTTTCCTTATTTAGGCTGTTCCTACAGTTTTTCTTTAAACTTTAAACTATAGGAAACATTGAAATTTAGCTAGAGGATGCAGTGCAAAGAGGTGGTCTCCTGTGTCCCATCAACAACTGTGATAACTGTGTAGCAAAGTATACCGCTGATTATTTCTATATTGTGGAATAAAGCACTGCTGAAAATATGCAGTAAGCATTCACCTATTCATCTCTAGGGGCTTTAAGTCTTCAGTTTCTATATGATTGTTGACATTAATCTGGTGCTGATGCAGCCAATAACTATTCAGCGAAAGACAGGTAACTGAGTGCTTTCAGCCTGCATTAGTGACTGCATAACAATCCCAAGACTTGACATAAGTGAGTTTTGACAGAAGAACAGGTATGAGAGAGCTAAGTATGTCATGGAATAAAAGTAAGACCTTTGCAGTGCACGAACCATTACTAAGCATGGTCTAAAGTGTACACTAGCCACCAGAAAAAAAGCTTTATATGTTTTGGTAGAATCCAGACACTGAGCTTCATATTGTGTCAACTGCACCAGTAAATAAGCTGAATTAACTAAGCTTTAACTGCTTTTATGTAACTTAATGGTTGTTTATTGTGTTAGAAATGGTAGGCAATGGCAATGAAAATCAGAAAATAACATTCAAATTTTTGAAAATAACATGTGTTTTAGCTTAAAGCAGGGGTCTCAAACTGGCAGCCCTCCAGCTGTTGTGAAACTACAAGTCCCATCATGCCTCTGCCTGTGGGAGTCATGCTTCTAACCATCAGTCTTGCAATGCCTCATGGGACTTGTAGTTTCGCAACAGCTGGAAGGCCGCCAGTGTGAGACCCCTAGCTTAAAATGTTAATAAACCCACAACAGTAAAATCTGTCTGTACATGCAGGAAAGCATGATTGTTATACTCACTGTGGAACCTAAGGGATAAATCCTCTGCATTGTGTAAAAAGGCTTCTCTGTCCCTCCCCTTATTCTACTGTCCACAATCCATCTGCTGATAGAACAGAGGCTAGGGGACAAGCTGCACATGCTCAGTTTGGTGTGTATTGCTAGAGTTTTTTCTTCTTGGGAGAGTACATGTGATCAACACAGGGCCAGTCAGCACTGTCCAGATAGAGGCTCGGGGGTTCTGCAGCCTCATAGGACAGTCAGAGCAGAATGAAAACTCCTCCTACAAGCTCTAACCAGACACTGATAGAAGTCACAAGACTTCTATATACTGCTGATGAAAAAAAGGTATTTAGCAGTTTATATTTACTATTACATGTCCATGTTCTGTGCGAGAACAGATATAGTGAATGCAGGGTCCTGTGTAACACTTTAATGAATTAGGCCTAAAGCAGGGCTCCACACAGATTTTTGCAATTATTAGGGAATCTTTAACCCCTTCCCTCACAGTCCTATTGTCCCTTCAAGTGTACACCTGATTTAACTTCCTGATCATGTGATCAGTGTAATTGGCTGTCACAGTGGTCACATGATCAGGAGTCTATCTTGCCAGCTCCTAATCATTACTGTAGATGGGGAGCTGTCCATGAGAGTTTGGTTACTGTGTTGGGTGGGCATAGTGAGTGCTCTCTCAGCACAGAAACTTTGGTTAGGTATGGACACGCGTGTGGTGTAGGGCATTAAAGCATTAACATTTTGCATTTCCCTATGCATCACATGGGCAACACGAAGTTAAATGTATTTTTTGCAAATGCAACTTGTATAAGAACCTGAATTTGACTTATGCCGCGTACACACGATCGGACTTTGTCCGCCGAACCTAGTCTGGCGGACAAACCGACAGACTTTCCAGCTGGGCTTCGCCGGACTTGAAAGCGAATGGACTTGACCACACACGATCACGCTAAAAGTCCGGCGGTTCACGCGATGACGTACAGCACGTACGACGGGACTAGAACACTAGACTAGAGTCCGTGACATACTTGCTACTGAGCATGTGTCCTTTTTGGTCCGCCGGACCATACTACAGACTGCCAAGTTCAGCGGACAATTTTAAAACAAAACTTAAAACCTAGTCCGCCGGACTTTTGGGAAAAAAATTCCGTCGAAGGCCCACACACGATCGGACTGTCCGGCGGACTCTAGTCCAGCGGACAATCCCGCGGGAAAGTCCGCTCGTGTGTACGCGGCATAAGTGTCAGCCATTGACTATCCCCGATACAGCTGCTGCTGGTGGAAAAATCTGGTATCCAATCAGCTAATAGGATGATAAGAAAAGAGAGCAGAGAGGGCATAGGGATGACCTTATCAGTTAGCTGCTTCTTTATTGTCCAGTCAGCAGGCTGTGGGTGGAGGAAAGACAACAACTTTCTATAACTGTAACATAGAAAGTGGTAGTATCTGCCTGGCTGTGCTGTGTAGGATGGATGTAGGATAAAAAAGTAATGATATAAGATGGCTCATACTAAAATTAAAATTAAACTTGAATACTGTTGTAAATGATGATGAACAGAAATACAATTCCTTTGCGATATAAAATAGCTATAAAATATGCATTTTTATCTATGAATTAGGCTGTTTGCCTTGATTTAGCTTTATTGTATCTATCAAGCCTAAAGAAAGAAAATAGCACACAAACTGATAAATTATTGCTCATAGAATAGCACCATTAGGTTGAATATTTTACAAAGATATCACAGCAACTTTAATGTGATTAAAATCAACAAATGACCAACTGAAAATAATATTTTCTTTTCTATAGGAAAATCAGTTTACTTATTTTTTCCAGTTTTATGATTGTATACAGGAAACAAACCAATCATTGTGGAAGTCAACTCTTCATCAGATTGGAGGAAACATTCTTCCATCTATGGGCAGCCTGAGGCTATATGAGCTGTCATCGGACCTATCTCTCCTGTGTCATATTGTTCTTCGCAAAGACATACTTGCTGAATTTGCACAAACACCCATAAACATGTTTCAGGAACCGAATGCACTTTTTCCTGATATTTTTCTGATGTGTATTTATGGCAGATTTTTGTCTTCAGTAGATACGTTTTTGCACAGAGAAATTGTCTACTGCTCTAGTCTGCTCTCGTCCTGCCATCTCTCACGCCTTCCGAAACAAAACAAAAAACACAGCAGGGAGGAATGGAGCAGAATATGGACAGTGTATGCACATGGCAAATCTGCAATAAATAAGTAGCAAACAATGCTCGTCTTCATTCTGTAACGAATATATTATAAATATGTATCACACCATGTTTTTGTTTCCTAGTAAAAATGAAGACATTAGAAAACAGTTACATTAAGAATTTAAAATCCATTTTAACTCATTTAAATAAATAGGAAGACAATGCTGCTAAGGCACTCTGTAAAATATTGTTTATTATATAACAAGAGCTCATTGTACTACTGTTGTACGGGATGTTGAGATTAATTTAATGTGCAAAACAGATCTGTTATACATTCATGACTTTTACAACAAAGCAGTTTGCCTGCTGAGAAACACAAATATTTTATGAAATCTAAAATGTAATCTCAACAAAGTTTCTCTTGTGAATTATGATAAGGGATTGTATGATGAATGTATGAGAGAAACAGCGTGTTCAGTTGATTGTATTTACCTTTCATCTGCTACTCAATGTAGCACTACTTGTAACGTGGTAGGTTCTGTATTAATATTTACAATGAATGTAATCAAATGTGATAAGAAACCTAGTTATGGATTAACGGAATTTTTTAACATTTCAATACAAATTAAGTAGGCAATTAAATGCAGAGCAAGTAATGATATTTTATTACGCTGTATTGTATTTTCATTATCACCCAATAAAACTTTGTGAAACAAAAAAAAAAAGTAATGATATAAGATGGCTCATACTAAAATTAAAATTAAACTTGAATACTGTTGTAAAAAAATCTCCTCCCACTTACCTATATGCAAGTATTGTGATAAACGTATTGTCTTCATGGACAGTCTCATCGACAGCTGGAAGTGCATATTTTTTCCCTCTTTTACAAATAGCTTGGGTTACATAAAGCAGTATCGCCTCAGTCTGATACACTTGCACATTTTATTAAACATAATAGACCTTCTTTGACTGTCAGATATAAATATCCCATCAGATCACTGTGCTTGTTCTTGTTCTCACAGATGTAATACTGTCCAGTTGCTGGTCAATTTCTATCAAACTTCCATTAAGAATTAGGAGACCGCAGATGATACAGCAGTGTAAAACTGTCCAGTATCAGGGCATTTTAGCAACTTGCTGACTGACGCACACGCATATAAGTCTGCAGAATGGCTCATACAGGCAAATGGGCGTACCTGTATGTCCCTTTGAATTTGCCGCCTTGCGCGCCCGCCGCATGCGCAAAACCCACCGCGTGACGCGGGAGCGTGCCCACGGGTCCTGCAAACTTGTTTTTCGCCGGCGGCCTGCGATCGTGAAATAGAGAGGCAGATCGAGGAGATGCCTATGTAAACAAGGTATTTCCCCATTCTGCCTTGTGACATGACAGGGATCAACTGCTCCCTGTCATCGGGAGCAGTGATCGCTGTCATGTCAGTGGTAGCCCATCCCTCCCATAGTTAGAATCACTCCCTAGGACACGCTTAACTCCTTGATCGCCCCCTAGTGTTTAAACCCTTCCCTGTCAGTGTCATTTATACAGTAATCAGTGTCTATTTATAGCACTGACTGCTGTATACAGTGGTGTGAAAAAGTGTTTGCCCCCTTCCTCATTTCCTGTTCCTTTGCATGTTTGTCACACTTAAGTGTTTCGGAACATCAAACCAATTTAAACAATAGTCAAGGACAACACAAGTAAACACAAAATGCAATTTGTAAATGAAGGTGTTTATTATTAAAGGTGAAAAAAAATCCAAACTATCATGGCCCTGTGTGAAAAAGTGATTGCCCCCCTTGTTAAAACATACTATAACTGTGGTTGTCCACACCTGAGTTCAATTTCTCTAGCCACACCCAGGCCTGATTATTGCCACACCTGTTCACAATCAAGGCATCACTTAAATAGGAGCTGCTTGACACAGTAAGGTCCACCAGAAGATCCTTAAAAGCTACACATCATGCCGAGACCCAAAGAAATTCAGGAACAATTGAGAAAGAAAGTAATTGAGATCTATCAGTCTGGAAAGGGTTATAAAGCCATTTCCAAAGCTTTGGGAATCCAGCGAACCACAGTGAGAGCCATTATCCACAAATGACGAAGACATGGAACAGTGGTGAACCTTCCCAGGAGTGGCCGGCCGCCCAAAATGACCCCAAGAGCGCAGCGACGACTCATCCAAGAGGTCACAAAAGACCCCACAACAACGTCCAAGGAACTGCAGGCCTCACTTGCCTCAGTTAAGGTCAGCGTTCATGCCTCCACCATCAGGAAAAGACTGGGCAAAAATGGCCTGCATGGCAGAGTTCCAAGGAGAAAACCACTGCTGAGCAAAAAGAACATCAAAGCTCGTCTCAATTTCTCCACAACACATCTTGATGATCCCCAAGACTTTTGGGACAACATTCTGTGGACCGATGAGACAAAAGTGGAACTCTTTGGAAGGTGTGTGTCCAAGTATATCTGGCGTAGAAGGAACACTGCATTTCAGAAAAAGAACATTATACCAACAGTAAAATATGGTGGTGGTAGTGTGATGGTCTGGGGCTGTTTTGCTGCTTCAGGACCTGGAAGACTTGCCGTGATAAAAGGAACTATGAATTCTGCTGTCTACCAAGAGATCCTGAAGGAGAATGTCCGACCATCTGTTCGTGTACTCAAGCTGAAACGAACTTGGGTTCTGCAGCAGGACAATGATCCTAAACACACCAGCAAGTCCACCACCGAATGGTTGAAGAAAAACAAAATGAAGACTTTGGAGTGGCCTAGCCAAAGTCCTGACCTGAATCCTATTGAGATGTTGTGGTATGACCTTAAAAAGGCCGTTCATGCTCGAAAACCCTCTAATGTAACTGAATTAGGACAATTCTGCAAAGATGAGTGGGCCAAAATTCCTCCAGGACGCTGTAAAAGCCTCATTGCACGTTATCGCAAACGCTTGGTTGCAGTTGTTGCTGCTAAGGGTGGCCCAACCAGTTAATAGGTTTAGGGGGCAATCACTTTTTCACACAGGGCCATGATGGTTTGGATTTTTTTTCACCTTTAATAATAAACACCTTCATTTACAAATTGCATTTTGTGTTTACTTGTGTTGTCCTTGACTATTGTTTAAATTGGTTTGATGTTCCGAAACACTTAAGTGTGACAAACATGCAAAGGAACAGGAAATGAGGAAGGGGGCAAACACTTTTTCACACCACTGTAAATGACAATGGTCCCAAAATAGCGTCAAAAGTGTCAGATGTGTCCGCCATAATGTCGCAGTCCTGATAAAAATCACAGATCACCGTCATTACTAGTAAAAAAAATTATAATAATAAAAATGTCATAAATGTATACCCTGTTTTTCAGACGCTATAACTTTTGCGCAAATCAATCAATATACGCTTATTGATTTTTTTTTTACCAAAAATACATATCGGCCTAAACTGAGGAAAAAAATTTGTTTTTTTAGATATTTTTTGGGGATATTTATTATAGCAAAAAGTAAAAAACATTGCTTTTTTTTTAAATTGTCGCTATTTTTTTGTTTATAGCGCAAAAAAATCAAAACCGCAGAGGTGATCAAATACCACCAAAAGAAAGCTCTATTTGTGGGAAAAAAAGGACATCAATTTTGTTTGGGTGCAACGTCGCACGACCGCGCAATTATCAGCTAAAGTGATACAGTGCCCAATTGCAAAAAATGCTCTGGTCAGGAAGGGGGTAAATCCTTCAGGGGCTGAAGTGGTTGATGAGGGAGCATTGGGTGAAATGGCCTACATAAAAAAGTACAGGCAGGAATTTTACTACAATAATTAAGAGACTAAAGATGACGCAACAGTGTAAAATTAGCCAGCAGAAGGACAGTTTTAATCAGGAATAATAGATCTACCTGGTGTATGCCTAACTTTTATTTTATCTATGGAGATAGGGAGTGCAAGTGAATTATATAATGTGAGGTGGTTTAGGTACACAGAGTTCTTTTTCTTTTTTTCCGTTTCTTTTAAATGATGCAGCAGCATGCTGTCAACAAAAGGCAGCTTAAAGTGATTGTAAAGTCTTATTTAAAAAAAAAAAAAATAATAAACATGCTATACTTATACTTACTCTGTGCAGTGGATTTGCAAAGGGCAGCCCTGATCCTCCTCTTCCCAGGTCCCCCTTCACTGCTCTTGGCCCCTCCCTCCTGTCAAGTGCCCCCACAGCAAGCATTGAGACACGGAGCTGCTTTTTGGCCCCGCCCCTCTCTCATCTGATTGGCTGACTGACTTTGATTGACAGCCGAGGGAGCCAATGGCGCCACTGCTGTGTCTCAGGCAATCAAGAGGAAGAGTATGAGATGGCCGAGGGACTCGTGGACATTGCTGGACAGAGATGGGGCTCAGGTAAGTATTAGAGGCACTGACTGGGGGTTCCAACACAGAAGGCTTTTTATCTTAATGCATTAAGGTAAAAAAAACTTCTGCCTTTACAATGCCTTTAAAGAACAGATGGACAGTAACAAGTGAATGCTCTGTTTTAAGCACCCTGAAACTTAAAAAAAAGGCTCCAACATCATAAAATAAAAGATTTTAAAAAGATGTTAAACCCGGAAAAGAATTTAAAACCAAAACCCCACCCCTGAAGCAAAGCAAAAGCTCACTTTTTTTACAGGGAAGACTAGCAAAAAAAAAAAAAAAAGAAAAAAGTTGAACCTAAATTAAAAGTCCTATCAACATGAAATGAAAGCCCATTTCCAAATGCGTTTACATGTATTTAGACATGGTCAGAGTATCTAATCTGCCCCTGACGTACTAAATTCACCTAACTGCACAGTGGGAATTATACCATTTAAAATCATTACATGCAATTATTTGCATTTAGAAATGTCTTATAAGCTCAAACGCATGTATGTCACATGTATTAGGTGAACAAAGAACCCAAGCACCACATGTAAAATGGAGCCACAGATCTAGCAGAACTCTGCAGCAAGGAGGCTTCATAACAATCACATCAGGAAAGCTTGACCAGGAACAACAATCAGAACATATTATTGAGCTGAGTATTGCCCCCTGGAGGATGTAAGATATAGTGATCCCAAATGAATGCCTGCAGTCACCATCCATACTAGCTTTATTGCTGCACAGTCATCTGGCAGCATATACAGCTGAGTGCGCATTGCATGCGGGTGGTGGCTGGTGATTGGTGGACACGTTTTCAAACAGAGTGGCCCTGGATGCACACCTGTTATTTTTTATTTATCAGTTCATAGCAATATCACACTATATAGTTTTCTTCCTTTCTGGATGTATCCTGAGTTCCAGTTCTTAAGATGCTTGGAGTTTAGGATGTAGCGGAGGAGATATGGGCCGGTTCTAGGATTGGTGGCCCACATGTGCTTTGCTGCACTTAATTGAGCAGCCTGGATTTCCGGTGAGTCGAAAATCCAGCTGACTGGAATGTTGGAAGTCTATTTGCTATTTCTTCATCATAGATTTTTTATTTATTTTGCACTTTAGTATAGCGCTGTAAATTCTTTAATCACTGAAGGACTACATTTCTTGCCCTTTCTTTGCTGGCAGCAAGTGTGGGTGTACATTATAGATTTTTTGTTGGTTTTGGACTTCACTATATGAACTTTCATTACAATTCTTTGCACTTTAATAAGGCACATTTTGTCATCTGACTATAAAGTGCTGCAATTTATGTTTTTTTTTTTTTTTTTTACTGAGGGATTGAGTGCATTGCCTTTTTGCTAGCAGCTATATAAATGTTTGGGGTGTTTAGCGCTAACTTTAGTTTCATATTTGAGATGTATGTCACTGCAATTATGAATGAAGCCTTAGGGTTTGCTATACTATACTGAGGTGAATGAACAGGAAATAAAATCATTTACACTTTTCCAGTTACAATGTCATTCATGTGTTATTTCTCCCTGATATTATCTCGGTCTAATAGTCACACATCCTCTGGTGGGGTGGGGGAGCACCCACAGCTGGATTTGTTAGGTCTTTGTTTAAAATTCATGATGACATATACAATACGTATTTCTAGTAGGCCCTGGCTATTTTCACTTGAAGCACCTGCTCCCTCACCCTTCCCTGTGTTTATTCTGTTTTCTTTATAAAAGCCATCGTACCTTATTGGAAGCATATTAACCTAAGCAGGCAAGCAGAAATCTCTGTCAAATATTTCCTCCCTTCCTTCATGTAAAGTTTAGCCCCTAAAATGGATGCTACTACAGTATATTTATTGTTTATTAGCCAGCATTAGTAATGGATTCTGGAAGCATAAAGTATCACATTTTGCAAGTACTGTTATACTCTGCAGAAAATGGGAAATACAAACTTTAAAGAGACTTTTGCTTGGCATCCACATTGTTAAAAGGGAACCTTCACTTACAACTTTACCATTGCTTCCTTCCAAAGTTGGCCATACAGTTATTTTTTCATTTTTTGTTCAGCCAGAAAAGGTGGATGGAGAAATATATGCGGAATAGTTGTATTCTGACAGTGGCACCTGCTGCTGTCACAATACACTGTTCAGTGGCTATAGCTTATTGGCTACAAATGTTAATCAAGGAAAATTTTACATGTCACCTTAAAAGAAGTCAATCAAAAGTCAAGTGGGGACAGCCACACAAGGGTCAAAATTCAGTCGGTTCCTGCTGAACTGGACAAATTTAGATCAGTGTATGGCCAGCTTAAGTCTATCCCCTACTGTTACAATATTTGAAAATTATCCAGCACGTACTCACTTCTGCTTCCTCATTCTTTGCCTGATGTTACATTTGCAGTCTGCAGAGATCATGTCACACATCCCAAAATGCTACAGGACCAGGCTCACAGTAGTCTGCCATCTTACACGTGCTCAGTGGAGGGACAGCTGTGAGGTATCAGTAAGTGATAGCTGGTGCCCCAGTCTGGGATGGCAGTGTGGAAACCTAACGAGAGGTAAAGACTTAGGGGGTTATACACACGGAAAAAAAAACATTACATCCATGGGGTTATGTGCTTAGTGTAAGCAAATTTAGGTGCACAGAGTCCTTACCCTTGGTTCATAAGTGCATTTCTCATGTGTGCACAATAGGTTTGCTTAGATCAAATCAAACTAAATAACACATACTGCATTGATCATTAGCCTAGCATCCATTAGACAACATTAGACATGTGCACACTGAAATATTTTGTTTCGGAATTTTGTTTTTGTCTGAAACATTTCTTTATTTAGTTACTCCCGAAATTCATTTTTATTTATTTGGTTTTTCGTAAAAAATTGCATTCGTCCAAAAATCCAAATTAATTAAGGTCGAATCTGTAATTGAAGGCTTATGGTGTCTGTCGAATGTTCAAAGAAGATTTGATGGAGCAGCTAAACTGTACGGCGCCGTATGTTTTTCGCTGCTTTGTCGAATCTTTGTCATTCATGTTGAATGTATATAGTTCAAACAGAAAATGGACTGGTGATAGTGATCACTGATCAGACAGGTAACAAGATAGGGTATATAGAATCTATATAGAATCTCAATCTGTAATATAGAATCTATAATAATAAATTCCCCCCCCCCCCCACAACACGGGCAGCCTCTGAGGCTATCACAACACTAGTATCACTATCAAGTTCACAACACTAACACAATAGCAGCAGATCATTATGAAAAAGTTAGGTTGAACTGTAGCTTGCTTCACTATTGTTCTGCTGCTGTGCTTATGCTTAATTGCTAAATAATTCAGGTTACCTGACAAACAGACCAGCTAAGATTGACTGTCTTCTGAAATGATTCAGTGTGTGTGTCTTTCTCTGCTAGCAATTGTAAGTGAAAGTAAGTTGGCTGTACGTGTATACTTAGTTCTAGCTAATTTACTGCTCCTCCTCTGTGGTTACAATCAGCCAATAACATTCATCATCATCATTATTTTTATTTTACTTCCCCCACCCAATTCCAGCAGCGATATTTTCTCTCTATGTCGAATCTTTTCTCTCTACGTCGAATCTTTTCTCTCTACGTCAAATCTTTTCTCTCTATGTCAAATCTTTTCTCTCTATGTAGAATCATCTTGGACTAATAGAGCTAAGGTTAGGCACATTCGACCACAGGTTCGATGGACACAGATTGTTATTGTCTGCATCATGACGAATCTCCTATCTATATCGAACTGTTCTCTCAACGAAAACGAAAATGAAAATTTGTTTATGTCGGATCTTTCGTTTTTCGGATTCTGCACTTTCGTTATCGAAACGATAGCGAAAATACCTGAAAATACCTGAAATTTGGACGAAAATGCATTCGGACGAAAACAAATGCACATGTCTAGTAAACATCAAAATGTGCTTTGGTTTTGAGATATTAGGGACCTCAAAATAAAAAAAAAACTAAAGCACAACTGCAGACATTTCAGCGCGCAACACCAGTAATATTAGCTTTTCAACTGACCTGATTCTACACGCAATAAAGACTCTTATACCATGAGAAATGTTCTGATGCCGTCAAGCATAGTTTTAGGAGAACAGTCTCTTGTGTTTTAAGTTGCAGGTGTGGAATTGCTGA
The DNA here is from genome assembly GCA_028564925.1 of Lithobates sylvaticus. Classification (NCBI taxonomy): domain Eukaryota; kingdom Metazoa; phylum Chordata; class Amphibia; order Anura; family Ranidae; genus Lithobates; species Lithobates sylvaticus. The sequence continues at coordinate 430,484,842 of CM053029.1, forward strand.
CATGGAAAGTTCTTATGTGACCTTTCCATTACTGCAAATCATTGATAAATATTTTTGTTAATATGTAGAAAGTTAGGCCAAAGAGTTTGTTTGGCTGCATGAAAAAAAAGAAATTACGGATTTGTAAAAGCCAAAATTTAGGGCTAGGTAGATTTACAACAAAAACAAATAATGAAGATTTGTAATTGATAATATATTATTAAATGTATTTTTTAAATGCAAGCAGCATAAGTAGGCTTGTGCAGTCCCTATATCACCAACCTAGAATGTGAGAAGAAGAAGCGGTATATGGAACCACTCAGTTGATGTGCTAAGAAGAAGCAGGGAGATGAGCTTATCATTGTGTTGTTTCCAATTGTTTAGTCAGTTTAGGGTGGGTCCAGGACTATCTAGGCTCAGAAATTAGTTATATGATGCTGGTTATCAAACTGAGCACATCTAGCAGCAGAAAAAAATACTGCAGGGGAATCTCTTAATCCAGGGCAAATATTGCACCAGAAGCTGTTTTTGTAATTTCATGTTCTAAAGGGCTATTTGTTTTTATCTTTTTATTTATGGCTGTGGTTCTGCTTTAACTTGCACTGAATTAAGTCACTTGTTAAAACAAATTATTCTAACATGGGTTAATTTTAAAAGTAAAAACACGTGCATTTTTAGGCTTATTTAATGAGACCATGAAAAGAGAAGTGCAAAGTATAGTGATCCGAAAAAAGAAAAAATCAATTCACAGCTTCCAGTTCAAAGAGTTAAGATGCAGTCATAATGCATTTCACATTATATTTGTTGTTGGAGTCTTTGATGGTCTTTTCTTGCCTCGGGAGCGAGCACACACCAGTACCCCCATAGCAAGTGGCTTGCTATTGGGGGCACTGGTCAAGGAGGAGGAGCCAGGAGCACCGGTGGGGGACCCAAGAAGAGGAGGATTGCGGCTGTCACGCGCAAAACCACTGCACAGAGCAGGTAAGTATACCATGTTTGTTAATTTTTTTTAAAAAACAAACCTTTAATAACACTTTTAGACATTTATTTTTTTTGGAGTAAAAGATTTATGCACTTTAACATTATTGCTTTTCTTTGTATTACTTTATTGAATAAGCTTGTTAGATGTACATCCATCTAATGGTCTTAGCTAGGATTACAATGTTAATTTTAAGAATGCTTACATATTTTCCAATTTTTTCTAATGTGTGCACTTGTACTGCAACTCCTTGTTCCAAATGTAACAAAAAATGATTAACCTGAAAACAAGCACAGATATAAATGGTACTTTAGCTAAATACCATATGTTGTAAGATGCCAGTGTCCTCTAAACAATTTTCAGGTTATTTTATTAAAAAACTAATTATTTAACCAGGTAGAAAGAAATGTGTACTTTATAAAACAATGACCTACATTAATATATTTTAACCTGTTAAGAGCTTATACAAGGTGATAGTCATTATAAAAAAAAAAGATGTGACATTTCTAGAACAATACGCTAATATGTAATCTGAGAGACCAAAGTCATTATAGCTAAATAAAATACAAAGCAGCCTTCACATCAATATTTGAAACCTTAATTACTAGAATGCACATTAGTTATTTAGGCCTCTTAACAAAGACTTTCAATTTATTGCTTTGTTTACAGCTTCTTGATTTACTATGTACACAAGAGCAAATTTGTACCCAATAAATCCTTTATATTCCTTTTCTTATAGTATGTTGATTTACTGTGAATGAAAAAAAATGAAAGAAATGAGAAAAGAAGAGAAATAAAGCACAGTCTGAGGATACAAATAATCTGAAGGTACAAACTAATTTCAAAAAAATGCAGGGTTGTGGAAAACAAGCAGCTTTACTTAATAGGACATGTGCAAAGGTAACTCACAGCAACTGGATCCCAGTTCACTGCAGTTAGATATTAGTTAGTTAGGGCAGTGCAGTTAGGGCGCTGCACTACAGTACTTTGCACTACAAAGGTGCAGCACCTTTTGCATAATCTTTCTTGTAGTTTGAGCCACGGCATAGTATTGCTTCCAAAGCCCCAGTGTAGGTATCATTACCTTCACTGCAAAGCGATTCTTTTTCCTATTATTGCCCCCTCTTTCCTCTACCACTGAGGGGAGGTTTTCCTGTGTAGACCCATAGAAAGAACTTGGTTGAAGCAAGATGTCCCATTGTAATGCTTAAAGCTGATGAAAGGAAAAAATACCCCTGCAGATCCCCTCCACACTGCAAGAGTTAAATGTTCAAAAACCCTAGGGGTAGAGGCATAATCTGTAATTCTTGCCACATTCCTTGATCCAGCAGGTATCCACTACACTGCATGACTGGACCTCCGAATCCTCTACTCTACTGTGCTCAGTCAGTGGTCATACTCTAATGTCATCATGCACAATACAGAACTAGTAGTTCTTGAGGACATCAAGAGCCCACCAAAAAGCCCAGAGCATCAGAGAGAAGAAGAAAGGGCTAGAGCCTGCCAGAGCAAGGAATATGGTAAATATCACAGCCTTTTTCTCTTAACAAACAGTTATCCCAGGGTATTGCAGTGAACGTCAGGAGTGAAGCTTTAATCCCAACACCAGACCACTGCAGCAAACAGCTGACCAAATATAACAAAAGTAGCTAAGTTGCAAAGTAGTTTTGGCAAAGGGCCTCTTGTCTAGAAAAGAGCAAGAGAAAATGGAAAAGTTGTACTCTTGGAAGGCTGGGTTGCCAGCAGATATAAGGAAAACTCTCAGCTGGTTGCAGTGGAAGGCATTATGCCAGCCACACTTTGTGTTGATTGAGTGGTAAACCCTGTTGTTATACTAATTATAACTAAGTTGCATTTTAAGCAGGATAATGCTTGACCAATCATGATACATGCACTGGACACCACTAATACAATGGACTTGGACACAAAATTAGCTGCACTTTCTGCAGTCAAACACCTTTGACATACAAGTAACAGAGCTAACTGTAAGAATAAATACCAGGCTTAAAATACTGAAAAACTGTTTTTGTGAAATGTTTTTGTAAAATTTTGAAAGAAGTATTCAAACATCAAATCAAAACTTACCAGAATAACTGAACATGTTGCTGCAAACAAAACCCATGCTTCTCATGGTATGGTATTTAGCTAAAGTACCATTTACACAAAATAAACTGATATCATTCAGAGTTTAACCCCTTGCCGACCAGCCGCCGTCATTTTACTGCAGCAGGTCGGCACGATCCCACGAGCCGTCGTAGCTATACGTCGACTCGCGGGATCGGGATAGCAGCACATGCTCACTACACAGCGGGGTTGCCGATGCTCGTGGACGACAGTCGCGATGACCGATAGCCATGAGTGATCACGGGCACGAGAGGCAGAACAGGGAAGTGTGTGTGTAAACACAAAAATCCCTGTTCTGTGAGGTGTGACAGGTTGTGAGTTCCTATTAGCTAGGAACCACAATCCGTCACTTCCTCTAGGTCAGTCCCCTCCAACTAGAGTTAGAAACACACATAGGGAACACCCCTTGATCGCCCCCTAAACACACAAATCTCTGTTCTGTTCTGTTCTGAGATGCAGATCGTGAGTTCCTAATGGCTAGGAACCACGATCTGTCATCTCCTATAGTCAGTCCCCTCCCCCTACAGTTAGAATACACACTAGGGAACAAAGTTAACCCCTTGATTGTCCCCTAGTGTTAAGCCCTTCCCTGCCAGTGACATTTTTACAGTAATCAGTGCATTATTATAGCACTGATCGCTGTATAAATGCCAATGGGCCAAAAATGTGTGAAAAGTGTGTCCGCCATAATGTTGCAGTCCCGGTAACCGGTGCCATTACTAGTAAAAAAAATAATAATAAAAATGCTATAAATCTATCCCCTATCTATCCCCTATTTTGTAGATGCAAACCAATCAATATATAATTATTGCAAGTTTTTTTTACCAAACATATGTAGAAGAATACATATTGGCCTTAACTGAGAAAAAATTAGCTTTTTTCTTTTAAAAATGGGGATGTTTATTATATCAAAAAGTACAGAATATTGTATTTTTTTCAAAATTGTCGCTATTCTTTTGTTTATAGCACAAAAAATAAAAACCGCAAGAGGCGATCAAATACCACCAAAAGAAAGCTCTATTTGTGGAAAAAAAAGGACGTCAATTTTGTTTGGGTGCAACGTGGCACGACCGTGCAATTATCAGTTAAAGCGACGCAGTGCCGAAACGCAAAAAAATGGCCTGGTCATTCAGCAGCCAAATCTTCTGGGGCTGAAGTGGTTAAACATTTTAGTTGTAAAGTATTTTTTACTATATACAACATATTTTTTTTTAGAAGGTTTGATTTTAATCTATTAAAACCTTGCATGTAATTTCCATTCTGACAATCGATTACTGTGGACCCTTTCAAACAAAGCCAATATGGAAACAATTAAAATTTAGGAGTACACCTAATTGTAACTAAAGGAGAAAAGTTTTAGGAACTGCCCTGGGTACAGGCAAGGTAGTGCCCAATTGAGGTAAAACCATCATTATTTCAGAATGTATTTGTGCTCCTTAAGCACTTCAATACCAGGCACTTTCGCCCCTTCCTACACAGGACAATTTTCAGCTTTAAGTGCTGTCGCACTTTGAATGACAATTGTTCGGTCATGCAACAGTGTGCCCAAACTAAATTTTTATCATTTTCTTCGCACAAATAGAGCTTTTTTTTGGTGGTATTTGATCAGCTCTGCGTTTTTTTTATTTTTTTACTAAACAAACTAAAAAAGTTTTTCCTAGTTTCTATCATAAAACTGTTTTCTTCCTTCACTGACGGGCACTGATGAGGCAGCACTGATGAGGTGACACTGATGGGCACTGATGGGTTGGCACTTATAAGGTAGCAATGATGAGGAGGCACTGATATGTAGAATTGATGGACACTGATAGGCGGCACTGATATGCAGCACTGATGGTCACTGATGGGCAATGACAGGTGGCGCTGATGGGCACTGACAGGTGGCACTGATGGACACTAATAGATAGCACTGATGGGTAGCACTGATGATGAGGTACTGACATGTGTTACTGATTGGCACTGATTGGCCCTGTGGTGGGCACTGATTGGCACTGTGGTGGGCACTGATTGGCACTTTGATTGGCACTGACAGACTTTATTGATGGGGCACTTACTGGCAGCTGATGGGCACTGATTGACTGATTGGCAGCTGATGGGCACATCTGATGAGGGCTATGCTGATAATCAATGTGCTGATTATGAGCACAGACCCCCCCCTCTGAAAGGGAGAGTCATCGATCAGCTCTCCCTGTCAGTGCGGACCGAGGAATGCTGCTTACTGGCACTTCCTGGTACAAGCAATGATTAGCTGTGATTGGTCACAGCTGATCACGTGGTAAGGAGCCTCTGCCAGAGGCTCCTTACTACTTTTGGAGATGAAGTATGTCAGACTGACACACAGCACCTATGGTCGCTGCGCTGAGCTCCCCCGCGGGCACGAGCCGGCATGTTATCCTGCTGGATGTCATATGACGCCCAGTCAGGATAACAGAACCTATAGCAGATTGACGGCCAGGTGGGAAGTGGTTAAAGCTGGATATCACATAAGTCCAGTTTCTGGATTTCATTTTACCAGAATTGGCATTTTCCTGGGAAAAATACTATGAAAAATGAGCATATAATCATACAAATGGATGTAATTTAGTTTATGTATGGAGCGACAGAACTGTGCAAATCTCAGAACTGGATGGACAGGAATAAAAATCCTTTCTCAGCTGAAACAAGCATCTCCAGCTTCAGGTTATGGTCACATGGTCAAGTTTTAAGACCTTTAACTGTTACATGGATATCAGTAACAAGGCAGTAATTAAGTTAACCACTTCAGCCCCAGAAGATTTGGCTGCTCAATGACCAGAGCACTTTTTACTATACGGCACTGTGTCACTTTAACTGACAATTGCGCGGTCATGCGACACTGTACCCAAACAAAATTGATGTCCTTTTTTTTCCCACAAATAGAGCTTTCTTTTGGTGATATTTGATCATCTCTGCGGTTTTTATTTTTTACGCTATAAACAAAAAAAGAGCAACAATCTTGAAAAAAACACAATATTTTGTACTTTTTGCTATAATAAATATCCCCACTTTTTTTAAAAAAAAAAAGCAAATTTTTTTTCTCAGTTTAGACCAATGTGTATTCTTCTACATATTTTTTGTAATAAAAATCGCAATAAGCGTATATTGATTGGTTTGCGCAAAAGTTATAGCTTCTACAAAATAGGGTATAGATTTATGGCATTTTTTTTTTTTTTTACTAGTAATAGCGGCGATATGTGATTTTTATCATGACTGCGACATTATGGCGGACCCATCGGACATTTTTGACACATTTTTGGGACGATTGACAATTATACAGCAATCAATGCTATAAAAATGCACTGATTACTGTAAAAATGTCACTGGCAAGGACGGGGTTAACACTAGGGGGCGATCAAGGGGTTAACTGTGCTCCCTATGTGTGTGTTCTAACTGTAGGGGACTGAATATAGGAGATGACAGATCGTGGTTCCTAGCCATTAGGAACTTACGATCTGCATCTCCTCTCAGAACAGAACAGGGATTTGTGTGTCTACACACTCGTCCCTGTTCTGCCTCTCGTGCCCGCTATCCCTAGCTAGCCGACATATAGCTACGAAGACTCGTGGGATTGTGCTGACCTGTCGCTGTATAATGACGGCGGCTGATCGGCAAGTGGTTAAATCTATTAGAGAGATTAATAGAACAGCAACTATTAAGTAATCTTTTAGAGTCATGTCTACAAAGAAAACGGATGCAATTTTAATCAAGAAATAGCACATTTAAAATCTTCCATGTGGTTTATCTCTCTCTTGTGTCTCATAAAGATGGTTTCACTGCATGCCCAACTGCTGTTCACACACAACAGAGTTATGTTAAACATTAGGGAACTAAACGCAAAACTCAATTTTTCCTAATGAGGTATCATGTGTTGAGGATTATATAAACCATGTATAATTTCATGACACCTCTTTGCAATTTGTGCCCACATTTTAACAAAACGTATTCTAGGATTGTGGGCTGCAATTGCTAACCTGTTTTTGACAATGCCACTTTTAGCCTAGTGCAAGCATCGATATTTGGGTGTGCTAGAGAGGTTGGAACATTAAAAAAATACTACAGTTACATCTAAAAATACAATTAGAAAATTACAATTAGAGAATCCAGGTAAATAAGTCAGTCAATGTGTGATGCCTTAGCTGTTCACAAGAACCAACAAAGTACTGCACTAATCATCCACATATGACAAGGACATACAATAACACTATTATATAAATAAGTAAATATAATGCCATTTTTATCTGTAAAAAATGATTAATCCCTTATCAACACAGTATACAACATTACCAGAACTTATTTACAACTGTGCATATATAGTATTATCTGATGTACTTGAATTTCTGATGTCTGGGCTGGTAAAAACCACACCAGCTATAAAATGTGAGCTGGCTGTTTCAGAAAGATTTATATTGCTCTCAGCCATTCTGCCGTCTGTTTTAGTGTTCTCTAGTGACACTTTGGGATTAATGTTCTAAGGCATATGACCCTTACAGTATGTTGTTAACCCATTCTGTATTTTGGATTGACAGGCTATTATTAATAGTATCACTACATAGTCTAAATCTTAAAAAAACAGCAGCCACTTTATCTGTGGTATATATTATACCATGTAAAACATAACAGCAGAGAATGAGTTATCAATCATTTTATTAAATGTTGTTTACACTGGTTATTGCCTTGTTTATACGTTATATAGACAAACATCTCACACATATTTTGCTCATTGAAAAACTCTATGAAATGGCTAGTACGCACAAAAAAATAAAATAAGTTACTTCAATTTGCCCTTTATATATTCTTTATTTGTGGTAGGATAGATATTTTCACAGCCAGACTAAGTCACACCTTAGTCTTTTAACCACATCTTAGCCTTTGCATGAAATAAACCTCTGAGAAACAACCATTAAAACCACACAGATATTCACGTATCAAAGTGTGTGAGTTTTTTTTTTTTACTGGCTTCATGTTTAACTTTATATATCCACCTCTGTGTTAAAAAAATTGGCAATATATTTAAATTGAAGTGATGGAGATGTTCAACAAAAGTAATAGTTTAAACACAAATTCAGGTGTGACCAGCATTGTGTGATGTTTTTTACTGCCATAATTCTTAACTTTATATTTTAAAAGTCAATTCCACCTCTGTGTTAAAGATTTTGTGAACACCCTATGGCAGTGATGGTGAACCTTGGCACCCCAGATGTTTTGGACCTACATTTCCCATGATGCTCAACAACACTGCAGAGTGCATGAGCATCATGGGAAATGTAGTTCCAAAACACCTGGAGTGCCAAGGTTTGCCATCACTGCCCTATGGCAATATATTTAAAATGAAGTGATGGAGCTGTTCAACAAAAGTAATGGTCAACAAACCTAATAGTTTAAACACAAATGCAGGTGTGGCCAACAGCTGCAACTTACTGAAGCTTAGCATGACAGCACACAAAAAAAACTCACTAGGGACCAAGAGAACCCCCCCCCCCCCCAAGCAGAATATCCTCCCAGGCACATTAAGTCCAGAAAGCATCAGGGAAACGGCTGTTTATTGGGTGATGCTAGCAAGAAAGGTGGCATTGGCAGTGGGCATGGATTGGTGTGTCCCTCTCTCTCAGCTTTTCTCTCGAATGAGGAAAACAATTTCTAATGCCACGTACACACGATTGGAAATTCGGCCAGCAAAAGACCGATGATAGCTTTTGGTCCGAAAATGCGACCGTGTGTATGCGCCATCGGACTTTTGCTGGCCGAATTCCTGCCAGCAAAAGATTGAGAGCAGGTTCTCAATTTTTCGGTCGGAAAAAGTTTCCGATTGGAAATTCCCATCGTCTGTACCAATTCCGACACGCAAAATTCCTACGCATGCTCGGAAACAATTTGACACATGTTTGGAAGCATTGAACTTAATTTTCTCGGTTCGTCATAGTGTTGTACGTCACTGCGTTCTTGACGGTCAAAAGTTCAGCAAACTTTTGTGTGACCGTGTGTATGCAAGCCAAGCTTGAGTGGAATTCCGTCAGAAAAAAAATCCAAGTTTTTACCGACGGAAAATCCGCTCGTGTGTACGTGGCATTAGAAACTCCCCTGACAAGTAACAGACTGCCAACAAGCTGCAGGAACCCTAATGAACACCACTAATGCTCTTCGCCATGTTTTGCATTCACATTGTTATACGTAGACATTACAGAGTCTCCTCTAAACAGTCACATTCAGTTTGGCTGCAAGATAAAACAACACGTTTCTATAGATTGCCATATAAAATAAATTAATAAATATATAAAAGAAACTATTATACAAAAATTCGAATTATTGTATTTTTTTACTGCCTTCTCGTACACTGTTGATTTAAGCAAATTGTCCAACTTAACTCAAAGATCTCCATTGCTTGAATGTATAATAAAAAAAATGATGTTTCTTGTGCATATGCCAAAAGAGTAAATTAAGTGCAGAATATCTAGCAGACAGGCACAAGTCTTCAGCTTTGAGCAGGTAAGTAAAAAAAAAAACAACTGGAAGGACATAGCTAAATACAGTACATAAAACAAGAACCAATATCAATAGACAAGGACAAGATTAGGCTCAAGTAGAGAGTAAAGCTAACTGCAGACACATAGGAACAAGAGACCTAAATGTAGATAACTCCAGTCTGCTATACCTCTGTGGATTGCAGGAATCAGATACGGGTGAAGAGAAGGTCGGACACCGAACAGAGATAATGGTGCCAATTCAGTAAAATGCATGTGCTTTTATAATAAATGTTATTTTTCGCATACATTTTCTGCATTCACTAAAGAAAATAACACGGACTATTAATATTTGTATGTGAGAGGAGAAAGAGTAATGTATTTGCTATTTTTTTTTTAAATTATAGTTAATTCGAAAAATAGTGCTATTTCTTAACAACAATGATGTGATCATTTCCTTATCATTTCAATTGTGCAGTGTATTGTGTAACTATAGTTGCATGAGCTAGAATACAGAAAGTTGCATCTCTCTCAGCAGTTACAGGCACAAAAATTATCCTAGAGTATGTTTTTTTTTTTGATCTCCAGCAGATGATCACTGTATATATGCATAGATATTATGATAATATAATATTCGCACAAACCTGATGGAATACATTTTTCCAAATAAAGGGGGGGGGGAACCAGCAGTTTTACAAGGCAAGGGACTGCTCAGCATTTTTATGTTGTAGGCCTCATTCACACATACAAGTAAAGAACTAAAGAAGACTTGAACTGTGGAAGCTATGCCCAAAACACAAGCAGGGGGCAACGGACTAGTAACCAGTATTGCCTGAGGTTTACCTGCTGCTAATCTTTTCCATATGACTCATTTACTATGTCAAGTTTTGCATTTTGATCTAGAGTGGAGGTGGACATCTTGGTAAGAGAGAAGAGCGTTACTCCCTTATTTCAGAGCTGCCACCCCAATGAACAAAGTTGTGAATTAATAGTTAAGATTTGACAGTCTGTATCAAGCCCTGACATAGGTCTCCTATTGCATCTCATTGGGATTCTAAAAATATTCACTGATCACGTCCAGTGGAGGGGGGCCAATCCCCCAAAATGCATAGAATGTATTTGATGCTCTTATTCAATAAACATTTCAAAAATATCCAGAAGTGATATGAACTTTTGTACTAGGCGTTCCTCAATACTCACCTCAGATTTTTTATATTTTTTTCCAATATAGTTTTCATTAGTAAAGTAAGAACATGTACAAAGAAGCACAACAAAGCAGTATAGACAATACATATGGCATATGCACATTTGTAACATTCCGAATACAATCCGTTCTAACAGCATATAACAAAGATAATAAACTTAACGTAGGGAATAGCAAAAGTGGTCTGGTGTCAACTTGTGCCAGTCATCAACATGGAAGGAGTGGTAAGGCGTTAACGAGGAGTATAGGAGAAAGTCCATTTAGGAGGCAACGAGGGGCACATGTTACATAGGTGGACTTGAAAGTCCGCAAGTAGATCCCTAGGCCAGCCCCACTCAACCCCTGCACCCCTAATGGGAGCCTGCTGTGCAGAGGGAGTGGGAAGGTACGTTCTCACCTCACATTTTATCCCCAAAAGCCTTGTACACATGGACGAAAAATCGTGCGAAAATTGGTCAATTTCGCAGGAACTTTTCGCCCATATGTACAGCTGTATGTTCTACAGAAGCCGGTCTCATGACCGGCTTCGGTCCAATGGGCATGCTGGAAAACCAACATCCAACCACTATCCGATCAGCACTGGCAGCGGTGTTGGTACAGTGATCTCTCTGTCATTTTCTTTCAGCCCACTGGGTTGAACATCAAAAACATTTTTTGTGTGTACCCAGCTTAATGACCAATAATCTGACAACTGAATGATAGGAAGTAACAGGAAAGGGTGGTCCACAGAGTGGACTTAAAACAGAGAGATTTTTGCACTATAGGTACTGCTTTGTGCCTAGGCACCTTCAAATGTCTGTAAAGCCTAGTCCACACAGGCTGAATGTTAGGCGGCATCGACCGGGTCAATAAAAACCGTCCGACATTTGGCCGTGTGTACTGGAGTCGGTCTGGAGTCAGTCCGACAGAATCTGGCCAAACAGCTGGCTTCTGTCAAAGGAGCATGACCAAAAAAAGTCTGCCATTCGGCTCCCAATCAGTGCTCTCAGCCAATGGCTTAAAGCGCTGACCGAAGTGTTCTGGAGGGTGGGCCGTCCCCGTGAGAGAACACAATAGAACACCAGGAGAGATCGCTGTACTAACATCTAGCCTTGCTGGGTTCAAAAAAAAAAAAAAACACTGGTGTGTACTAGGCTTAAGACCACTGCTAATTTCAGGAGAAGTTCAAGACAAAGGGTAAAACGTTCAGGATACTGTTTGGGTTCCATTAACCTTTCCATCAATTCCCTATAGTATAGCAAAGGTTAGCTTTTTGAGTACAAGTCCACTTTAATTTTCTTGTAAATCCAACTATTTTATTAATTTTGACATTACTGAGATCTAAAAGTCTACTGGAATAAAAAATATTATAAATAGATATCACTATTCTTTTGTGTTTGTGTGATGGTTCCATCCATTCCAGAATCACTTCACACCCACAACTGTAAATAATACACACAAAGAAGCCAGTGGTATTGCACTAAAATACTAAAACTGATATTTAACCTCCAAAAAAGTGTACTAGTGCTTTTGTAATTTTGAAAACTGTTAAAACACAAATAAAACATCCTGAAGCACAAAAACCATGCCTTATTTATCAAAGAATTGACACAGATGATGAAATGAACAGCCTAGAGGATAGAAAAGCAAGCTCTTGAAGACAGAGTCTACACATATGAGTAATAATAGACCCCATATTTTTGCAAATGGCATACACACTCAGCAGGGCGTACCAGTCCTAAAAACCAAGTAGCTAACTGCTGGAATTCATATACCTTCACCCTTAAAAAATAGATTCCATATTTTATGCAGCCCTTATATTCACAGAGATTTAAGAGTAGAGAGAAAATAAAAAAGCAACAATATTGGAAAGGTCAATGCTTTTATGTTTTGAAATTTCAAGAACAGTGCTGCTTGTAACAGATTTTAGTACACTGTACATTCAATTTTACGTTGGCATCAAAATTGTAACTGCCGTAAGCAGCATTGACGCTGCTGTTAACTACGCATCTTAAAATATTAATTAAACATGTGCTTTTTTAATACATTTTAGCGTTCCATAGTGGAAATGTGTAGAGACGAGTAAATATCTGAAACGCTACTGAAGTGGCAAATTACCCTATACCCCTACTTTATCCACTTTGCTGAGAAAAAATCTGTCACAAATCAGAAATGTTCTTTTTAAGTGATGTGTTCTATTTTGAGAATTTCCTTCAGAGGAGTCATTGAAATGTGTTGCAAAAAGTTACAGAACACATAGAACAGTTCGCACAATTACTTATATAATAAACATCTGAGTTTTGTAATTGCAGAAACACAGGGTTATGAGTTGGCTATAAAAATACAATACTGTCTGGTGGCATTATATAATTCAACACATTGCAACAATATAAAATGAATAACTTGAATTTTGGAAATATCTGTAGACATGACTTAAATTAATGAGCTTGTTGGTTGCAATTGCAGATCATAACATCTGCAAATAAATATTTACTGGTAAGTTTGTAAACTGTGTTAATAAGGGGATTGATAATAATTCTTTATAAATAACACATTATATAAATGTACTGATTTATATAATGATGTTATTTTGTGTACATATAGAGTATGGATGTTTGGTGCAATACAGTACTTTTTTGGGTACCTATGGACAGCTAAAGTAGCACACATTGGTTTAATAATTTACCTGGATTCTTTTACTGTCTCTCTGCAAAAAGGTTTCTATGTTTCCACTAACTAGCACACCCAAATCTCTATGTTTGCAGTAAGCTATCCACCAAAGCTAGTACTTTAACCCAAAATACACCAAAATGCAATGTTGCCCAAAACATGGATGGATGCACTAGTGTTGACAACAAATTGTGATGAAGCCCGGAGATCTGCACATGTGTACGGAGCAGTACACATAGTTAGGGCTGTAGGCACATCTGTGCATGTTTGTGAATAAGCATGCATGTCTAGCACTGGCTTTTGACACCCAATGGCTTACTTAAGACATAACAGAACTAAAGGGAATTGCTGAGTGGTCATCAGCTTCAATGACCTGTGACCAGACCTGCATCATGATTATCCTGTGCTTTGCTTAGGCTTGCATCCTGACTCTGCTTGATTCTGATATCCTGTTGTTGACATTGGCTTGTACTCCGATTCTGTCTTTTGCCTGCTGTTTTGTACTTCTTCTACCCCTCTGATATAGACCACGGTATGGCTTCTGTCCCTGATCATTTTGAATTGGTAGCTCCTCTGTTTGATTGTTGCTGACTCTGGCTCACTTTGACTTCGGTTTTGACTCCTGCACCTAATAGTTCCTGTGTCCCAGCTGTGTGACATCATTCTGCACAAGTTCCAATCCTGCATCCACAGAATTTCAGGAATATCTAGACTGGCCATCCGCAATGTGAGGGCCTACCACAGGCACCCATGATACATCCTTTCATCAACTCCAGGGGGTTCTGGACAGGAGAATTAAAGGAAGCCCTCTCATCAGCTTGGCCTCTACCAGGTATGTCTCCTTGCGGAGCTCCTGGCCCCTTCCTCCTGCCAAATGCCCCTACAGCAAGCAACTTACTATGGGGGCACCGAGCCAAGCCACTGCTCTGTGTGTCCATTCAGACATGGACGCCACAAAGAATATATTTGCCAGCATACCTGGGATCTTGAGTCCAAACTGTTTTTATTTCAGCATGATCACATCACAAGCAAGAAAGTGCAATGCTTCAGCCTGATGAAGGTTACACTTTCTTGCTTGTGATCATGCTGAAATAAAAACCGAGCTTTCCCCAGGAACGTGGGCAATGGGAATATGGACTATTGTTCATTCAGATATGGAGCCGTGCCTCAGCCCCGCCCCCTCTCTATCCTAATTGGCTCACTGACTGTAATTGAGCTGTCAAGCACAGTCAGTGAGAGCCGAGGAGGGAGATTCCTGGACAGCCGAGGCTCTTGTGCAACATCGCTGGATCAAGGTGAGTTTAGGTAAGTATTAGGGGGGCTGAGGGGGGGCTGCTGCACACATAGAAAGCATTAAGATAAAAAAAAACTTCTGCCTTTCGAACCACTTTAAATGATACCCTCTTGGTCATAGAATTACTCTTATCATCATATTCTAAAGTTTGATGTAATTACTTGCCATTTTCAACAATTACGCAATATGTTGGCTTCTAGCACCACAAATCTAAACTAAAAATAACGATTCTTTCCTAACTGTTCAATAAGTTAAAACTATGCCACACCTCTATCACTTAGCCTTCCCCCATGTAAACTTGCAATATTTTACTATGCTCTAAAATAAGCCCTGAACCCCAACATTGAACCCCTAATCCAGCAATCCTTAGCTCTTAACCCTTAACTTTCAACCTGGCACAACTCTAACTCTAAAATTAAACCTAACCCTAAAGTGGACACTTAACTGCCATGTAAAATGTAACCCTAATTTTAACCCTAACATCTAACATTTACTTCCTGACCTTTAAGCCTAACACACACTTAACACAAACCTTAAATTAATCATCCCACACTAGCTAACCCTATCTGAATAATATTTGCTTAATTTAGTCCCATGTTGGATGTCCTTCCAAGAAAAGTGTAAGAATTTTGAAGTACACACAGTACAAACAAAACTATCCATAATCAGATATCATCCTGTAACACCTTTCTACAATTTTACAAGTTTGCATGAATAAATTATTGACGTGTCACAATATACAACAGCAAAAATACCTTTAAAAACCTTTAAAAATCAGTATTTTAGATCTATTCGAGTGACACTGTCTAGGCTGGGATGATATCATCAGGCTGCTGCATTCTAGAGGAAGAATGTTCTCTCCCTTAGGGATCAGGCTGCAATATTGTAACTTTGTAGCAAGTCAGAAGGTGGGAGGATGCAACAGAGATATGATCTATATCTTCCAATTGTGAAAACATCCAAGAACTGCACAGGCCACAGGATTTACACAATTGTGTCATCTCTAAGGTCTCATTGTATGCCAGAAAGCTGCACTGAATGCATGGCCACTAGTGTCAATGCGATGATTCTGGTGCATTGTACTGTTGTGACATTTTTTTCAGTTCTATTCACAGTAGTGGCATTGCAATGCAGTAGTATGTGCTGTAACACACTGCACTGAATAAAAAAATACTGTACCACTATTTCTTTTTTTTTTTGCAGTGGTGTGAACTTGCTCTATAGAAAATAAGAAGATTTTTGGGTTGGGATGGCCTTGCCCACTGCAGCCCAATGCAAATAGTGTGGATATGCTCTGAGCCAGCATCTCAGTCAAGGCAGTTGATCATGAACAAAGATGACACCATCCTTCTGGAAAGAAAGGCAGATTAATGTTTTGTCTGGATGAGTACTGTGATCTTTGTGAAAGGTAATAAATACCAGTGTTACACCTACACATTACTTAGCATGCATGCACTTAACATGAGAAATATGTCTGATTCTGGATAACTGCTAGATAACTTAACACCCTAAATCTGACCTTGCTATGTGTAACAATAGCAATATCACAGTAAGCTAACCGTAAAAGTAGACATAATAATAACTTTGAGGCAGCTAGCATTGCTAACAGAATGGGAATTGCAATTTATGCTTTCAGTTTCCTTATGGCAAAAAAGGTGACATAAATACCTTAATGAGGTGGTGGAGTCTCTGGAGGATGATGAAAAGAAGTCAGATTGTCAATAATGCTAACGGTTCTGGCTAGAGGTGGTGCAATATACTGACTGAGCACATTAATAGGTCAAAGGGACAAAGGGATAAACTTTGGTGGGGAAGCTTCTCCGCAGCGGTATTAATGTCGGGACCACTGAGGATATAAATGGGTACTAGAAACAAGAAATGTTGCCAGATAAAATGCATTTGTGATCTGTCTGGATCACTGAGCATGCAGTTACTGGCACACATATGCTACTGCAATGGTTGTATAAGGGCTGTGTGGGTGGGATAGGGTATGGATCAGAATAAAGCCCGGTATACATCCAGAAGGCTGAACAAAAAAAACTGGCAGATCACTGTACCAACACAATGTTTGTGCAGTGTTCTCTACCTCTATGCTATTGTATTCTAACAGGGGGACTTCCCCCCAACTAGAATACATTGATCAGTGGTCACAGCTATTGGCTGCCAGCACTGATTGGATGCTGGTTTTACAGCATGTCCCTTTGACAAAAGGCAGTCATTTGTTTGGCTTCTGTTGGACAGACAGGTATGCACACTAATCGAAAGTCAGTCGTTCCTGTTGAACCAGCTGATTTTCAAAAAGTGTGTAGCCAGTTTAAGAATGACACAGAGGTGGCTAGGAGGGCTACACGTTAATACAAGGAAGACTGACAGACATCTCCTCAGTGCCAAAATGGTGGAAATCCTATGCCACCTAAACGCATAGCAAATCTCTACCTTTAGCAAATTGGTCTGATCCAGTGTAAATCCTGGGCTTGCTGGTGTTTGTAAGTATTTTATCTAAGTTTATTGTTTGTTTTCTGCAATATTCTGTTCATTTAAACTGAATACAAATATTTTAAGACATCACCTCATAGTAACCTAAGGCATTAATTTACAAGGCACTGAGCCCAGTACCGCATTAAGAGCATTTTCTGGCATTATACAGAAACCAAAATTATGTAAGAGACAACGATAACGGCTATCCACTAGCCCGCCCCGTTTGGTCCCCTGACAAAACCTATCTATTGATGGATCCAGGACCATATTAAAGTCGCCTATAACCATTACCGGTAAACCCGGCCTCTCCAACACAAACTCCACAAAGTCAAGAAGGACCTCATTATTGAAGGGAGGGGGAACGTAAACATTAGCAAGTAACACCACTCTATTCTCTATCCTACAATCTAGAAAAGGATGAATGAACTGAGTGGAGCTGAAAAGGAAACTCCCCCCACCCTAACTTGGGTGAGGAAGCATTAGTAAAATGGGTCTCCTGGAGACACACCATAGAACTCCCATAGGACCTAACCAAGGATCGTACTGCAGCCTTTTTCCCTGAGTCGCCTAGTCCCCTTACATTCCAAGAACAAATAGTGAGCTTTTTTTTTACCCTCTTGTGTCGCACTAATCATCCGTGACTATAAAAATTTGTGATTCCATCAACAACATTATTCTTTAATCTCGTGCTCCTTAAAGTGAACCATGTACTTCTTATTTTTAATACTTGTAGAACCTTGCTGTCCAATTGTAAACTGTGAACGTGAATTTTTACCTGCAAAAAATTTTTCCATGCATACTTATGCCTTGTGAGCGTGTTATACCTCCCCCATTCACCCATACGTACACCACTAACACGTCCATCACACTGTTTACAACTCTCATACATTACCTTCCTAGGTTCGGCACACTTCTCCGGCACACACTCCACACTGTCAAGAATTGACATGTTGCTTGGCAACGACGAGCTGACGGCCATGATAGACAACATAAGGTATAGGCCAAGAGGCCTTTCTGATCATTCCCCTGTGACAGCTTCAATTGAGGTGGGGATGAGAAGTACCTACCGTGAGTGGAGAATTAACCCCTCCTGGTTGGAGTTAACGGGACAACCCCAAGAGGTGTTGGACGCTTTGAGGGAATGTATCGAGTGGAATAAAGGATCGGCCCCCCAGGGGGTAGTCTGGGACACAATCAAGGCTATCCTTCGGGGTCTGCTGATCCAGCAGATTTCAAAGATAAAAAAACAGTCAAGAGAGGGGGAGGAAACTGCAGGGAATAACTTAATAGCTGCAGAAGCTGCATACATAAGTAATCCAACACTTGTAAACTTTAAAACATGGGCGGAGACACAAAGGGTCTATCGAGTAGTCCTGCTGGGCAAAGCAGAACAAAAATACATCTTTCATAAACAAGCTGCTTTCGGG
The DNA here is from genome assembly GCA_028564925.1 of Lithobates sylvaticus. NCBI lineage: Eukaryota > Metazoa > Chordata > Amphibia > Anura > Ranidae > Lithobates > Lithobates sylvaticus. The sequence continues at coordinate 430,503,452 of CM053029.1, forward strand.
GAGGGGGAAGGAATAAGCAGGATGCTTGCTCATTTAATTAGAACTAATTCTCCCTCATCGATGGTCCCATTGATTAATATAGGAGCGGGTAAGACATCTACATATACTCCTGAGATTGTAGATACTTTCCGGGAGTATTATGAGAGGCTATACCATTCCGAACAGGTGGATATGAAGGAGGAAATGGACACATTCTTTGAGGGGCTGACGGTCCCCTGTCTCTCTAAGAAAGACAGGGCTGCGTTAGACGGCCCTGTCACCCTGGAGGAGATACAGCGGACCGTCCGGGAAATGGCTGGCCAGAAGTCCCCTGGACCGGATGGCCTTCCCATTGAAATATACCGTAAATATGGGGAGGTGCTTCTCCCCGAGCTGTTGGAGGTATTTAATGCCTCGGCTCGGGGAGGAGAACTCCCCAGGTCAATGATGGAATCAGCTATAATTGTGATCCCTAAGGAGAATAAGAACCCACTTTCCCCCGCCTCATATAGACCCATCGCGCTTCTGAACTCAGATATGAAGGTTATCGCAAAGGTCTTGGCAGCCAGGCTAAATAAAGTTATTCATAAACTGGTGCACCAAGACCAATCAGGATTTATTCCGGGTAGGTCTTCCAGTTTAAATATTAGACGTCTTTTTTTGAACCTTCAATTACCTGTTGAAGATGGGGGTAACAGGGCTGTCCTCTCCTTGGATGCGGCCAAGGCCTTTGATTCCCTAGAATGGAAGTATCTCTGGAGAACCTTAACGGAATTTCGTGTAGGCCCGAACTTTGTTAAATGGGTTAAGCTTCTATATTGTTCCCCGGGGGCAAGAGTGAAAGTAAATAACGAACATTCTGCCAGGTTTCGATTGCTGAGGGGGACGAGGCAGGGGTGCCCTCTGTCACCCCTCCTCTTCGCCCTCGCAATCGAACCCTTGGCTCTTTCCTTGAGATCATCCCCAGAAATAAAAGGGTTCAAAAGAGGGGACTTAGAGGAAAAAGTGATACTTTACGCAGATGACCTCCTTTTACTGCTTAATGACACACAGGAGTCACTACGTGAGACCATGGGTAGAATCAAAGACTTTGGCCGCTTGTCAGGTTTAAGAATAAACTGGGAAAAATCAAACCTACTACCCATAGACCCTATAGTCCTCTCCCTACCAGTAGAGGCAGAGCAGATCCAAATAGTTCAGAAAATTAAATATTTGGGTATTAACATTTTGAGAGACCCTAAACAATTTGTTATAGAAAACCTGATCCCACTACTGAATAAATTTAAAGGGAAGATCCAAATATGGAAAAAACTCCCCCTATCAGCAGCAGGTCGGTGTAATTTAATAAAAATGGTGCTTATGCCACAACTCTTATACATACTTCATAATTCCCCAATATGGATCTATAAAAAGTGGTTTAACAGGATAGACACCATATTTAGAGAACTAGTTTGGAAAGGGGGGATCTCCCGGATTTGTCTTAGGACTTTACAACTTCCAACTGGGTTAGGAGGAGTCGCCTTGCCGCATCCTTTCAGATATATTTTTGTGGCGCAGCTGCAACACATTGGGGGATGTGAGGTCGAGAAAGAGGGTCGTGAGTTGAAGATCCTTCTCTATAAAGCCTCACACAATTCTCTGATGGAGATACTAGAGGCAGGGACCTTCCATAAGGGGCTCCCTACCCAGGACTTGATGGCCAAGGTTTGGGGCTCCGTAAAAAACTTGATGGGATATAGAGGTTTTACAGCCTTTTCCCCGCTATGGGAGAATACTAACTTGCGCGAAATACAAAAAAAGGGAACAGTCAGAGAATGGGAAAGAGCAGGCCTAAAATTTATCGCTCAGATCTTTCACGAGGGTAGGATCAGAAGTTTTTGGGACCTTAGAGATCAACTTTCCCTCCCCAGGAAGTCTTTCTTTAGATACCTGCAGGTGAGGCATGCCCTGGCTGAACAGTTCAAAGGTGAACCACCAGAGTGGACTAACATGCAGGTTCTACTGAGTGTGTCAGGGGCGAGGTCCCGCAAGGGGATGATATCTAATTTATACCTGCATCTGAACAAAGGGAACAGGGAGGGCACACAAATAAGTCCACATAAGGTAAAGTGGGAAAGGGATGTAGGAACCATCTCAGATCCTCAATGGGAAAGGATACTTGAACTCGCCCCACTGGTTTCACTCCCCCCCCCCCCCCCCCCAGAGGATGTCACACCTTTTCTTACTATATCGAGCTTACTACAACCCAAATAAATTGTTTAAATTCGGCCGTAGGTAAGATGATAAGTGCCCTAGATGTGGGAGACCAGGGGGAGATCTAGTCCACATGTTCTGGAGATGTCCAAAATTATACGGATATTGGAAAGAGGTGGTGGACAAGGTTTCCCAGGTATTCAATACTCACTTGGAAATGGATCCTACTCTATGTGTTCTTGGGGGAGGAGAGGGAGTGGGTAGGCCCAAGGAGGGCCAGCTGGCGGTTTTGCGCTGTCTTTTCCAGGCTAGGATAATGATCGCTCAGAGGTGGCAGTCCCCTAGCCCCCCAACAGCTAATGAGTGGGAACAAAACATGGACAGAGTGATTATGAAGGAGAGAACTATATACATAAAACAAGGGAACCTCGCCAAATTCCAATTAATTTGGAAACCGTGGATGGAGAGAGGAACACACTAAAGACCCTAGTCAGGGCCAATCAAATCCACTCGGATAAAACGAACTAAATGGACGATTAGCCACTAACAGAGAGTTAGAGGATGAATATGAGGGGTAGAGGGTGAATGTAAGGTGGTATGACTGAGGTAGAACAGACGTAAGCCGTTTATCGAACTTTGTTTAATATGACCTATGAAAAGAGAGTTGTAAGTGATTGTGTATAAGCTGTAATTGTAAAAATTTGAAATAAAGATATAAAGTAAAAAAAATAAAAATAATACATTGCCTGCTGTGATTGGCTCAGCGGTGCACACTGTATGCACACTGTATTCTGCAGTGTTCCTGGCGCTACTGTACTAACACAGCATCATATACTGTGTGTACCTGGCGCTCTACATATTAACAAAGCATCCTGTACTGCACATCCAGCTCCAGATCTCCCCTTAAATACAGGTATGATTTATGGTGCTTTGGAGGAGAGGATTCATTGTTGCTACCTGCCAATTGTGGGATCTCTGGGACTTGTAGTTCACCAGTTTCCTTTTTCTGATGTTTTTTTTTTAAGTTTTTGATGTTTTTTTTAAAATGGTGTTGCCTCGGAAGGGGGGTAGCCCAAAAGTTTTTACTGGAAAAATAGGGGGTCGTCTTATACGGTAGTCTTTTTTTTTTACCATTAGATAATCTCAGTACCCCAGAAAAAACATTTGTATCTCACTTTTGAAATGGTGTTTTATTTTATTAGATCCAAAAAAATGTGGACACCTCTTAAAAAAAAAAATGTTGTTAGTTAAATAAATCCTCAGTTTACAAGCACAAAAGGGCAAATATCCTAGAACTGCTAAGAAAGATAATGGGGGCAATTAATCAAAAGCACTTAATGGTATTGTAGATCTCTGCCAAGGTTTCATCTTCCAATGTATTTTGCTAGTGATTCATCAGTAGATTAGTAAGTCTATTTTCTGGTGTTTTTTTCTAGTTCATACAGTATATTAATTTCAGAAGTAGAACAATGTTTAGCAGTTGTCTGGGAAGTGTAGTATCAGTAACATTCTACAATTACATTGCAATTTTGTATAATACTATTACATTTAATCTGAGTCTGGGTTGGAAATTATTATCACAGGCTGCACTCCTGTTTTTGTTTTTTTTGCTGAAAAAGGACTTTCAAGGAAATCAATATTAATGCATGTGTTCTGAATCCAAGCAAGGCATGTATTTATTCATACTGCGTATAATTGTTTTGTAATGAATGTACATGCTGTAAGTATAATAGTCTGATTTTCAGATGACCCTGTTAGCATTGTGTAGCAGAGCATGGGATATATGTCTTGATCAGCGTGACAATATGGCAATAAGGGTGAAATTGACCAATATTTCCTTAGGAATTGACAGCTTTGTAATACTTACCATTCTATTAAAAATCTGTAAGCAGCCAAAGGACATAAATAATCTTCTTTCTTTATTATCTGGAGGCTGCAAATATGAATGGAATTCCTGCATGTTTTCTTAAATGTTGATCTTGATTAAGTTGTATTATTTAGTTGTATGAAAATTAGGATTTGGAGGCTGGATTGTAGCCAAAATTAAACAGGATTTCATATTTGGCTGCGTGCTAATTGCAGTTTACAGTCAGGTTTAAATTCAATATTTAATTGTTTTTTAGTGCTCCACTTTTCAAATTTTAAGCAGTTATGTCTGGGCAACAATATTAGCAATTCTTTCTGGAAGTGCGATTTCAAGCATAATATGTTTTCTCAGGTGTAAAAAGGAAGATTTTGTTTTGTTACAGGATGTCTGATGTTTAATGGCTATATACTGTGTACAAAAGCCCCTTGTAAATTCACTTTTCTAGTCTTCTCTTACCAAACATTGTATAGCTTATTCCAGTCAACACTTATTTTGGATTTGATTTACCATTTTTTATTGAAAAATATCTTTACAAATATCTGCACTTTGCAAGGCATCGTTCCCTTATCTGACTGAATGGGGTGAAGCTTTGACTTCCATCATCCAATTGTTTTCAAGCAAAAATACAGTTTTTCATTTACCTTGCACATGTGCTGGTATTCTTTGTAAAGTGAATCTTCACAACATTCACTAAGCCAAGTGAAATAAATTCACTTTGGAAAAATCAACTCCATTATGTAGACCACTTGGCTGCCTTCCATTGACTCTTACATTTTTGCAAGCTTTAGGCTTAGCAGTGATATAAATTTCCCAGTGTACAGAATTATACTTCATATTCAAAATGTTATTTCTTCAAAACATTTTTTGTCTTTGTTTCCAGCATGGCGAAAGAATATCATGAGAAACACTTCAAGCCTGGAACTAGTATTTTCAGTTCCAAACTCCTTGAAAAATATAAATAATTGTATTTCCTTGATAAGAAATATTATGAAGGAGACAGCTGGTGATACTGTTGTGGATTTCCTTGACCATGAGTACTGGAGCAGGCAGGCCAGCTATTCAAGCAGTAGTTCTATCATTGCTTAAAGCCCAAGTCCATATTAAAAAAATGGTTTTCTCAGCCCAGACTTAAAATAAAAAGCAGCTCTAGCTGCTGTCTTCAAACGATCGCCAGCACTGTCCCCAACAAACTCACAGCTCTGACTCCCAACTGCCACTCCTTTTCTGGGGTAAATAACACCCATTACATTTCCTATAACTTTCTGTCATGTCTGTAGCTCAAAACATAAAGGGAAATCTACCCAGTGGGAAACTGATGGCAAAAAAGCTAGCGTTTAATTCAAAATTTAAAAAGGAAGTACAGTATTAGATATACTGTACTTGATGTAGAAATGACATACTTTTATAGATAATTATTAAAAAAAAAATACATTTGAATAAATTATCATATAATTACCTTATCTGATATAAATGTATCTAATTTACAACCTACCTAATATCTTACATAATCTTATCAAAGATTAAAAAAACAAAAAATCTTTACCCAGCAACATTTCGAACAACCATGTTCTATCAAGCTGAATGTATGTGCAGAAACAGGTGGAATCAATCAAGATAAACCCATTTAGCATGTTTAGATAATTGAAGTTAATATTCCCACCTTGTGGGTCATTAAATTGAAATCATCAAAAACTGTCAATGCATGCTATATTACATTACATGACATAATCAAAGCTTTTTTTTTTTTTTGTTCTTAACACTGTCTGCTCTAACAACACAGCCTTCTTGCAGACATGGGTTATTGTTTAAATAAAAGTGAAGCGCTAGGGCAAAAAGTGCAATTCATGGGAATCGCACAACACATGTGATGTGCATACATCCAAAAATTGTATAATAAAGTGCAATTGTGCAATAATTGGTGCAGTTTGAAATTAAATAAATCATAACATATGTGCAATGTAATATCACAAGTGTAAAGAATGTGGAAATAGAAATAAAAGTTCATATGCAGCTGATTTTCATCAGAAGTAGTCCCATGAAGAGGGGGTGTATTGAAAATGATGATCAAATGCTTGACAGCGTGATACCCATCATCACAAATAAAATGAAGGCTTACCAGAAAGCCAGTGACCCCCCCCCTTTATTCAGGGAGGTCACAAAGCACTTTGTTGGATATGAGATCTACAGAAAAAATGTCATACTATATATAGATGGGCGAACGCTTCGGCCCGAGCTTAAGTTCGGGCTGAACTTTCGCTGTTCGGGCGTTCTACAAACAGCTGAACAAACGGTCGTTCGACCATTTGTTCGGTCCCCCGAACTGAACACAATGCAATGCAGTGAAAGCTTCAGCCAATCAGGGCACAGAGCACTGTTAAGCCCCATACACACGGTCGGACAATCCGCGGACCAGGTCAGTCGGACTTTGTCCGACGTACTTTGTCCGATGTTGGCGTTGCGTACACACGGTCGGACAAAGTTGTCGGAATATCCGGTCCGTAATCTCGTGATTACGAATCTCGTAATCTCCGGTTTTGTAATCTCGTGACGTAAGTCGTCGTCCACGAGATTACAAAAGGGAAGTTCAGCACCACGTCAGGCACCCGTTGGGCTCCTTCTGCTGATCCCGTGTTTATCGAGAGTTAGTGGAAGTTTGGTGACTTCAGATTCGCGCTTCTCAGTTTTCTGACTCAGATCGTTACTGCTCTTCAGTTTGTGCTTGTCGTGCGTATCTGTTTATTAGTGCGTGTAGTCAGTTCGCATTTGTTGGTCATTGCGGCCTATATCTTGATATAGGACGCTTTGATTTGCACTGCTTATTGTCTGCTCGTTGCTGCTATTCACTTCGTTCTTTCAGGCCTTGCTGTTTATCGGTGCTTTCTGTTTGTCCGTTCTGACCAGCCGACCTTTTGTGACCTTCTGAGCGATGTTTCCCGTGCGTACTCGTCGCCGAGTTCGTGCTGTACGCGGAATTGGTGTCGGGCTTTTAGCTTTGACCCAAGACCCGTCCATGAACAGAGTGACGAGGAGTATGTGGACCAAGAATTGGTTGCTTCAGCGTGACCAGTTCTCGCACATGCCTTTGCTTCGTGAGATCCGGGAGAATAATCCTGATGATTTCAGGAACTTTCTCAGGATGACGGACCCCGATTTTCACCGTCTTTTGGCTTTGCTGACCCCCTTTATCAGCCGGCAGGATACCTGCATGAGACAAGCCATTACTCCGGAGCAGAGGCTTGTTGCCACGTTGAGGTACTTGGCGACAGGGAGAAGTCTTCAGGATTTGAAGTTCTCTTCAGGTATCTCTCCCCAGGCCCTGGGAATCATTATTCCAGAGACCTGTTCTGCCATCATTCAGGTCCTGCAGGAGGACTATATTAAGGTAACATTTCTACTTTACTATTCCCTTCTATGTATGCTCTGTTTGCTAATGACTTGTATTTTTGACCTCCTTCCCTAATTACCATGATTGCAATATGTTCTAATATGCTGTGCCCCTTTTCTCCTTCATGCATTTTTCCCTTCACTTACCTCACCAGCATGCTCTTCTGCCCCAATAGACACCTATGGCCTAGTCACTTAAGCAATGTCTTTTGTCTGCTGCATAGTATTGTTTGCCCCAAAACACCCCCTAAAATATGCACAAATGTTTGCTGTGTGGTTTACTTCATGTAGAGCCCCCTTTTTTTGTTCTTTTGGTGGGGGGGGGGGGGGGCAAACTCATTAGGAACCCCCTCCCCCAACTGCTCTGTCAGATGGTACCAATCCTTTATCTGCTGGCTTTCCCAAGGTCCATACACACTATATACCTACCTCTTTATAGTGCGCATCTTTAGGGATGAATTCAGCAAAGCATGTAGTGCAAGGGACTGCCTCCATACATTCCATTTCCTATTTTTTTGTCTTCTTTCCCTCCTATTAGCTTGCTTGGTAATGTAATAATGTCACACTGTGCCTGCCTTTTTTGGGGGGGGGGGGGGGGGTTGAAATGTTATTTGATCTTTCCTGTGGCCTGCCAATAGTGTTAAGTACAGAGGGTCTGGCCAAACTAGCCCACATTATTGAGCCATTTGCCAATCAATGAAGTGCAGAGGGTTAGCTGTCCACCACCCCCCCCCCCCAAAACCCCTAGTTATTGCCAATGGCCCATCAGAAGTGGGGGGATTGATGGGGGGGTGAGTAATCTGTGAAGGGGAGCCTCTACTTTTCTGTGCAAATACTTTCCAGCCTCCAATTTTAGACAATGCTCTTGTTCCTAGATGTTGATTGTCTAATCTGCTTGCAATGTTTAGGTGCAAAGTGACTATATTTTTTTTTTTTCTTGTTTCACTCCACAGTTCCCTTCCACGCCACAGGAATGGCAGACTGTGGCCTCCCACTTTGCCAGCCGTTGGGACTTTCCTAACTGCGGAGGGGCAATTGATGGGAAACACGTCCGCATCGTCCCACCGCCCAACTCGGGGTCCTACTATTATAATTATAAAGGGTTTAATAGTGTAGTGATGTTGGCGGTGGTGTCGGCAACATACGAGTTTATGTATGTGGACGTGGGGATGAACGGCCGGATATCGGATGGTGGGGCCATTACGCACACGGAGTTCTACTGGCGTCTCCAAAGTGGCAGTCTGTGCTTGCCACCTCCAGAGGAGAATGCCGAAGGACTCCCCTTCGTCTTTGTCGCAGATGAAGCGTTTGCGTTGACTCCCCATGTGATGAGGCCGTTCCCGATGAGGACCCTCACCCCGGACCAGAGGGTCTTCAACTACAGGCTGTCCAGAGCCAGAAGAGTTGTCGAGAACGCTTTTGGCATCCTGGCCAGCCGCTTCCGCCTGTTCCTGACGGCATTTAACTTGGCGGAATACAAACTGAACCACATAGTTCTTGCCTGTTGCATATTGCACAACTTCCTCAAAAGACATAACAGGAACTATGTGGTGCCCGTTGGCCCAGATGTGGAGGGCCCTCCAAATGCCGAACTCACAGCCCTTCGAGTGGCACGTCCAGGCTTGCCCCCTCTAAATGCCCGTGTGGTCCGGGACCAATATATGCAGTACTTTGTGGGTAGGGGGGCCATTGCTCTGCCTGACGATGTGTGAGAGGCATTTTTTAATAAATCTGATATTTTAACCAACCTATGATTTCATGTCATTTCAGTCTTCTTTTTAGCTTATTTTACTTTGACATTTTTTCCCTTTGCCTTCGACAGTGGGAATGCACTTTCTGGGCAAAAGGAGGTAACAGTCTCTTCTTCCCAAAAAGATTATTCTCATGTTGTGTGTTTGCTACCTAATCTTTGGTCTAGAGAAGGTTTGTACTGCATAACTGACACCCAAAATACTCCTTTTCATCACCAGGTCTGACATGTGTGTATTCTCCAAAATGCTGTGCTCCGTGTTTTCGTACAAAGCACTGTGGGTGTCATTTACATAAGTCAAATCCGCTATGCTCTACAAGTGCATTGAAAAAGTTCCCCGGGAAAGAAAATTGGAGTGCAAAGTGGATTTGCCTTTAGTAAATAACACCCATTGCCCCCCATATCCTTTTCATTTTACATACATAATGCATTGTGTTTTTTAAATAAGGAAGCCACACATTTAGAAAAATAAAAGTTTACTAGGAAAACATTCCGCGTTTACAATCTTCACGCCAAAAATGACAACATCTTGGTTATTTACAACATTGTTTACAAACATTCCGCAATTGGTAAAACCAGGCATGGAGCAAAACAGAACCTAGGAACTTGGAAAGTTCAACTTTGTAAAGTGAAGACAAGATCAGACATGACTATATGTTCAAAGTGTGTTTGATCTTGCCTTCATCACATGGGGGGGTCACCCCCGAAAAGTGGAAATTTGGAACATGCACACAATTTGGGACTGAAAATGGTCATTAGATGGTAAAACACATGCCTAGAAGCTTCAAAAGTGCCATTTTCCATCATGGGGATGAATGGACGTTTTTTGGGGGTGCAACCCCTTCACCACAACCACTTTCGTAGTTCGTAAAGTGTTTGCACCCCCAAAAAAACGTTGCCATTCATCCACCATGGTGGGAGCTAGCACATGTGGACACAATGTGTGCATGTTCCAAATTTCAGACAGTTTTTAAGTTGCAAATGTGTTCTGAAGCTGGCACAAATGTGTGTTAATTACTTGGTGCGTTTTCATATTTTTCCTAAAATATCAATGATGTTCTTCAATTTTTGTTGAACATCATTGATGTTTTGCTTTATGTCATCTAGATCTCTATTGCAGACCATTATCTCTCCGATGAGTACGTGGGCACTCTCTGTGGTAAAGTGCGATTTTTCTTCCACAACATCCACGTCACCTAAAAACCACAAACAAACAAAAATGGGGTGTTGGAAATGAGGCAGCCATACATGGATTAGCTTACCAGTAGCTGTGTTCTCCCACACTCACCTGTTGTGGTGACAATTTCTCCAAGTTCGATGATCTCTCCTCCTCCTCCTCCTCCTCTGCTTCTGCTCTTTCCCCTTTTTTGGTAGGTGTTGGTTTGGGGGTTTCCTCAGACGGCCCAAGTTTTCGCTCCCCTATGAGAATGTCCAAAAGGAAGATTTAGCAACACAAGCTATTGAGGGCAGAAATAGGAAATGACAAACATTGCTTGAAAGTGACGGACACTATTTTAGTTTGGCCAGTTACAAATGTCAACTACATGAATGAAGTCACTTTGTAAAAGTGCTAAACTGACTAGCTTTTTGGTAGAAGTTTGTGTGATGGAGACCCCCCTCTAGTATCCACTGGAGCACATGTGTGGAAAAGCATAATAAAAAGGGGGTTTGGGTGTCCCAGCACTAGTGCTCTAGAGTCCAGATGGGTAAACAGCTACTGAGTGACCTCTCCTTTACATTGAATAAATTGGCTTTACATTCTTGATGACATTTCTAGTGAGAACAAACTTCCTTTCCCCAAAAAAACACCAAACATCGTATTATAAGTGGCCGAACGATCGAGGTTGCGTACGATCGAATGCACACACACACGACCATGACAGTGGCAGAAAGATCGAGGCTGAGTACGATCGAATGCACAGACGAACCTGAAAGTGGCCATTTTGGAATGTACAACTTGGTAAAAATCAAAACACAATGGAGCAGTATGCAAGCAAGAAATCAAACACAAAACACAACTACTTACTTTTTTGAAGAATTCTCTTGATCTTTCTGTACTGATCGGCCTCCCTCAGTTTCAGGTCTGACCAGCGTTTCCTGAGTTGCTCCTTGGATCGTTGTACCCCAAAATTATTGTACAGCCTTCTCACAACTTTAGACATGATCTTGGCCTTGCGGACATTGGGGTTGAGGTAAGGCCCATACTTCCCATCATAGTCGCTCCTCTTTAATATGTCCACCATCTCCAACATTTCTCCAAATGACATATTGGAGGCCTTGAATTTCAGGTTCCGGGATCGGGACGTTTCTGCCTCCGGACTTTCCTCGTCCTCCTCCTCGTTGGTGGGATATTTGTGGCGCACCTGCTGTGTCCCCGCCATGTGCTCTCCCCACTACGCCGTAAAGAGAAGGGGTGGGGAATAGACGAGAAAGATCGTCAGGGGCGGGCGGAGTTTGAAGCATGCGCAGTGTATATAAAACGTCACACGCCTGTGTCGTAGCCACGATCTGGGAGACGAGGGGAGAGAAAACTCACACGAGACGATCGCTACAAACGAAGGTACAATTTAACGTTGGTACATAACTAGCCTAGACTGATTTGAACTTGAGGCTTCTTTATGGAGAAGATTAGGAGAGTTTAGCCTGACATAATTTATAGGGTTTGGTGTGTTGTTGTGTCTTGCAGAGATTGATATGAAGGGATTCAACGACATGAGTTTTCTCCCCCTCTTCATTGCCAAATACAGGGATTTTCCCATATTGTGGCAGGGTATACACCCACATTACACCAACAAACCAAAGAGGCACGCAGCCCTGGAGGAACTTGTGGAATTTGTCAAGCCAAGGTTCCCCACGGCAACTGTTGATGATATTAGAAAGAAAATTGGCAGCCTGAGGAGTGCGTATATCAGGGAGAGGAAGAAGGTCGTGAAGTCTGAGGAAACTGCAACTTCAGCAGATGAGGTCTATGTCCCCAAGCTCTGGTACTATCAGAGTCTCCATTTTCTGAAGGACCAGGCTGATGTCACGGAGCCAACCTCAACTCCTCCTTCCACGCTTCCTTGCGCACAGCCCACCCCTGATGAGGCTTCCGAGGAGCAACCTGGGCCTTCCAGTCTGGAAGAGGTGGAGGAGCCCAGCTTGTTCCAGGTATAGTAGTTTTGTTACCATTTATGGGAATAATGAATGATGTTCACTTAATTCAGGATCGCCAATTGCTTAGTTCCTAACGTGTTTGACATATCAACAGACAGTGGTGTTGGAGACATTTGGGGCCAGAATCTAAACTGCTGGGCTGAGAATTGTATGGTTTTCTATTTGTAAACATTTTGCACCAGTCACTAGATGAGAATTGTGTGTGTTTGATGAACAAATAACTGAAACTATGTCCCTTTTTCCTACACAGGAAGACCTCAGCCAGGAGGTGGCTGTGGAAGGTGGCAGTCAGGAGGAGGCAGGGGTTAGTGGCAGCCACCAGCTGGGTAGTGGCAGCCAAGAGGGGGCTAGGCCTCGGAGCCTGACTGACACCCAAACCCCTCCCCTCCACCCTCCGTACAAAAGGGCGAGAAGGGGGGGTTATGCGGCACAGTCAGCGCTCCGGATGATCAGAGAGGCTTCAGACTCCCTACATGCCACACCCGCCGACGAGGAGACCTTTGGCTCGGTGGTTGTCACAAAAATGATGGGTATGGAGGTGGGGCAACGCAACATGTGTGAGGGGCTCATCCTCCATGTCCTAAATAAGGGTAGGGCTGGGGAGATGACCCCACTCACACATGTTTGCCATAGTTACCATGCTCCGCCTCCTCCTCCTCCTCCTCCTCCTTCTGCCACCCCACCAGCACGACAGCCACAGCGTGGAAGGAAGCGTGGAAGGAAGACCTGAGAGTGACGACCTGCAATCAGTCTGGTGTGAGAGAAGATGGAGCCTCTTGTAGTACCAGAGCCTGGGGACCTAGATGGCATCTGCTGCAGTTCCGGATACTTTGGACTTCACGACCAGATTGCACTCCCCTTAATATACGTACTCCTCAGGCCCCCAATTTTCTACGCTTGGACAATGATGGTTGCCGTGGGGGGCCAAGACTTTGCAAATTCCCCAAGTTTCACCATGGCTGCGTTCCTCTTTGGTTTGTTGGTGTGACCTAAATAAAGGTTTTTTTGATTTGAAATAATCATTGACTATTGTGTTTTACTTTGCTACAATGACAGTTTTTCTTTGAGTAGGCTGGTACATTTCACTAATCCTAAGTAGAATTAACAAGGGGCAACAACAACAAACAACCTCCTAGTAAATTTAAGCAAGAAATACAAATGTAAATAATGTGTTTTTGGTAATTTGAGACACACAACCCCCCTCCAAAAAAAAAAAAAAAAAAACATTCAAATATGTATTCCCCAAAAAAAAAAAAAAAGACAAATCATGGTAAAAAAAATAACAAAGATTCTTTTCCGTTCAGAGTAAAAATAAACATGTAGTGTATAAATGCTGCAAAGTAATAAAGAAGTAAGTTTGTGAGAAGTGCGGGTGAATAGGAGCAGCTAAAACATGTCATTCTTGTTGCATTGTAAAGAAAAAGAGAATGCGCTGCATTAAAGACATTTTAACATTGCAGCGTGACGAATGTGCTGTGTCGATTAGGAAAGGTAGTTTTACCTGACCGAGCGCTTCCGTCACAGAATTTCTTCTGAGCATGCGTAGCACTTTGTCCGTCGGACAAGCGTACACACGCTCGGATTTGGTGTGATCGGACCGGGTTGACGGCAAATCATTCCAGCAGGAGATAAGACTTTGTCCGACGGACAAACCGACGAACACTGTCCGATGGTGCATACACACGGTCTGATTTTTCAACAACCTTGTCCGATCGGACCAAATTGATGAAAAAGTCCGACCGTGTGTATGGGGCTTAAGAGTCATGATTGGACACTGTCATCATGACTTTATCCAATCATTCCCGCCCCACAGTATAAAAGTATTCTTTCAATGGCAGCCATTTTCAGTGTGATTTCAGCGTGGAGATAGATAGAACAGGGCTCTGTTCAGTGCTATTAGATAATTAGTGTGCTATACTGTGCTATTTTGCTTCAATTGTCAGTGTAGAATATTAGTTTAGTGTATTGAGGAGGACCATCATTCAGCTTTGCATAGTGTGCAGCTAGAGTAGGGACAGCTTAGATTCACTGTAGTGTAGTGAGACCGTGCCATTCATACATACATTAGTGTAGAGTGGGGACAGCTCATATAGGTTCAGTGTAGTGCAGTGAAACCATGTCAGTAATCTTTACGTTAGTGTATAGCTAGAGTAGGGACAGTTCAGATAGCGTCAGTGTAGTGACAGTTGAACACCGTCTATTTGATTGCGTTACTGCCAGTTTAACGCCATTTACTTGTGTGTGCGTTACTGCCAGTTTAACGCCATTTACTTGTGTGCGCATTACTGACAGTTTAACGCCATTTACTTCTGTGTGTGTTACTGCCAGTTTAACGCCATATAGTTTTGTGTGCGTTACTGCCAGTTTAATGCCATATAGTTTTGTGTGCGTTACTGTCAGTTTAACACCATATCGTTTTGCGTGCATTACTGCCAGTTTAACGCCATATAGTTCTGTGTGCCTTACTGCCAGTTTAACGCCATCTAGTTTTGTGTGCGTTACTGACAGTTTAACGCCATATAGTTCTGGGCATCACTGTATGTTTGGCGCATTATATTATAGTGTATCCGTGGAGTGTCTCCGTGTAGTGTGAGTACTCAAATTAAAGTGCACCAAACACCTCTTTACATTGATTAAAGTGCATCTACATACAGATTTCAACTTCTTCTTTACATTTGCTTATAAGCACTGCCCCCTCCCTCCCAATAATGTCTGGGAGGACAACAAGGAGAGGCAGAAGTTCCCTTGGCACTGTAAGGGGGCCAGCAACAAATGTGTCCACAGGCAAAGGTGGACGTGTTGGTCAGTCCTCAGGCAGGGCATTATTTCCTCTGTTTAGTGAGTTTGCCCATGCTATCCAGCCACAGCATGTAGAGGAGGTGGTGGACTGGCTTACTAAACCTTCCTTATCCTCCTCATCCTCTGTCACGCAAGCAGAGACAAGTGTGCAGTCCCTGCAGTTGCCAGAGTGGAAACCTGCCTCCTTGTTCACATCTATTCCTGCCATAGCCCCAACATCAGCCATTAAGGAGTCAGCTGAGTTATTTGACTTTTTTTCACTTCACCAGTGACATGCTGAGTCCTGTCTACTAATGATTGTACTTGAGCAAAATTTTTGGACCAATGGCTGTGCTCCCTTATCTGCTAATTGGAGCATGTATAGCACAGGTAGAGGCGTGTGTACGTACCCCTGATGATGTAATTTATGACTAAACGATCGCCGGGACTGACATGTATACATGCTACTGCGCATATGCCTGATATCTGGGTTATAGTGCTCAGCTGCTGGCTATTTTATGTACTATGCGCAGATATCTCTTTACACTTGTTCAAGACATGAGTTATTAACTGGAAAATCACCTTATCTCCTGATGAGGTGAACTTTGCTTCACGAAACGCATTGAGAAGCAATCCTACAGTATTTGGTTCTCATCCATATATTTTGACAGTTGTGTTAATTACTAGGCACTATTATGTATATCAATGCATGTATTAAAAAAATATTTTTCCACTATGTGTATTTTTTATATTATATATTGAATCTAATTAATAAAGTTGTCAAATACTTTTTTACATAATCATTTGGTATCTTCTTTTGGCCCGATCCATCAAAAGTCCCATAGGCATTATTTTTCTCTAGTCTTGCTATATATTACATTGTGTTATATTTACTTATCCACTAGAGCATTTTTTTTTCTATAGACTGAAAAAATCCTGGTTGATCTTGATTTTGATCCTGCTGTCCACTGCCCCCCCCCCCCCCCTTTGCCTGTATCCCAAATGCAGCCTGAAGTTTTGTAGACCAGCTGTTAACAACTACTAAGCATTCTCCAGTGTCAGTTCCCTTCTAAGCTGTTCATTTGCTCCTTTTTCTTATTTGTTCAGCTCATGTGACTAAAGGGTCACATATGTGTACAAAATGATAAATGACACTGCCCCTTCCTTTTCATTCATGTCCTCATACTGCTAAACACTATTGGGGCGTGATATAAAATGTTGATTGCTAGATGGATAGAGGCTTCACCTCCCTGTTAGTCCCAACACATACACACCATAGACATAGGCTGGAAGGGTGTGACACAGCCTGTGATTGTCAGAACCTCCTCCAAATATCTTTACAGTGTGAACTGTGAAATCTATTTATCTATTGAATTTATGAAAGCATTTTTTTCATGTGTCATCAGTAGGGATGAGCCGAACACCCCGGGTTCGGTTCGAACCAGAACCTTCGAACGGACCGAAAGTTCGCGCGAATTTTCGAACCCTATACGTTATAATGGACGCGAACGTTCGAAATCAAAAGTGCTAATTACAACGGCCAATATGCATGTTAATGTCATAAAACAGGTTTGGGGACCCGGGTCCTGCCCCAGGGGACATATATCAATGCAAAAAGAACTTTTAAAAACTAACGTTTTTTCGGGAGCAGTCATTTTAATGATGCATAAAGTGAAAAAAAAAAAGTGACATTTTCCTTTAAATATGGTACCTGGGGGGTGTCCAAAGTATGCCTGTGAAGTGGCATGTGTTTCCCGTGTTTAGAACTGTCCTTGCACAAAATGACATTTGTAAAGGAAAAAAAGAAGCCATTTAAAACCACTTGCGGCTTTAGGTTTGATCTTAAGTAGAATCTGAACAGGTACATTATGAAGTGTAGCTCCATCCCAAAAAAATCTATTTTTAAGCTTTTTGGAGAACATAGGGAGGGGTTATCACCCCTGTAACATTTGCTGTCTTTGCACATCTGTTCAGAACATGTCACCTCACTTTCCGTCCCAATGATAAATGTTTTTGGAAAAGTGGGGTTTTAATTGAAACAAGGATTGGTGATAAAGTATCAGTAGAGAGGAGATACCTTTTTCCCAAATTAAATCTAACAGGATAGAATTTCCCTTCCTAGGGGTAGATTTCCTCTCACTTCCTGTTTTCTCTTTCCATTTGCAAGTAGGAGTCGTTTGTAAGTTGGATGTTTGAAAGTAGGGGCCTGGCGTATATACTCTGCAGAAATTTGCCCTATTAGATGTTGGTGTAGCCACAAGACTGGTGGGCACAGGAATGGGCCCTGCTGTGAGTTAATAGATCAAGATTTGTAATTGCATGCACCTGTTGAACAGGGCAGAAAAATTGGGGGTGGTGGTGGTGGTGGTGGTGGTGGACGGTTTTGCCACAAGACTGTAAGCTCTCACAGTTACTCTTGGTGGGCGCAGGAATGGGCCCTGCTGTGAGTTATTAGATCAAGATTTGTAATTGCAAGCACCTGATGAACAGGGCAGAAAAAATTGGGCCTTTGGCGGTGGTGGTGGACGGTGTTGCCACAAGACTGTAGGCCCTCATAGTTACTCTTGGTGGGCGCAGGAATGGGCCCTGCTGTGAGTTATTAGATCAAGATTTGTAATTGCAAGCACCTGATGAACAGGGCAGAAAAATTGGGCCTTTGGCGGTGGTGGTGGACGGTGTTGCCACAAGACTGCAGGCCCTCATAGTTACTCTTGGTGGGCGCAGGAATGGGCCCTGCTGTGAACTATTAGATCAAGATTTGTAATTACCCGCCCCTGTTAAACAGGGGCTGAAAAATTGTGCCTTAGGCACTGGTGCTGGTGCCACAACACTGCAACCCCTCACAGAGACTGTACTTGGAGCACAGCAGTCACACGTGTTGCGAAGCATTTTTTTAAAAAATTGTAAGTACACGCCCCTGTTAAACAGGGGCTGAAAAATTGTGCCTTAGGCACTGGTGCTGGTGCCACAACACTGCAACACGGCCCTCACAGAGACTGTACTTGGAGCACAGCAGTCACACGTGTTGCGAAGCATTTTTTTAAAAAATTGTAAGTACACGCCCCTGTTAAACAGGGGCTGAAAAATTGTGCCTTAGGCACTGGTGCTGTGGCATGGATCATTGAGGAGGAGGAAGAGGATAGTCAGTGAACATAAGAGGACATCAGCATCAGCATCAGCATAGGCAGTCTTGAAGGGATGTGACATTAAAAATTATTCGGTTATATCCGCCTCAGGTGCCTGGTAGCTGGTGGTGATCCAAGACTGATTCATTTTGATGAATGTCAGTCGATCAACCGAGGCGGTGGACAGGCGCACCCTATGATCAGTCACAAATCCTCCAGCAGCACTGAATGTGCGTTCGGAAAGAACGCTGGAGGCAGGACAGGCCAGTAGCTCAATTGCATACTGTGCAAGCTCTGGCCAGTGATCCATCCTCAGGACCCAGTAAGCCAGAGGATTTTCGGTGGGAAAGGTGTCCAAGTCTGACCTTGCCCCAAGGTATTCCTGCACCATGTATATCAGACGCTGGCGATGGTTGCTGGAACCGATCATACCTTGGGGCTGCGGACTAAAAAATTGTCTGAACGCATCGGTCAGACGTCCACCTTCCCCACCGCTCCTTCTGCCACTGACCGAAGCCTCAGCAAACTCGTCGCCCAGGACCAGGAGTTTGTAGCCTCCCAGTTTCTGGGAACGCGTTGCACAGACCTTTCTGCAAGGCCTCCCTGAGATGTCTCATCCTCTGCTCCCTCTGCGACGGCAAGATAAGGTCCGCAACCTTACCCTTGTACCGCGGATCAAGGAGAGTGGCCAGCCAGTAATGGTCCCTCTCCTTGATCCGAAGAACACGAGGATCCTTCCGCAGGCTTTGCAGGATCAGGGAGGCCATGCAGCGTAGGTTAGCTGAGGCATTCGGTCCGGAGTCTTCTGGGTCACTGAGGATGACATGATCGCCAGCCACCTCCTCCCAGCCACGTACAAGTCCACTGGCTTGTTGGGACTGTACATCATCCCTAAAAGACTGCTGCTGCTGATGCTGAGTGCCAGGCTCCACCTCCATGCTCACACAATCCTCCTCCTCCTCCTCCTCCTCCTCCTCCTCATCCTCTTCCTGTGTGATGGGTGGGACAGAAGGAACACTGTCCGGATAAAGGGGGCCTTGAGAGGCAAGGAAGTCCTCCTCTTCCTGCCTCTGTTCTGCCTCAAGTGCCCTGTCCATTATCCCACGCAGCGTATGCTCCAACAGGTGGACAAGAGGGACAGTGTCACTGATGCATGCACTGTCACTGCTCACCATCCTCGTGGCCTCCTCAAATGGTGAGAGGACAGTGCATGCATCCCTGATCATGCTCCACTGACGTGGGGAAAAAAACCCAAGCTCCCCTGACCCTGTCCTGGTGCCGTAGTCGCAAAGGTACTCATTGATGGCCCTCTGCTGCGTGTGCAGTCGCTGCAGCATGGCCAACGTTGAGTTCCACCTGGTGGGCATGTCAGATATTAGGCGGTTCTTGGGCAGGTTCAGCTCCTTTTGCAGCTCAGTCAGCCGAGCACTGGCATTATAAGATCGGCGGAAATGCACACAGACTTTCCTGGCCTGCCTCAGGACATCCTGTAAGCCTGGGAACCTGCCCAAGAACCGCTGCACCACCAGGTTGAGGACGTGAGCCATGCAGGGCACATGGGTGAGCTGCCCCTGTCGCAGGGCGGAGAGGAGGTTGGTGCCATTGTCAGAAACGACCATTCCTGGCTTAAGCTGACGTGGCGTCAACCACCTCTCGGCCTGCCCCTGCAGAGCTGCCAGAACCTCTGGCCCAGTGTGGCTCCTGTCCCCCAAACACACCAGCGCAAGCACGGCATGGCATCTTTTTGCCTGCGTACTTGCGTAGCCCCTTGTACGCCTACGGAGCACCGCTGGTTCCAAGGACAGAGCACTGGAGGAAGAAGAAGAGGAGGGGGTGGAGGAGAGAGGTGTGTCACAACCAGTAGCAGTAGTCGCGTTTTGGAGGCGTGGTGGCGGAACAACCTCCAACACTACTGCACCTTGTCCTGCATCCCTCCCAGCTGCCAATAGAGTGACCCAATGGGCCGTGAAAGAAAGGTACCGTCCCTGTCCATGCCTGCTGGACCATGAGTCAGCGGTAATATGCACCTTACCGCTGACCGCCCTGTCCAGCGAGGCATGGACATTGCCCTCCACATGCCGGTAGAGAGACGGAATCGCCTTCCGCGAGAAAAAGTGGCGTTTGGGAACCTGCCACTGAGGAACCGCACATTGAACAAACTCACGGAAGGGGGCCGAGTCTACCAACTGAAAAGGCAGCAGTTGAAGTGCTAGCAATTTAGCAAGGCTAGCATTCAACCGCTGGGCATGTGGATGGCTGGGAGTGTACTTCTTTCTACGGTCCAGCAGCTGGGGCAGGGAAATTTGCCTGCTGCATTCGGACGTCGGTGTACTGCAAGTACTTGGTTGTGACACACCGAATTCTACACCTTCAGTCCTCTCAGAGCAGCTTTCAGAGAGGACTGAAGGTGTAGTGGGGATGGAGATCCCAGCTGAGGAGGAGCAAGGAGAGGTCCGCTTAGTTCTTTGGTGTGGGTCTTTTATGTGTGCCTGCCAACGAGCTGCATGGCAGGTCGCCATATGTCTGGTCATGCTTGTCGTGCCCAAGCGGCTGATGTTTTGGCCACGCGAGATACGCTTGAGACAAATATTGCAAATAGCAGTGGTGCGATCTGCTGCACTCGTCTCAAAAAAGGCCCACACCAAAGAACTTTTCTGATAACGTGCAGAGGCAGCGCCCTGCACAGGCGGAGCTCTGCGGTGTTGTACAGTTGCTGTGCTGGCCTCTACCTGGCCTCCAGGGGGCATCCTGCCTCGTTGGACATGTGACGCCGCATCCTCCTCCTCCTCGTCCTCCTCCTCATCCTCTCTCCCTTGAGGCACCCACGTGGAGTCAGTGACCTCATCATCCCTCCCTCTTCACCACTAGAGCAAACCTGGCAGTAAGCTGCAGCTGGTGGAACTGTACTGCCAGATTCCTCAAGCTGGGTATCGTCATCCGAGCCTTCGAATCGTTGGGCATCCTCCTGGAGCATGTACCCAACACTGTGCTCAAAGAGTTCGGGGGACTCCTCAGGAGGACATGGTGGGTCTAGGGAAGGGGTGGCTGATGATGCTCTGTCAGTACCCTGAGCCTGGGTGAGAGAGGATGAGGAGGATGAGGAGGGCTTGGTCATCCATTCTACCAAGCCTTCAGCATGATGCGGCTCCACATGTCCAGCTGCCGAAAACAAAGACGCGCGTGTCCCATGGCCACGTGCTGATGACGATGCACGACCACGTCCACGTCCACGGCCACGTCCACTAGAAACAGAGACTGTCTGCCCTGTGTTCTTGGCTCTGCACGCTCTGCCTCCCCTTGGCGGTCTTCCAGCCATTGTAGTCGGTAGTCCTGTGGGTGCTGCTGAGAAGAAAATATAGGAGCTCTGTGTGATGCCACTAACACACTAGAAGTCCTATAGGTGCTTCTGCAAAGAAAATATAGGAGCTCTGTGTGATGCCACTAACACACTAGAAGTCCTGTGGGTGCTGCTGAGAAGAAAATATAGGAGCTCTGTGTGATGCCACTAACACACTAGAAGTCCTATGGGTGCTTCTGCAAAGAAAATAGAGGAGCTCTGTGTGATGCCACTAACACACTAGAAGTCCTGTGGGTGCTTCTGCAAAGAAAATAGAGGAGCTCTGTGTGATGCCACTAACACACTAGAAGTCCTATAGGTGCTTCTGCAAAGAAAATATAGGAGCTCTGTGTGATGCCACTAACACACTAGAAGTCCTGTGGGTGCTTCTGCAAAGAAAAAATAGAGGAGCTCTGTGTGATGCCACTAACACACTAGAAGTCCTGTGGGTGCTGCTGATAAGAATATATAGGAGCTCTGTGTGATGCCACTAACACACTAGAAGTCCTATGGGTGCTTCTGCAAAGAAAATAGAGGAGCTCTGTGTGATGCCACTAACACACTAGAAGTCCTGTGGGTGCTTCTGCAAAGAAAATAGAGGAGCTCTGTGTGATGCCACTAACACACTAGAAGTCCTGTGGGTGCTTCTGCAAAGAAAATAGAGGAGCTCTGTGTGATGCCACTAACACACTAGAAGTCCTATGGGTGCTTCTGCAAAGAAAATAGAGGAGCTCTGTGTGATGCCACTAACACACTAGAAGTCCTGTGGGTGCTTCTGCAAAGAAAATAGAGGAGCTCTGTGTGATGCCACTAACACACTAGAAGTCCTGTGGGTGCTTCTGCAAAGAAAATAGAGGAGCTCTGTGTGATGCCACTAACACACTAGAAGTCCTGTGGGTGCTTCTGCAAAGAAAATAGAGGAGCTCTGTGTGATGCCACTAACACACTAGAAGTCCTGTGGGTGCTGCTGAGAAGAATATATAGGAGCTCTGTGTGATGCCACTAACACACTAGAAGTCCTGTGGGTGCTTATGCAAAGAAAATAGAGGAGCTCTGTGTGATGGGACTAACACACTTCAAGTCCTATAGGTGCTTCTGGGAAGAAAAATATAGCTCTGTGTGTGTGATGGGACTAACACACTTCAAGTCCTATAGGTGCTTCTGGGAAGAAAATATTGCTCTGTGTGTGTAATGGGACTAACACACTTCAAGTCCTATAGGTGCTTCTGGGAAGAAAATATAGCTCTGTGTGTGTAATGGGACTAACACACTTCAAGTCCTATAGGTGCTTCTGGGAAGAAAATATAGCTCTGTGTGTGTAATGGGACTAACACACTTCAAGTCCTATAGGTGCTTCTGGGAAGAAAATATAGCTCTGTGTGTGTAATGGGACTAACACACTTCAAGTCCTATAGGTGCTTCTGGGAACAAAATATAGCTCTGTGTGTGTAATGGGACTAACACACTTCAAGTCCTATAGGTGCCTCTGGGAACAAAATATAGGAGCTCTGCCTGCCTGCCACGAACACACTACAAGTCCTATAGGTGCTTCTGGTAACAAAATATAGGAGCTCTGCCTGCCTGCCACTAACACACTACAAGTCCTATAGGTGCTTCTGGGAAGAAAATATAGCTCTGTGTGTGTAATGGGACTAACACACTTCAAGTCCTATAAGTGCTTCTGGGAACAAAATATAGGAGCTCTGCCTGCCTGCCACGAACACACTACAAGTCCTATAGGTGCTTCTGGGAAGAAAATATAGCTCTGTGTGTGTAATGGGACTAACACACTTCAAGTCCTATAGGTGCTTCTGGGAACAAAGTATAGCTCTTTGTGTGTAATGGGACTAACACACTTCAAGTCCTATAGGTGCTTCTGGGAAGAAAATATAGCTCTGTGTGTGTGATGGGACTAACACACTTCAAGTCCTATAGGTGCTTCTGGGAACAAAATATAGCTCTGTGTGTGTAATGGGACTAACACACTTCAAGTCCTATAGGTGCTTCTGGGAACAAAATATAGCTCTGTGTGTGTGATGGGACTAACACACTTCAAGTCCTATAGGTGCTTCTGGGAAGAAAATATAGCTCTGTGTGTGTAATGGGACTAACACACTTCAAGTCCTATAGGTGCTTCTGGGAAGAAAATATAGCTCTGTGTGTGTAATGGGACTAACACACTTCAAGTCCTATAGGTGCTTCTGGGAAGAAAATATAGCTCTGTGTGTGTAATGGGACTAACACACTTCAAGTCCTATAGGTGCTTCTGGGAACAAAATATAGCTCTGTGTGTGTGATGGGACTAACACACTTCAAGTCCTATAGGTGCTTCTGGGAAGAAAATATAGCTCTGTGTGTGTAATGGGACTAACACACTTCAAGTCCTATAGGTGCTTCTGGGAAGAAAATATAGCTCTGTGTGTGTGTAATGGGACTAACACACTTCAAGTCCTATAGGTGCTTCTGGGAAGAAAATATAGCTCTGTGTGTGTAATGGGACTAACACACTTCAAGTCCTATAGGTGCTTCTGGGAAGAAAATATAGCTCTGTGTGTGTAATGGGACTAACACACTTCAAGTCCTATAGGTGCTTCTGGGAAGAAAATATAGCTCTGTGTGTGTAATGGGACTAACACACTTCAAGTCCTATAGGTGCTTCTGGGAAGAAAATATTGCTCTGTGTGTGTAATGGGACTAACACACTTCAAGTCCTATAGGTGCTTCTGGGAAGAAAATATTGCTCTGTGTGTGTAATGGGACTAACACACTTCAAGTCCTATAGGTGCTTCTGGGAAGAAAATATAGCTCTGTGTGTGTAATGGGACTAACACACTTCAAGTCCTATAGGTGCTTCTGGGAAGAAAATATAGCTCTGTGTGTGTAATGGGACTAACACACTTCAAGTCCTATAGGTGCTTCTGGGAAGAAAATATAGCTCTGTGTGTGTAATGGGACTAACACACTTCAAGTCCTATAGGTGCTTCTGGGAAGAAAATATAGCTCTGTGTGTGTAATGGGACTAACACACTTCAAGTCCTATAGGTGCTTCTGGGAAGAAAATATAGCTCTGTGTGTGTAATGGGACTAACACACTTCAAGTCCTATAGGTGCTTCTGGGAAGAAAATATAGCTCTGTGTGTGTAATGGGACTAACACACTTCAAGTCCTATAGGTGCTTCTGGGAAGAAAATATAGCTCTGTGTGTGTAATGGGACTAACACACTTCAAGTCCTATAGGTGCTTCTGGGAACAAAGTATAGCTCTTTGTGTGTAATGGGACTAACACACTTCAAGTCCTATAGGTGCTTCTGGGAAGAAAATATAGCTCTGTGTGTGTGATGGGACTAACACACTTCAAGTCCTATAGGTGCTTCTGGGAACAAAATATAGGAGCTCTGCCTGCCTGCCACGAACACACTACAAGTCCTATAGGTGCTTCTGGCAACAAAATATAGGAGCTCTGCCTGCCTGCCACTAACACACTACAAGTCCTATAGGTGCTTCTGGTAACAAAATATAGGAGCTCTGCCTGCCTGTCACTAACACACTACAAGTCCTATAGGTGCTTCTGGTAACAAAATATAGGAGCTCTGCCTGCCTGCCACTAACACACTACAAGTCCTATAGGTGCTTCTGGTAACAAAATATAGGAGCTCTGCCTGCCTGTCACTAACACACTACAAGTCCTATAGGTGCTTCTGGTAACAAAATATAGGAGCTCTGCCTGCCTGCCACTAACACACTACAAGTCCTATAGGTGCTTCTGGTAACAAAATATAGGAGCTCTGCCTGCCTGCCACGAACACACTACAAGTCCTATAGGTGCTTCTGGTAACAAAATATAGGAGCTCTGCCTGCCTGCCACGAGCACACTACAAGCCCCTCTTTGTCAATCAATCTTTGTAACTGAATCTATCTAACTCAATCTCTGCAAGTGAATCTCTCTCTCTATCTATCTAAATGCAGCAGAGTGTCACAGGAACAGCCTGCTCAATCTGCGCCGGAACAGCATGTGACCGGCGCAGACGGCGTGGCGGCGTTTTATAGGGGGGGGCGTGTACTACAGCCCCTGAGCTGTAATTGGCTACAGGCGTCCTGCCTGTAGCCAATTATGGCTCTTCGAGTTTCCGGGGCTGTGATTGGCCAAGCATGCGGGGTCACAGTGCATGCTTGGCCAATCATCAGCCAGCAATGCACTGCGTCGGCCGCGCCGGCCGCAATGCATTGCGGGGCCGCTCGCATCACACGAACGTGATGCGAGCGGCCAAAATAGTTCTGGGCTCGCCGAGCGAGCGAACGCCCGGTGCTCGATGCGAACGTGGGTTCGCATCGAGCACCGGGCCCATCCTTAGTCATCAGCACATCCAAACAGATTCATCCATCAGCAGAGTACCAGAAACTCATTCTTCAGAGCTTTCCCTGAAGACAGGAAAGACCTGGGAAATTTCACGTGACCTCTGAATAGCAGTGATTAAATATACTCCGATTATTTTTTAGATTAAATATAATAGAGTGGCATGATCTGTATACATAAATAGAAGGGATAATGGCAATTTAAAGTATACATATACATGTTTAGTATCACTTTAATAATATGAAATCTCTAGATCCAAAACCCTTTGTAAAAATGAATAAATTCCCATGACTTAACAGAACTTAAAATGTTAATGATATATTTTATACACACAAGTTAATCATTTCTACTCTTATTTGATCAAACTTAAAGAAAATGTTGCTCACGAGTTTTAGCCCACTATAGGATCATTAACTCATCCAAGATACTACAACTAGACAAAAAGAAAAAAATGCAATATGACTATGGAAGATTTGTATGTTCCCCAGACAACACAAGTTTTACCCACTGAAAGCCTACATGATGAAATATAGCGAGTTAAATTTACGTCCTGCATCTGACACCCAGTAGGCTGGCATTCGTTCTGTATGACAGCTAGCTTCTCCTTTCATATCTATCTGATAAATAAACTATGACAGAGATTCTTGTCTTGGAAACTATTTCCACTAAAGATTTATAATACAACTTTATAAATAGGATGGGAACCATATAGAAGACGTAAATCATAAGACCAGATTCAGTGCCCAGTCACACACAAAAAATGTGCATACTGCACTATCATAAAACAGCCCTAAAACAACTGGATTGAAACATAAAAAAATGAGTATCCTATGTTACAAATAAGATTTTCTATAATGTATTTAATTAAATAATGTACCATATTCATTTTGTCCCAGATGTTTAAAGCAAACAATGACTGTAATAATGTACCATATTCATTTTGTCCCAGATGTTTAAAGCAAATAATAACTGTAGATTAATTCACCACAGCCATTATTTAATTTTTTTTGCACCTGTCCTGTGTGTGGCCTGAGTTCTGTTAACCAGTCTGAGAACAGAGCTGAGAAGTTAATGTGAAAATCTAAACTTTCACACAAAAACACATAATAATAATTTAACAAATGGAAGATTCACAGAACTTCTAAGGCTGGCCATGCATTATACAATGCATTTCTTGTTAAATTTTCTTTAGATTTACCTTCAACTATGTAGTGCAAGGGCCTGTCTGATTGCATACAAGTTGAAAGTGTTTAGGTTTAACCTCATATTATATGGTTTTGGTAAATCTAAAGGAAAATTGTACAAGGTAATTGTATAATGTATGGCCAGCCTAAAACTTTTATCCAATAAAATGGTTTGTTTGATGGTTAACAAAAAAGGTGAAAGGTTTGGGTGATAAAGCAAGAGCGACTTCATGAACTTAAAGAGGGACTGTACCTGGAAAACATTTTTTTAAAAGCCAGCAGCTACAAATACTGCAGCTGCTGACTTTTAATAAATGGACACTTACCTGTTCCAGGTTCCAGCGATGTCGGCAGCAGAGGCCGATCAATCGATCGGCTCTCTGCTGCTGCCGGCGCCATTCTCGGTGAGGGAATCAGGAAGTGAGGCGTTGCGGCTTCACTTCCCGGTTCCCTACTGCGCTTGCACGAGTCGCACAGCGCAAACAGAAACGTACGCGCTGTCTGCTGGGACCCATGTGTGTCCCAGCAGACAGCGCGCCGGGACAGGAAGTGGCGTAAACTCCCGTGGGAGTTTATGCCTGGAAGTGGGTGTAAATACCTGTCTTAGACAGGTATCTGCACCCCCTCCCCCCTGAAAGGTGCCAAGAGTGACACCGGAGGGTTCCAATGAGCAGAAGTTCCACTTTAGGGTGGAATCCCACTTTAATATGTACAGTCCGAAGGAGGGAAAGGGGAGACATGATTGAAATCTAGAAATATATCAAGGGGGTGAATGAGGCTCAGGAAGGCAGTTTTTTTAATATGAAACCAAAATGAAGAACACGAGGACATGATCTCAAACTAACTGGAGAGAAGTTTAAAACTAATCTTAGAAAGTATTATTTAACTGAAAGGGTAGTTGACGCTTGTAAAAAACTACCAGCAAAGGTAGTGAGACAGTCAACAGTAAATGGCTTCAAACATGCTTGGGATAAACATAGATCTATACTAGTCAGACAACAACAAACAATAAAAAAAAAAAAAAATGGGCAGACTCGATGGACTACTCTGTCTTTTTTTGCAGTCACTTTTCTATGTTTCTATGTTTGGAGCTCCACTTTAAGTTCTATCACAACTTAATCAACCTGATTAACTCTGACAAATTCCAATGCATCTGTGTCAGTAGCCACCTTCACTTTCCTACATCGTCATGCCTCCTGGCCAGACACATGTGCTCAGCTAAAGCTTGCTTTATATGCTTCTGTTTAAATCTATAATGCATTGTGCAAAGGTACATACGTTGATTATGTTGTATTTTTTCTGTTCCCCACTTTTCATTCACCCTGTATTTTTAATAAATTCTGCACACTTTCACACATATTCTTGCATACACAAGAACAGGATGGTTCAGCTTCATGTCACACTACACAATTACCTTTGATGGTCTCCATCAACCAGCATACATACTCCAGTTCTCCTGCTTGGATCTAGCAACACTCAGCAGTGAAACAGAAGCAAGGGAGCCTTTCATTTCAAATAAGTAACTACCAACATCAATTGCATGTTTAGCTGAGTTCTGATGTAAGTAACAGTTCATCCTTTTCTACCATCATAAGGGGCACTGGCCACCAACCAAAAGAGGCGATTTACCACTAACCGCTAAAGTAAGGAGGCACTTCACCTCTGCTCACCAATATAGGGGGCACTTCATCACTGGCCACAAAAAAGAAGGCTCTTCATCACTATCCACCAGTCTAAGAAGGCACTTAACTACTTTCAACCAATAAAAGGATCCTATACGAAAAACAACAAAAGTGGGCAATTCATCACTGACCACTAACACAAAAGAACATGTCAGAAACAACCACCAATGTAGGGGCACTTCGCAACTGACCACCAATGAAAGGGGACCCTCACTACATATCACAAAATTAGAAATGCACTTCACCACTAGCCTCCAAGGTACTGGAACATAGCCAATATATAGGGCACTTCACCACTTATTACCAATGCAAAGGGACTGCTTACCACAGACTACTACAAGAGGGCACTACACCAGCATCTACCTATGAAAGAGGGCATTTCACCACAGAATACCAATAAAAGGGGGCAATTGACTATTCATTAACATAAGGTGGCACTTTACCACTAATACCTAAGGTAAGGGGACCATTCTTTAGTTATCACCTATGTAATGAGGCACTTTTCAACTACACGACACTGACTATTAGGGGTGGGTGAACAATTCGGCCCTAGCATAAGTTCGGGCCGAACTTTGGTTGTTTGGATGTTCTGCAGAACACCGAACAATATGCGATGTTCGGGTCAAATCCGAAAGCCGCCGGAACAACATTAAAGTCTATGGGACATTAACATGAATAATCAAAAGTGTTAATTTTAAAGGCTTATATGCAAGTTATTGTCATAAAAAGTGTATGGGGACCCGGGGCCTGCCACAGGAGACATGTATCAATGCAAAAAAAAGTTTTAAAAACATCCGTTTTTGTGAAACAATAAAAGTGAAATATTCCTTTAAATTTCGTACCTGGGGTGTGTCTATAGTATGCCTGAAAAGTGGCGCAGTGTTCCCGTGTTTAGAACAGTCCCTGCACAAAATGACATTTCTAAAGGAAAAAAAGTTAATTAAAAGTATTCGCAGCTATATTGAATTGTCAGTCCCAGCAATACAGATAAAAGAAGTCATTAAAAAAAACGGCATGGGATCCCCCAGTCCATTATCAGGCCCTTTGGGTCTGGTATAAATATTAAGGGGAACCCCGAACCAAAATGAAAAAAAAAATTGCGTGGGGGGTCCCCCCCAAATTCCATACCAGGCCCTTCAGGTCTGGTATGGATTTTAAGGGGAACCTGTGCCAAAATAAAAAAAATGGTGTGGGGTCCCCCCAAAAATTCATACCAGACCCTTATCCGAGCATGCAACCTGGCAGGCTGCAGGAAAAGAGGGGGGACAAAAGAGCGCCCCCCTCCTGAACCGTACCAGGCCACATGCCCTCAACATGGGGTGGGTGCTTCGGTGTAGCCCCCAAAGCACCTTGTCCCCATGTTGATCCCCACAACCCTTGTCCGGTGGTTATGGGGGTCTGCAGGCGGGGGGCTTATCAGAATGTGGAAGCCCCCTTTAACAAGGGGACCCCCAGATCCCGGTTTCCCGCCCTGTGTGAAATGGTAACGGGGTACAAATGTACCCATACCACTTCACAAAAAAAGTGTCAAAATGGTAAAAAAGACAAGACACAGCTTGGGACAAGTCCTTTATTAAAAAATAAAAAAATAAAAAAGTCCCACGAAGTCCATTCATTTTCTCTCGCTCCGCCGATGGACTGAAAAAGAAAAGAAAAAAAAAAAAGCCGCGACCGACCCACCTCCATGGGAGGCACCCGCCTTATGACGTGTCTTTGCGTAACCATCAAGCTACCCCAAAGCACCCTCCCAATGTTGAGGGCATGTGACCTGGTACGGTTCAGGAGGGGGGCGCTCTTTCGTCCCCCCTCTTTTCCTGCGGCCTGCCAGGTTACGTGCTCGGATAAGGGTCTGGTATGGATTTTTGGGGGGACCCTCACGCCATTTTCTTTTTTGGTGCAGGGTTTCCCTTAAAATCCATACCTGACCTGAAGGGTCTGGTGTGTATTTTGAGGGGAACTCCCACACCATTTTTTTTTTTATTTTGGTTAGGGGTTCCCCTTAATATTCATAACAGACCCAAAGGGCCTGGTAATGGACTGGGGGGATCCCAATGCCGCTTTTTTCAATTACTTATTTTATCTGTATTGCCGGGACCGACAATTCATAATAGCCGCGAGTACTTTTAAACTACTTTTCTTTTCCTTTAGAAATGTCATTTTGAGCAGGGACTGTTCTAAACATGGGAAAATGTGCCACATTACAGGCATACTATAGACACCCCCAGGTATGAAATTTAAAGGAATATTTCACTTTTATTGTTTCACTTTAAGCATTATTAAAATCACTGCTCCCGAAAAAACTTTTTTTTGTGTTGATACATGTCCCCTGGGGCAGGACCCGGGTCCCCAAACACTTTTTATGACAATAATTTGCATATAAGCTTTTAAAATTAGCACTTTTGATTATTCATGTTGCGTGTCCCATAGACTTTAACGGTGTTCGTGTGTTCTGCCAAATGTTTTGCCTGCTCGGTATGTTCTGATGCGAACCAAACCGGAGGGGGTGTTCAGCCCATCCCTACTGACTATACTGTATAGTGCATTGCATACACTCATTTATATTAATGACTGCAGCACTCTGTAAGTTGTCCTGTACTTTGCATATTCTTGACTACTGCATTATGTAAGCTGTGCTGTACATTACATACTCCTGACTGAAGTTTCCATTCTCCCATCAGTTGCTGGTTGCTAAGTTGTCCTCAACTTCTTAGATAAAGCTTTCCTTTAAGAAAGGTTTAGATGATGTGTTTGCACTATGTTTATAATTTGAGTCCGTAAAAACATATGTAAGTCTCATTTTGAAAAAATAAATGTCTGTAAGTCTCTTGCTCGAGTCAAAGCAATTAAAGCATTTTGTGGGTATAACCACTGTAGCATGTGCAGCTCAATGTGGCCAAATGTATAGTTCATTCTGGTGTACTTTATACATCCCTGTTGCTCTCTCTTCAGTGTGCCTAAGGGTATCCTTTCACAGAAGCATCACCCCTGAATTGCATAAAGGTCACGGTATTATATCTAATGAGAGCAGAACAATTCATTTCCTTTTTTTAATGCCTCTCCTAACTTCCAGAATGACGGCATAAACAGATCTTTAAAAATGACAATCATAATTTCTCAGCCAAACAATAACGACAATAGATCTCTTGAAACAAGAACCACCTGCACCCACAGTTTGGAAAGACAAATTAAAATATAAGGTCAAGAACAAAGTAAAGAAGAAAAAAAAAAAGCTTTCCTGTTTCTTTGTAGATGTAAACCAAAGTGCGTTTGATGGAGATACAGCATAATGATTGATATTCAATTTGGTTTGTGTTTGATGTTGTTCATGTCCGCTTTACTTTGAAAGCTCAAACAAATGGAGGTGAAAGAGGGTACTGAAAGGGGCACAGTTTTCTGAATAATGGTTTGCGAATCGCAATACTTTAAGAAGCAATCACAAAAGGATGTTTACAGTAAATCATTTTTTACATACTTGTTTTTAATTAACAAGATTTAAACAAGAAATGTCCTCATCTTATATGAAATATATGCATTCATTACTTAAAAATTTTCAACCCTTTTCTAAGTAAATCTTTGACAGATGCCATGAGATATATTGTTGAATGAATAATATATTTGTCCTTCTTCCTAGAAGCATATATTCACCATATATTCCATTCAGGTGCCAGAAGAGAGAATATCTGTTACTTCCAGATAGGATTCTGAACAGTATATGTGACAGCTCTCATGACCGATGATTGTCCCACTGCTGTCACTCAGGGGTGGATAGAGTCAGAGTTATCCCTGTGAATGTTCCAACTAGATCAGCTCAAAGCTTACAAAGAACTGTCTTTCTTTGCTTCCAATAGCTGAACAGATGGGGAATGAAGGGGGGAAAGGCAAAGGAATTATACCTAGCTGAGGAGTGGGGCATTAATGTGAACTTCTTGCTTTACCTTACTTGGGCAAAGCACAGGCTTACTTTAACCGCTTCAGCCCTGGAAGATTTTACCCGCTTCCTGACGAGAGCACTTTTTGCAATTCGGCACTGCGTCGCTTTAACTGACAATTGCATGGTCGTGCAATGTTGCACCCAAACAAAATTGACGTCCTTTTTTTCCCCACAAATAGAGCTTTCTTTTGGTGGTATTTGATCACATCTGCGGTTTTCTTTTTTTGCACAATAAAAAAACATTTTTTTTCCTCAGTTTAGGCCGATATGTATTCTTCTACATATTTTTGGTAAAAAAATCGCAATAAGCGTATATTGATTGGTTTGTGCAAAAGTTATAGCATCTACAAAATAGGGGATATTTTTATGGCATTTTTATTTTTATTTTATTTGTAATGGGGTCGATCTGCGATTTTTATCCGGACTGTGACCTTATGGCTGACACATCAGACACTTTTGAAACTTTTTTTGGGACCATTGTCATTTATACAGCGATCACTGCTATAAAAATGCACTGATTACTGTGTAAATGACACTGGCAGTGAAGGGGTTAAACACTAAGGGGGTGATGAAGGGGTTAAGCGTGTCCTAGGGAGTGATTCTAACTGTGGGGCGATGGGCTTCAAGTCACATGACAGCGATCACCGCTCCCGATGACAGTGAGCGGTGATCTCTGTCATGACACATGAGTTGACGTTCCTTCTGCGGCTACGGGACATGATCGCCGGTCCCGCGGGCACGGTCACGCTGTACGCTGCGCACGCCTGCTATCCCCGACTCTTAAAGGGGACATACATGTACGCCCATTTGCCCACCGCTGACATTGTGATGATGTATATCGGTGTGCAGCGGTCAGCAAGTGGTTAAGAATAGCAGCACAGTAACAGGACAGTGCTAAACTCCCAGGACTCTAATTAAATTGTTACTATAAAGATTTCCATTGAAGATTTATTCAGACTGAATTTTTTCCAACTTTGTAGTCAATTCTACACAATTGCCTCCTCAAACTGTGATGCATATGTTTTAAAAACAACATTTTCAGTTCTGAAATGTCACAAGCATGATGACATAAAAAATAAAGTTTATAATTTTTCAGCTTGTACAGACTGATCCTGTATCACTGGAGGGGTTAACCAGATTTGCCTATCTAAAAATAGAAATGCCTCACTGCTCAATTATTATATGTTTGAAGCCAATTCAAGATTGTAACTTCAAGCAAAAAAAAAAAAAAATACATTTTTTTGGATAGTACAGGGAAGGGTTAACACCCCTGTAATGTTTGTTTTGCTGTCTCTGCCCCTGTTTAGATGATTTCACTTCACTTTCTGTCCCTGTGACAATTGGATTTTGTTGGGTTGTCGTGGGAGCAAGAATTTGTGATACATCTTCAGGGGAGACACCCTTTTTCCCATGATGACTCTTACAGGATAGAATTTCCCTTTGTGGGGGTGGATTTGTTCTCACTTCCTGTTTCTCCCTCCGTTCATAAATACGAGTCATTCATAACTCAAATATTCATAACTCAGGGACTGCCTGTATTTTTATGATTATTATTAATACTACTAATTTAGTATAACTAATTTTATATTCTTAGTGTGGCACATGATTATCTTCAATATTTGACCAGTTTCCATAGATTAGGGTCTACTAGTGTAGACAGAGGGAGCAGAGGGTTACAAAATGTATACCACATAGGATAACTGACTAATTCTATGGTAAACATGTCCCTGTATACTTTGAAAGCATTGTTGGGCTAATATCTCTTTTGAATAGCTGCTTCTAGCATTTAAATGCATTTTTTAAAGAATTTTAAGACTAATGCCCCGTATACACGAGCGGAATTTCCGTCGGAAAAATCTTGGATGTTTTTTCCAACGGAATTCTGCTCAAGCTTCTCTGAACTTTAACGGTCAAGAACGCGGTTACGTACAATACCACAACGAGCCGAGAAAATGAAGTTCAATGCTTCCGAGCATGTGTCGAATTGTTTCCAAGCATGCGTAGGAATTTTACATGACGGAATTGCCACAGACGATCGGAATTTCCGATCGTAACTTTTTCCGTCTGAAAAATAGAGAACCTGCTCTCAATCTTCCGCTGTTCACACTTGCTGGCGGAATTTCCGATCATGTGAACGGGGCATAAGACAGCAAGTCCC
Organism: Lithobates sylvaticus; assembly: GCA_028564925.1. Classification (NCBI taxonomy): domain Eukaryota; kingdom Metazoa; phylum Chordata; class Amphibia; order Anura; family Ranidae; genus Lithobates; species Lithobates sylvaticus. The sequence goes on from CM053029.1 coordinate 430,538,330, forward strand.
ACTCTGGAAACGCAAACGCTCAATGTATATGACCACAGCTGGCTCCACTTTTCTCCACTTTTAAGAGAGGAGTTTTGGTTCCTTGTTACAATACATGCAATCTTCAGAGATTTGCAGGTTACAATGGAATCACCACAAACAAATACAACTTCATTGGCCACATTTTGACAACTAAGTCAAATCAGATATCCTGCTCTTGCTTAGAAACAAGTATATACATGGCTCACAAATTTTGCAACAGTTAAAGCTGCATTTATAGAGGATCCATTCATTGATTGGTGTAGGTAATCAGTTAACTCAGAATAAATAACAAACAAGAAAATTGACAGCGCTGTCTGGATGTGCGTGGTTGACATGGAATCCTCAGAATATATAACATCAAGCCGATGGTGAGAGCTAAAATAGGTGATTTATTGTTCACAAAAAAAAGTTTAACAGGTAATACGATACCAAGCCGGTATGGACTGATATCCGTTGGGTCCACATCTGTCCATACAGGCTTGGTATCGTATTACCTGTTACGGTTATAAAAACTATTTTGTGAACAATAAACCACCTATTTTAGCCTTCACCATCGGCTTGCTGCTATATATTCTGAGGATTCCATGTCAACCATGCACATCCAGACAGCACTGTCAATTTTCTTGTTTGTAATTCTAGTCACCATGTGTACTATTTCTGATGGCTGCATCTGATTGGCCCTTGGGCAGTGGAAAGATGAATTCCACATAGGACATAGCACTTGGGACACTTTGTTGTTTCTGTTAGATAAAATGACTGTGAGAATCAACTTCTTAAAAAATATGTCAACCCAAAATTTCATATTCCTGATCTGTGCCTGCTGCACCACATACTTTTATTAAAACATATCCTATTCTCTTTGTATTGCTTCCTTTGTGTGAAATCCCTGGTGTTCTTGCCAGTTCCTCTGCTTTCATATTAAAAACTGACCACATTAGGCATGAGAGCACATCATGGTCAGTTCTCTAGCCATGCTGGGAGCTCAACCTACTCTCCTCCAATAATCAGACTTGTCCTGACACGCACTCCTGCACAGCAATTCCACTGAAAAGTTCATTGTACTGCTGTTTCTTCTCCATCTTTCTAAGATCCTCATGCAGTTGAGAACAGAGGGTATGTGATCACTTCCACAAAAAGTGAGGAAAAAAAGGTATTTATAATGATTTTTATATATACTATATAAACAAATGTTTTAACTTTCATTTCTATTTTACACTGAATGGATTGTTTTACAAGGTGAGGGTTTACATATATTTTAATGTACCCAGGGTGGAATCTCTTGTAGTTCAATAATAAATTGGTTGCAGTGGGTTTCCAGTGGGTTGTCCTCTTGCAATAACATGGTCATTTTCTATTAACAAATCTAACAAAAAAAAAACTATTTTCTCTAAAAGCTGCTGTGAGCTACATGTCCAAATATAAAACTATATATAATAATGGATTCCATCTCCAATACAATGTATATTAAATTGTGATTGTATTATGTATTCATTTTTCTGATTTATATGTATAGATGCTTGCAGAAGCACTGAGAGAACGTGATCCCTTTCCACACTGGTGCTGCTACTTCTTATGTTTTGATATTTCCAATTTTAACATGTTTCATTTCATACTGGTACGACATGTGCTTCCGACTTTGAGAACACGTTGCATCACAAGTCGCACCCCATTAAGTGCAATTGAACCGTTCTAATAGGAGCGACTTGAGTCTCTCCGACTTAGAATAAGGTTCCTGCCCTACTTTTGGTCCGACTTGCATACAACTCTCATTGACTTCTGTTAAAGAAGTTGTATGCAAGTCGTGCCGAAGTTGCGTTGGGATGCCGACTTTGAAGACGTGGCAGTGTGAACTGGGCCTTATAGGGTTGACTATGCTGATACATTGTAACGTCCCTTCTGGCTGTTTTGTTATATATTTTCTACATGTGCATTATCTGTTTGAGAAAGGGCAGGGATGCCCATAATTGTTGCTGTCTTGCATGAACTTTGAGCAATAAAAGTTATTTATGCTGCGACCCTTTTGATTTTGATTTGCTAAGTGTGTAGATACAGAAGTCCATCTGGTTGCTTTGTATTACACAATGCTCAGCATTCTAAAGGCACTGCCTGCCTGATTTACAGAGCTTTGAAATATTTGGATGTAATACCCAGAAGATGTAGTTCCCTTTTAGTTTCTCTCCAGTACTTTTTGCACAGCTTATTACACCTAAAACAGTTTGTGTCGAAGCACCATGAAAATACAGCAAAGGTCAGGATGTAAGTCGAAGGTGCGCTGAAGCATGGATTTCTGAGTTGTTTTGATGCTTCTCCTTATTTCTCTGATATATTTAGTTCCTGGACCCCACCAGAAAGCTGCAAAGGATAAGGAAAGATTGCTAAGTAGGTACCGCATGAACTGCTCTGATCCTCTCTTTCTATTCTTATCAATAAAAACAATTTAACGTTGTTGTACTGCTTGTATTTTTCACTGCGCAATCCATGACAACCAATGGCATTTGAGTTTGCGGTGGTCAGTTAAGTAAAATATAATTTTGGATTTGCTGCTAGGAAGTACTTACACTGTTGATTGCTCTTTACCTTAGTAAGCTAAGCCCATTTATTTAAACAAAAATTAACATTTTTACTTTGAACATTATTTACATTTTCATGTTGAAAATGGAAAATCCAAATCCACAGCATTATAAAATACTGGGTTGCTTAAAGCAAATGCATCTCTCTCATTTTTTGATACTTTGTTACGTTATCTATTAGTAGCTGTATCATCTTTACAACACAGATTCTGGCTCAGTAACCCCTGGGATTGTGGTTGTGGTGATCTTTAAATGGCTAGACAGATTGTAAAATAATCTTGCACTACAGTCTGCACATGTGTTTAAATAATTAATTATATGTATGAAAGGTTTCTAAGTCTTGCCTTTACAATGCATATAGTATTACAATATAGTCATCATCAGCAACACAATTGAAAATGATGTTTTACTTAAAAAAAAAAACTCATAAATAATATGATTGGAATATACTAAATCAAGGACAGGAGGCTGCATTTAATGATTGGGAGACAATATAGTATAAGAAATTTTAATGGAATGCATTTTTCTATTTACATCAATCTAATTGACATAAAATGATGTAAAAGAGGGCTTGTGTGTGTTTACAGTGCCTTGAAAAAGTATTCATACCCCTTGAAATGTTCCACATTTTGTCATGTTACAACCAAAAAGCTAAATATATTTTATTTAATTGGAAGGAAAATGATAAATGTTTTAAATTTTGTTTTACAAATAAATATATGAAAAGTGTGGCTTGCATTTGTATTCAGCCCCCTTTATTCTGATACCCCTAACTATAATCTAGTGGAACCAATTGCCTTCAGAAGTCACATAATTGGTAAATAGAGTCCACCTGTGTGTAATTTAATCTCAGTATAAATACAGCTGTTCTGTGAATCCCTTGGAGGTTTGCTAGAGAACCTTAGTGAACAAACAGCATCATGAAGGCCAAGGAACACACTAGACAGGTCAGGGATAAAGTTCTGGAGAAGTTTAAAGCAGGGTTAGGTTATAAAAAAAATATCCCAAACTTTGAACATCTCACGGAGCACTGTTCAATCCATCATATGAAAATGGAAAGAGTATGGCACCACTGCAAACCTACCAAGACATGGCCGTCCACCTAAACTGGCAGGCCGGGCAACGAGAGCATTAATCAGAGAAGCAGCCAAGAGGCCTATGGTAACTTTGGAGAAGCTGCAGAGATCCACAGGTCAGGTGGGAGAATCTGTCCACTAGACAACTATTAGTTGTGCACTCCACAAATCTGACCCTTATGCAAGAGTGGCAAAAAGAAAGACATTGATGAAAGAAAGCCATAAGATATCCCGTTTGTGGTTTGCAAAATGCCATGTGGGGGACACAGCAAACATGTGGATGAACGTGCTCTGGTCAGATGAGACCAAAATTTAACTTTTTGGCCTAAAAGCAAAACACTATGTGTGGCAGAAAACTAACACTGCACATCACCCTGAACACACCACGTGAAACATGGCAGTGGCAGCATCATGTTGTGGGGATGCTTCTCCTCAGCAGGGACAGGACAGCTGGTCAGGGTTGATGGGAAGATGGTTGAAGTCAAATACAGGGCAATCGTAGAAGAAAACCAGTTAAGCCCCATACACACGGTCGGACAATCCGCGGACCAGGTCGGTCGGATCCTGTCCGTCATACTTTGTCTGATGTTGGTTTTGCGTACACACGGTCGGACAAAGTTGTCGGAAAATCCGATCATTCTGAACGTGGTGACGTTTGTTGCCTACGACGGGACTACGTAGAGGCTAGTAGCCAATAGCTTTGGTCTTGTAATGTGATCTGAGCATGCGTAGCACTTTGTCCGGTCGGACAACCGTACACACGATCGGATTTGGTGTGATCGGACCGGGTTGTCGGCAAATCTATCCAGCAGGAGATAAGACTTTGTCCGTCGGACAATCCGACGTACACTGTCCGATGGTGCATACACACGGTCTGATTTTTCAACAACATTGTCCGATCGGACAGAATCCATGAAAAAGTCCGACCGTGTGTATGGGGCTTTAGAGTCTGCAAAAGACTTGAGACTGCAGGACAACGGCCTAAACCTACAGCCAGATCTACAATGTAATGGGTTAGATAAAAGCATATTCATGTGTTAGAATGGCCCAGTCAAAGTCCAGACCTAAAATCCAATTGAGAATCTGTGGCAAGACCTAAAAAATTGCTGGTCACAGATGCTCTCCATTCAATATGACAGAGCTTGAGCTATTTTACAAATAAGAATGGGCAAAAAGATCCCTCTCTATATGTGTAAAGCTGGTAGAGACATCCCCAAAAATACTTGCAGCTGTAATTGCAGTGAAAGGTTCTACAAAGTATTAAATCAGGGGGCTAATTACAAATGCACGCCACACTTTTCACATATTTATTTGTAACAAATTTTGAAAAACATTTATCTTCCACTTCACAATTATGAGCCACTTTGTGTTGGTCGATCATATAAAAACCTAATAAAATAAATTTAATTTTTGGTTGTAACATGACAAAATGTGGAAAATTTCAAGTGGTATGAATACTTTTTCAAGGCACTGTATATCAGTTATACTGTTAGATTCAGACTTGCAAACAAAGTGAGAGATAAAGAATAATGCAGCGTACACACGGTCAGATATTCCGATGGAAAAAGTCTGATCGGATTATGTTGTCGGAAAATCCGATCGTGTGTGGGCTCTAGCGGGCTTTTTCCGTCGGAGAGCCTGAGAGCCTGATCTTAAATTTTCTGACTTTTTCTGATCGTGTGTAGAGAATTCCGACGCACAAAGTGCCACGCATATTTAGAAGAAATTTGGAGACGAAAGCTATTGGCTACTGGCCTCTACATAGTCCTGTTGTATGTCTTTTACGTCACCTCATTCGGAACGATCGGATTTTCCGACAACTTTGTCCGACCGTGTGTGTGCAACACAAGTTTCGGACAAAATCCGCTGGAAAAAATCTGATGGATTTTGTGGTCGGAATGTCCGACCGTGTGTACGGGGCATAAGGAAAGAGAGGATAGTGAGAGACTTAAGCAGATAAGTTTGATGAGATGCTGTACAAGCCAGTAATTGCTTGTAAACATCAAACCAAAACCGATATCCTCATCGCTTCAGGTTTCTTACATCACAGAGGGGAATCGGATATGGATGTACCCTCCTCCCCTCTCCTCCCTTTAGTGGCAGAGATCCTGGATCCCTGATCACTTGGTAGAGCCTGGCAAAGGCGGTAGGTGGTGGCAGGAGGGGGGTCCTCCACCCACACCCTGTAGAAGTGGTTAAGCGGCTATATGGAATCACTTTTTCAAAGAAGCTCATCGCTGGCTGAAAATGTTGATACTGGGATGACGCCTGTAGGTGCAGACATCATCCCAGTATAACCGCTTCAACCCAAGGATGTACAGGTATGGCCTAAGGGGTCAAAGTGGTTAATAGTCTGCCAAATAGAATGCATTAGAGCCAAATGCGCTAATGCACATAAACATGCAATCAAAATGTGGCTTTAGATGCGTTTTTTAAACTGCATTTTATGCCCCGGGAGCAAAGGCATCAAAGAGAAGAAAAAAAAATGTCCCGCCTAATTGTTGAAGAAAAAAATCACAATAAAATATGTGCTGCCATTGTATGCTTTTGCTATGGTTGTCTTGTGTGCGATTTTAAGGATTTGTGCTTTTTGAATGCTGCCCTTGAAGACGCTTGAAAGGATCCAGCTTTCTATGCTTTTTTTTTTTTTTTTACAGTACTTGGCCTATTATTCCCAATGGATATGGCCAGGATTTAAAGGATTGGTGTCCATATAAACTTTTATGGGATGCCCTGTCAAGTTCAGATTCAGCGAATTTAAACAGGATTTATTGAACCCATGGCAAATTAAACCCAAGCAGATTTGTTCATGCTTACTCTAAGCTATCAGAAACCAAATAATATTGTAGACAGAGTTTTTGTTTTGATCTTTGAGGGTGAATTATTTTACAGCAGCTTAAAGAGTTAGTTCACTTTTACCTAAAAGCTGCATATGCAGGTAAAGGGCACCTGTAGATAAAAAACAAACAGTGCAGCTTTGATTACAAATAGATAATGCCTTGGCTTTAGGTGTAGACCATTTATATACCTCCCAAAGTCTTGCTAAAGAACTCCAGTTGGAACTGGAACACACTGGAACTGCAAGCACTGGTGTGAACTATGCCATTGAAAACCATATAACCTACTTTCCATGCTTTTTTTTATGCAGAAAAAAACGCACTGGACTGCATGTGATGTGAACTGGCCCTAATACTTTTTGAGTCTCTATCCGTTCCTGTCCATTAAACAAAATGGCAGTGATTTGGCACCAAACAGATTGAAGCTACAATATAGCAAAAATTGAGAAATTACCTTTAGGGTGCTATTGTATAGCACTTTTACTGGGCTGTGGGGTGGCGCTGGTTGAAGCAGGTAATTATAGAGTTTACAAAATTCACACTTTAAATATGTTCAGTCCATAATAATGCATTACTTTATTTTTTATTACTGGTTATTTTTATTTGTTATTTTACTAGAACAGTTGGGACTTGTAACTACAGTGTTAAGTATGACAAGCACAATTATGCAATACATGAAGTATAGTTTTTCTTATACGGTTATCAATCAGTAGGTAGACATATGCTTTAGCTGGCTTATATCCCCTTGCTTAAAAATGACATAACCTTAATGAATGTTTTACTGCTAATTAGAAGACTAACTCACTAGTAAGGCCTTATGCACACTGGACGTTTTGGACGTTTTTACAGCTGCTGTTTTTGGCTTCAGACTTTTTTTTTTCTACAGTCAATAAACTCTGCATTATGTTATCTTATGTGTCCATGCACACTGTTTTGGACAGGGGTGTTTTTGGGCTGTAAGGCATTTTTCAGTTGTAAAAACGATCTAAAGCCAATAAACGCAGATAAACACCCAAAAATGCTGCTCACCAGTGGTTTTTTTTTTTAAAGTTTTTGATCCCATTTAAAAAAAAAAAATGCAGAAATAAGCTAACGCTGAAAAACACTAAAAAACACTATTGCAAAATCGTTGAAAAACGTTGAAAACTCACTGCAAAGCTACTGGTGTTTTTATAACGTAATTAAAACATCCAGTGTGCATGAGGCCTAAAATTTAATTTGCAAAAGCAGTGCAGATAATATATATTCTATTATGAACTACATTACAGTATATACCTTCAATGAACCCCGCAATGAAAGTTGATTCGTGATTTCTATGCATTATAGCCCCACTAATAACTAGGAATATGAGCACAAAGCCAAGGAGGTGAAAAGGTACTTGTGGTTTAAAAAGTGATTATAATAATAATCTTTGTATGCTATAATTCTATATTGAAATATCACAAACAATGGCAGATCCATAACATAACAGCCACTTGCTGTTTGAAGCTAACCAGGCGAAGCCTTTCTCGATGGATGTTATAACTATTTGGCACATAGGTTTGAGGTTGTGCTTTTCAGTGCCTGTACTGTTTCCTTTTTTTTCACTTTACTTGAAGTGTACAACTGAAGTAGAGTGAACGAGTATTATACTGTTTTCTGAACAAGCTATTAATGGGTATTTTCTATTTTTCATATTTTATTACTGCTTTCTTCCTAGCCTGCTTAACCTGCCACACTGCACAACAGAAAATTAAAATGCCATTTTATATATTTGGAACAATGCTGGAAGAATTCTTTGACCATTTCTATAAGGTAGCATTGTTCAGATGTGCTAATAACAAGAAATGCTAAAGGATTAGTTCACCTTTTCACAAGAAATGAAAAAAGTGGACTAAAGCTGGGTATACATATAGAGTGTTTTTTTTTTTTTGTTTCTTTAGTCCAACCAGTAAGTTAACGAAAAACAAAAAAAATTCATGCAAGCAATGTTAATGCAGGGATCTCTCCTGCACTAATGTATTCTGACAGACCCTGAGTCAAAATACACTGATCAGCCATTGGCTGCAACAGCTGATTGAATGCTGGTTTTCCAGCAGGACTGTTAAACAGAAGCCGGTCTAACAACCAGCTTCTGTTCAACAGACAGGGCTACACATGGATTGATTTTCGATAGGTGTATATCCAGTTTAACTGCACGCCCCCCATCCCCCCCCCCCGTCCCCACTGCACTCTTGTCTCCTTCCTTGATTATCTACCTATGCGGTTGGTGTAGTGATCCTGGCATCTGAAAAATAATGTACACATCCCTGTGCACCAGCATAATGTTCACAATAGTGAACAGGCATTGGTGAGCATGTGAGAATAATGGGCCATACACAAGATAGGATTTTCCAACAACAAATGTTGGATGTGAGCTTGTTGTCGGAAAGTCCGACCGTGTGTATGCTCCATAGAACATTTGTTGTCGGAATTTCTGGCAAGAAATGTTTGAGAGCAGGTGCTCAAATTTTCCAACAACAAGACTTGTTGTCAGAAATTCCGAGCGTGTGTACACAATTCTGATGCACAAAAGTCTACGCATGCTCGGAATCTAGCAGAAGAGCCACACTGGCTATTGAACTTAATTTTTCTCGGCTCGCTGTACATGTTGTACGTTACCGCGATCTTGAGATTCGGAATTTCCGACAACATTTGTGTGACCGTGTGTATGCAAGACAAGTTTGAGCCAACATCCGTCGGAAATAAATCCACGGTTTTGTTATGTACACACGGAAAATCCTATAGTGTGTACATAGCATAAGAGAATGAGAATTATTTTGAGCCATCCTGGAAGAAAGAAAGGTGCAATAGAGCTTGGCTTTCAAAAGCCCGACCCTTACATCAGCTAGTGTAGGCAGTAAAAAACAATCAAGGTAGGAGATATGTGCAATGGGAACCAGGGGGGTAGAGAGGGTGTAGTGAGTTACTTCATCTTTTCATGTTTTGAAAAAAGGAGAACTAACATTTAGGTTTCATTCACACCAGATGTACTGTGGGACTATGTTAGTTAGCTATCCCAGTGTAGTCCCAACGCATGATAAGGCTAAAGTCCTTTGTCTCCTGTGTGCCCGGTTCACACCTTTGTGTTGCAGTGGTGTGCGGGTGGTGTGCAGTGAAAAAAAGTACTGCATGCACTACTTTTTCCTGAACATCGCAGTGCAAAGCAATCCCCCACTTTGTATGGTGCAGCGGTCCACTGAACTTTATGGAATGTCTGTGGGACATCTCAATAAAGTTTGTTTAAAAAAAAAGTGAACAGTACGATGTGCCAATATCGGCACATTAGCACTGAAGTGATCCGGCCAGAACATACCACACATTAACCACATGTGAATTACCGCTTAAAGATTGCTAATAATGGATGAAATCATAGGATGGCATGCACTTATGTATCCTGGAAGTTGTGAGTTTTAGCACAGTGTACAAATTGTACAGCTTTTTTGCTTGCAGACATTTTCTAAATGTCCACCACTGGGTTTAGGCATTTGCTTCAGCTCGCATTGAACCATATCTTTGACATAATGGCATGACACATAATGACATACTTACTATATGTTATAATTGTTTTACATCAGCCCTGAAAGTAACACTCTGTGGTGTCAGTCAAAATGAAAATTTAGGGAGAAAGTCTAAATATCCATCACTTGTTATGGTCTACATGATTAATATCTCTTGGGGCAGTAAAAAAGCAAATATGAGCAAGCAATATAATGGTAAATATGACACGCTATGCTGTTCTATATTAAATTGCCATTTTATGAGTTTGTTTTTCATTTTCACTGAGAAAGTGGGAAACCCAATGTTATGTCCAGGGGATTTAAAAAGCCTAAATATATAACATTTAGCTATGGAATGAATTAGCAGCCATAAAGACAGTGAGATAAAAAAAATCACACTTATCATTTCTCAACATGTCAAAGTATGCCTTGAGACAAGTAATGTGAGAAAAGCTGTAAATAAATTACTAAGGAAGAAAAACAGGTTCCCTAATTCTGACTACAATCCTGGCTATGAGTCTAAAAAACTAAGAAAGATCATTCACAACATTCCTTTAGGTGTGTACATACTGGGGTTGATTTACTAAAACTGGAGAGTGGAAAATCTGGCGCAGCTCTGCATGGTAGCCAATCAGCAATTCTAACGCCAGCTTGTTCAATTGAGCTTCGACAAAAAAAAACCTGGAAGCTGATTGGCTTCTGTACAGAGCTGCACCAGATTTTACACTCCCCAGTTTTAGTAAATCAACCCCACTGTATGTCTTACATTTTTATATAAGGTTGAGCTGCAAAAGCCACAAATCAATTCAAGTTCAGTGTTGCTTTTTCATTTGTGTGTACCTCAATGACTGCCTATTTTACAGCTGGCTTTTATAAAAAGCTGCATGTCAAAGTAGATGTTTCAGATGCCATTTCACACATTGGGCTAAGCTGTGTAAGAGAAGAAAACACATCCAGTCAAATACATTTGAGTATTGTAGAATTGGGGATTTCCCAAGTAAGGGAAAACAAAATTGTATTTCAATTATGAAATATTGAGCAAAAATAAAAATATAAACTGTGTGTATGTATATATATATATATATACATACACACACACACACAGTATGTATAGTATATTGTATATACAGTATAAATACAGTATACATATATACAGTATAGATATCAAAACCGCTTTCACTCATGAATGTACTGCAGCATAGAACACTTTTTTTACCTGAATTTGTGTTTGACACTATCATCATTCTGCAGAGTTTTCAACCCTTCTGAAAAACATTTCCATATCTTTTAATGTTAGCACTCTTTTACATGCAGCACACCCTTCCAAACTTACTCACCTCCTTTCATCTGCTTAAGTGTTAAAAATTGTTCCTCCTGTCACATTAATTATGTTCTTAATTAACACACTGCTCAATATTACAGCCTCTTTCAAAGGAAATGCATCACTTATTCAGAAAACATATGTTTACAGAACATTTTCTGCTGACTAGACTGGCTGTCCTTGCTGAAAGAAGCTTTAAACTAAAGTCATTAATGTCAAAACTTCTCTCACAATCATTATGTAGTCCATAATGCTCTGTATTGTCTAGCTAGAGAAGGCTGGAAAGAACAAATAACATGTTTTGCAAAGTATGAAAATGGATATAAAAGCCCAACTCAAGTAAAATCTGAAAATTCTCCCTGAAAAGAGGGGCTGTGCCTGCACTACAAGGACCGCATGCTCGTTGAGGTCTAGGGGAAGTAGTAGCACTTTACTTACCCAACCCACTGCTCACTCTTGCATTCTCATGTCCAATGCAGGGCCAGAGCCCCTAAATCAGTCCTGACATCAGGACCTTATGCCGCGTACACATGATCGGAATTCTCGTCGGAAAAAGCTCTGATGGTTTTCCCAACGGAATTCCGCTCAAACTGTCACACCAAATTCCGACCGTCAAGAATGCGGTGACGTACAACACTACGACGAGCCGAGAAAAAATTAAGTTCAATGCTTCCGAGCATGCGTAGAATTGTTTCCGAGCATGCGTAGGAATTTTGTGTCAGAATTGCTAGAGACGATCGGAATTTCCGATAGAAACTTTTTCCGTCTGAAAAATTGAGAACATGCTATCAAATTTCTGCTGGCAGAAATTCGGCCAGCAAAATTCCGATGGAGCCTACACACGGTCGCATTTTCCGATGAAAAGCTCTCATCAGTCTTTTGCTGGCCGAAATTCCGATCGTGTATACGTGGCATTAGACCTCTGAAATATGGGGAAGAAGACACTACAGGGACCAGTCTAGCAGTGCAGAGGATCTGGTAAGTAAATCTACTTTTCAATGCCCCATAGACTTAAAAAAGCAGCTAACCCATGCAGGCACTGCAATTTTCAAGTTTCCTGGAGTTGGGCTTTAAAGTGAATGCATAATGATGTGATTCTTGTAATGATGTGACATTGTTTCCTACAGCATTCTATTATAAGTCCACATAGTCGGTTCATTGACACAGGGCATCATTCAGCCTGTAAGAGGACTTGTGCTGGACAACTGGACCAGTGAGTCTGCAGGAGATAGGGTGACTTTTGTGGTCTGAGCTGCTTTTTATTTTTCAGATGCTTGCCTACTTATTTAAAAAAAAGTTGAGATTTACCCTCCACTCCTATGTGCATGTATGCTTGGAGTAATGCGTTTTGTTTGACATTGGAGTAATGCTTCCAGGTATTTGTTACCCCTCACATTCATCACAGTACTCCACCTGACAACACCGTTATCTGCTTTTCCATACAGAAGGACAAAGCCTAATCCAGGCATCATCCAGGGCCATCATATACAGTTGTACTCATAAGTTTACCTACCCTGGCAGCATTTATGATTTTTCCAGAGAATATGAATAATAACACAAAAACATTTCTTTCACTCATGGTTAGTGTTTGGCTGAAGCCATTTATTATCAATCAACTGTGTTTACTCTTTTTAAAGCATAATCACAACAGAAACTACGCAAATGACCATGATCAAAAGTTTACATACCCTGGTGATTTTGGCCTGATAACATGCACACAAGTTGACACAAAGGGATTTGAATGGCTATTAAAAGGTAACCATCCTCACCTGTGATCTGTTTGCTTGTAATTAGTGTGTGTGGGTGTGTATATAAAAGGTCAATGAGTTTCTGGACTCCTGCATCTTTCATGCAGTGCTGCACTGACATTTCTGGATTCTGAGTCATGGGGAAAGCAAAAGAATTGTCAAAGGATCTGCGAGAAAAGGTAGCGAACTGTATAAAACAAGAAAGGAATATAAAAAGATATCCAAGGAATTGAGAATGCCAATCAGCAGTGTGCAAACCCTAATCAAGAAGTGGGAAATGAGGGGTACCTTTTTACTATTAATATATTTGAAAAAAATTTGGGGGTTTGTCCTACTATCTTTTGCAATCTGTCGTTCGTTTTGAATGTTTGCATCCTTGATTTCATTTTTACATATTCTGTTATATTCTTTGTAGCATTTAAATGATGATGGTGTTCCTTCATTCTTATATTTTTTTTAAGTTATTTTCTTATTATTTTTAGCCTTTTAAACTTGTTGCCCATGGGAACATACTTTGCAGTGAGTTTACATACATACTTTTTGAAGAATTCCCATTTCTGTTCTGTGTCCATTGATGCCAATATTCCCTCCCAGTCTAATGCCGCGTACACACGATTATTGTTATCGGACATTCCGACAACAAAACCGTGGATTTATTTCCGACCGATGTTGGCTCGCATACACACGGTCACACAAATGTTATCGGAAATTCCAAATGTCAAGAACGTGGTGACATACCACACGCCGAGAAAAAAAAATAGCCAGTGCGGTTCTGCTGCTTGATTCCGAGCATGCGTGGAATTTTGTGAGTCGGAATTGTGTACACACGGTCGGAATTTCCAACAACGGATTTGTTGTCGGAAAATTTGAGATCCAGCTCTCAAATTTTTGTTGTCAGAAATTCCGACAGCAAATGACCGATGGAGCCTACACACAGTCGGAATTTCCGACAACAAGCTCACATTGAACATTTGTTGTCGAAAATTTCAACCGTGTGTACGCGGCATAAGTCCTAGAGAGCAGCCCTCATCCTTGGAAAATGTCCTCTCTTAAAGTTAAGTGTATTTATCTTTCCAGTATGTGTTTGTTGCTTACAGCTAACATTAAATTAAATCATGTTATTATCACTGCTACCCAGATATTCTTTTATATGAATATTGGTAATAAGCTCTGCATGGTTTGAGATTACCATGTCCAGAAGAGGGTCACTAATCGGGGCCTCAATAAACTGGACCATAAAATTGTCTTGTAATAGGTTTATACATTTTTACCCTTTAACTGTCCCAGCAGTGCCATTACTCCAGTCAATTTCCGGATAGTTAAAATCCTCCATTATTATAACTGTCCAGCCCTTGCAGCCCTTTCCATCTGTGGAAGGAGCTCAGACTCCACCTCCTCATTAACACTGGGAGGTCTATAACAAACTCCAATGATAACCTTTGTTGTAATAATGCTTCAGACTCATCACACTCTCCATCAACTATCCTATAATGAAATTGAAATAGGCAAAAGAGATGTACTTCTCTGCCCTCTAATGGGGGTAGACTGAAGAATGATACCACCGGAAGTGATAATTTCTCAGTGCAATTCAGGGGATTATTCCCCAGCAAAAGAGCAGCATTCGGGGCTTGTGCAGCAGGAGAGATAAGCATATGCTCTTCTCTTTTGCAGGTACATCTTTTTTTGCCATTATAACACTTGCAACAAAGTCCTGTTAAAGGACAAGTTTGGGGTATACAAAAAAATTAACACACATACTCACCTCCATGCTGTAGCACCAGTGTAACACTACAGCTGTCCCATGACAGTTGTAAGACCAAGAACTGAGTGATCCCCTGACCACGGATCACTCAGCTCTCAGTCTGCACACAGAGAAGAGCAGTGACTGTAAGTCATTGCTCTATTCCTCCAGCGCTCACTGGAGCACCAAATGGCAGAGCTAGCTGTCAACAAGGCAGCTGGGTGGATCCTGAGAGTATTTTCAGGATCCCATCTGAGTGCGGCTCTGTTCCTTTAGCTAATAGCTGACTCTTGGTAGCAGAAGAACAAAAGAAAATGTACTCCTGTGACCCTCAAGAGCCAAAAAGTTTATGCTGACCTTGGATTAAAAGTGCTTAAGGTAACAATTGGGCCTAATCCCTATTAAGGATATATATATATACCCCACGTGCAGAGCCCACCAAGAAGTTGGCACTGCGCTAATCACAGGCAGTGAGACATTGTCCCGATGCACAGCTGCAGAGATCGGGAAATGTCTCATTGCCTGTGATTAGCGCAGCGCAGTGCCGACTTCCTGGCGGGCTCTGCACGTGGGCTGTGCGAACACGCCGGAGCTCATCCTTAATCCCTGTCTCAGTACAGTCCTTTCTATCATAGATCCGGAAACCAAGGAAGAGATTATGTAAATAGAACAGGGTGTTTCCCCAGTTTGTGTACCTCCCATCCTGTTCTTGGATAACAATCAACATCTGCCTTCCATTGTGATTGGAATGTGTCTGTACTACCTTGATAAAAATGTTGCGGTATTTTATTTTAACTCATTAGAACTGGCTTGGATAAGGTACAGAAGGTCTTCAAGCATCATGGAAAATGTCCAATTGAATGTGACTATTACCAGCAACAGGGGCTGGTGTTGAGCACCATGAGGAGTGGGGCTTAAGCATGACTTGCAGAGAAAGAGAGGTCTTGTAAGTAGCCTGGCCCTAGGGTCCAAGGGACTTTGAAGACTAATGCCGCGTACACACAAAGGGACTATCCCGCGGTCCAGGGGATAATCCCCTCGTGTGTGGGCCTCCAACGGACTTTTTTTCAAAAACTCCGGCGGACTAAAGTTTTAAGTTTTGTTTTACAATCCCGCCGTTAGTAGGCTAGTCCGCCGGACTTTTGAAATGAACGGACTTGCCGCTCATCGGAAAGTCCGTTCATTTAGCACGTGACTTCAGGTACGTAGCTAGCGTAGGCAGTAAATGCCGGCGCGCTAGCTCCGTCACCTGGCATGGATTTAAAGGGAATCCCCATGCCGAAAAACGGCGTGGGGGTCCCCCCCAAATCCATCTCACACCCTTATCCGAGCACGCAGCCCGGCAGGCCAGGAAAGGGGTGGGGACGAGCGAGCACCCCCCCCCTCCTGAGCCGTACCAGGCCGCGTGCCCTCAACATGGGGGGTGCCCTGGGGAAAGGGGGCCGTGCGGCCCCCCCACCCCAAAGCACCTTGTCCCCATGTTGATGAGGACAAGGGCCTCTTCCCGACAACCCTGGCCGTTGGTTGTCGGGGTCTGCGAGCGGGGGCTTATCGGAATCTTGGAGCCCCCTTTTATAAGTCCCGGAGGATGTAAGGGTCTGAGATGGATTTGGGGGGGGGTTTTTCGGCGTGGGGATTCCCTTTAAATCCATGCCAGGTGACGGAGCTAGCGCGCCGGCATTTACTGCATTTACTGCCTACGCTAGCTACGTACCTGAAGTTACGTTCGAAATGAACGGACTGCTCCGTGTGTGGGCAAGTCCGTTCATTTTCAAAAGTCCCGCGGACTTTGTCCAGCGGATTGTCCGCCGGAGAAGTCCAGGCATGTGTGGGCAAGTCCACACGCTCGGAAAGTCCGGCGAAGCCAGCTGGAAAGTCCGGCGGATTGTCCGCTGGACTAGGTCCGCCGGGAAAAGTCCCTTTGTGTGTACGTGGCATAACACATACAAGCAGGCATCACAAGGTGTCTGCCCTTAAGGACTGTTGTTAATTTGGGTGCTTTTTAGGCAAGGTCAATTTCATCTTAGCGTGAACCCATGCTTTACCTATGTAGGGCCAAAATAATTCACTTTAATGCCAGTCTCCACTGCTGCTTTTACTATTTCTTCCCTTTACCTCGTTGCTCGTTCAGCGGGAAAAGCAAAGTGACACCCCCAGTACTTCCATGTATAGGAGACCATGTAATGTGACATGCTCCCAAAGCACTAATTATTGGCTATTAACCTCCAAGGCACCCAATACTGCTACATATGGCTGGGAATAGGTCCTTCAGCCCTCGAAAGCCCAGTGTAATCTCAAGATAGAGCAAATTGGAGCTTACACAGGGCTTCTTCTCTTCCTTTCCATGGGTAAATTGAGCAGGCGGGCAGCAATGACCTACTGTTTTAGCCTGCATGGCATATGCAAGACTATAGATCTAAAATAGCTGCTTTAAGTCTCCAAATACAAAAATGTATATTTTGCCTTCCATACCTGATCACAACTCGAATATTAATTTTTGTTGCATATTGAGTCAACCAAAACTTAAAAAAAAAATGTAAAGGTTTTTCTGATCAAGAAATGTATAGTGCTTTTCATTAGCATATCCATAATTATGATGAATTGTTTACATTGAAATTAAGGTAACCAAAACACAATTGAAGGAATTCACAATGCTTTTATATAATTTTTAACAAAATGATGATTGTTGAAATTTTTTAATGTGTAAAAGTATTAATGCTTTATTTGTGGTACATCTAAAAGGTTAGGTTTAGATACAGTCTACATTATTTGCTAAGGGTATTCTTTTATAAAAGACAATAAGAAAAGACTATTATGTTGCCATCACATCATTCATCAACGTTCTTCAAACATAATGAAATAAGCAATATTGCAACAAGTGGAAAAGCTCCTGCTTGTTGTCAAATAAAGAAGAGTGTAACGACCTAAAGCAACCCTTCACATCAGTTAATTGAGAAGGATGTCAAGGTCACTTGTTTAATCCGGCTGGCTTAAAAGTCAAAGAACAGTGGCCCTAGAAACCAATACACACTATCTGGATCACTCTAACACAGAGAGCATGTACACTAATTGTACCAAAAATAGTCTCCAGTTGCATTGTTTGCTTTATTAAACAAAACAGGATATAATCAACAGAATTAAAAAAGTGTGCTTATAAAAAGTAAGGCAGAGTACAAAAAGCTTGCGACTACATCTAAGCTTTGCTCAGTAAAACAGTAACAAGATTAGATGAAATGTGTATTACGTTCTCTAGTATTGCCCTACAAGTGGAAAATATAAATGCTGAGACGATGAATTTCTAAACACAAGAGAAGCTGCTGTGTTTGCATGATTACAAGGGCTGCATGGAAATATTTCTTTGTAGAGCAGGAAGCACAGATGATCTCTTTTAAAGCCCACGTACATATAGATAATGAAAATGCATGTGAGGCACATTTTAGTACCTTATGAATAAAGTCTGCAAGGCTTGCTCTCATAATGTGCAATTCATTTAGTGATACTTAATATCTTTGAAGGATACAAGATACCTATTGACTTATTTGACTTTGAAGCTAATCGTAGGTTATCAGCAGCCATCTAGACTAGCTGATAACACTTCCTACATGTGCTGTTCTCTATAAATCAGATCTAGTACAATCCAATGTCTTATTAAAGGGAACTTGTCACCACTAATCACCCAATGTCTTTTAAGATGCTATTAATTTTTTTAATGTCAATACTGACTAAACTGAATTAACTACAGTGTGATTCAGTGCATTGTCCACAGGCCAGAGTCTTAGGCAGGCCATAGACAGTTCGAATCTCGGCCGGTTCAGTAGGAACCAGCCAAGATTCGAATCATGTGTGGGCAGGCAGAATGTACCAAGTTGATCGTTCGATCGATCAACTTGGGTACAACCAGCCTGCCAGATTCACTAGCGATTATCACTAGTGGCTGCTTTAGCAATAAACAATGTCTTCTCCTGGTGGGAATGGATTCCCGTGGTTGCGGGAAAGAAATTTGCACTGTCTATGGCCGGCCTTAAGGTGGAGGTCCTTCAGAGTTTGCCCTTAAACCCAACTTAACCTATAAATCTTGTCATTATCATGCATGAAGCAGTCAAGCAAAGGTCCTGTATGTGGATGAGGAATAATAAAAAAAAATCATCAATATCTTTCATGTAGTAAAAAAAACACTAATGCCACGTACACACGGTCGGAATTCTCGTCGGAAAAAGCTCTGATGGTTTACCCATCGGAATTCCAACGGAATTTCACTCAAACTGTCTTGCCTACACACGGTCACACCAAATTCCGACGGTCAATAACACCGCGGCATAAAACGCATTTGACGGCACTATAAAAGGGAAGTTTAATGCTTCCGAGCATGCGCCAAATTGTTTCCGAGCATGCGTCGGAATTTTGCGTGTCGGAATTGCATACACACGATCGAAAAAACTGATAGAAAGGTTTTCCGTCGGAAAAAGTGAGAACAGGTTCTCAATCCAAAGTCCGTCGGAAATTCCGACAGAAAAAGACCGATGGGCATACACACGGTCGGAAAATCTGTTGAAGAGCTCCCATCGGACTGTTTCTATCGGAAATTCCGACCGTGTGTACGTGGCATTAGAACACATTATGGCAGTCAATGGACAGGACAATCCAGCATGGTAGCCAAAAACATTGGATATTACATATGGGCAGCAGCTCCCTATTGTTTTATATTAAACAAATATGCTAAAATACAATCCAGCATTAGCAGCGCTCAAAATCCATTTAACAAGAGTCCATGATAGAATCCGTCCAAATGTTCAAAGGACTTTATCATATGTGAAAAGTAAATAAATCAATGAAAGTCCATCCATGTGGTTCCATACGATCTGTATCTTATATTTCGATCGTCACCACACCTCTTGAATTAACATCCCTATGGTCATGAACTCACCAGATGAATGGTGATAGTAAGCCCGTATGATGATCCCTTCATGGAGCAGCAAATACCGGTCCTTCCATCTATGTGTCACTCAGGACAAGAAAGCACACATACATAGCGTAATTCAGAGGCCCTCTGATGAAGGAATAATGAAATGTACATCAGGGCATGACTACACAGCTATCCAGTCAGTCTATCAACGGTCAAGCTCAATCCGGGTACACCGCCGTGAGAGGAATCTATTAGGTGGTGAGAGCAAAAAACAAATGTGACAGGACTGCTTACATTGTAACGCTTGTTTTAAATACTTTTCTTGTGAGTGCAACTTGGAAAGTGGGTAATTGATTGAAATAATTAAGATTTTTACGGAATTACGCTATGTATGTGTGCTTTCTTGTCATGAGTGAAATAGATGGAAGGACCGGTGTTTGCTGCTCCGTGAAGGGATCATCATACGAGCTTACAATCACCATTCATCTGGTGAGATCATGACCATAGGGGTGTTAATTCACGAGGTGTGGTGATGGTTGAAATATAAGATACAGATCGTATGGAAGCACATGGATGAACTTTCATTGATTTATTTACTTTTCATATATGATTAAGTCCTTTGAACATTTGGGCGGCTCCTATCATGGACTCTTGTTAAATCGATTTTTAGCGCTGCTAATGCTGGATTGTATTTTAGCATATTTGTTTAATGTTTAATATGATTATAGTAGCTGCCAGATTATATTATAATATTGGATGTTTTTTCCCATAAGTGCTAGGGGTGGCTTGGTGCGTTTACTTTTGTATTCTTACTAATTATTAATCCCCAACATTGCTGATACACAAGATTATACAATAAGGCAATACATAGTCCAATGGATCACATACATACACACACAAACAATAATGCCCCATTGTGGGGCCTCATAGATTCCTATCACAGATACTAGTTAAATCATCCCATGAGGGATTGACACGGACACCCATGGAACCTATTATCTGAGGTAATAAACATAAAGTAGTTGGAATGGGCCTAACGAAGTACACTGCATCTGTAGCTCAATTCGTTTCATGGCTGAAGCCAATCTTCAGGAGCGAAGTGCGTGAACTGGATCTATGGTAAAAAATGATAATTATATTGGTTCCTAAAAAAGTTTTCTTAGGCAATCCTGATAAAAGGCAATGATAGGATGGATATGAAAAATCCCCCTAGGGCGTGTTACTCACAGGGTGTCTGTGTAATGATGGTGTGACACTGAAGGTCGTGAATCACCCAGAGAAAGACATTTCTGGGAGCTGTGGTGGCACGCCAACAGATGTCACCCAACCCGGGACAACAATCAAGGTGGGTATAAATCAATGATAGTGGTTGGGTAGATAAGTGTGATCAATCAATAAGGGCCTCTGCGAAGGATAATATAATAGATTAAATTGTGTAGAAAAATAGCCCAAATAAAAGATTAGCAAGTGATAATTATTCAACAGTGACTTATTAAGAGCACAACTGCAAGGTAAAAAATAAGAAGTGGGGAAGGTGAACCCAAATACAGAACAAGACAAAAAAAAGTGAGCTCAAGACAAATCTGTGTAGTGACTGTTGAAGTCTGAGATTATATCATCGGTGCACCACAGCGCCTTTCCTCTCACTCTGCACACAGTTGCATGAAGTTAGTGATGTGCTGCAGTGTCGGCCGTGTGGGATCGGTCTAGGGTGGTTTTTGCACTCATGTCATTTTTTCACAATGGATATTGGTATTACATGGGACCTCGGTCTATATCCTAGAACGAGGTAATCTCAGACTTCAACATTCACTACACAGGTTTGTCTTGATCTCACTTTTTTTGTCTTGTTGTGTATTTGGGTGAATCGCCTGTTCACCTTTCCCACTTCTTATTTTTTACCTTGCAGTTGGGCTCTTAATAAGTCACTGTTGAATAATTATCACTTGCTAATCTTGTATTTGGGCTTTTTTTCTACACACTTTAATCCAGGGGTCGGTAACCTATGGTTTTGCGAGCCAGATGTGGCTCTTTTGATGGCTACATCTGGCTCTCTGCTCTCAATCCGCGGATTGAGCCCATAGGAAAAGCCGCGGCTTCGGCCTAGCTCCGGAGTGGCGGCCATCTTGGTACACCGGGCGGCGGCCTAGGTGAGTGGCGTCATGACGTCATCATCACCACCCGCCTCAACTGCTCCCGGATCTGTCTGCTTGTGTAGTGGTAAGCAAGCACAGTCAGTCAGACAATCGTAGGAGAGATGTGGATATTACAGTGGGGGAGATGTGGGGAGATGTGGATATTACAGTGGGGGAGATGTGGATATTACAGTGGGGGAGATGACGTGGATATTACAGTGGGGGAGATGACGTGGATATTACAGTGGGGGAGATGACGTGGATAGTACAGTGGGGGAGATGGCGTGGATATTACAGTGGGGGAGATGACGTGGATATTACAATGGGGGGGAGATGATATGGATATTACAGTGGGGGAGATGACGTGGATATTACAGTGGGGGAGATGACGTGGATAGTACAGTGGGGGAGATGGCGTGGATATTACAGTGGGGGAGATGACGTGGATATTACAATGGGGGGGAGATGATATGGATATTACAGTGGGGGAGATGACGTGGATATTACAGTGGGGGAGATGTGAA
The DNA here is from genome assembly GCA_028564925.1 of Lithobates sylvaticus. Lineage (NCBI taxonomy): Eukaryota > Metazoa > Chordata > Amphibia > Anura > Ranidae > Lithobates > Lithobates sylvaticus. The sequence continues at coordinate 430,560,724 of CM053029.1, forward strand.
TATTACAGTGGGGGGAGATGACGTGGATATTACAGTGGGGGAGATGACGTGGATATTACAGTGGGGGGAGATGATGTGGATATTACAGTGGGGTGATGTGGATATTACAGTGGGAGAGATGTGGATATTACAGATGTATCCCTTAATAAAGAACACCTGATTGTTTAATTCAGAGACTTATTGTACTTTAAGTGTTGGTCTTACATAAAATGCACACATTGACTTGTATTTAGTTTTAAACACATTGTATGGCTCTCACAGAATTACATTTTAAAATATGTGGCGTTCATGGCTCTCTCAGCCAAAAAGGTTCCCTACCCCTGCTTTAATCTATTATATTATCCTTCACAGAGGCCCTTATTGATTGATCCCACTTATCTACCCAACCACTGTCATTGATCTATACCCACCTTGATTGTTGTCCCGCGTTGGCCGACAGCTCCCGGAAATGGCTTTCTCTGGGTTATTCGTGACCTTCAGTGCCACACCATCATTACACAGACACCCTGTAAGTAACACTCCCTAGGGGATTTTTCATATCCATCCTATTATTGCCTTTTATCAGGATTGCCTAAGAAAACTTTTTTAGGACCAATATAATTATAATTTTTTATCATAGATCCAGCTCACGTGCTTCACTCCTGAAGATTGGCTTCAGCCATGAAACTCATCAAGCTACAGATGCCGTGTACTTTGTTATGCCCATTCCAACTACTTTATGTTTATTATCTCATATAATAGGTTCCATGGGTGTCCATGTCAATCCCTCATGGGATGATTTAACTAGTATCTATGATAGGGATCTTTGAGGCCCCACAATGGGGCATTATTGTGTGTGTGTGTGTGTGTGTGTGTGTGTGTGTGTATGTATGTGATCCATTGGACTATGTATTGCCTTATTGTATAAATCTTGTGTATCATCAATGTTGGTGATTAACAGAGGCCCCAGATTATATTGTCTATATTGTAATTTTATATGTTCAATCATGCATATTGTTCGATTTTGTATCATTACCATGTATAAATCGAATTGGGCTCTGATGTATTATTACCATAATATACCCTGGCTATGAACTATTAAATATGAATTTTACTCAATTACCAATTACTTATTTTGTACCCACATGCTTCAATTAAAGTCCCGATTACCCTCTTCCATCCCCCCCCCCCCCCATTATTTCCCCATTTCCTTCAAATGCTAGCTAACAATTGAAATACACAATATATACAATGTTCTATGTTTTCCTAAAAAAAGACAAAAAAAATATATTTGTATTTTATTAGCCCTGTTCATAATACATAAATAAATAAAATATTTACAGAAGCACCATGCATCCCCTTTAAGCTATATTTTATAACATGTTACAGAGTTCACTTATGGATTTCTTCCAAATTGGCAATTTCATTGCTAAGTACTATCAAGAGATCATAAGAACATAATCAGAAACTATTCTTTTTATTATATACACTGATGTCTCACGATTACAGCTGTCTGTTTTGTCCCTGATTTATAATCATATGTACATTCACTAATTAACACAAGAACACAGACACATATGCTTACAGGAAAATTTAATGAGACAGCTATGCATCAGATCAATGTTCAGATTTCATTTGAGCTCTTTCCTTTTTTTTAATTTTTGCAAACATGTCCCCTGGCAAATAAAACAGAGAAAACTATTTTTTTTTTTTTTTCGAAATATAGAATTTTCATTTTAGCAAAAAAGTACTTAGCTACAGCCCATAATTAGATCTAACGGAGATGTCTCCTTCTTTTGCAGGAAACTGTGCTACATCAATTACATGGGTAAATAGGAGATTTTCCCAGTGGAGACACCATGTGACCCTATATTGATCAAGACTGCAGTGGAACGTTCTTTGCCATTGCGTTGCATAATGGAAATTAGGCGTTGGCTGTCATGGTTTCAGAAGACAAATTGCTGGTATTTGAGACAAATCATAGTCTCATTCCCATCTCTGTTTCCAGCATCACTACTAATTCAGGGTACAGTTTGCAGTTTAGCTTCCTAATTAACTCTTCACCAATACCCTTGCGAGTAAATTATGTGCAAGAAACAAGCAGTGGTAGCTGTTATTATGACCCCTCATTAGATTGTTTTATAATATATTATTTAACATTTGTTGCTTCAAAAAAAGAGTACACAATTAAAAGTAAATAATTATGTTTCCCAGTGAATTTATTGCAGGGAAATAGAAGTTTAAAGATAAGACGGGAGAATAAAGACAGCCAACCAGCTGAAGCATTTTAATCTCATCTCTTGCTTTTTGTACACCTTGGCATGCCTGAACAAGCTAAGTAATTTCTCTAGGGCTTATTGGACATTGTAGGCTTTTTCTTTCAGTCTTGGTTTCTTGCAGCACACAATAATCCCAAGATAGCCCCTCAAGCTATGGTATAAAACTCACAAATCTTGTGCAGTGCAGGATCTGATACTCATGCTCAGAAAGGAATGGATGAAAAGCTGCCAAGGTTTCAACAGAGCAATGTTATCCTAATACACAGCCATGCCACAAATTCCTGATAACTCTGGGAAATGACACCCCATGAGAATCATTCTCATGATCCCAGCTTTTGCGTTCCTTTCCACAGATCACTACTGTTCCTCAATCTGTCATTGCTTCATAAGCCATAAAACTGCCAGGACTTTGAGTCTACAAAACTTTTACTGCATGACAAAAAGTCAACTTTTTAACATATCTCCATATGGAAAGCAACTGTAGACGTATAAAATGGAGAATCGTAGCTAGATAGATACCATATTTATCGGCGTATAACACGCACTTTTTCCCCCTAAAAATCGGGGGGAAAGTCGTGGGTGCGTGTTATACGCTGATACCCCAAAAAAAAAAATTCAAAAATGGTAAGCGCCGCCGAAAAATAGCGAGCGCCGCCAAAAAAGACCGAGGCGCGGCCGAAAAAACCCGAAGCCGCGCCGGAATAGACCGAGCAGACTGTTCGGCTCTGCTCGGAGTCCCGCCTCCCTGCGCTCGCTCCGGAAACAGCAGGGAGGCGGGACCACGGTCGGAGCTGAACAGTCGGCTCGGCCTTTTCCGGGGCCGCTTCGATCTTTTTCGGCCGCGCCTCTGACTTTTTCGGCGGCGCGCGCAACAGAGTCTCGGCGGCGGGAAATTGAAACCCGGACCGGACTTCTAATGTCGCTGGGCATGGCTGCAATGACGCTGGAAAGGTACAATGTCGCTGGGCATGGCTGCAATGATGCTGGGCAAGGCTGCAATGATGCTGGGCAAGGCTGCAATGATGCTGGGCATGGCTGCAATGACGCTGGGCATGGCTGCAATGACGCTAGGCATGGCTGCAATGACGCTGGGCAAGGCTGCAATGACGCTGGGCAAGGCTGCAATGACGCTGGGCAAGCTGCAAATTACGCTTAAATGTACGTTTTTTTTTTCCCCTAAACTTCCCTCCTAAAACCTTTTTTCCTTAAAATGCCCTCCTAAACTTGGGGTGCGTGTTATACGCCGGTGCGTGTTATACGCCGATAAATACGGTAGATAGATAGATATCGTAGATAGATACCATTGATGGATAGATTGATAGATAGATAGTTGATAGATATATAGATAGATACCGTAGATAGATAGATCGATAGATAGATAGCCTATATTGTCAAAAGTATTGGGACACCTTCCTTTACACGTCTAATGAACTTTAATGGCATTCCAGTCTTATACACACGGTCGGACATTCCGACCACAAAATCCGTCGGATTTTTTCCGACGGATTTTGTCCGAAACTTGTGTTGCACACACACGGTCGGACAAAGTTGTCGGAAAATCCGATCGTTCTGAGTGAGGTGACGTAGAAATTGTATGACAGGACTATGTAGAGGCCAGTAGCCAATAGCTTTCGTCTCCAAATTTCTTCTGAGCATGCGTGGCACTTTGTGCGTTGGAATTCTCTACACATGATCGGAAAAAGTCCGATTGGATTTTGTTGTCGAAAAATTTTAGATCCTACTCTCAAATTTTTTCTGTCTGAAAAGGTCTGCTAGAGTCCACACACAATCAGATTTTCCGATCGGACTTTTTCCATCGGAATATACAACCGTGTGTACGGGGCATTAGTCCGTAGGGTTCACTATTGTGTTGGTCCACCCTTTGCAGCTATAACAGCTTCAACTATTCTGGGAAGGCTGTGCCCAAGGTTTAGGAGTGTGTCTATGGGAATGTTAGACCATTCTTCCAGAAGCGCATTTGTGAGGTCAGGCACTGATGTTAGATAAAAAGGCCTGGCTCGCAGTCTCTACTCTAATTTATTCCAAAGGTGTTCTATCAGGTTGACATCAAGACTTTGTGCAGGTCAGTCAAGTTTCTCCACCCCAAACTTGCTCCTCCCTGTCTTTATGGACCTTGCATTGTGCACTGGTGCACAGTCATGTTGGGAGTATGAAATTGCCCAAAATGTCTTGGTATGCTGACGCTTAAGAGTTCCCTTCACTGGAACTAAGGGGCCAAGCCCAACCCCTGAAAAACAACCCCACACTATAATCTCCCCTCCACCAAATTATTTGGACCAGTGCACAAAGCAAGGTCCATAAAGACATGGACGAGTGAGTTTGGGGTGGAGGAACTTGAATGGCTTGCACAGAGTCCTGACCTAAACACCTTTGGGATGAATTAGAGCAGAGACTGCGAGCAAGGCCTTCTTGTCCACATCAGTGCCTGACCTCACAAATGCGCTTCTGATGGTCAAAAATTCCCATAGACACACTCCTAGACCCTTTGGACAGCCTTCCCAGAAGAGTTGAAGCTGTAAATGGTGGGCCAACTCAATATTGAACCCTACGGACTAGGATTGGGATGCCATTAAATTTCATGTGCGTTTAAAGGCAGGGGTCACAATACTTTTGACAATATACTGTAAATAGATAGATATTGCAATACATAAGCACTTCTATAGTTCCTTTAAACATGTACAAAACTGGAGTGAAAGGGGTACTCTACAGTAGTGGTCATCAACCCTGTCCTCAGGGCCCACTAACAGGCCAGGTTTTATGTATTACCTTGGGGAGATGCAGACTAGAATACTGCAATCACTGAGCAGCAAATTATATCTATAACACCTGTGATGTATTTCAGTTATCTTGCAAACCTGGCCTGTTAGTGGGCCTTGAGGACAGGCTTGATCACTACTGATCTACAGAACTGAGTCTGGTCTACCCTCCAAAAAATATTTTTAATTTTCCATTGAAAAATAAAAAATCATGCATTTTTGTGAAAAAACCCTCCTGCACAAAAATAACTCATAACAATACTATTTAGTCATAAATTCATTTATATTAGTTTAATTTATAGTAATATAATTTTTTGGCACTACATTTTGCAAAGGTAGGATATGATGGCTGGACACTGATAGCATGATAGTGCCAACTCCTATACAGTCACTCTTATGCAATCACTCAGATTCTGTGGCCGTACTCGATATTCTGCGGTTGTACTCTATATTCTCATTTTGTGGCTGTACTCTATATTCTGATTATGTGGCTGTAATCTATATTCTGATTCTGTGGCTGTAATCTATATTCTGATTCTGTGGCTGTAATTTATATTCTGATTTTGTGTCTGTACTCTATATTCTCATTCTGGTTCTGAACTCCATATTCTCATTCTGTGGCTGTACTTTAAACTCTGATATTGTGGTTGCAGGGCACTAATGAGGTACGATACTGGGCCTGCGTCCCTTTAGACGTGATTTCCTGTTGGGAGTATCTTACCAAAAATTTTATTTGAAATATATTTGAAAAATTATGCCTGAAATCTGCCTTTTATCTTAGGGCAGACTTCTGGGAAAATCAGTGAGCCAATCACACAAGCAGGAAATTATGTTTCTGGGGAACATTCTGTGTAGCCATATTGCATTGCATTTTACAGAAAATTACAGAGATGCCAATTGAAAAGAAAAGGTAATTTTTACTTTTCAATCAGTTTTTATTGAATTTCATAACATACAGTAAAGATGCAAATTACACATTGTATGCCGTTAAAATAAATTAACTCAGAATAGCACTTAAATAATGTCAACTCAATTATCAATGAAGTGTTACAGAACAAGAATTACCGTTATTAAAATGCTACAAAATGCAATACATTCAATATAGAAATATAAGATCAATATAGTAACATAAGATCAAATAGAAGTATATGTCCTCTAGACACCCCCATGGGGACTACACTGTGTCTAAGAGGAGAACGTTGCCACAATAATAGAACTTATCCAGGAACCTGTGTCCATACTCTAGAACCCAGAGGCAAAAGTGTATATCAATCTGTTAGATATGAGTGTTACAAAAAGTTAGTAATAGTCGACCATTGTTCCCATGATGCCCACTTGGTTTTTTCCTTGGGTAATTTGCCCTCACTGGATGCCATCATTAATTCATAACTATAATGTAGGTTTACGGTATCTAAGAGGTGAGTGATAGAGGGAGTTGTATCTGACTTCCATAATCTGGTTATAGTTAACCTAGCTGCCAATAGGATATGTGTCGTCACATGACGAAATGAAAAGGGTATGTCTTCAATGGATAAATTCAGGATAGCTAGACCCGGAGACATTGGTATATCTATCTGGGATATATCTTTTAAGAGAAGAAAAACAGTTTTCCAGTATTCCTGTATGAGGGTACATTCCCAAAATATGTGGAATATGCTTCCTATGTTGGAATTACATCTCCAGCACTTATTAGATAATGTGGGATAAAATGTTGCCAAGCGAGAAGGCGTCAAATACCATCTAAGGGACAATTTTTGTGTGAGTTCCCACAACGCAGAGCTTTTCGTGGATTTGTATACACTTCGTGAAGCTTGTTCCCATTAGACAAGGTCATTTTTAATAACATTCAATTACAATATGACTTGTGTTGCAATTGTATACACTATATTACTAAAAGTGGTTCCCCTTTACAAATACAACTTGCCTCATTTAGTTGTAACTGCTTACAACTAATCCAATTCAAATTCACAGCAAAAAAACTGTGGGCACAGAGGACAATTGTAATTGAATTAGTTGCTCTGAGCAAACACAGACTCTTTTTAAGACATACTAAATTGAAAAAAGAACAACATTCTAGGGGATAACGTTTTTTTGCATGTCTCTACTGCTAACAACTTTTCCTAGATTTTTTCTTATTTTATGTAAACTGTCTCTGACACATGTGCAGTAGAGTGTGCACTCCTGAGTAATTCCCAGCAACTTGTAGATGGATACAATAGAGCTAGATGCCAAGACAATAAAAGAGCTAAAAGATGTTGGACTTGGAAGAAGGAATATCAACGATGGCAAAAGAGCATTAAGGCTCGGTTCACACTGGTGCGACATGCACTCCGACTTTGATAGCACGCCGCATGACAAGTCACGCCCAATTGGAACCATTCTAATAGGAGCGACTTGAGAAAAAGGTTTCTGCACTACTTTTGGTGGGACTTCAGCACGACTTGCATTTTTCTTCTGTTAAAGAAGTCATATGCAAGTCGTATGAAGTTACATTGGGATGTCGGCTTCACAGTTGCATGCAAAGTCGCTCGACTTTGAAATCACGGCAGTGTGAAACGGGCCTAAGGCAGAGAACAGATGCCTTACCTCTGGAGAAGGGGACACTAACAGGTAAGTGTGATATAGTGTGCAAGTATTCTTTGTGTACTTGCACATTAAAGGGGTTGTAAAATGTAAATTTTTTTTAAATAGCAACCGTGTCATACCTCCTCTGACAAGGGTTTTGCACAGGATCCTCCTTTTCTGGGGTCCCCCAGTGGCGCTCCTGGCTCCTCCTCTTCTCGAGTGCCCTTTCAGAGAGCCACATTTAATGGGGGCACTTGTGCAGGCACATAGAATGCATTAAGGTGAAAAACCTTGAGGGCTTTCAACCCCTTTCATTTAATAGCCCACCCGCTATAAAAACGGCAAAGTTGCACTCTAAAATGAACCTGCCATGTCCAGCAAATTATATAAAAAAAATTAGTCAAATGTACGAGTCTATTCTGACCACAGAAACATCCTCTGAAACAAAAGAAATGATCTCATTGACAAGCATACGTGCTTTACCTATAGTTTACTAGTGATGTTTGCCTATACTTTTCATAGGACATGACAAGTGATAAATGAGTCCCAGTGGGGTTTACTTCTAGAACTTCATGAATGGTAAGGGGTAAAGGTTTTACCCAAAGCAAAAATCAAATGCGCTGTTTAACTTTCCTAATCTTTTGTTAAACAATGAAAGCACACCGATCATTTATTGGCACTGGGAACAGCAGCCACCTTTACCTCTTCCCTGAGTTTTCATACATGATTTTCAATATTTCAGTCATTTCAGGTTATATATATATATATATATATATATATATATATATTTGTTGCAAGATAACTTCAAAAATTGGATGTATATTTACTGCAGTGAATTCCAGTTGTGCTAGTAATGAAATAGATGGTTGCAGGCAGAAAACAATACTTTATCTATTAAAGCAGAGACTGTAAGCCATGTTCTTTGTTACAGTAAGCTAAGCCAGAGAGGCTGGCAAAATGTGCCTCGAAACATTCTAGCATTCCAAGTTATGAGGTAGAAACCTTAGAGTATATCAACGGTAAATAGACACAGACTAGCAGGAGCCAAAGTATGTCCTATTCCTTTCATTGAGATCCACATCAGCTTCCTATTTCATTAAAACAGCCACAGTAGACATTGCGTATCAAATTATAGCATGCGGGGATACCTAAAATTACAGTGTTCTAGCAATTATTGATTCATAATCTTAGCCATTCAAGATACACTCTGTGAATTCCACTGTCACCTGAAATACATCATGACAGATAACACTGTTTTTATGTTTAAAAACAAATTAGTCCAAGTACCTTAGTAATAGTCTGATGACTGCAGTATAATCATGGGTCAATTTTTGAATACAAACTTTTTTTATTGGAAAAAAAAAGGATTTCTAACAAATATTTGAAGTAGAACATACATATGAAAAGTAGTCTATTAAAGGTACATTAAAAATGTGTGTACTTGTAAACAGATTTGTGATCTTAAATAGCGTATGACTAAGTGTTGCTTCAAATAACAATTATCATGGAATAAAAATAATAATAGAAGGAAAAATAAATATAATAATAGAAAAAACTAAAAATAAAACAACATTAGGGAACTATCATATAGAGGCGCATGTTTGAATTCTATGCATTAATGGAAGTTTTGTAGATAAACCAGGAATCCCATTTCAAATTAAATGCATTCTTGGAATTATTAAAAGTATGGAAAATATTCTCCATGATCTTGACATCTTCAATTCTCACTAATATTTGTGGAAAGGGCACAAACCTCGATTTCCAATGGTATGCAATTGTCCATGGTATGCAAGTGTGGCAACACATATAGTGTGGATCATTTGCAATAGAGGTGGGTGTATATCCAGGACATTTTGAAATAGTAAGCAATTTAAATGGGAAAGTACAATGTTTTTACATGCAAGTCTATTGATAAAGGAAAAAACTTCCTTCCATGTGGGAGATAAATGTACACAATCCCAAAATATGTGGAGAAAAGTTCCTGGAACTGGACACCCCCTAAAGCAGTTTGGGGAGACCCCATGGGTATATTACATTTAGATGAGAAGGTATGTAATACCATCTGATGAAAAGTTTCACCAATGTCTTTCTAATTGTCAGTGACTTAGTGCACTTATGTAGGTTGACCCACAAAGTGGACCATTCTGGAATGGTCAATTGCGTGTTTATTTCAGATTCCCATTTGAGCATATATGGTAATTTATCAAATCACGGGTCGATTTTAAAGTAAAATTCCATCTTACCTAAAAATACTTCCATACATAAAAACGTATATATATATATTTTTTTTTCATTCTTAGGCCTCATGCACACAGACGTTTTTGCAGCCGCGTTTTTGAGCTTTTTTTTGCAGCTTAAAAACGCCTGTCCATGTTAGTCTATGGCTTCATGCCCACCTAGGCATTTTTGAGCTGAAAATGGCATAGGCGTTTTTAAGCTGTAAAATAAACCCAGGACCAGTGCGTTCCGCGGCGCGGCGCTAGAGCTGTAAAACCGCGAATCGCGCAAAAACGCGCTCCGGCGTTTTTGAGCTGCAGCGTTTTTTTGCTGCAAAAAGTTGATTGGACACTGAAATCCCTGTATAGGAAATTAGAGATGTGTTTTTCTTTAAAAAAGCTAATTAACGATGACGCTAAAAAACGCGCAAAAACGCGCAAAGAACGCAATGCAAAACGCGGTAAAAGTCAAGTTTTTTTAGGCTGCTTTTTCCAGGCGTCCGACCTAGCTTTACAGCCCGTTTTTTAAAACATCTGTGTGCATGAGGCCTTACATTTCTATTTAGCGCAGAATTCTTTTTAGCGCAGGATCTATAGACAACTTGTATTGTACAGAATAACTTGCAATTTGCTCATTTAGGGGCAAATTTAAGGATTAATTGGATTCAAACTAAATTATCATATAATGCAGAACCCACACCTTGATATTCCTAACCTTTAATAAAACAAACTGTGTATATATCTATCTCCCAACTGACAATGAGGATCTGCCATAATAGTAGAGACAGGATTAATTATGGTAAATATAACTCTGGGAGGCTCTCATAAACAGTTCATAGAAGGGGAAAGCTAAGTAAGATTTTTCCATTTTGACCTTTTAAGAAAAGAGTGAGTGGCAAATTTTAAAATTTTTTTTAGAGTTTTGCTGTATGAATGGGCACACAAGTATAAAGTAGATGTTATCTAAATGTGGCTGCAAAAAGCACAACTGCACAACTTTAAGCTTCACCTATATTATCTTTGAAAATAGTAGGCATCTACAGGTGTCTGTACACATTTGAGATTATTTCTTAATGTGGGAGTAAGCTCCCATCTCTGACTTTTACCCATAGGTAAGCCTATAATACTGTACTGTAAATATCTCCTAAATGTGTACTGTTTAGGAGATATTTACTGTACATGCAGCTGGTGATGTCAGCGGCACATGCACTCTGAAGGAATGGCCCCCCCAGGCCGTTTATTCAGAGCCCTGTGCCGTAAACGGTGGCTCCCACGTGCATGCGGACCCGGAAGGAAGACCAGGTAACAATGGAAGCGATGGTGACAGCTCGGCATGAAAGGTTTCATTTTCAGGTAAGTTCAACACATTGCGCTAGTATGCGATGCATACTAGCACATTATGACATTACTTTTATGTTATAAAAAAAATGCCCAGCGGTTTACTGCCGCTTTATTGGTTCAAAAGGCTTAAAACCTGGGGAAAACTATTATGCACATTCTTACCACAGCTTCCACAATCACATTCTTGTTAGCTCCTTTCTATGTCCTCCCCCTGGCCTGTAAGTATGAGTGGCATCCTCACAGTACAGTATAAAGATGTGGTTGTAAATGCAGCTGGGCACAAGTGTCAGTATGCTGGTTGGAATCTTGGTTTGATTTTGGGCCTACTAGGGACTCTGGAAAAACCCAGAAACTGCATGCAGGCAATCATAAATGCTTTGTTTATGCTTTGAGAGAGCTTTACCAGGTTAAAGGTGATACGTGTTTGATTCAGCTTAGTTATTACAGATATGTAGACCCTTGGTTTGCACTTTAATAAAAAATGCCATGATCGTGTGCCTGACGGTACCATAACTCTCACAATTCAGCATCCCTAAGCCTCCTACTATCGCTACAAAGACCAAAATATTTAAAAAGTACTTCCTTTAAGCTGAACTCTATCTGTTGCTATTTGCCAGTGCATAGTAATGTATATACTGTATATATGTTATTATTCCACCTTACATTTTCCATTATAGGGCATGTATGCAGAATATAGAGTGGAAAGGGCACATTGGCAACAGTTCTTACAAAATGCACACTCAGAAAGCAACTTTAAAAAGTTGGCACATTTAGGGGATAGCAAGAAGCTGTATATAAACAAAATGATGTCATTACTAAACATCAGGCTGAATAGACACAATCTATTTTAAACTATAAGTTTGCTTTATGCAAGGAGTTAGGCTTCAGACTTCCAAAGAGCATAATACAGTTATTCTGCTCAGGCAAAATTATAATAAAAAGTGTGAAGACAAACATTTAAGAAAAATATTACTGAAGCAATACAAGCCCATCCCTTGGTTATTACTAAAGTCTGAATTATTTTTTAAATAGGAAAAACGAGCCCTAGCTGTAATAGTACACATCCGTTTTTCATATAAACACTGTGAATCATGAAAAAAACTGTTGATAACTTTTTAATATGCCATCACACATCTGAATGATGTGATACTTTTGCTTATGACACTGTTGCTATAAAAATAAATTACAAAGATGTTATAAGAGTATTACATTTGACTCATGCATCATAAAGGATTCTCATTTAACCTACATATCTCAGTCTGGCACAACACACACAATGTTCTTTACTGGCTTTATTGATCAATGTATTTTGTTAATGGTGTTACTTGTTTGGATGAGGTTATAAGAGGAACTGAAAACATATCTTGTTGCAGAAATCTTTTCAAGAAGTACAAAATGACTATGTGTCACCAGATTAGATTCACTTGCTACAATGATGATTCCAGCACTAACAGGGGGAAATGGGTCATTAAAACAAGAAAGTGAGAATGCAAAGGCTCCTGGCAGACAAACATTTCATTTACTTCAGTACTCCACTAACACATGCTGCTTCAGAGCTTGGCAATGTAAACCATTAAAAGAAGCATGCTTTGCATAAATTATTCTGCTTCAAGGAAAGAGTTAGTCATAGACAAAGCGCTTCAAAACACAGACTTTACCAAAAAGGATCTTACCTTAAATAGCCTTAATATATTAGCAACCATAATAGATACAGAACTCGCTGCAGCTCCTATTACTGCAGAAATTCTGTCCGGCTTGGTGAAAATTGGCGAATCCCCATTGGCGCATCTGACATCGGTAGCATCTTTTTCTATTAAAGCTTGCACAAATGTTAGGGATTGCTCCAGTGCATATGTATCCCTTGAGCAGGTGTCAAGGATGCGGACCCCTAATGTAATGTTAGGAAGAAGGTCCTGATCTTTGTTTATCTGGTCTACAGCATACATCATTGCTTCCAGTCTATGGATCCCTTTTTCTTTTTTAAGTTCCCCACAAGGCACCCCTCGTTCTCCTCTTGAATGGACTGGAAAGAGGCCACCAAGTATTATGTCCCCTTCTACTCGAATGGAGTGGGCATATTCCTGGCCAACGGCTGCTTGCATTAAGGTAAAAATGTAGTACAACTGGATAGCCATTGACATTGTGCAATGACCAGACTTGAGCTGTTTTCCCTCTAAAACCATGCGTGCTGAAGACATGTTCGAGATCCACAATACAATTTAGCAATTTTTTATACAACAATGTAGATCTTTTTAATCCACACTTATTAGATACTACCATCAGTGCCCATTAAGTTAAGAAAAAAAAGGACTGTTTAGCGCATAACCAGCAGTTTTGTCAGACAGCCACAGATCTGTAATTAGCACATCAAGTTCAATGTAGTACATTCGCCATGTGCAATATTAGAAGAGGTAAAGTCACTTCATTGGTTAAGTCCTTCAATAATTTAGAGTAAATAATCCACCTCCGAATCATATCTTTTTACTGGCTCGTTATATAAAGTCCACCTGAAAAAGAAAGAAAACAAGAAAATATGTTTGAATATTTGCATTTGCCCTCTGGATATGCATAATATGCAGCCAGCATTGCTTAAGCAAACAAACTGAAAGAACAGATGTAAATGCACTCTAAATTCACCAAGACTCATTTCCTGCACTGCATACCTTGGCTAATTCAGGTCAGTGACCATGAAACAATATCCAATATGATTCGGACAAAAATGAACTATATTATACGTCATTAGCTCAAAAGAATGATCTCTGTACTGTGCAGTAGTGTTTAAAAATAAACTTTACAGTAATAAACGTGCCTATTTTCAAACATATCATAGTTCAAAACTAGAAAAAGCCAAATGACAGTTTCCAGGTATAATTCACTCCAAAAATGTTTGGACACATGCAAATGTTGCAAATGTTGATAAAGAATTTGTTTTAATAAAATGGGTGGGGATTAAATGGATTTCATGATTGTGGTTTAAAATCCTAAATAATAATAATATTAACAATAATATTAGTAATAATAATAATAATAATGTAATGTCACATTTACAATAATGCTTGAAGCTAGCTTTTATTGCAGGGTCAGAAACTGTAAAAAGTAAAGTGACATTGTGCATAAAAAAACAGAAGAAGCCATTTAGGCTAATGCAGTCTGAAAATGCAATGGCAGTATTCTTCTTGTAAATAAGTTAGTAAATGCGTCACCTTATTATATATTTACTTACTATATTTACTACTATTTTTCCAAATTGTAATTTATGTTTATACTCACAGTAAACCAGTAATGTTGATATTTCCAGTTCACATGCAATGAAAACCTAAATATACACAGCCATTTGCATTTATTCCCTAGGTACCCAAATAGACCATCTGCTTATTTCCTTTCCAATATCAGTAATTTAAAAAAAAAGGTTGGCTCCAAATATCCATGTCTCAGATGACAATACAGTTTTTAAAATGTATCTTTTGCAGAGGTATTATTCCTTCAGTTGTGGGAGGCCCACCTGTTGACCTAACTCTATTCTGTTAACTAAGAAAAGCTGAAAAGATAAGGAGCCTTCTTTAGCAGCAAAGAAAGCCCGTCAGCACTGTTATGCCCCGTACACACGGTCGGACATTCCGACCACAAAATCTGTCAGATTATTTCTGACGGATTTTGGCCGAAACTTGTCTTGCATACACACGGTCGCACAAAGTTGTTGGAAAATCCGATCGTATGGAACAAAGTGATGTACAAATAGTACGACGGGACTACGTAGAGGCCAGTAGCCAATAGCTTTCGTCTCCAAATTTTTTCTAAGCATGCATGGCACTTTGTGTGTCGGAATTCTGTACACACGATCAGAAAAAGTCTGATCGGATTTTGTTGTTGGAAAATTTTAGATCCAGCTCTCAAACTTTTTCCGTCGGAAATTCCGACAGAAAAAGTCCAATAGAGCCCACACACGATCGGATTTTTCGACAGCATAATCCGATCAAACTTTTTCCGTCGGAATGTCCGACAGTGTGTACGGGGCATTAGAGTGTATAGCTGGCCATACATTACTTTTATTTATTTTTTTCAATCAGCCAGGCAGACAATTATCCCACTCACACATTCAAAGGGAATGGGGAAAGCCACCCGCTGTATCTTTGTATTCTGATAGCGAGACTCCCCCCAATCAGAATACGCTAATCATTGACCAGTGGCTGCATGCTGGTTTTCCAGATGGATCGTTCAAAAGAAGCCCGCCTAACGACAAGCTTCTGTTGAACTGAGAAGCCTACGCACAGATTCCTGACAAACATGCTGAATTTTGACCCATCTTAAACCAATCAACTAATTTTTTAGTTTTTTAGTTTTTTAAACTAAATATTTTATCTTTTCATGTGAAAACACTGAAGAAATTACACTTTGCTACAATGTAAAGTAGTGAGTGTACAGCTTGTATAACAGTGTAAATTTTCTGTCCCCTCAAAATAACTCAACACACAGCCATTAATGTCTTAATGTCACAATTCAGAATGTCAATGGGAATCAATGGGAATCAAAGTTAGTGTAAATCCAAAACCTATAGTTTCCACCAGAATAGAAATGTAGAGGAAATATTCCAATGGGGATGTTTGTTCCTGTGACAACTATCTAAGAGTAGATCTCTATCACTTGGGAAAAATATCTTTTCACTTCCTGTTGAGTCTAGAGGTCAGGAAGCAGGGAGAAATATTTCCAATGAAACACATCTAGAAAAGAATAACTGACAGCACTTTTAACCCTCCCCAACACTAATCAAGAGGGAAAAAAGGTTTAGCTTCAGATATACGTAAGCCTGGTACACACAGGCCAAATGTCTGGAGACATCGGCCCGTGATATGTCGGTCTGTCCGAAAGTTTGGCCGGCTTCTGTTGGATGAGCATGCTGGTAAACCAGCATCTGACCGACACCTGATCTGCGCTCTCAGCCAATGGCAGACAGCACTGATCGGAGTATTCTGGTGGGGGGCTGCTGCCCTGTCAGAACACAACAACTCAGTGGGGGAGATCGCTGAACTAACTTCACATTTAATACAGCGGCTCTGACCAGTTGGTTGACCGAAAAAAAAAACTCGTAGTCCAACACTTCCAAACTGCTGGTTGGAAGCTAAACAGTGGGGGACCTTGAATGGAGAGTGAACAAGACTTGCTTTTGACTGCTGGTGATTTCTGGTTTGCATTTTTAGGTTCTTTTGGGGGCTTTTCCGTGTAGCTTTCTAACACCTTTTTTCTGACACCTTTTAAACAGTTTTTTTTCCTTGCTTCCTTCAGCCTCTAATAAAGGGGATTGATTAATTGGTCACAGGTGCTTGAGGCCTATATAACCTTTTGTCAAACTAATTGTGAGCCTGCTTATCTTTGTGTCTGTTGGAACTCTGTCCAAGTGGAACTTGTCTAAGTGGTGAGTTAAAACCAGGAGGTTATAAAAGGAGGTTGTAACAGGGGTCATAATACCTGTGTAGTGTGAGTACCTGAGTGTTGTCTGAGTAGTGTGTGTGGATCGTTAGTACTTGTGTATTGTGGGTGCACGCTGGTCTGCGAGTACCTGTGTATTGTCTTGTTAAGTAGTAGTGTCAGGAAGCTAGTTGTTAGGTAATTTGGACTGGGTATAATCTCTAATCCTCATTAAATTTATAGTTACGATGCCCGGCAGGTGTGGAGAGGCGACTCGGTGTACATCTTGCAGCATGTATGCGTTCCTTGATCATCTGATCGAGGGCGAATACTGTTGTGCAAAATGTAAGCACATTGATTCCCTGGAAGCCCAGGTTCTGTATCTGGGGAAGCAACTGTCAGCACTGAGAAGTCCCTCCATACTAAAGGAGAGTCAGGAACGTACATGGCAAGTGCCGGCAGGGGCCAGCACAGAGGTGGGTGGAGACAAAGAGGTGCAGGCACTAGAAAATAGTAGATGGGTGACAGTCAAGAAGGGTAGAGGGGGAAGTGCCAGGGAGGCCGATCCAGGGCTGGAGCATCCCAATAAGTATGCTCCATTGAGTGACATTGGTGATACCAGTCAGGGACCAACACTGCTGGAGCTGAGGGACTCTCCTAGCTGCCGTGGGAAGAACTCCTCCAGTGAGATTGGGGGGGAGCAAAGGGAAAGGAAAGACAGATTCTGGTGGTAGGGGACTCAATTCTTATGCCGCGTACACATGATCGGAATTCCGGCCAGAAAAAGACAGATGAGAGTTTTCATCGGAAAATGCGACGGTGTGTAGGCTCCATTGGAATTTTGCTGGCCGAATTTCTGACAGCAAAGAATTGAGAGCATGTTCTCAATTTTTCAGACGAAAAGGTTTCTATCGGAAATTCCGATTGTCTGTAGCAATTCTGACACGCAAAATTCCTACGCATGCTCGGAAACAATTTGACGCATGCTCGGAAGCATTGAACTCGGCTCGTTGTAGTGTTGTACGTCACCGCGTTCTTGGCGGTCGGAATTTGGTGTGACCGTGTGTAGGCAAGACAGTTTGAGCGGAATTCCGTCAGAATTCCATCAGGAAAACCGTGAGAGTTTTTTCCGTGTGTACGCGGCATTAGAAGGACAGAGAGGGCAATTTGTAACAAAGACCTGAAGCGCCGAACTGTATGTTGTCTACCGGGCGCTCAGGTTCGGCACATCATGGATCTGGTGGACAGATTACTGGGAGGGGCTGGGGATGGTGCACGTTGGCACCAATGACAAAGTCAGAGGCAGGTGGAGTGTCCTAAAGAACGATTTTAGGGACTTGGGGGCTAAATTGAGGAACAGGACCTCCAAGGTAGTATTCTCAGGAATACTACCAGTACATCGAGCCACACCAGAAAGGCAGAGGGAGATTAGGTAAGTAAACAAGTGGCTGAAGAGCTGGTGTAGTAAGGAGGGGTTTGGGTTCCTGGAGGACTGGGACGACTTCTCAGTTGATAACCGGTACTATAGAAGGGACGGACTGCACCTAAATGAGGAGGGTGCAGATCATCTGGGAATAAGGATGGCCAAAAAGTTAGAGGGGTTTTTAAACTAGGCGATGGGAGGAGGGTTCAAAGATAGAAATAGTCAGCGTGGAACATATTCCAGAGGAGGGTAATATTAGGGGCATTAGTGGTAGGGTAACCAAAGCACATAAACCCAAGGTAAGTATAGTAGCAAGTCCTAGTTGCAATCTCAGAATACCCAAGAGGATAATATGTGACCGGTCAAAATATAGTGATGCATTAAAGTGTTTGTTCACCAATGCCAGAAGTCTGCCAAGCAAAATAGTGAGTTGGAAGCTCTGGTGCATCAGGAGAGCTACGATGTAATCGGTATTGCTGAAACTTGGCTTCATTCTTCACATGACTGGGCTATTAATATTCCTGGCTATGCACTCTTCCGGAAAGACAGAGTTAAAAGGAAAGGTGGAGGGGTCTGTCTGTATGCGAGAAGTGATCTCAAAGCGAGTGTGAAAGAGGACCTGGTGGATGGAGAGTGTGATGAGTCTGAAAGCATTATGGGTGGAACTGCATACAGATGTGCGTAGTTCAAAGTTAATCGTTGGACTTTGCTATAGACCACCTAATGTTAATGAGGAGGTGGAGACTCAGCTCCTTGCACAGATGGAAAGGGCTGTAAGGGCTGGGACAGTGATAATAATGGGGGATTTTAACTACCCAGAAATTGACTGGAGTAATGGCACTGCTGGGACAGTTAAAGGGCAAAAATGTATAAACCTATTACAGGACAATTTTATGGTCCAGTTTATTGAGGCCCCAACTAGGAATGGAAAGAAGAGATAGTGGCGCGCAATCAATTTAAACTAAATTAAGTAAATAAGGGAAAAACAGGTAACGAGGACATGTAACCAATGGCTATAAAAATAGCAGATATAAAGTGGTTGGAATAAAGTGCATCAAAAGGAGATGATGATTCAGCTAGTAAACATAGAGTGATGTGCCAATAGTTGAAGAAATAAATAGCAGATAGATGATAAAATATCTAAACAACATCAGAGCAATGTTTAAAAAAATAAATAAAATTGTCGCATAATAAACGCAGTGAACAATAAATACAATGAGTGCGTGACTGGGTGAATGTGATGGTTCACAAAGATAAAATAAGGTAAAGAGTGGCTGGAAAAAATCCAGTAGGTAAATAAAAAATAATCAATGAATAAAATCGCAGAGTAACTGCAAGCAAATCGCAGATGGAAGTCGCAGTTGAGAAATAACTATATAGTGGTGGTAGTGGGTGCGTCCCACATTAAAATCATGACTGAAGTGAAAAAAAAAAAGTTTCAAACGTATAAATATGACAAATAAAAACAGATCACAGCGGGTATGTAACAATAAAAAAGTGCATCAAAAGGAGATGATGATTCAGCTAATAAACATAGAGTGATGTGCCAATAGTTGAAGAAATAAATAGCAGATAGATGATAAAATATCTAAACAACATCAGAGCAATGTTTAAAAAAAAATAAAAATAAAATTGTCGCATAATAAACGCAGTAAACAATAAATACAATGAGTGCGTGACTGGGTGAATGTGATGGTTCACAAAGATAAAGTAAGGTAAAGAGTGGCTGGAAAAAATCCAGTAGGTAAATAAAAAATAATCAATGAATAAAATCTATAAAGCACCTGGACCTGATGGCATCCACCCACGGGTCCTAAAAAAATTGAGCTCTGCAATTTTAAAGCCATTGTATCTAATTTTTAGGAACTCATTAATGACAGGAATAGTACCACAGGATTGGCACAGGGCGAACGTGGTGCCTATATTTAAAAAGGGAACAAAGTCTTTACCAAGTAACTATAGACCTGTTAGTTTAACTTCTATAGTTGGGAAGATACTGGAGAGATTCATAAAAGACCACATAGACGAGTTCTTGCAGGCAAACAATATTTTAAGCAACAGACAGCATGGATTCATGAAAGACAGAAGTTGTCAGACAAACCTGATTTCTTTTTATGAGGAGGTAAATAAAACCTTGGACAGAGGGGTGGCGGTGGACGTGGTATACTTGGATTTTGCAAAAGCGTTCGATACAGTTACGCACACATGGCTCATGTGTAAGGTAAAGTCTACAGGTTTGGAAATATCGGTTTGTAAATGGATAGAAAACTGGCTAAAAGACAGAATTCAGAGAGTGGTGGTTAATGATTCTTACTCTGAATGGTCTAAGGTTATCAGTGGTGTACCCCAAGGTTCAGTGCTGGGACCCTTACTTTTTAATATCTTTATAAATGATATTGGGTCTGGGATCAAAAGTAACATTTTGGTCTTTTCAGATGACACCATGCTATGCAGTGGAATAATGTTCTTACATGATGTCTCCAATTTAAAGCCGACCTCAATGCTCTGTCTAATTGGGCGACTATGTGGCAGATGAGGTTTAATGTTGATAAATGTAAAGTTATGCACTTGGGGGCTAAGAAAATGCATGCATCATACATGCTAGGGGGAGTACAACTGGGGGGATCCATAGTGGAGAAGGATCTGGGGGTTTTGGTAGATCATAAGCTCAATAATAGCATGCAATGCCAAGCTGCGGTTTCCAAAGTGAGCAAAGTCCTTTCTTGTATTAAGAGAGGTATGGACTCCAGAGAGGGAGATATCATTTTGCCCCTGTTCAAATCATTAGTAAGACCTCATCTGGAATATGCAGTTCAGTTTTGGGCACCAGTTCTCAAAAAGGATATTGGGGAACTGGAGAAAGTGCAGAGAAGGGCAACCAAACTAATGGTTGGCATGGAGGAGCTCAGCTATGAGTAAAGATTAGAGGAACTGAATTTATTCACCCTTGATAAGAGGAGATTAAGGGGGGATATTATCAACATGTACAAATATATAAGGGGTCCATATAGTGAACTTGGTGTTGAGTTATTCACTTTACAGTCAACAAAGAGGACAAGGGGGCACTCTTTATGTCTAGAGGAAAAGAGATTTTATCTCCAAATACGGAAAGGTTTCTTCACAGTAAGAGCTGTAAAAATGTGGAATAGACTCCCTGCAGAGGTGGTTCTGGCCAGCTCAGTAGATTGCTTTAAGAAAGGCCTGGATACTTTCCTAAATGTACATAATATAACTGGGTACCAACATTTATAGTTAAAGTTGATCCGGGGAAAATCTGATTGCCTCTCGGGGATCAGGAAGTAATTTTTTCCCCTGCTGTAGCAAATTGGAGCATGCGCTGCTGGGTTTTTTGCCTTCCTCTGGATCAACTGTGGGTATAGAATGGGGTATATGGGATTGTTTGATATTTTTTTTTTTTTATTTTTTATATATATATATATATATATTTGGTTGAACTGGATGGACTTGTGTCTTTTTTCAACCTAACTATGTAACTTCCACCTTAACAGGAATATGTCATTCATTTCCCAAGACCAAATAATTATAATAGAAAAGTAAAAGAAAAAAAAACAAACATAAATATTAAAAATATTTACGTACTGTATATACTGCATATATGTAGCCATGCTTTGTTAAAATAGGCATTACCGTTATGCTGGTTACCAATGAGTTTGGCTCCCTCTAGTGTCATTTGTATGCTATTAAGACTTTGTTTAGTTTCTGTGAGTTACAAAGCATTGTGGGAGATATAGTTTAATGAGGAAGCTAGCCGCCACAGTGGTGTAGTGGTTAGCACTCACACCTAGCAGTAAGAAGGGTCGCTGGTTTGAATCCCAACCACGACACCACCTGCCTGGAGTTTGCATGTTCTCCCTGTGCCTGCGTGGGTTTACACAATCCAAAGACATGCAGGTAGGTTAATTGACTTCTGTCCAAAAATTGGTCCTAGTATATGAATGGGGACCTTGGATTGTGGGCTCCTTGAGGGACAGATGTGAGTGTGCAATGTACAAGGATAGGGACAATTGTAGACACTCAGGTTGAACTGGATGGACTGATGTCTTTATTCAACCTTACTAACTATGAAACTATGAAGTGACTCATGTGTTAACTTAGTTTTGGAACTACTAAACCCACAGTGCCAAGTCACAGACCCACAAGGCTAAGTTACTGCACTGCATGCTGGGAGCGGTGATAAAAGGAACAGCACAGCCATATTTCAGCCTCTGGGGACGCCATTCAATACCTGCCTGGAGTGAGGTCTGTGTAAGTGACTGGGAGACTGTGGCCTGTGAAGCGCAGAGCGGAATCGATTATCCTCTGAGGTGTTCCAGAGCACAGCCAGCTGGGCCAGCTGGGCCAGCGTGCGGATGGACCGGAGGACCAAAGACATTTGGAGGTCTCCAGCATTACAGTCATCAGACGGTGCAGTGTGACGGCGCCAGCTCCGGATAGGACTGAGATATCAGGAAAGGAGCCTTACAGACATCTGGGCCTGTTGTGGTGAGCGGGCACTTGCCCAGATCAATATAGTGTACTGTTGCTGTGTTATATAGTTACAAACTGCTGGTGAGACTTGTAGTCCTACAGGAGTAATCTCACGTATTCATAGGCTGCCTACAGTGGAACTTCAGGGTTTGCCTTCTATGTGCTATAAAATTAATACTGAGCTGTACACGTTGCTAAGGAGAAAGTATTACAAGTGCCTTGCAATTACACGATTACTAGCGCATCATCTATCCTACAATTTGCTCTCTACGTTCCCTGTTTGGATTTACAAATACTGCAGTCTAAATAACATAAGCTAGCTGAAGATCCCAAGAAGACAAGGGACGTTTCTTTATCATCTTCTACAAAGCATCACAGTTCGCTTTGCATTTGGAACATTGCATTACAACATAGGGGGAGCCCTTGAGTACAGGATATATATATATATATATATATATATATATATATATATATTGTTTTGTACTGTTGCATGTTCATAACAGTATACTGCAGATTTGGTGTGTGCTTTGGGGTAGCAGAGGGAAGGCACTCAATATAAGTGTTGGAGTATATTGGACGTTTATCCCGTTGTGCACCTGTTCGCATACATTCATTACGGTAACTATTTGATCTACAACTCTCAAGTTTATGTTTAATGTTATCCATTGTCACTTATTGGTTACACTGAATTGCACTTTCTTTTATGTTCAACATCTATTACAGTAAATTAGTTAAGTGGTTCAGTATCTCTGTGTGTGGTTTTCATTGATAACATCACATTACACCATGGAACCAAAAGGTGCCAGAGGTAAGAGGGGATCTGCAGAGTCGGGATAGCCAGTGGGGTATAGAGTCAATCAGCAGCCCTTACCGCTACATATAAATACCATGTCAATTTTTTTTACTAAAATCAATCACTAAACACTAATTTACTATGACTGCATGGTGCCAGTTACAGGGTCACATAGCTCAACAATAAAGAGCACACATGCACATCACCGCAGTTATATGTGGTTATGTTAGAGCTTACTGTTTTAGTCTCTAGGCATTAGTCACATGTATTTTTTTGGAATATTCAGGTAGTGCAACTAAAATTCACCAAGGAAAATAATTGAATACCGTTAGTAAGTCACCTCACGGCATAATGTTTTGCTCTCATCTCCAGTATTGTCATACCCAATGACAGCTTAATGGATTATTGCTATTATGCTGTATAATTACCTGTGTATTAGTTGTGGGTATAGTTTTATGGAATAACTGCATGTGCCTGCATATAAATTTTTAATATTTTCTTTCTTTGTAGTTGTCTCCAAACATAACATGCCCAGAGCAAATAATGACTTTGACAAATGATCCAAATACATTTTCATGCCATTTTTAGAATTGTACCAATATAATCTATAAAATACAGACTAGCAAATAATTTCAAAAGCTTTATATTTTTTAATAAATTTATTCCAGACTTTATTATGGAATATGACATTATTTGAAAAACTAAACAATCAATTACAACAACACATATTTTTATCAGATGGAGGGATTTCCCTTGAGGTAAACATAACATTTTATGCACCAATTCCTACAGTTATCACTGCAGTTTAAAACACATCATCGTAGATGGGAATTAATTATTTCTACTTTTTTTAATGTAAATTTCCCAAGATACATGGACTACTTTTTTAACCTTCACGGAAAACAAACTCTAGAACCTTTTGTTTCCTACTGTCAACCACATGCTGTAAATATTTGTTTTCAACACAGATGAGAGGTTTATAAACCCTACAAGTTAAGTCCCTTAAGTTATCATACTACATTGTACTTTAACACAACCTAAAGTATAATAATTAAACCTTTTTCCTATCTTGAGTATTTTCTGAGCTTTTTCTCTGCCTCCTGTCAGCTATTATACCAAACATTTTCTTTTCATCTATTTTCTTGTAACTGGATTGAAACTATGACTTACCTATATATTGTCTCAGAAAGCCAAAAGGGTACACTAGGATTCTTTTTTCTCTAATGACTGGTGGTACTAGTCTGACCTTAGTTTAACTAGTGTGTATTTTGTTTGTTTCTGAGTCCAATACCCGTACATACTGTATTCTGGTTCCTGACTGATGGTTTACTGTTAATAATTCCTGTGTTGGGCAATAGCAATCAGTTTTATGAAGTCTTATTTTGTCTTGGTCCTTTTGGATTTTGTGACCTGGTCTGTCCTTATTTGCGTTTGCATTTTTATCTGCCTCGGTGTATGCATATGCTCAATATATGGAGCCACGCATAAACTTTCTGCTATACCGCTTGCACTGACAATCTACATATCAACTCAGGCTACTTACCACCTTCTTTTAAATGGGCTGTGCTATCACCCAGGCATCATACACAATGATAGCTACAATGAAAATAAGTCCAGCATGTCCCTTGTTCCAGATATTCATCTGAATGCCACCTGCATGACCTTATGTTAGTTATGATGATTTTCTGTCAAGCTATCTGTAGCCACTGGACTGCAACCTGGGAGTTGCATACAGCCAAGTCCATAAAGCATGGTGGACACTTGGCTGCCATTGGACCTTGTCCCACTGCCCTCCAATACTGGCACAGAATACGCATCTACTCTTGTCTGATTATATCTTCAAAACTCCAGGTTCTGTTTCTAACCATCCTCTGGTTACCCCAATATGTTTTAGTGCCTAAATTACCGATATCTGATCAGAAGCCCCCTTTTTCGCGAAATAAAAAAAGAGACAAAAATAGTTGCTCTATACTAACTCATACTTGTATTATGCTTTAGTTCTACCTAAATTCTGGATCAGTAATGATGATAGCAAAAAGATTATGATGATAATGTCAGTGTTAATATTGCCACTGAGTGCTCCAGGTGTAGCTGCAACTAACACTTTACACTTTACTTTACAACTAATACTTTTGGTAGATTTGCATATCTCAGTGGAGGTGAATTTTGCCATGGCTAGTAAGATCTTTTACCAAGAAAAACAGGTAGTGAGACATATGCCCATGCTTGAACATCTGTTGAGCAGCTTAGGCACGCTGCGACCTTTGAATTAATTTGGCCAGCTGATAGATGTTCATGTAAAAGCATTGTTCTCTTTTCTGCACAAAAAGAGGACCATCTGACCATTGCACAGCCCAGTATTTCAAAGAATCCCAAAATCAGGTGACATTTTAGCTTTACTAATGCATGGTACGAACAGCCTAGGAGTGAACAGTAGATATGAACTCAATAAAAGGAAAAAAATAACTAAATACAACCACAAATTCATACAAGAACAAATTATATCTAGCCAGTTGAGACGTTACTTTTGAATGCCATGTACAGCACACTGTTTACCTGGATTATGTAAAATATAGGACAGATGATATTAGGGTTTTTTTTTTTTGTCTATACGGAGTAAAAAATCTGTGACCCATTTTGCACCAATTAGTTTCACCCCAAATCATCTTCAATTCTTCCTACATCAAGTTCATCATTAATATTAGGAAATTTCCACATCTCAAGTGTTTACAAGTCATTTTACCTGTTTGACCATGATGCAAAGAGATAAACTGATTTTGTAAACTTTTTATACAACCAGTACATGATTACTTAGTTGGAAACTAAACAATGCAGTAATAAGCACAGTGGCCTTCTATTCCCTTCACTCAAATAGGCCATTAGCTGCCCTAGGGCAAGAACTACTTGGTAAGTATCTTATCTCTTCACTGTCAAAATAGCTTGCAATAACTGCAGACCACAGTGTTTAGAAAGTTTAACTAATTCATAACTGCAAACATTGTACCCCCTCTCTGAGCAGAGCATTTTTTTTGCTTCTAAGATTCTTTGCTTTTGAGCTAGATAACCTCTTAGTTTGGTAGTCTATCATAAAAAAAAAAAAAAAAAAAAAATTGCATTACTTTTTTCTGATAGGCGATTATTCATTTAGTAAAATATGTTATTACATTTAATTTTAAATGATAGAGAAAGAGGAAAAGAAATAGGGATAACATAAAGATACGTATTTTTATTTACACACTTATATGCTTACCCTAAATTGTCTTCTGAGTTTTAGTACTTCTCCATACCCATTTCTATTAGAATAAATGAAGATCATGGTGCACATACAATGAAGGAGCCGTATGAAGATTCTTATGCATAGACAAAGGACATAACTAAGGCTACTTTCACACTGAAGCGATAGGCGTGCTGGCAGTAAAGCGGCGCTATATTTAGCGGCGCTTTACCGCCGTTTTAGCGATGCTTTCGCCCGCTAGTGGGGCAGTTTTACCCCCACTGGCGGCCGAAAAAGGGTTAAAACTGCCTGCAAAGCGACACTACAGCGCCGCTTTGCAGGTGGGTTTGGAGCGCTCCCCCATTGTTTTCAATGGGAAGGGGTGCTTTAGGAGCGGTAAATACAGCGCTCCAAAGATGTGACTTGCAGGACTTTTTTCAGCGTCCTGCAAGCGCACCACTCCAGTGTGAAAGCCCTCAGGGCTTTCACATTGGAGTGCACTGAGCGGCTCTTTTAGGGTGCTTTGCAGGTGCTATTTTTAGCACTTTAGCGCCTGCAAAGCGCCTCATTGTGAAAGGGGCCTAACAGTCATTAGGTTGTGTCCCTTGCGTTGTTATCTTATCTTTTAGTTGTAATTCTCCTATGTCCATTCCCAACCACCTTTTCACCACCTTTTCACTGTAATCATCTGATGCAGCTGGGGTTAATACAACTAAGGGGCTGTTTGGGGGGTCATCGATGGTGGAGGATCTCAACAAAAAGGCATTGTTGTTTTTTCTTGTTTTTTTTATAAATGTTTCTTTACATACTTGACAGCAAATGAGAATATGGTAACCTCACTTGTCACATTACAGATGGTCTTAGGTCATCAAGACAGTTTGGTACACATTTGCATATATAATAAACAATTTAAAGTTGGTTTTATATTCAATAAAAGTTAAAATGTTTACGCCTTCCCACTTGCTCAGGCAGTAGTCGGACTGAATGCCCCTTGCACTTGAAATTGGCAGAGCTTTCTCATCACTATCGACATTTTAGACTTTTCTATTTTTTATTTTAGCTGAACTTTGGATTTTAAAGGGTAAATTCACCTTTCTAAAAAACATAATGAATGCAATTTTTTTTGCAGGTAAACAAAAATGTGCATTTTGTTCTATTTTTTTATTTTTTTTTTCTTTATGAGCCTGTAAAGCATTGTACCAGCAATGAGCAATGTGAATTCATTCAATGTGTGTCCATTCTGTGGAGCCCTGCATGGCTGCTTTCTTTTCAAGTTGTGACAGTGGGTGTGGGGAGAAGATCAGGGGGATCAGCGGAGGATTTACTCTCATTTCCTGTTCTGTCTCTAGCACAGAAAGAAAGTCCCCCTACACCAGGATACAGATATGGGTTCCATTCATTCCTAACTCTATCCAAAGAAACATTTATATTTTTGGATTCAGATATACTGTACCAGTAAAGGCAAAACATTTTTCTTAAGTTTTGGATAAAGTGGAGAGAAATTAGAACACATATCCGATTTTTTGACATGTGTATTCCCTTTGGGAAGATATACCTTCTATTTTTGTCCCGTTATCACTGAGAGCAAAAGTGAAGGAAAACTCAAAATTTTGCATTGTCACCAGAACAGTATTAAAGGGAAAATCTTTCAGTGAGAGTATTAGTTCTGGTGTCCCTGGTGACAACCAGGGATTCTATCACTTCAAAGAGATTTCTTTTCACTTCCTGTTTTGACTATGGGACAGGAAGTGAAGGGAAATCTCCCTAATGGGGCACATATGACAAAAAAAAATGTTTTAACTTATCCCTTACTCTATCCAAAATGGAAAGAAAGGTTTTGCTTTTAGTTCTACTTTAAAAATAGAATTATGTCCAAAGCTGTTTTTGTGGGTCACAGGACTGCACTTACTTTTGCTCTCCTGTGACCCACACTCAGCTGATAGTGGGCAACTGCGGCTGATGTGGCAAAGTCGATCTAAAATCTGGAAGGATCCTAACAATAACAATGTCAGGATCCACTTAGATGCCTGATTGGCAGTTGGCTCCACCTCTCAGCACCCGACTGAGAGCCAGAGACAGCGGTTCCCACCCCCTCCCCTGTCCTGCCCTGTAGTGAGCACGGGAAGAGCAAAGCAGCGAGCAGTGACTGACAGTCACTGTTCTCCGCTTGGAGCAGACCAAGAACTGAGCAATCAGTGGCCATGTAATTACTCAATTCTTGGTCTTAGTGATTCTGCAGCTGTCCAACATCTGCTGAGATGTTGCAGCATGGAGGTAGGTACGTATGCGTTTTACAGACCCCATACTTTACATTTAAATATAAATTTTACAGCTATAAATAAAAATATTTACTACGTGGACTGAATTATGAAGATGGCTGTTTTCCTATGGCCACCAGAGTGTTAATTATCTGCCTGAACATATACCTTAGGAATATTAAAGCACAGCGAAGAACACATCTGCACATTTTACTGTTTGCACTATTAAGTATGTTTAATGATGAAAAGGCTGACATCTTTGGCTCTATCCTTAAATAGTGAATTCTGCCTGTTTATCCCTATGGCACCAGTTATTATAGGAGTCTTGTCTGGAAGAAGAAAGATAGTAGTAATAAGTTAATGATATTTGTTGTCATTTATTAGGTATTTATAATCTAAAAATATACACTGACAATTGAATACCAAATCTATACCTTTCTCCTCTCACAAATGTTTAAAAATTAATGACCTTACTGCTTGGTCATAAAAAAGAATGATTATGTACTTTACCCTAATTAGACTATCGAATGTTTGTAAGCTACAGAATTACCAAATATATACAGCAGATATAACATGACATACTGTGAAGTATGATATGTACTATTTCAAAAGAACATATTGCTTCTTCTCTGTCAGTATCCAAAGAAGACTTCTTGCAAACATGAAAAATTACTATAAATAATAGTCCCCTAATCGTCTTTATAGTCATAGTCCCCTGAAGATATCCAGTGTGACTAAACTAGTCGGGCAGGGCCTTGGTTGTGTCGTCAAGACTCTTGAAAAAGATAGACTGAGCTCTATCGAAATGTTGACAATAAAATGCTTATTTTCTTGGATTTATCTCTGCTGCAGGACCAGTGAGTGCCTCTAGACCTTTTTTTGAATTTGTATGGATTTCTTCGTGGATGAGCACCTGGGCATTTACCTAGCACATAGAATGCAGTGGTTCATGTTGTGACTATAAAAATAATTTTATGTATAGTTTGTTATTCTTTGTATAAGTAGCTTAATTAGACACTTTACATGGCTACTAACATAACAACTGTATGGTAATAGCTAGATATAGGCTAGGTTGGGTTCACATATATGCAGTTTGCTGTCCGGAGTCCGGTTCTGTTCACCGATTCAGGGGTGATTCAGGAGGTAAGATTCAGGTGCAAATTTTTACCTGAATTCTCACCTGAATCCGACCCTTTTAAAAGCCAGACCTTAGCCAGCCTGCACATGTGCGAACCGGCTCCACTGAAAGCCAGTCACATTCACATGTTATGCTATTGGATGCGGTTAAAAACGCATCCAGTTTGCATATATGTGAACCCAGCCTTATAGTAATAGTTTATTAGGGAGTATGGCATTATTTTCTGTATCTATATGGGAGTAACTACACTCAGTCGGGCATTATGAACTCAGGCATGAGACCCCCCCCCCCCCCACTGAGATGTAAACATCCAGTCTCCAGGCAATACCGCTTTTTTTTTATGTTAAAGCCAGTCGGGTCCTTTGGATGTCTTTTCAGAAGCTTTGAAGATAGCTTGTAAAAGAGGAGAGGAGTGGGCCAATAGGCAGCATGGGTTAGGCTACAGCAGCAAAATGTATAAACTATCAAGGCCCAGGACCAGGACAAATTATTCCACTAGGCAGAACCTTTCAAAAGACAATGCTTCTAGAAGATCATCCCAGATATTTAACAGTTTGCCTGACCCAGAATACTGGGTACTACACTTCAACATTTACACAGGTGCCAAATATGTAAGAGTAACCTATGTCTTGCTTCTGACATAGCACTCTGCTGTGTCGCCATCCTTTCAAGAGCATAATGCATATATAGAATAATCATGTAAACAGCAAAACATGCCAAAACAAAACTGAAGCTTTAAATCTAAGCAGTGTAAGTTAGGACTGGAGTTTTACCTGGAATCAGACACCTGCAGTTCCCCCTATACAGCAGGGCCTGGCTGTGAGAGGAAGTAGCAGCACAAGGAGCCAATCAGTTTATGTGCTGGAAAAAAAAGCATGCTGATACAAAGAGAAAGAAGGGGGCAGAGAAATTAGCTTTCCATTAGGTCCAGGACACTCTGAGTTTAGAGGAAGTTGAATGATGCTAGCCATCAAACTGAGGACATCTCGGAGCAAAAAAAAAGCTCACCCCCGAAGGAGCCGCTGTTGATAAAACATTTTTTTCCCCAGATAGTGCAGAAGTAGCCAGGCACACAGCAACAACCCATTCACTCTGGTTCAGAAATCACTCTAGAGATGTATTTTTGTAATTTATTGCTGAAAAAAATTATAACAGGAGAGGGAAGAGGAATGTGGCGTACTCCAAAACTTCAAGCACAACTTGCAGAAGACATCTCTATCTATCTTCTTTATCTTCTCTATCGGTGACAGTAGCACAAGGACAGTTTGACTAGTACAGTCTGTAGATGCACAACTGAAGTCCATGCATGAACATATAGCATGACTAGTTGTAGACTAGGACAGCCTATGGGTGCACAGCTGAAAACCATACAGAAACATATAGCACATGATTGTAGACTAGGACAACCTATGGGTGCACAGCTGAAAACCATGCAGAAACATATAGCACATGATTGTAGACTAGGACAACCTATGGGTGCACAGCTGAAGGCCATGCAAACATAATAAGGTCAAATAGTGTCAGGCTGGGACAGTTCAAGCATCCCACACCTGGAGACCTTCGATAAACTGCAACACAGGAAGTAGGCTCCACTTACAGATCCTAAGGGTAGAGAACAAGTCCATGGTCTCTGTCCATAGGAGAGTAGTCCAGCAGCCAGTCCAGAGGTGCTCCAGGGGCAGACAGCCCTTGAAGCTTGGAGATCAGTTTGGAATAAACTTACAGAGCCATCCCCACAGGAGGGAAAAAGACCATCTCTTCAAGGCTCCAGACTATTTAACAGCAGACCAGCCACCATCTGGGCACACATCCTAGGCCAGGCTAGGCCCTGATAAATATTCATGCCGATTGTCTGAATTCTCTCTCCTTAAGCTCTAGACATTTCTTCCAGAGGCAGAGGGAAGCAATTAAAGCCTGTGAAACCCTGAACAGTTCAGAGCAAACAATCACTGCTCCTCTGAATACAGAGCAAGCCAAAAATGAAATTTACCTAGCAGCCTAACTAGTAGATTGCTAAACAGTAAAAGTTGTTTTTTATTTTATCTTTCAGAGGGCTGTTTATCCAAAGTGTTATTTTTATCTGGAGCTCTGCTTTAAGCAAGACATTAGGGAACTACATCTCTACATATACACATTGCAACTATGCTTTCTCGTTATACATGCAGGGTTCTAGCAGTACCCCAGTGTTTCCAAAATTGTAATGTATACCACTGGTGGTACATGCCTTTACTGTATGTGACACTACAGAGCTCAGGATTTCTGTGTAAGGTAAGGATGAGCTTCAGCTTCATGTTGCAAATGCATTAGACTCAAACTTAGCTTGTTTGAAGTACAGCAAACAGGTGATCAACCTGGAGAATTTGCCTACTCATCTGTTTATCAAATCTATATTATCGGAAACAAAATACACTAAAGGTCAGGTCTGAGCATGTAGGCTCTTTAGAAGATCATTTAGAGTTGGTTACAAGAGACAAAAAGAAGGAAAATGTATTAAATACCTTCTTCAGCTCTGTGTACAAAGGAATACGAGGAAGCTTAAGTCCACATTGGGGATAGTACTGCCATAGCCCCAAAAGAGCCTTAACGACTCAAAATGTATATGGTCCAGTCTTCCAGAAACATTTAGACAAAATAAATGTGAAAAAAGTGCCTTGACCAGAAGGCTTACACTTACGTGTCCTCAAAGAGTTGAGCTTTGTAATTGTAAAACCACTGTTTCTAATTTATAGACTCTTTAATAGCTTGGTACCACTGCATTGGCAAAAGACAAATGTGGTGCCTATATTCATATCAAAGTCTTTACCAAATAATTATAGATCAGTTTTTGTTTTCACTTTTATATTTGGGAATATATTTAAGAGTCTGATAAATGTTTTTGCTAGAAAACTATATTATAAACAGTATGCAGTGTAGGCTCTTGAAAGACTGATGAAACAAATCTGCTTTCTTTTATTGAGGAGGATGTAAGCAGAAACTTTGACAAAAGGGGGCCTATGGATTTAGTATACTTGAACTTTGCAAAAGCATTTCATACCGTCCACACAGTTCCCCACACACAGCTACTTTGTAAGTAAGGCCCCTTTCACACTGGGGCGGTTTTCAGGCGGTACAGCGCTAAAAATAGCACCTGTACACCACCTGAAAAAAACGGCCCCATTCAATCCAGTGTGAAAGCCGGCGGGCTTTCACACTGGAGCGGTGCGCTAGCAGGACGGTAAAAAAAGTCCTGCTAGCAGCATCTTTGGAGCGGTATAGGAGCGGTGTATTCACCACTCCTATATCGCTCCTACCCATTGATTTCAATGGGACACCGCGGTAATACCGCGGCAATACCGCCGCAAAGCGCCGGTACGGCGGCGCTTTGCGGGGGATTTTAACCCTTTTTCGGCCGTTTTACCCCCGCGAGTGGCCGAATACCGCAGCTAAAACGACGGTAAAGCAGCGCTAAATATAGCGCTGCTTTACCGTCGCCGCGGCTCCCGCCCCAGTGTGAAAGGGGCCTTACAGTCTATAGGTTTAAGAAATTTGTTTTGTAAATGCTTTGAAAACTGACTAAAATACAGTATTCAGAGATTAATGGTTTATGATTCAAGCTCTGAAGGGTTTATGGTTATTAGTGGTGTACTCCAAGGTTCAGTGTTGGGATCCTTACATTTTAACATATTTATAAATGATATACTGTATAGTTTGGGCTTATCATTTTGGTATTTGCAGATAAGAGTCAGCTACAGTATGCAGTGGAATAACATCCACATAACATTAACAGGATGTCTCCAACTTACAAGCAGACTTTATTGCACTGTTTGAATGGGAAACTATGAGGTAAATAAGCTTTAATGTTGATAAACGTAAAATAATCCACTTGGAGCTAAAAAAAATGTATGCCTCATATATTCTAGCAGGGGTACAACTGGGGGAGTCATTGATTGAGAAGGATCTGGGTGTTCTGGCAAATTATGGACTTAATAATAGCATGCAGTGTCAAGCTGCAGTTTCTTAAGCAAGAAAATACATTTGACCCTGTACAAATCACTGGTAAGAATTCATCTGGAATATGCAGTTAAATTATGGGCACCAGATCACAAACAGGATATCGGGGAAATGGAGAAAGTGCAGAGAAGGGAAACTAACTAAGCAGCATGGAGGACCTTGGCTATGGGAATAGATTAGCTAAACTAAACGTATTCTCTTTTGATAAAAGGCATTATAATCACCATGTATAAACACATAAGTGGTAAATATGGTGAACTTGTTAAAGAGTTATTCACTTTAAGGTCATTACAAAGGACAAGGAGACTCTTTATGTCTGGAGGTAAAGAGATTTAACCTCCACAAACAGAAAGGCTTCTACCTCAAGATCTAGATTTGGCCAGCTCAGTCGAATGATTTAAAAAAGGGCTGGATGAATTCTTAAATGCACAAAATATGACTGGATATTAACATTTATAGTTAATAATACCAGGGATTGTTGATTCAAGGAATATCTGATTGCCTTTTGGGGCATCAGGATTTCCCCCACACGAAGGATGAAATGGACCATGATTAATAGGGTTTTTTTTGGTGTGGGTATAGGATTCTTTAAATGAGTTTTTTCTATTTTTTTTGTTTGTTTATTGTTTTTATTTATTTTTTCTATTGGTTGAACTAGATAGATTAGTGTATTTTTTCAACCTAACTATGTAACTAAAATTAATTTAAGTGTATACAAAAATGATATGTAGCGGTGTAGTTGCCACTAGTAACAGACAATCCACCAATTCACCCCGCTGACAGACTCCATACGTCACTTGCAGAGACAATGAACAGTCTTTTGCTGGTTTTGTTTTTGTTTGTTTATTGTGGGGTACAACTTGGTTGTGGAAAAGAGTATATGGGATGCCCATTTGATGTTTCAATTGCCATCATATTTTACAGATTACACACATAAGCACATACAGTAGTTAGAGCCCAAAGAGATAATGTGCATTTATGATTGATATGAATTTCCTCCTGCATCACTATGCAGACTGTTGCTCCTCCTCTGCTTAACTCCTGCAGACTATTTCTTCTGAGAATTCCCCATCCATTACTGTGTAAAGTATGAGGACACCACTCTTTACCGTGTAAGAGTGATGGGTCCCAGAACTTCTTTCCTCCTGCACAAAACGTATCCTTAAGTGAATTAGTGCCACATCCTCTTCTACTGAGGAGTAAGGACCCACTCTGAAAAAGTTCTTAAGCAGGCTCTGGTTGCTCCCTGCTACTAAGCCTGAGGCCTGCAGTATCTCTCCCCGGAGGCCTAGTAGTTTAAAAGCATTCTCATGGATGGTGGACTACTGTTCCCACCCAGCCCAGCTTGCAAATCCTGTACCCTCAGGCCACATCTATTTGACACATAACCCCACAGTCTCTCCTCTGATCCAGGACTCCCCATCATTCACCGTGTAAATGATGAAGACTTTGCTAATGACCGTGTAGAAGCAAAGTTCCCTCACAGACTTTCTGGCACATCCAGCCCTCCACTGTGGTAACACTCACAGACCTTTCACTGCCCTGAGTCCTTGATGGAGAACTTGACCAGACCATATGTTCCGACAGCTTCACCTGCCCCTCTACTCCAGGAGTTCATTATCAACGACCGTGTAATGATAAAGACATTGCCAATGATTGCGTAGAGGGGGGTGCCCTCCTGCTGCTGCCTAGTATTCCATCCTCCACTTCACTCAGCCGACATCTCTCCCCAGTGGCATGTCACCTCAGCTTATATAGGAGGCCCGCTCTCTGCCAATACCAGATGGGGATTGGTCAGGGCTTCCACATGAGCTGCCTGCCACTCCAGTTCCGGCCCCTGACCCTCTTCCAGAACATTCTCCCTAGAAGCAGGCGAGGCGTCTCAGAACTAGAGCACAGGTGGTCACACCCACTGCTACTCTGACCACTCACAGTCCCCAGATCAAAACAGACAGGCCTAGCTTGCAGCATAGGCCTGCCTAAATTTGCCTGTGCTGACAATACCTAGTAAAAACCTATTACTAGCACCTACCTATTGGTAGAGGGTGCTACAAATATAATACCATTTTTTTTGTAAAATATAAAATATGGAATATGGGGTTGCGTCAATCAAAAACCATGTCAAGCCTCAAAATTGCACACGTCGGGGAAACATTCCATTAATACCATTATGTTTACTAAAAATACGATATTCTATCACATGCAACTTGGAACTGCCAACATTGCATTAAAGAATTCTCCCATTTTTCTAATGGGAAGAATACACTGTTCAAGCCCACATCTATTACAGAATATTTTCAGGAAAAGCAATTACATTGTGGCTTTTGAGAGAGGGACACATTTTTTTTCCCTCTGGTTCTAGTAGTGTATTTTATGAAAAAAAAATGCATTTTCTTTAGAAAAAAATCAAAGAGAAAAAGAAAAATATATTTTTATTTGATTGTTTTAAAGTCACTATTAATATTATCTTCAAGTTCCCCTAATGAGGGTGATAACAGCTCTGTTAGGTTCTTCTATTGTCTCTGTTCTTTCCAGAAGACATGTTAGTTCTAATTTGCAGCGACCTATTCAGAGCAGCGGATGTCTTGTTAGGTCTTATTCAGAAAGGTTATGAACTGCATACTTCTTCAGCAGCTCAACAGGCTTTCCTGCTCCAGTGACAGACTTCATTGCTTCTATCGATCAATGGCGTTTTATTAAGACAGTGCAAGGGTGATGTATTCACAATTTTTTTCAGTTTGCCAATGTCCCTGTACCTGCATTGTGCCTGAATGACAGCTACTTGTTTACATAGAGATTAATGATGAAATAACAAAAGTCGGTCAATGGTGCACTAAAGCTCATCTATCTACAGAGGACGTTTAAAGCTTTGAGGGAGATGCAGCTAGGAAACTGCAGCTGAATGAGCCTTTAGCATTAAGACCTAGGGACTTTTGGATACAAAGTCCAACACAGTCATAGAGAAGATTGTCCATTTTAGGCACAGTACATGGCAACAGGGAGATATCGAAAGAAAGTATGACTACGTTAAAGAAGAAATGGAACCTCACAAATAGCGTGCTATCTCAGGCACGATGAAGCTTCTGTCTACACTTCTTCATGCTTGTAAAAGCCTGGGCATTTATCATCAGTGGAACCAATAAAACTTGTGTAGCGCTGGCTCCTGATGAGCATGCGCTATGTATTTTTCAAAAGTGCTGAAACCACAGTTGGGTTTTGGGGCTAATTATGCTAAATTATGGTTTCAGTACCAATCTAGCTGGAATTGCACTGAGTTCTCCTTGACCGTAGGTGTCGCTGTCACCGTCGGCAGGTATGAGAACGCAGTTTGGCTGGGCGTATTGGGTACCATTCATTCTTGGAACCAGCCCAGTGGGAGTGTCATCCTGCTGTGATTTCTGGGAGGTGGTATTTAAGGTACTGGATTCGCGTGTTTTGGGGTTCCGGTCCAGTCCAGAAGATATTTGCTGTCTGTTTGGTCCTGGTCCTCCTGACCAACCCCATGGCCCTCCTGGCCTGGGGTGCGGATCCATGCAATTCCGAGTCTCGGGGCTGGATAGCCCGAGGCGAAGCAACTGCAGGGACAGGCCTGAATGGATATTGGGGCCTAATTATCCAAAAGTGGTCCAGTGCCGTCTCGTCTAAGGAGAGGCCCAACAACTGGAGAAGCATCCAGGGGAGGACTCTTCGGGAGAGAGCCATGCACAAGGCTGGTTTCTCTGAAGGAGCCTGGAGGCTCAGTTGAAGGACACTAGATGGATCTACACTCATACGGTATCGCCGGACTGGCTGCAAGATACTGATACCGTATGATAGCTCTCTAAAATTTGTCTAAGTCCCTCAGTTACATCCAAGTCTGTGGCAGAGACTTTTGTCAAGTGTTCTACATCCAAGTCTGTGACAGAGACTTTTCTCAAGTGTTCTACATCCAAGTCTGTGGCAGAGACTTTCATTTACCTAACACCCTGTTGGCTGCTAGGCCTAGTGAGAGGAGGTCTATCCGGGGGTTGTGATAATCCAGTTGTGAAACAATTATTCTCTGGATTTCTTCTATAAGAGACTTCCTATCTTTGCAGTTCCAAAGTACCTGAACTTTTATCCTAACCCTCTACCCTACGTTAAGAGACTGTGTTATCTTTTAAATAAATACCCAAAAAGGAAGATAAAGTGTCAGTTTCTACATTTCTTTCGGCCATCTACCACGGGAACCCCTAGACAAAGACGAGGTGAAGAAGGTAACGGTAAGCCCAACAAAACCAACAGCTCCTTCGTGGGTTAGTGCTACACTTGTATTCCCAAACAGGTCAATAAGGCTCTCCTTTGCCACTTTGTGGCATGCACCCATTTTCTGCACACCAGAGTGGAGTGGCAGGAGGTCAAGGTTTGATTCCAGCAAATCAGAGAGAGACCCAATGGGGGTTATTTACTAAAACTGGAGCGTGCAAAATCTGGTGCAGCTCTGCATAGAGACCAATCAGCTTCCAGGTTTTATTGCCAAAGCTTAAATGAACAAAGTTGGAAAAGTTAGAAGCTGATTGGCTACCATTAACAGCTGCACCAAATTCTGAGTGCACCAGTTTTAGTAAATCTCCTGTGTCAGGAGCATTGTGCCATCCATTAGGGTAATCTTTGTGTGCATAAGCATGCACATGTTTACAGGCATAGAAGCCTAACCACACAAGTGATGGCGCGCACAGGTATATGCACATCAAAACATGTGTGCATGTTGTAGGCATGTTCATGGGTGGGTTATTTAAACCTGAGCTCTGAACAAGATCATTGCTTTCAGTCTCTGTGTTCCTGATCCTGAAACTAATATTATGAAACTTGGACTTCTGACCAAGATTCTGCCCATCAGCTTTGTACCTCGCTGCCTGCATGTTGTTGACCTCTGCTTGTTCCTGAACCTGCCTATGAGTTGGTGCCTTTCTCCTCAGCTGATACTGGACCTGGCTTATGAGTTAACTCTGCTTATAACTGGACTTGCCATATCCACGGTGTACCACTAGTGGTATCCTTGCTTATATAACACCAACATTCCCAATCTACAGTCTTCAGTGTCTGCACCCTGGCACATGTGCCCTTCCATCACCCCTGCAGATCCTGTCTCAACTTTCTTGGGTGCTCAGGTGGGAACTGTGCAAGAAGCCTCCCTTGTCATCTCAGGATTGGCATACAGGTGCATAACACAATATTTTAAGAATGATTTCCACCCATGTCTGTTTCAAAGACTGAGAAAATAACCACTGAACACCAATGACCTAATACGGAGTTCCTACTAACCACCAAAAAATGTGCACTTACCACTGACCCCCAGCTTAACCACTTAAGGACCGCCCCACATACATTTACTGTGGTAGGACGGCCCTTAAGCGCAAAATCCCATATCTGTACGTGATTCTCATGCACGGCTCTGGGTGCACGCCGCCAGAGCCACGCTCCTGCTGTGATTGGACACAGCGGGAGCCAATCAGTAAAACCCACGGCCTCAATGGCTGCCGGCCACCCGTGATCACTTGCTAGAGAGAAAGAAGGACAGTCTGCCTATGTAGACAAGGCAAATCATTCTTCTGTCAGACAGGAACACAGATGTCTCTTCCTCGAGTGCATCTGTCCCCCACACAGTAAGAAAACAGTCATGGGGAACACAGTTTACCATTTGATTGCCCCTGGTGTTAACCCCTTCCCTGCCAGTGTCGTTTATACAGTGTTAGTGCATTTTTTTTAGCACTGATCACTGTATTGGTGTCACTGGTCCCCAAAAGGTGTCACTAAGTGTCATATTTGGCCACCACAATGTCACAGTCCCATTAAAAATCACTGATCGCCACCATTACTAATAAAAATATATTTTTTAAAAAGTCTCTAAATCTATCCCATAGTTTGTAGATGCTGCAAATTTTGTGCAAACCAATCAATATACGCTTTTTGGGATTTTTTTTTACCAAAAATATGTAGTAGAATACAAATTGGCCTAAATTGATGAAAAAAATTGTTTTTTTTTTTGTTTTTTTTATTGAGAATGTTTTATAGCAGAAAGTAAAAAATATTGTTTCTTTTTTAAAATAGTCAGTCTTTTTTGTTTATAGCGAACAAAATAAAAACTGCAGAGGTGATCAAATACCACCAAAAGAAAGCTCTATTTGTGGGAAAAGAGGACATCAATTTTATTTGGGTACAGCATCGCACAACCACACAATTTTCAGTTAACCTCCCTGGCGGTATTCCCGAGTGTGGCTCAGGGTTAAATTTCAGTACCATTAGCTGTAACCCCGAGCCACACTTGGAATTGCATCTCAGGATCCTGGTACACTGTACTTACCTTGTCCCCAGGATCCTGCGATGTCCCTCTGCTGTGTCCTCCGCCTGATGCCTCTGTGTGGCGGGCTCCATTCCCTGCGAGTGTCACGAGGGGGCGGAGCCCAACGGCAAATTCCAAAAGTTCTAAATTCATAACACATACAGTACACTGTAATCCTACAGATTAGATTACTGTATGAAATCATTTCACATCCCTTTTGTCCCTAGTGTTTTGTCCAGTGCCCAGCATGCACTTTTATATTATATATACTGTTCTTTCTGCCTAGAAACTTGAGATTGTCCATGGCAACCAAAAAGTGTCTCTTTATGTCAAAGGTAGGGTTGAGCGAACCTGAACTTTAAAGTTCGGGTTGGTACCAGACTTTTGGGTTTTTAGGTCCTGGACACAAACCCAAACAATTTACTGTATGTTCGGGTTAGAGTTTGGTGTTGGGTGCTTTTTAAAAAGTTATTGTTATAAAAAGTGTTTGGGGACCTGGGTCCTGCACCAGGGGACATGTATCAATGCAAAAAAAAGTTTTAAAAAAGGCAGTTTTTTCGGGAGCAGTGATTTTAATAATGCTTAAAGTGAAACAATAAAAGTGTAATATTCCTTTAAATTTCGTACCTGGGGGGTGTCTATAGTATGCCTGTAAAGGGACGAATGTCAGCTCACAGGGGAGTACTTGAGTACTTGAATGTTGCAAACAGGATATACACCAGGAACCATTATACCTCAATCTCTCCAATGCTCATGAGTATGCATCAGATACGTGTACCCGGAAATAAAATAGGCTCTCCATAGTGTAAATCAGGTAAAGTACTAGTAGTTTTAAAAAATAATTACACTTACATAGAAAACTTTAAACAAAGCATTGTATAAAAAAGCCGGCCAGCTCACGAACACCTGTCCGCTTTGCGATGACGTCAACACGTCACTCCTCCCATAAATTAGTAAATTAGAACACTTGCAGAACTGAGCGAGTGCATTGTGGGGAAATTAATTTTATTATTATTATTATATATTATTATTTTTTATAATTATTTATTATATTATAATTTATGATTTAGTGTTTCAAACTTTATCATACCCAGGATATCTACTAAGGCCTTCAATGCTAATCCAATAGAAGAGGAAACTTTGTCACTGACCACCAACAAATAGGGACAGGCACCACTGATCACAAATGAAGAGGAACTCTCACTACTAACCACCAACAAAAGGGGACACTTACCCCAAACCACTAACATAAGGAAGACTCTACCATGGACCGGTAGCAAATTGGAACACTTGCCATTGACAAGCAGTGTTAGGTGGCACTTTATCACAGACCTTTATAATTAGGGAGTACTTCACCAATGACCACTTTGACCTATTCCCTCGCTGACCCCAAGGTTTCTTTTGAATTAGGGAGTACTTCACCAATGACCACTAATGCAACAGGGCTGTACGAGGATCTGGCTGCCATGCGTACCAGCTCTGCTGATGCTCCTTCGCAGTACCTTCCTCAATATGTGCCTGTATACGGTTCAGCCAAAACTCTACATTTCTGGCTACCACCGTGACCGCCATGGCTGGCTTTAGGCTTCCCACTGTGGAGTCCCATGACCTCTTTAATAGGGTATCCCTTCTTTTGTCCATTGCTTCAGAAAGGACCCCCATATCCTCAAAAGCTAGATCGGTGTGCCTGGAGACTTGTGAGAAGGCAGCGTCTAGTTTTGGGATTTTGTTCCATACTGATGACTCATCATCTGAAAATGGGAACCGTCTCTTTAAGGCTTTAGAGAAGAATGGTTTCCTTTCAGGTACCTGCCATTCTTTCTTAATTGCCTCTACTAAGACGTCATGAACAGGAAAATTTCTCTTTTCTTGTTCTCCTAAACCCTCATACATCTGATCATGCAGGGATAAAGGTTTCTTTTCCGTCTGTATACCCAGCGTGGTATGAATGGCTCCCAACAGCTGGTCTACCTCTTCTAATGAGAGTCATATGGGCTTACCACACTAGGGGCCCAATGAAAAATAACCCTCTGACACAGGAGGGACCTACCCACCCCCCCCTTGCTGAACCCTTGAGGGGGAGGGGGATGGGTGGTTGATATAGGCCAGGGGAGGTCCTCCCCAGGTTCCCCTTACCTTTACATGGCTGGAGCTGGTCTCTGTCGTAGCAGTCTGGTCTCTACCTTCTGCGTCCGACATGCTTGTGTCACCACCGGAGCTTTAGCTGACACTACAGCATGTGTAGCTCCTCTCCTAGCCCATGCCTGGCCTCCTTTTCATGATTCGCGGCCGGAACCGGAAACCGCGAACCCGGAAGTACACGCCCCTTTTGTCGGATGTGACGTCGCCCGTCACTGACAACGCCGGTCTCCTATACCCAGCGTGTTCCGCGCTGAGAGCGCCACACGCCGCTGGAGGTATGGAACGGCAGGACCTGTACCTGTGCTCCGCACTCGGAGCTGAGAAGGAAACCCCCCTGACCTCCGCTTGCACTCAGGGATGCAGGGGCGGCAGTCTCCCCAGGTTAGTTACCTGGTCTGTTTGTCCAGAAGGAGCCGCTGCAGCTTCGTTTGTGGACATGTACACTGACCACTCTGCACAGTGCATACTCCTAACTGACTTTGTTAGTCATACTGTTTAAAACATCCCCTGACTTTTGCACACTTTAACTGCACTGTCCATTAAATAACCATGCCTGCAAAGCTGTGATGTACATTATATAGTGCTGACTACTGCACTTTGTAACCTGCCTAATGCACTACTTTCTCCTGACCACAGTGTTCAATTTCTCAGCAGTTTCCAGCTGGTGAGTAGACCCCAACTATTTTAATGAACCTGTTCTGTAAGGTAGATTCAAGGAAATTGCTAATTCAATGTGAATGTGCAGAAAGGTATATATTTATTAAAATTGATTCCCTGTTCTGAGGTTTATGGATACCTATGAGACTCTCATGGCACAATTTGTGGGTATGAAGACCATGGCATTTGTGTGCAACAAGTATACAATTGGAATTTGTATACAGCAATTAGCCCCAGGTTCTATTTAACCACCCCCCCACGGTTCAATGCAATCTAGCCAGGCCCTACATCAAATGTAACAGAATTCCTCCGTCTAGTGTGCCAAAGAGTGCACTGGATCTCTAATAATCCTAGTAACACCCCTAACATCAAACTTGCCAGTCAGTTTGGCTGGATTTCATTTTAAAGTGTAACTAAATGCAAAATGTTTTTTTTTGTTTTTGTTTTTTCCATTTTGGTTAAGGCAAGGGAGTGTTTTAATGTCATTAATCAATTTTTTGCCATTTGTGTCCCATTGGGTAGATTTCCCTTCACTTCCTGTTCCATAGTGAAACAGCAAGTGATACGAAATCCCTAAAAATGGAGGAAATCCT
This sequence comes from Lithobates sylvaticus, assembly GCA_028564925.1. Classification (NCBI taxonomy): domain Eukaryota; kingdom Metazoa; phylum Chordata; class Amphibia; order Anura; family Ranidae; genus Lithobates; species Lithobates sylvaticus. Next base: position 430,604,281 of record CM053029.1, read on the forward strand.
TCCGTGTCACCAGGGTCACCAGAACTAGTGTCCGCATTGGAAGATTTCTCCTCTATTACTGTTCTGATGTCAACCCAAAATGAGGGATTTTCTTTTACTTTCACTTGAAATTATAAACAGGACAAATAGAGAGGGTGAATCTCCCTAAAGAGGGCAAAGACTGCTATAAAGACAGGAAGACAATCAAATCCCTCTCCACTCTATCTAAAACTAAATAAAAAAGTTTTGGCTTCAGTTACACTTTAAATTGCAATGAAAATATGACAACAATGGCAGCTAAAAAAGAAATCACATTGTAGTGCATCATATTCTTCTAATATCAAGTACCATATTAAGATAGAGATATTGTCAGTATGAAGTAATTTTTATTTTATAAAAGCAGGTATCCAGTGGCAACTGCCCAGTGTCTTTAAATAGTTACAGTAATTTGTTAGATTATGTAGGAAAAAAACAAAAACACAGTAAAAAAAGAATACAAATAATCTATATAACAGGTATCTCAATAGTTTTTTTTTTTCTAACAAGTGCAAGAAATGCTGATAATAAGCTTAAAGGATACAAAAAGGTCAAATGTACATTGCTACGTTGCAAACTTAGTTGCCCATTATGAAATGACCTTCTATCTATTAGTCACTGTTATTGCATACACTAATTAATATGTGATTGGTCAGTGACAGAGGTGAATATTGATTCAGTTATTCATCCTTGTTTTTGTATATCATTTACTAAATGTCAGTGATCCTTTATTGTTCAAAAAACTAATGTAAAATAAGAATTAACTGAATTTCCCAAATATCTATCTATCTATATATCTATCCATCTATCCATCCATCTATGCAGCACAGAATTAGGTACGGTATGTTGAAATATGGGGAAATTAGGTATCATTAAAGACTTCCTGGAACTCTAAAATAATTTTTGGTTTCTTTTTATTTTGCATTAGGTGGTATTCAGGGGGAAAGGGGACACACAACATGCTAATTCTTTTATTTTGTATTTTTTTTTTTTTTGTTAACTTCCAAGCAGTCATTGTTAAGGCTTGATCCCCTCTTTCATGTGAGAGATAACAGCAAAGGTCTAGGTGCTGCCTATGCAAATCAGGCTCTATGGCACTTAGAAGCTCCATTACTGAGTAAACATGCATATACCAAGGAAGTATTGATTCTGAAACATACAGTAGATATTCCAGCATGCAATATTCCCACCGTTTTGGTCATTTGAACTTCCCATACCATAAGGAAGGGACTGGTGCATTCATTTCAAAATGGCTGCAACTGGTGCAAATTTCATAAAAGTGGCATATTGTTGCCTTGATATTGAAATTGTAATTGCCATAATCAACTGTGTTCTCTTTTCTGTGATTGCTATTCTCAACATAATTCTCTGAAACTGTGTAAATAGACAATAGTAAAATACCAAAGGAATCATTTAGGAAATGTTTGAATGCTCAAACCTTATGAAGATAATTACACAAATCAAAACGCGAGACATCAGAAACTCAGTCACCATCAAAATCACCACCTTTTTCCACTTTTTTAGTTGGTTTACTTTACTATGATCTTAAAACACATTATCTACTATGATACTGGTTTCTGCTCATCAACCTGCTCTAGCCCTGGTGAGTGGGGTAAAACATGTCAGGGGGTGTGGCTGGAGCAGCGATGGCTGGGGCCACAATCATCTTCATACGAATGCACAGGATTGGTGAGCTGCCCCTTTTCTTCACTTTGATAATGCTCTTACACCTCTGAATGGTGCACTGAGGTGGGACACATAGAGCTCTGAGAGTTTCATGGTCATCTTTCTATGGCAAAATAAATATGGCTGTTATTGGCCAGCATAAACCAAGTATGAGCAGTAGAAAAAATACTACCCCTCCTACAACTGACCCTCGACGAACTGACATCTACTCAGTTAGAAGCAGTAAGATGACTATTGAATAAGTAGCCAGAGATGTCCTCATAGGAAGACTATGACCTAGGCTGTATCAATGGGACTGAACACAAGATAACCACAGGAGAGAGCCCTCCGGTCCTGGAAAGATATTAAACCATACTTCCACAGCTCTACCAAGGATTCAATCAAATGCTAAATCAAAGAATCAAAAAGCAGGTGAATTAAGAGAGTAAGAGCCCATGGGTAGCTCCAATTGTCTTAGTAAAAAAGAAAGATAGAGTCCTCTGTTTTGTGTGGACTGTAGGTGCCTGAAAACTGTTATCACAAGGGATGCCTGTCCTCTTGCCACCGTAGGACGGGCCAAATTTTTCTCCACACTTGATCTTGCCAGCAGATATTGACAGATCCCTTTCACCAAGGCGGACTGGCCAAAAACAGTTTTCATTACTCAAATGGGGTTGTGCTAGTTCAAAGGGATGTCTTTCAGGATAAATCTGTTCTTATATCTTGTTCTAGCTAGGTGATCTATTGGTGTTTTCTGCTACTTTCAAGGACCATCTTGCCAACTTAGATACTGTGTTGGTTCAGCTGCACTAAGTATGGGCTGAAATTCAATCCCCATAAAGGGCCATCTATTCAGAAGTGAGACTGATTTCCTAGGACATGTCATCTCCAGACAAAGGTTTATTCCCCAATAATCATGACTAAAGTCAGAACTTTTCTGGGGCTGACAAAATTTTATTAGCATTTCATCAAGCAACATGCCCTATTTCAAGAGCTCCTACATTGGGTAGGACTTAAGCGGTCACATAAAAGTGGAATAGGGATCAGAACAATAGGAGGCATTTGACTTCTTGAAGCAGAAGCTGATGTCAGCTCCCATGTTAGCCTTTTATGACTACTATCTACCTCCAAGAACCAACACCAGTACTCAGGGCCTTGGGGTTCTACTCTTGCAAGTACAAAAAAGCCAGCAGCAGTTCATCGCTTATGTCAGTTGAAGACTACTTACTGAAGAAATAGAGATTCCTTACTTGATTGGAGGAAAGCCTAGGATTAAGCATCGGGTATATAACTGGGTAGCCAGTGGTTTTCTCCACTAATAGGAGGTAATGCAGTTATGATGGCAGCCCCCTTCCAGCAAACGAATAAAGCTATTACCAGAATCCAACAAACTCAGGGACAGAGTGCATAGAGCTGGACATTACCAATAAAAAACAGCAAACACCATTTTGAGGAAGTCCCTGGAGTTATCCTACAATATCCCATCCCAGGCATGGCAGCCTTCGATCTCCAGAGAGAATAAGGCCAAAAAAAACAAGACATCTAAACCGTAAAGTCCTCCAATCACTGAAAGGCTCATAAGAGGGTTTTCAAGGAATGCTCATGTTCATGGACCACAAATGTCTCTACCACCAGAGATTCAATGGTGGCTGCCTCCTGCTCTTTCACAATTATCTCCAAGGCTCCTGGAGAACACATGGATCCTGAAAATATTACACAGCCCAATGGTCACCCACCTCAGGTCCATGTTCCTGCTGTAGAATACTCTGAAATCCTTTCTGCTGATGTGCCTGATGACAGAGACGCGTCTCCCCTCATCCCAGTGGGTAGACCTAAGAAGCAAATCATGAGGCACTCCAACAGACTTAGCATACACCTTGTGCAGGATGAATTTGATAGCCTGCAAATTTGCTAGACACAGCAAGTTCATGTGTTCAGTAGAGTGTAGCAGAGTGCCCATTTACTAACCATGTTCACATGCAGGATGTTTAGTAACATTACAGATACTCACTGTCTAATCATCTGGCCCATATACCCTATACTGTTTAACAAAAAAAATGTTTAATCACTTTTAAAGTACTCATTAACATCGACGAAACCCCCCTCCCCTTTGCTTAAGGTAGCACTAAGTGGCCCAATCTTCTCTTAAAGCGGGATACTCGCGACAAATACTGCAGCTGCTGACTTTTAAAATAAGGACACTCACCTGTCACAGGGTCCAGTGATGTCGGCACCCGAGGCCGAACCATCCCTCGGTCCTCGGATGCTGCCACTGCCATCTTCGGTATGGGAATCAGGAAATGAAGCCTTGCGGCTTCACTTCCCGGTTCCCTACTGCGCATGCACGAGTCGCGCAGCGCAATCTGAATGGTCCCTGCTGTCTCTGGGACCCATGTGTGTCCCAGCAGACAGCGTGGCAGGACAGGAAGAGGCATAGACTCCCGTGGAGTCTATGCCCAGAAGTGGGTGCAAATACCTGTCTTAGACAGGTATCTGCGACCCCCTCCCCCCTGAAAGGTGCCAAATGTGACACTGGCAGGGGGAGGGTTCCAAACAGCGGAGGTTCAATTTTTGTGTGAACCTCCACTTTAAGCATCAAATCAGGCTAAAGATATTGGCCAAATTGTGTAATTTATTGCAGAAATAATCCAGTGTTTTTAATGGGGGTTATTTTTAGAAAAATATAGAGCCAAATTATATAAATGATTGTTTAAGTTATCATTTCAAAACTTGAAATGGTCCATGAAGGTAAGGTTTGCAAGGCACCCCCAAATATACTCTAGAAATAATAAAAGGTTACTTGGAAATGTCTTTTCATAAAACAGGAATCAGGTTTCCTGATTCTCTAAGGCAGAGTTTCCCTGCATACAATTCGCATAGCAGGTGATTGTGACCGACTCTTTATGGAGCCGGTTCACACATCATCCGGATCGGCTCCGGTGTGAACTGCACAGGAGTCTTGTGTGTCTTTTGGTTCGTTTCAGGTCCGAATTCAGCCAAAACTCTAGTGTAAACACAGCCTAAAGCAATACAGTTCACTTCCACTCAAACACCCATGAATTACATCGAGCATCATAGCAGTGGGTAAGATTTACATGTATTATAGAATATTTGTAAGTTGATAAGAATGGAGCAGGGTCAAAGTATAATATGCTTATATGGAGTTTCCGGGATTCTCTTTCTCTCATTTTGTTTATTATTGTCAGTTCATAATGATCTGTGAAGCCAAAGACTGCATTAATGGGCTAACATTATTGTAAAACAGCTTTACAACGGTATTGTAAAACAGTTCATAACACAAATGGGCTAACAGAACAGTGCAGCAATCCATAACGCAAAAACTGCTGAATACAACCAGGTGCTTTTTTAAAGGAAAATATAATGCCTATTACCATATGATGATTTTTGTTAAATATTTCCATTACAAGATCGTTTCTATACGTTGTGTTTAAGTAGCCCTTTTTTTAAATTACATTCCATTCAGCTAGACCTAAAAGTGAAGCCTTGGAAAGCATTAATAAAATAGAGTTTATCGGCACAGGGCTTCATTTTTTTTACTCAGGTGTTAATGTAGCGCACCAAGGAACCCTGTTCCCTCTTGTCGTTAATCTAGTGACCCCCTTTTGCTTTGCAGGAAACTCTGTAGGCTGCTTGCTGTCTCTCATATACAGAAAACCCTTTGTATTAAATTGCCAGTACTAAGTTTAGTGGAGTTACTTTATCACATCCATAAATCTGATTTTGACCTGCCTTAAAAAGTTTAGCCTGATTGGTGATACATCAAGCAGAGAGAGATAAATATGACAGATTCAAGAAGCCGGTCTGCACTTATGTAAGGAGATCTCGGGAATCTGATTAAAGCAGACTACACAAAATACATATTAAAGTAAATTGGGTTCTCTGGATTTAGCACACATGCAATGTTTCCTGGATGGCAGTAGCATTTCACTGATTGGTTTCACTTTTCCTTTCAGATTTAAAAGGTTTAGTTCACTTTTCCCAAAAAACTATCTAGACAGGCAAGGGGCACCTGTAGATAAAAAACAACTTTGCAGCTTTGATTAAAATTGAATAATGCCCTTCTTGTAGATGTAGGTCATTTACATACATCCTACAGCCTGGCCAAAAATCTCCCAGAGATGGTGCCCCCTGCCTTTTTGCTAGGACATTGCTAAGATGATCACTGTCATTATTGATTGCCCCACTATCACAGATGGGAGTTCTTTCTGATTCAAATCTCTAAGCATTTGTGCTCTCTCTTCCCTGTCACAATGGGTCCAGTCCTTCAGGCAGACCTATTGTAAGTGGGATAGACTCCCTTTACTCTCAGTTGGGAGAATATATTGATATTTTTTTGCAGCCTATAGCCACTAGGAGCAAAAGCATATCTAAAGGATAGTAAGGACCTTATTAATAGGACTAGGGAAATGGTGATAGTAGAATGTACGTTGTTGGTCACAGTGGATGTTGAATCCCTATATACCAACATATACAGCAGGATGCCCTCGATGCCACTTTATGGGCGTTGAAGAAATATTCTGACTTCAAAAATGACTTTGAAATTCTTCGTGGAAGCCCTAGAAATGGCAATGACTAACAATTTCTTCTGGTATGTAGGGGATTTTTTTAACCAAATAAAAGGGGTGGCTATGGTGGCTACATACGCACCCAGTATTGCCAACATTTTTTTAAACAAGAGGGAGGAGAAATTTATTTTTTCTGACCAGTGGACCCAAATTCAAATGTACCAAAGGTACATAGATTATATTTTCATTGTTTGGGAGGGTCCAAAGTAAGAGTTGGATGGCTTTCTAGTCTATATGAATAACAACAAATACCAAATAAAGTTTACCAGTACCTGGCATCAATCGTGCATCCAGTTTTTGAATCTCGAGATCTTTAGGATGGGTTCTGGTCTGGGGACCCAGACCCATTTTAAAGAAATGGATCGGAATGGTTATATTTACACCGTAGTTGCCATCACCCCAACTGGATGAGAGCAATCCCAAAGGGTAAATTCCTGAGAATCAGAAGGAATTGTGCGGGTGAGGACGAATTTATGGCCCAAACCAAAATGCTCATTCATAGATTTATAGAAAAGGGGTACAACAAAAGAGAATTGGAGATTAGATTATGAGAGAACAAGTTAGGCAAATTGATCGCCTTACCCTTTTGAGACCAAAGGCCAGGGACTCAGCAGGGGACCAATTTAACCTGGCATTTATTTCAGGTTTTACTCTTCAATATAAAGAGGTGGAAAGGATAATTAAAACCTACTGGCCAATATTACAAAAAGATCAAACCCTTAGAAAGATCCTTCCCAACAAACCTAAGTTTATTTATAGAAGAGCCCAAGGGTTACGTAATATGTTGGCCAAAAATGTCATCCGGTCCCCCAAGAAACCCCACACTTTTTTGGACCGCATTGGGTTCTAAAATGTAAGAGATGCAACGCATGCAAAATTACCAGGGACAAAACTAGGAAAGCCACTAGCTTCCCATCAGTGGTCACAGGTGGGGAATAGGACATTAGGCAGTTCATCACCTGTGACACTAGATATGTCACTTACCTACTCATGTGTCCATGCAATTTCCAATATGTTGGCAGGACCACTAGAACCATGGCCAAAAGAGTATGAGAACATATAGATAATATAAAAAATGGGTTCAAACACCACAGTGTATCCAACCACTTCAGGTTGATGCACAATAAGGACCCCTCCTTAATCAGGTTCTGGGGCATTGATAGGGTTCGCCAGCATTGGAAAGGAACTGATATGACCAAAAAGTGTCACAGATGGAAACGCAGTGGATATATAGACTTCAATGTCTCCAGCCTTTGAAATTAAACATCAATATCGATTCAAAATGTTTTTTTAACTGATTATTGATTGTATTAATATACCTGTTCTTAGCAAGATTGGGTTTTTAGATTAGAGCCTTGGTCCCTCAGGGTTTCTATCTTATCACCTATTTTTTTAGTATAATGTACTTTTAGAAGTTCTTTATTATCATTGCATAATTTTTTTTGTGTATTATATGAATTATTTTTAAAAACTTTGTTTGATATGTTAGTTAGGGTCTGGTTGTTTTGGCAATTTCAGACATATGGATGTTTACCACTAGATGGTGCTGTCCTAATTGTTTCCTTCCTATAGGAAATAATAGACATGGTTGTATTGTTAATTTCGGCCATATGGATATTCACCACTAGATGGTGCGGTCCCAATCTTTTCGTTTAAGCCGCAATATATCCATCTGATCTTACTCAGCTCTAAATTGCATCCATGTACCCAAATAGTTATTTTATCACTGTTTAGGTGATTGTTGACTATACATATTTTTATGTATTAGTTCATTCATTGATCCTTTTATAAGGTTAGCTATTTATGTGCAGGGTGGACAGCGTGTGTGCATCGACGCTCCCTGGAGGCAAATTCTGTATTACGTTTTTGCCTTCTCCTCTATTTTGGAGGAGCCCCAATAGCAGCCTTTCTATTCACATATAAGTAAGCAGGAAGTGACGTGACATCACTTCCTGAAGAGCTATTCACGGCGAAACATATGTCGGAATGGAGGATCTGTCATTTCCGGGTCAACATTTGATACACCACACCAGGCTTTGCACCCTTGGAGCGAGACATGGAACGCACGCTACCCCCAGGGATCAGTTGACTCACACACGCTGTTTATACCTAATACCAGTCCAGGAACTATACGTGAGTGTAACTAATATCATTGCTGCAGTTTTTACTTTATTCAAAATTACTACACTATGAGACTTTCATCCATGTCTCCTGTGGAGTAATTTTTTACATTCTAGTGGCGATTGGAGTGGATTTATTCCATTAGTGGAACCAATCTGGTGTTCCCAAAGCGTTTTTTTGACTGTCCTGTAAAAAGGGGTCAAACAGCTCTGGTGAGTGGCCATCTTCATACTGAGCACTCGTGGTGGAAGACCTAGAAGTTTTATCTCAGAGTATTTTATTTTGTGATTCATTCACTTATGGACTTTATGCTTGCTTATTTTTTCATTCATTAATGTGCACATTTAAGTTTGTTGCAGTGTTTTCTTCGTGTCAGTTTTTATATGAACATGTATAGCGCTTTATTCTTTATTTTATAATTTTGCACAGTTTAGTGATTTGTTCACTTTAAAAGGGGGCAGCTGTTTGTATATATGTTCTCATCCATTTTTTTGGTACACATTTTTTGCACTCGCTCTACAAAAGCTGGGAGAGTGTACTACCACTGTCTACTGGTAAATAACTGGATAAAACTAACATTTAGTTGAAAAAAAATGGCGATATTGCACCAGGGACATAACATACCACTTCTGAGTATATCCTACATCTTCCTGTATGTTATTTGCTGTACAAATCCTCCCTTCGGTGATTCTGGTTATCTTGTGTTGTACGGGTTAACTTTGTTCAACTATAAAAGTGAAGGATGGCAACACTCATTCTGCCCCACCTGTCCATTCATAGAACTCCTTATATTATTTTCCCAGAATGCAAAGCATTCTGTAATTGGAGGAGTTTTAAAGTAGCCATTAGCCTGCAGGATGTAGGATACACTATGGTAAGTTATATCCCTGGTAGTGTATCCCAAAAAAAAAAAAAAGATCTAACTAAACTTCAGAATTGAAGAAGATACCAATAAAGGTAACATTAGAATATTACAGTTTTCTCATTGACATAAGATTGTCTTACTAAATCAATCATGAAGCAGCACAAAAGGCTTAGGAAACATAAGAAGGGTGAAGGACAGAATAGATCTGTGAAATATTATCAATGAAATAATTTGTACATGTAGGTGAAGAAAACTGATCCCCTTTCTTGCAGAACACACAGTCTTGTATATAATTCTACAAATATGTTTTTTTTTTTTTTTCAAAGGGTATTGATTTGCTATCTCTCTGTGTAAGGGCACACTGTCTTTATACAGCAGTCTGTCTCATATGAACATACTTCTATTTATACGGACTCTAGGGTCCAACTTTACTTTAAAAAATGGTCAGTCCATCAGTAAAAATACACATATATTTACAACACAGTGAAAGAGTGACAGATGAGATATATACAGAAAAAAAAGGTCATGAGAAACTCGTCAATATAATAAAGCTGTTAGCAATATACAGAAATGCCTACATAAAATATAATTACTACAGAAATGTATTCTGTAAATAAGTAAAAATGGCACATAAAGATGATATTATATAATGATCTAACTTGCTATGTATAACCTTTGTGTAACAGGCTACATTATTTGACAATATGCTAATATACTTCAAAAGCCATCTATACAGAGTGCTGATTTCCATATATTACTGATTCAGGAAAAAACAAAATAGTAGAAAAACAGGGTATTTACCTTAATTATAATAATAGCCTTTCCTTAAACCATGCTGTAGTTGCTGCCCAAAACTCTAATTTGCATATTCATACCTTGACTCTAAAGAGGTTTCCCCTTTACTTTGCTTTCATCTCAGCAAGCGTGTCCTATTACAGAGTTATCCTTCCAAAACCACTGTATATCCCAAATTAATTTGATGTCAAAGCATACGCACTCAGCATATTTCACACTCTCAGCCCATCCTACCAGCCCAGTTTCTTACTGCATGCCAGCTCCAGTGCCTTACTAAAATCATCTGAGATTTTTAAAAAGACTTAGAAGAGGATGTAAAGGATGTTCAGAAAACAAAGCCCTTTCCTGACTTTTTAAAGTAATTTACCCTGCAGTGAAATTGTCACTAGCGAATATTAGCTGTAGGAATAAATGGCACAAAGGTAAAGAATGTTTAAGAAATCAAGAATGAAACCAAGATTCAAATCCAGATTTAATAAATAAACCTGATATATAAAAAAAAAAAAAAAAAACGACTGCAGTACTGCAGAAAAAAAAATAGTCCTTAGACTCAATTTTATTAAATCATGTAATGTGGCTTATATGAAGATTGAATGAAAAGTAATGCCTTCCCTTTCATATGTCTTCAATAGATGGCAACATGGATATGTCATAAGTATGAACATATTGGGGGTTGATTTACTAATGGCAAATAATCTGTTTACATTGGAAGGGAATTTGATGAATTATATAAGGCTCTGTTGACTTCTATCATTCATCCATGTGCAATCAAAATGCTGTCGAATAAGTAACTGTATTATTCTTGTTTATATTTTGGAAAATTTAATAAAAATCTTAAAAGATAAAAAAATAAAAAATAAATGCTGTTTTTTTAATTTTACTTGTACATGTTTAGGTGTTCTATGCAAAGTGAATTTTCATGATATTCACTAAGCAAAGGGAAATTCTCTTGCAAAGTGAACAACCTATTTCCCTTAGTAAATCAATACCATTGCGTGGGTTCTCCTCTACCAACTTAGATGGCAGCAGGTCATCACAGTGAATTGTTTTGCCATTTTCTTTCGAATGGAACCCTGTGCTGGATTCCCATCAATGTGATTTAAGCAATGTGCAGTGACTGAGTTCCTGTTGGCAGAAGGTGTTGCTCCAGTTGAAATTCACTGGCATATGCAACCTATTCATGGTGATAACGGTGCTGACTGAGCCGAAAAAAAATGAAAAATGCAAAGATGAAATATCAAAGGTGTGGTCCACCTGTGACAACATCTGATGAGCTTAGCAGGAAGCAAGTTAATGATCTGAATAAGGACAATCAGCAGATTTCTCAGCAAGATATTTTTAAAGAATATGCATTTCTCAAAAACACGTTACAATATTGCTATTCTTGGATACTGGGAGTTTTTTTGTGTGTAAGGACTTCCTCAGGTACTCATGGCTGAGATGAAATCTGAGACTTTTTTTTGCCATTATGGAGACAATCGAGAGTTTAAGGGGTTGATTTACTAAAGAGCATTTAAAAGAGCATGTGCTCCAGAGCTGAGTAAATGAGCAGAAGCTCTGCTTAATTCCATCATTCAATCACATGCAAGAAAAACATGTTTTATTTTATTTTACTTGCTTGTGATTGGGTACTCTTTGCAAAGTGAAACTTTACCTCATTTACTAAGCTCTGGAGTGACTGCACTTGCAGAGTACAACTGCACTTTGCAAAGTGTACAGTCTTTTTGCATTTAGTAAATCAATCCATACATCTCATCACCCTCCTGCAGGTTCATAATTGGTACCCTGTAACTTCCATTTATTTCCAAAATTAAAAGTAGACCTTTCTTGGACCTCACTACACATCCAATGAAGTGTAACCAACGGCAAAACCCACATTACAGATCCTGCACCCCTGCCTGTAGAGAGGCTGGAGCATCCACTCACCCTCATCCACTTCCCATCGCTGATCACTGAGGGTTTTCAGGGAGAGACTGAGGGGGGGCCCATTTTACAGCAAATATCCACAGCAGCATACTAGGAACTGGTGAGAGGGCTATCTGCCCACTATTGACACTGCTAGCAGAGACTAAGCCAATGAGAGCAGGATACCAAGTGTGCCCAATCCATACTGCATCCATACTGCACTTACACACACATATACACATACAGCATATATTTATGGTCATGGCCCTATGACCGAGAGAGATGTGGATCACATAAACATGCAACAAGACTTACAACATAAATAGACCTGAAGTGGGCCTTGGTGGTTTGGTTCATATGCCAAGAAAAGGGGGCAAAAGATTCAGATAGGGGAATAACCCTTAATTGATTCTTGTGGTTATTGAGCCAGCTGGGTGAAGGCTTGTGCCATTTCTTCCTGAGGATTTGGGATGGGATGTATGTGGTAAAACAAGCGGGCTTCCATCGGCCTAGTTTCTTGATTACATGGTCTGGTACTCCATGTTGGGAGGCAGCTGAGGTTGCTCCAATCCAGAAGGAATGTCTAGAGAACTGACTGGGGTTGAAGCCCAAGTTGCTTAGGAGGATCCTGACATGCTTGAAAAACTGTCTGCCACTCAGGGGGCTTGTTAGAAAGAATAGCAACAAGCTACCATCAGATTGGCTGGGTAGATGGGACAGTAGTGGGTCGAGCACCGTCACTTGGCACCAGGCATTGTCAGGCGTTATTAGTCTGAAACAGGTTGATTTCAACCCTGGGGCCGGTTTGTTGCTTTTGGAAATTGTGAGATGAAGGGTGTAATGGTTTGGTAAGTGAGTCAGGTGGTGTCAGACTGCCGGAGCTGCTAACGGTAAATTCACTAGGTCATAGGAAACCGTAGAAGGCCTGGTAGATGTCTGCTTGGATGTTTAGGCTGGGCAAAGCCCCAAACAGAGAATGAGTAAGGATTTCAGATACGTCTCTGAAGAGGGCACCCGTGATAGGTAGGCGTTTGCCACTGACTACGAGTTGGTGCTTCTGTATGCCCCGTAGGAGGGACTTGACTGCATGGGCCGAGAACACTGACGGTTTACTAGGGTCCTGTAAGGACAGGAAATGCTGGATGCCGGCTAGGTATAGCCTGATAGTATTGTGAGAAAAGGGCAAACCAGTGGCTGCCGAAAATGGCCGTGAAGCCCATGGAAGCTGCGGCATTGGTGACCACCTGTGGTGGCTCGGCTGACACTGCCGGGATGAACATTGAAATGCCGTTCCAGCTGGTGAGGAACTTGTCCCACACAGCTAAGTCTGCTACTGCTGCTGGTCTAGTTTGAGAACTTGGTCTGGATCTTGCACTGGTCTGAGAAAGACTAAAAGCTGTGATATAAAGGACCGTCCTTGTCGAAAAATCCTCATCGTGAAGTTCAGCATCTTTAGTAAGGATTGCAACTGCCTCATGGTGCACCATTGTGACCGGCTGAAGTAGTGGACAACTGTCCTGGTACGGGCTAGTTTGTCGGGAGGCAGGCTAGCCTGTATGGCACAGGTGTCCGGATTGACACCTAGGAAGGTGATAGAGTGTGCCGGGCCTACCACTTTGTGCTCAACTATGGGCACGTTGAAGTTGCTGAACACTATTCTCAACCTGTCTAGATCCGTTGGTGGTGTGCTTGGTTGATGGAAACCTGAACTAACCTCAGGGAGAAAGACAGAGAAAAGATGAGTGGCCCGCATGCTACTGGAGATGAATGGCCAACTGGGTGCCGCTGCGTGTTTGTGTGGCTGATTGTGTGCCACTGAGGTGTATTTACAAGTTAGTTTGTATGCTGATTTGCACGTAGTGGAGACGATATTGCGTGGTTGCAAGGGTGTCAGTGAGTGTAAGGTTGCTGGGACGATATTGTGTGGTTGCAGGGGTCTCGATGAGTATGAAAGTTTGTTTTTGAGACGACATTGCGTGGTTGCAAGGGTCTCAGTCTGGTTTGCTGAGACAATATTGCGTGGTTGCAAGGGTCTCGAGTATGAGGTTTGTTTTGAGACGATATTGCGTGGTTGCAAGGGTCTCAGGTTGCTGATACAGTATTTTGCGTGGTTGCAAGGGTCTCGATGAGTATGAGGTTGCTTTAAGATAATATTGCGTGGTTGCAAGGGTCTCAGTCAGGTTACTGAGACGGTATTGCGTGGTTGCAAGGGTCTCGGTGAGTATGAGGGTTTTTTTTATGATGATATTGCATGGTTGCAAGGGTCTTGAAGAGTGAGGGGTTGCTGAGATGATATTGCATTTTGTAAGGGTCTCAAATGAGTGTCAGGTTGATGAGAAGATATTGCGTGGTTGCAAGGGTCTCAGTCAGGTTGCTGAGACAGTATTGCGTGGTTGCGAGGGTCTCGATGAGTATGAGGGGTTTTTTTTGTTTGTTATTTTATGATGATATTGCGTGGTTGCAAGGGTCTCGACGAGTTTCAGGCTGCTGAGATGATTTTGTATGGCTGCAAGAGTCTGAACAAGTGTCAGGTTGCAGAGACGAGATTGCGTGGTCGCAAAGGTCAAGGCAAGTGTGAGATTGCTGAGACGATATTGCGTTTTGCAAGGGTCTCAAAAGAGTGTCAGGCTGCCGGGACGATATTGCATGACTGCAAGGGTCTCAATGGGTGTCAGGTTTGCAGAGATGATATTACGTTTGCAAGAGTCTCGATGAGTGTGAGGCTGCTGAGACAATATTGCGTTTGCAAGGGTCTCAACAAGAGTGTCAGGCTGCTAAGACGATTTGTCTGGCGGCAAGGGTCTCAATGAATGTCAGGTTGCTGGGGCGAGACTGCGAGGTCACAAAGGTCTTGATGAGTGGGAGGTTTGTCTTGAGATGATATTGTAGAGTTGCAAGGGTCACAATGAGTGTGAGGCGGCTGAGACGATATTGCATTTTGCAAGGGTCTCAACAAGGGTGTCAGGCTGCTGAGACGATTTGCTTGGTTGCAAGGGTTTCAACAGGTGTGAGGTTGCTGGGCCAAGATTGCGTGGTGGCAAAGAGGGTTTTTATTAATTTTTTTTATTATTTTTTTTTTCGTTTTTTGATGCGTGAGAGGTTTCTGAGACAATATTGCATTTTGCAAGGGTCTCAACAAGGGTGTCAGGCTGCTGAGGCGATTTTGCGTGGTTACAAGGGTCTCAACAGGTGTCGGTTGCTGGGCCGAGATTGCATGTTGGCAAAGGTTTTTTTTCAGTTTTTCTTTGTTTTTGTTTGATGAGTGAGAGGTTTGCTGAGATGAAATTGCATTTTGCAAGGGTCTTAACAAGGGTGTCAGGCTGCTGAGACAGTTTTGCCTGGCTGTGGGGTCTCAACAAATGAGAGTTGGGTTACTGAGAAAAGGATAGAAACACCTGGCTTTTGTGGCAGCTTATCGTACCCCTAGAAAAAGAAAAGGTTCTCCCTATGTGGTGGGGTTTTTAGGCAGCAATGGGTCTGACACAGATTATCAAACCAATAGGTTTTAGTAAGAGACCAATACCATCCAGATCAAATTTTGGAAAGTTTATTCAAATTTAAAAATAGAGTGACACATAAAAGAGGTGTAAAACACAAGCCCATACATCATAAAAAATGCACAGATACAATACACAAAATGTAATAAACTAACAGATAGCACCTAACCCCTCAACTGATGATATCAGAAGTGGTGGTTTGTAGGGTGAGACCAAAATGACTGACGCGTTTCGACCTGTTATTTTTATCGGTCTTCTTCGGAGTGTTTTTGGTCTATTGGGATAAAGAAGACAATGTAACAACAAATACTCTATTACGTAGTTCTATGTGTTTGCACTTATGTCCATATATATCCCTATCATTAATATAGTTACCAGTATATGTGTAGTGTCTGTGATGGTCCTCTGTATGGGTACTTATAAAACTCCCATCATCCTTCCTGGTGGCTTCCAAATTTGACTCCCATTGGTGGATCAGGGTATAGCAGATTATCCAGGCCGTATGTGGCTTACGAAGAGTCACACTTAAGGTTGACCCGCCAGAGGGGGACCCCAGGACGGCTCCCAACGGGGTACAGCAGGAAGGGGGGGGGGAAAGAAACCGAAGGGGCCAGCAAGGAAACACCCGCAGCTACGGATTCCTGGAAAATACCAAGAAATCATTCATAGGCACAATTGTAAAAGCAGAATATAAGAAAAGAGGGGACTTTCATGTTTTAAAGAAAGGTCCCTGATTTCGATGTACCAAAGTACTATTGCATTTAAAAAGTGGTATCATGGGTATCATATTCCTAGAGATCAAAGATGGACTTCATATATAGAGTAAGGCCCTTTCTTTGACACACTATATATTTGTGATTGACTGTTGGGTTTATGAACAGTTAAATCATAAAATAGAAGGAAATCTCAAAAATAGGGAGGGATGTGGTATGCAGCATGCATGGGGCAGTGGTGACGGGCATGTGTGACGGGGAAAGAGAGGAGGGGGGGGAAGGGGAGGAAAGGGGAGGGGAGAGGGAAGAAAGGAAGGGGAAAAAAGGGGGAGGAGGAGGGAAGCGGGGGGGGGAAGGGTTGGTGTTGGGGAAGGAGGGGGGAAGGGGGGAGGGAAGGAGGGGGAAAGAAAGAAGGAGGAGAAGGGTGAAAATGGGGAAGGGGGATAGCGGGGGCTCTATGTGTATGGCGCGCTTCATACACACAACAGAATGAAGAAAAGGAAAAGGAAAAGATGGGAGGAAAGAGATTGGGGAAAAGTTGTGTGGGAAGAGGGAGGTGAGTGCGGGGGTGTAAGGTAAAGGGGGATGGTGGAAGTGGTGGGGGGGGAAGGGGGGGGAAAGGGAAGAAGGAAAAGTGAGGGAAAGAAAAGTAGAAGAGGGGAAGAGGGGGACAGGATGGGAGAGAGAGGGGAGGGAGGGGAGAGAGAAAGAGAGGAGAAGGGAGGAGCTGGGGAGAAAAAGGAAGGAAGGGAAATTGTGTAAAGAGTGAGGAATATGGGGGAGGGAAGCTTGATATTGTTCGAAAAGAATTTTTTACAAAAAACAGTGTAGTGAACTGGCAGTTATGGGGCAAGAGAAAAATACAGTGAGAAAAGAAAGGGTGTGCAATGTGATGAAAATTGTGTCGAAAGTGACAGGGATGGTGAAGGGAAGTGAGGAAAGGAAAAACAAAGAGAGGGGGAACGGGGAGTGAAGGTGAGGGAATGGGAGACAGTGTGGTATGTGGAGCATATAAGTGTGGGGAATGTGTGGTGAGGTGAGGTGGAAAGGAGAGGGAAGGGAGGGAGGGAGGGAGGGAAGGTGATGGGAAATGGGGTTGTGGTAATGGAAAAGAGTGAAGGGGAAAAGGAAGGGGCTAATGGGGGGGAGGGGGGGGGGAAGGAGGGGGGGGGGGGAAAGGGGAAAGGGGGAAAGGATTGTGTAGGAAAAACGGGGAGGGAAGGGATGTGCTGAGGAACGTAGGGGGGGGGGAGGCGCAGGGCAGAGGGATGGTTAACAATTACCTTCAAATGTTAGATAGAGTCATATGAGCCGCAGGATGGAAGTGTGTGGGGCTCTTAGCCTGAGCACAGCAGCCTTGGGGAGATCAGGTTAGAAATCTCCAGGGTGGTCTATGAGATGAAAGAAGGGGAGAGACAGAGGGAGGGGGGCTTTATTAGGCCCCTCTTAAAGTTAATATCTAGGAAGAGAGATCTCTGAGGTAGAAGAGGAGTGCTTACCCAGATTCCAAGGAAGTGCCTAGAGCGTGCTGAAGCCTCCTGCAACGGTGGAGTGTCAATCTCCACCCTGCATGGCTTATAAATGCGCGCTCCCGAGATTGATTGGGCCGACGCCGCGGGGGGCCGAATCGTCCCCACCCCCTCCCCCCAGCAGCTGCACCCAAGGGAGTCCCCGGGGGCACCCCCAAGGCCGGTCATGGCGGCCATCTGGCCAGCCTCGTGTGTCCTCTCCCGGCGTTCTCCAGAGGCGTGCCCCGCGTTTGCGTCATTCACGTCGCAATACGCGTGACGTCATAGCCGTGCGCGCACGTACGGGGCCCCGCACATGCGCACAACGTCCGTGAATGCTGGAGGACGCCGCCAGCAAAGGGCCAACCCCCCTAGAGACGCCCAGGACCAGCCTGGACGCTTATGGGGGGAGGAAGCGGGAGGGACAAAATTAAATGGCCACTCCCTCACCTTTGCTGGGAAGGCACATCGGTCAGACACTGCAGGAAACCATGGCCCATACAGCGGGAGTCAATGGCGCCACCTAGGGAAGGAGGGGGAAAATGGTCAAAAAGTTATTAATCATACATAAATTTCAACAAAACTGATCTGGGGCAGAAAGTTAGGATTTACATGAAACTGTTTGTGTGACATATAATTCATTGGGACTAACTTTATTACTGTCTCTCGTTTAATCCAAAATATAATCATATAATAACATAATAATAACAACCGGCCCACTAAATTACAGCGGGATATTTTCATTATATGGATCATATAGTAAAGGTATTCTATTTAAAAATACCCTATTTTTTATATATAGCAAGCTCTAATGTGTAAATATGAAAATGAATCACATGTTTGATTGTATACTCGAGAGAGGAGGCAATAAATATGGAATGTTTAAACAGCCCCCTGAAAGGGGGGGGGGGAGGGGAAGGCGAAGCAGGAGTGACAGGCAGCATGGTATATGGATAAGAGGGCCCTCATTGGGTCTTACCAGACACGAAGCCCTTAAGAAAGGGGGCATATGAGATGGATTCATTCAGTCCTGGGGGCAGATTGGCCTGCAGTCTGTGAATCCATCTTTGTTCGTGCTGTAATAATATCTTATTCCAATCACCGCCTCGGCCGGGAATATGTACCCGGTCGAGGGCGGTGAAGGATATGGTGGGCATTTTATAGTTGTGTTGGACAACAACGTGCCTGCCTAGGGCTAAATAGTGATTCCCAATTTGCATGGAATATATGTGTTTCGACATCCTGCGATGAAACTCCTGCTTCGTCTTCCCCACATAGAAGGCCCCACATTCACAAGACATAATGTAAACAATGCCTCTGGTTTGGCAATTGACATAATGTGAAGGTTTAAAAGTCGTCCCGTTAGGGAGACTGAAAGTCCTCTCTCGTCTAATATACTGGCAAAAGGAGCAATGTCCACATGGAAAAGATCCAAAAACATTGCAATGTTTTAGGCGATTTTGTTCATTTTTGTATTCGCTCTGTACAAGTTTGTCCTTAAGGGAAATGGCCCTTTTAAAAGTGATTGAAGGTTGTTCGGACAGAAAGCTGTTTATTTTGGGGTCATCCAACAGGATGCTCCAGTGTCTCTTTAAGGTGTTGCGGATATGCTTGTGCTGTTGGGAATAGCGAAGTATAATCCGAGTGGGCTCATTTTTGGCATTCTTTACTTCCCTAGTCTTTTTGGACAGTAGTTTGGAACGTGTTTCCAAGGTGGTTCTGTTATAGGCTTTCCGTAAACATGAACGGCTATAGCCACGTGCAAGTAGTCTTTCTTGTAAATGCCCTGCTTCTATTTTAAAAGAAGATTCCTCGGAGCTGGTACCCCTAAGCCAATGTCTGTTCGATTCGTAGGTTCCGTAAGGGAAAATAACTAACAACATGGGAGACAATGAATGGTAACAAATTAAGACGACAAAGAATGTAGTAACAAATATTGTGACAAATATTGTGACAGTGAGCCATGCGAGTGGTTCGCTGCAGACTGTGGCGGGAGTGCAACGTATCGGGAAGGTGTGGCGTGATGCCTTGCACGAGGCAAAACAACAAAGTTTGGTGTGGAAGGTAGAATGAGAGCAGTGCATACGAATGATTTGTAAGTTCCACTGCGGGATCCGAACACTTGGTGTGGGTGACACTGTGAGAGGCTACGAATTGACATGACAAAACATGGTAACGAATCCTACCTGCGACAATGGCCGTGCGACTGGGTCCACATCGGTCTGTAGTGGGTATGCAATGTATTCGAGGAATGTGGTGTGGCGCCGTGCATGACGCACACAAAATAACTTATTTTGGCAAGTAACGGGGAAGAACCGTGTATGAACGATTCGTAAGTTTCACTGTGGGATCCTAAAACATGGTATGGGTGACACTGCAAGTGGCTACAAATTGACATGACAAAAGATGGTAACGAATCCTAACTGCGACAATGGCCATGCGACTGGGTCTGCTTCGGTCTGTAGCGAGTATGCAACAATTCGAAGAGTGTGGTGTGGCGCCATGCATAACACACACAAAATAACTTGATTCGGGAAGTAACGGGGAAGAACCATGTATGAACGATTCGTAAGTTCCGTGCGGGAACTGAACACACGACATGGGGGATACAACGAATGGCAACGATTAGGACATGATACAAATGCAAAGTAACGACTCCTACCTGCGACCGATAGCGAGATTTGAACGAAAAGCTATGAATAAGCAACCGCAACACACTGTATTTGGGGAAAAACAGACTCACGAACACGAAGTGAGCTGAAGAGTCGGCCTGCTGACGTAACGAATCGCGCACTGGAACCAACAAAGAGCATGGGTCGAGTGGGCTGCTTAAATACCCTCGGGCTCCTCCCATAAATTCAGGCCACCATACTGGCCTTCATTATATATATATACATACAGTGGTGTGAAAAAGTGTTTGCCCCCTTCCTCATTTCCTGTTCCTTTGCATGTTTGTCACACTTAAGTGTTTCGGAACATCAAACCAATTTAAACAATAGTCAAGGACAACACAAGTAAACACAAAATGCAATTTGTAAATGAAGGTGTTTATTATTAAAGGTGAAAAAAAATCCAAACCATCATGGCCCTGTGTGAAAAAGTGATTGCCCCCCTTGTTAAAACATACTATAACTGTGGTTGTCCACACCTGAGTTCAATTTCTCTAGCCACACCCAGGCCTGATTATTGCCACACCTGTTCACAATCAAGGCATCACTTAAATAGGAGCTGCTTGACACAGTAAGGTCCACCAGAAGATCCTTAAAAGCTACACATCATGCCGAGACCCAAATAAATTCAGGAACAATTGAGAAAGAAAGTAATTGAGATCTATCAGTCTGGAAAGGGTTATAAAGCCATTTCCAAAGCTTTGGGAATCCAGCGAACCACAGTGAGAGCCATTATCCACAAATGGCGAAGACATGGAACAGTGGTGAACCTTCCCAGGAGTGGCCGGCCGCCCAAAATTACCCCAAGAGCGCAGCGACGACTCATCCAAGAGGTCACAAAAGACCCCACAACAACGTCCAAGGAACTGCAGGCCTCACTTGCCTCAGTTAAGGTCAGCGTTCATGCCTCCACCATCAGGAAAAGACTGGGCAAAAATGGCCTGCATGGCAGAGTTCCAAGGAGAAAACCACTGCTGAGCAAAAAGAACATCAAAGCTCGTCTCAATTTCTCCACAACACATCTGGATGATCCCCAAGACTTTTGGGACAACATTCTGTGGACCGATGAGACAAAAGTGGAACTCTTTGGAAGGTGTGTGTCCAAGTATATCTGGCGTAGAAGGAACACTGCATTTCAGAAAAAGAACATTATACCAACAGTAAAATATGGTGGTGGTAGTGTGATGGTCTGGGGCTGTTTTGCTGCTTCAGGACCTGGAAGACTTGCCGTGATAAAAGGAACTATGAATTCTGCTGTCTACCAAGAGATCCTGAAGGAGAATGTCCAACCATCTGTTCGTGTACTCAAGCTGAAACGAACTTGGGTTCTGCAGCAGGACAATGATCCTAAACACACCAGCAAGTCCACCACCGAATGGCTGAAGAAAAACAAAATGAAGACTTTGGAGTGGCCTAGCCAAAGTCCTGACCTGAATCCTATTGAGATGTTGTGGTATGACCTTAAAAAGGCCGTTCATGCTCGAAAACCCTCTAATGTAACTGAATTAGGACAATTCTGCAAAGATGAGTGGGCCAAAATTCCTCCAGGACGCTGTAAAAGCCTCATTGCACGTTATCACAAACGCTTGGTTGCAGTTGTTGCTGCTAAGGGTGGCCCAACCAGTTATTAGGTTTAGGGGCAATCACTTTTTCACACAGGGCCATGATGGTTTGGATTTTTTTTCACCTTTAATAATAAACACCTTCATTTACAAATTGCATTTTGTGTTTACTTGTGTTGTCCTTGACTATTGTTTAAATTGGTTTGATGTTCCGAAACACTTAAGTGTGACAAACATGCAAAGGAACAGGAAATGAGGAAGGGGGCAAACACTTTTTCACACCACTGTACATACATACACACACACACGCATATATACACATACACACTATATACCACACTTATTCCAAATGCAGACTGCACCTATACCAATTCTATACTGCATTATATCGAACTGTTAATGCATCTACCCATACTGCATGCAGGTTAACCGAGACTGCCGTTAAGTGCAAAGATACTCCTAACGATAGTTAATATGGCCCCAATGGTAACCAGCAGAAGAACATCTTAAAAGACTGTCCCTGCCCTAATAATTTTTCTGCAAGACCCCTTTGCTCCCCTGCTGTTTCTGCTACCATCCTCTTTTTCTTTTGGGCAGTACATACCCAGTCAGTCTAGGACTAGCATTGCCACCATAAATGGCAGTATAGTTCCTGCACTCGGAAAATAAAACTTTACTACTGCTCACTGCTGCACTTGAGGTGGCCTTGCCACTGTTTATGCTGATCTGATATGGCATGTCATCACATGCCTAGTCCCTAATGTTAATCACATTGTATGCTAAACTGTGTTATTACAATTATTTATTCATTTTATGCTTGCCTAGTTACCAACCATATTGGATGACAATAAATTAGGTTTGCCTTTACTACCTGGTTTGGTGCCTCTTTTCTTTGACATAGCACTGCTATTGTGTACAAAGTATTACTTTCAGTGATTTCCTGTAATATTTTATGTTTGTACACTCAACCTGGTGTGTCAGAGGGGCTGAGGTTTTTGATGAGGTCAAAAAACAGTGGACCTATTCTATCCAGAAGCTCCTATGGGAGTGGTGCTACATATCTTTTGTGGCTATCGAAGAACACACTATATATTTAAATAAAGGTTTTTGTTCCCTGAGTTCAGCTTTAAGCTGAATTTAGCTGTTATAAATTACTTTTTTGTTCCTATGTGGACATTAGCATTAAAATAAATCTGTCACAATCTAAAGCAAACCATGCTTTGTATATAATGAAAAATGGATAAGCAAATGTTACTTTCAGATGGGTCATATTGAGCACTTTATGTTAAAAATGCAGTTACATTTTAAAGTCAAGCAGGGCTGACAACATTGCTCAGTGCATTTTAGCGCAACAGAAGTACTGTATTGTCAGTTTGAAACAGGTTCTTACTGTATTTCTAGACGTCAACAGGTATTTTTCTAAGGATGCACTGATATCGGTACCGGTATTGGCATCAGTGACGATACCAGGCATTTGAGCGAGTAACAGTACTCGCCCAAATGCTCCCGATACTTTGAGGTGCCATTTGCTTTAATACAAAATGAATGTGGACAAATTGCACTCCAAAGAATTGCATGCAATTTGAACAGGAATGTGGTGCAATTCCTGTCAAAATCACATGCGATTTCCCCCACTGCTGTTTTTTGTGTGTGTGTAGAAAGGGATTAAAGCGCCATCTAGTGGGCAGTTTAGAACTCACAGTACATATCTGGTAGGAAATCAAGGCCGCTAAAAGTGCTCACAGAGCTATAGGAGATGTAAAGGCAGTCCGCCTCCAAGCCGACATCACTTCCGCCCTATACCCACGGGGTCCCGGAACTTCTCCTCCAACCCTGTAAACACCTCCAGCGGCCCTGATTTTCTACCAGATATGTGAGTTTTAAAATTGTTCACACTGACTAGACGGCACTTTAATCCCATTACACACACACACACACACTTCTTTGCAGCGTGATTTGCAGCAATTTTTTTTGTATTGATGCAAATTGCACTGCAAATTATCGGTACTCGATATCAGCAAGTACTTGACTGAAAGTATCGGTACTCGTACTCGCCGTATTGGTGCAACCTTATATTTTTCTATATGTGCAGTGCTTTCCAAAGACAAAATACAGGGAAAGTTGCATGTATTGCAAAGATGTACTGCATAATTTTATCATTGTGTGCAGGCATACTCTTTAAAGCCAGTGTATTTTTATAAAGACGGTAGTGCTACAGAGCAAGCTAAGAGAATATAGAAAACACTGTCTACAGCCATACTCTGTGAGCAATCAGCAGTGGAAAATAGGTGATTATGGCACCTTCTGTTTAAGTGTTGTTGCAGAAAGCTGTAAAGAAGAAGGAGCCCTCGGTGTATAAATACAGTGTTATGCATTTAACCTAATACTGTAACATTCACCCACACTATCCACCATTCTATAGAAATATATTGTTTTATCTAATCAATGATGTGAGTCATTTGAAAGAATAAATGATACTGTCCTGGAACATGCAGTATGTTGTCAATCCTGATAAAATATTATTAAATGTAGGCCAGAGTGCAGGCTAAACTGTTGGGCTGAATTACCAAAACAGATTCTAACTGCATGGAGTTTGCATGTCCTGCTCATGCTTGCAATGTACAATATCTGCTGTGTTATATAAATTAAAAAATTAAATAAGCTTCAAATTTGAACTTCCTGAAATTGTAGAAAATTAACAAAATGGCACAAGTTGATTGACAAAAGTGGTAGCGTGCATTGCCTAAATATTCCATTTATATCTGACTATCCATGATTTCTTCTATAACTAACCTTTGTATTTGTATCATATCTATACTGTTATGCTCAATGCTGTGCAAAAAGTGACCCCAATCATGAGAAGACAGTTCTAAATTGGAGTATATAGTATATCATATCACGATTTAAAACCAGTAAAGAATGGTCCAAAAATTTACTAAATGGCGAGGTGGTTGCAGAAATACGTGATATGTTTCTATAGCTATAATGCTATAATGAAGAACTTCGAAAAAAATGGAAGGTCACAAAAACCGTTGACACTGCTATTTTCAGATTGGAACTTTGGGAAATGGGATTTATAAGAGATTCTGGAAAGACTAGAACTCTTTTTTTTTTTTTTTGGTTGATATACGGCAATCAGAATGTCACTTTCACTAATTCCTGGTTATATACTGCACTACATTTAAGTGCATACTCAACTGCAGTATAAAGAATACATAACAGGATTTTCATAAATGGTATAACTGCACCTAACAAGGACAGGCCCAATGTTTTAGGCACAAAAATGGGTAATAATTATTTCCAAGTAATTGCATGGTACTCTTTGGTTGCATTGTATAAAATAAAAATATAAACCTCCAATAATTTTGGGCCAGTAGCAAGAAATGCAGCCAAGTCAGACCACATCTTAAATACATGAAATCTAGACATTGCACATAATGCATTTCACCATAATTGACTAAACAGTGACTTGTGGTGGTAGGAAAATGTCTATAAAAGGAAGCTTCAGTGCAAAGACTCTGTTATAGCATTATGTTTATTGTAGACTAAAAAATATCCTTTAAAGAAAACCTGAACAATGGTTTCCATTAAAAATGAATGGGATGCCTACTGCAACACGCATTAAAAGTGTGGTATTTCAAAATAATAAACATCCATACTCACCTAGGTGGATGCAGCATCGATCGAATGCTGCAGTTGTCCCCCGCAGGCTCTATACCAAAAAATGAGCAATCAAAGAGTGCCGATTGCTCAGTTCTCAGCTTCCCTCTGAGCATAAAGCAGTGACTGCCAATCACCGCTCTGTGCTCTGCCCCTCAAGCCATCAAGCCCCTTCACTTGTGTTCCAGACTGTAGAGGGGGCAGGAGCGGCTAGCTCAGATTCTCAGCGGCACGCTCAGAGGTCGAGCCAGTTGCTGGACAGGCATCTGGGTGGATCCCAAAATTATTGTCGGTATCTCTGCAGCGCCTGGACCAGCTATGTGACGTCAGCTGACAGCGTATTTTAGCCCGCTGTTGGCTGAATCTGGGTCACAGTATGCAGAACTAAGTGCACTCCTGAGACCCAGAGGAGAAGTATGGCCAAAAAAGCTTTGGCCATGCTTCTCCTTTAACCAGATGTAAATGGGCCCTGAGGGTTCTCTGAGTCATTAATCTGGAACAAGCAGACAGCCAATGAAGTCTAATGCCGCGTACACACGGTCGGAATTCTCGTCGGAAAAAGCTCTGATGGTTTTCCAGTCGAAATCCCGACGGAATTTCGCTCAAACTGTCTTGCATACACACGGTCACACCAAATTCCGACGGTCAATAACACCGCGGCATACAACGCGTTCGACAGCACTATAAAAGGGAAGTTTAATGCTTCCGAGCATGCGCCGAATTGTTTCCGAACATGCGTCGAAATTTTGCGTGTCGGAATTGCATACACACGATCGGAAAATCCGATAGAAAGGTTTTCCGTCGGAAAATTTAAGAACAGGTTCTCAATCCAAAGTCTGTCGGAAATTCCAACAGAAAAAGACCGATGGGCATACACACGGTCGGAAAATCCGATGAAAAGCTCCCATCGGACCGTTTCCATCGGAAATTCCGACTGTGTGTACGCGGCATAAGCATAATCAGAACTCTATTTGCATACTTGTTCTAGGTCAGGTATTTTTAATTTTGAAGACAATGGATTAATAACAAGGAAGGTAAAATTTCAGAAAAATAAATTAGTAGCGGCAGCCTCCTTTCTCCACGCAGCTGCACTTAACATATTCCGTTATATGCAGTTCATATGCATGTATAGCAGGTTTATGTTGTATGATGTTTATTCCAAAGCAGCATATTTATCAGAGAAATTAGCTGATGTCACTTATAACTCCATATTAGCGTATTTTACATGTTCACAGGAACTAGAGAACCAAACCATAGAGCGCCTTAAACATGCCAATCATTTACATTCACATATCTACTGTAAATGTCAGAATTTCCATATTATAATATCATTTTTGAGGAAAAGAACATATTTCTTGCCACGCAATAAACACTGATGTTTCCAAACTCTTTGGTGTGACCTAACTGCCATGAGCACTGTGGTTGCTTCACATCATTAGAGTCTGCACAAAAGCTATTGAGGTTTTTTTTTTTTTTTTTTTTATAAATTGTTTATTGTTTTCATAATCAGACATACCCTGACTGGTAGATTTTCTTTGAGATAAGACGATCAGCAAGGCACAACCGGGTAGCAGAAACTCCACAAATAATGTGAAAATAAATGTCCTTCATGTACATTTATATTTTTTACCATATACAAAAAAAAATGCTTTTTAATATATTCAAACATATTGATAATACTATTTACTGTACATGGAATAGCTGTAAGTAAAACTACAATTCAGCTTAAGAATTATGCAATACTGATAGAGGTACTAGACACAGAAGCAAATTATTAAAGGTCCACCAGACCAATTAACTTATTTGCAGTTGAATAAAATATAGTAAACAAAATATAGACTAAAATGGAAATCCTTTCCCTGGCCCCTTTATTCTGGCAGGTATTTATAAAGAACTTTATAAGCTGAAACATTTCTATGTAAAAAGTAACATTTTAGCTATAATAGAAAACATAGCTAATAGTAAACATGTATCATTCAATAATGTGCTGCTGAAAGAGTGAGAGTGCTGCTGTGCAGTAAGCCATAACAACCAATTAGAAATAAGTCACCATTAAACTGTCTGCGTTAAGCTGGGGAAAGCTATTTTTTGATTAGTTGCTATGGGTTACTACACAATTTTTCCCTTGGCACCATGCAACTATCTAGCCTCCATCTGCATTTCAATTCATGCATATTTCATGCAAGTGTGCTTATAAAAAATAACCAAAGCTGGTATTTATTTTCTGCAATAAATGTCATAATTCACAATGACAAAATCACATTAGTTACTCATAATAAACAACTAGGTGCTGCCATTATACAAAACGGTGGAATCCAAACCATTGCTGATAGTATAAATAAATGTGCGTTTTGCATATGTGAATGATTTTGTAGCAAGAAGCCTATTATTTAAGTACAACAATGAATGTTATGTGAATGATTCTGTAGAAAGAAGTATATTATTAAAGTACAAGAATGAATATTCATGTGCTTGTTATAGCATGTTGGGTGTTGTTGTAAGACAACACACAGTTCACCCAGTTACTGATATAAAATGGCACCCAATGTCAGTGCAGGCATGCTGATCACTCCAAACTCCCATACACTGATCTGCTCTCTTGCCCTCCTCCCTTCTATAGATTGAGCTCTCCTATAAATCATTGGGAGTTTGTATGTGCCAATGTAAATCCACACTTGTAAATATAGGTTACAACAAACTGAATGATTCCCTTATTGGTAGCTTAGAATGTTAATTACAAGGGACACTTACTTAACAGGGATCACTTCCATTATCTGTGCCATTAGTTCACTGGGCTTGTAAACTGCCAATATCACTCATCCATTGCATACAATAAGGGTTTTCTGTGGGGGGGGTTCTATATCTATTGATCTAGCCATGTAGAAAGTCTAAGGAGTGTGTCTGAGTACTTTTAAAGTCCTGGACTTAGCCTATATCATCAAATCCTTAATCTATTTCTCTGGAAAGACTACCACTCAGACTTTGACTAATTTACCTGACAGGCTGCCTGTTGGAAAGCACAGACTAGAAGTCTTCACAAAGAGGGTCTTGTTCACTTTTTATTCCACACTCCTGATATCAAAGCAGAGGACTTGTCAGAAAATGTTAGCATTAACCCATCAAAATGAGCAGGATTTCACAGCCTCTCTATGCTCTGTTCTTTTGTCCATGCAGAAAAGGGGAAATGCTCACATCTTCCCTTTCCAATTGCATGCACATACAAAAATCTATCCACTACTGCATGTTAAATCATCAATCCTATTAAATGGTGTAGCTGGTTCTCTAAAGATCATTGTGAGCATTTTATGTCCCCATTATTCCCGACATTTTAATACCCTGCACCATCTTTCACTTGAGAAACTGTAATATTCTTCCAATAAGACCTATTGTAAAGGTCACAGGTATTGGAGGGCTGAATGTCAGGGGCACCCTTCCTTGTGTGCTCTCTACATTGCTAATCGATTTTGATTACTCTCCATTGTGTGCCACCTATTAACTATAGAAATCACACAGACAAATGTTTCCTGCAGCAAACCAGGCTATGGGCAAACCAGGCTATGAGCAAACCAGGCTATGGGCAAACCAGGCTATGGGCAAACCAGGCTATGAGCAAACCAGGCTATGGGCAAACCAGGCTATTGACAAACCAGGCTATGGGCAAACCAGGCTATGGGCAAACCAGGCTATGAGCAAACCATGCTATGGGCAAACCAGGCTATTGACAAACCAGGCTATTGACAAACCAGGCTATGGGCAAACCAGGCTATGGACAAACCAGGCTATGGGCAGGAAATTATCCTTGCAAATGTGAACAGTTAAAAAAAAAAAGGAGTTGCCCCCTTTCTAAGCACATTCCCTTCCTATAGATAGTGCAACACGTCAGTGGATCGTACATAGGTGATACAATTTGTAGCAATGGTGTGATCAACACATCAAATGATTTGTGTGGAAGATCTACAAAAAAAAAAATAATAAAAAAATGAAATACATAAAGAATTTAATTTGCACCAAATCGTATGTGTCAGACTTTCAGCGTCTTGTGTGGTTCTATTAGATTTCCAACAGCTGAACAAGCCTCCGGGGAATTTCTTGCTAGTCTGCTGAGCAGATGGATTTTTTTTTTTTTACTTTTGCTAAAAAAGGCTTTCTATAGCCTAAACACCCCCCCCCCCCCCCAAAAAAAAAAAAAAAAACATCAGTTTAACTTTTATCATAGTGGGGACTATGTAAAAGAGGACATGGCATAAGAAAGGGAGAGCTGGAGGCATTCTCTTTCCTCTGGATATAAAAGAAAATCAAACTTTTATGTCTCTAGTTCTCAGCTTGCACACACTGAGACTCAAGGGCTGAATGATTAAGAGGTGCTATCTGCTTCCTGGGAGGTGTTTCACCTATTAAAAAGCCAATTAATAAAGAAGTTTTAAAATGCCAGCCTTGGATGATTATATATATATATATATATATATATATATATATATATATATATATATATATATATATATATATATATATATATATATATATATATATATATATTTTATTTTTTTTATTATTTCAAAAAGTTCTTAATAGAGCAGTTTTAAAATGGCAGTCTTGGATGATTTTATATATATATATATATATATATATATATATATATATATATCTATATATTTTTTTTTTATTATTATTTCAAATAGTCTTGGATGATTTTTTTTTTTTTTTTTTATTATTATTATTATTTATATTTTTTTATTACAAAAAGTTCTCAAATGAATACCATAGTCTTACAAATCGAATGTGAATCAATGGTCTCGTAGAAGAGAAAAAAAAAAAAAAAACTGGGTTGTAAAACTGAAACGTCAAAATAGAATGTACTACACTTCCACAGCAAAAAAATATTTCAGAGCCCTTAAGAAGAGGGGGTAAAAGGAATGATTGAAACAAAACAGGGGGTCTTGGATGATTTTTGTTCAGAGAAACATATACACATCGATTCAGAAAAAAAAGAAAAAAAAAAGAAACGTGTAAGCTACAAAAAAAAGGAGGCAAGAATGAACATGCAAAGTGCCTAAAAGACTCCCCACCGCTTGCGTACTCCTCAGAGGTGTCAACATCAGCACCACTTTAGGGGATATTTAACAAGCCTGCAAAGGAGGGGCTATGTGGTGCAGGAAAACTCCAGCACAGAAGATGGTAAACAGAATAGTGCCATGGCTGGATGGCTCCATGGAGGAATTCCCCCAACACAATGTGCTTGCTATATTTAATATGCTAACGGTGCTATAAGACTGGCAAAACCACCCCCCCCCCCGTTAGAGTCCCTTTAAGGGATCCCACTTTTGTTTTTGGGGGGGGGGGGCTGAGCTATGCAGCCAGTGCCATAATAAAGACTGGTGCCACTCTCCTTCCCCTATTAGAGTGCCTTTTAGGGGATCCCACTTTTTTTGGGGGTGGGGGCTGAGCTATCCAGCCAGTACCCTAATAAAGACTGGTGCCACTCTCCGTCCCTCATTAGAGTCCCTTTTAGGGGGTCCTACTTTTTTTTGGGGGGGGGGGGCGCTGAGCTATCCAGACAGTGCCATAATAAAGACTGGTGCACGCTCCCTCCCTTATTAGGGAACAAGTCCCTTTTAGGGGATCCCACTTTTTTTAGGGGGGCATGAGATATCCAGACAGTGCCATAATAAAGACTGGTGCCGCTCTCCTTCCCCTATTAGAGTCCCTTTTAGGGGATCCCACTTTTTGGGGGGGCTGAGCTATCCAGACAGTGCCATAATAAATATGGGTGCACGATCCCTCCCTTATTAGAGAAGAATTCCCTTTTAGGGGATCCTACTTTTTTTGGGGGGGGGGTGGGACCTGAGCTATCCAGACACCCCCATAGGAGCAAACACCGGCTAAAGTGCACTGTGGTCATTATAGGGACAGTGCACCTGATGAAATACTTCTTAAATGCACAGAATGCAGAAAGCACAGCAGCATCTCAGACATAGAAGTCATCGGAATGAGTTGCTGTATTACAAGGCTATGGATGGAGGGAGACTTTACTGTAATGAGAGCCTGTGTGCACTTACCGTCCCTTGTCCTGGAGCTGCATCGCCCGGCTGGCTGGCAGTGCCGCACTTGTAGCTGTCCGCGGTGCTGAAAGCGGCTAAGCAGTCCACAGCAGAACGCCGAGTCTCTTCCATGTGAATAGCAAATACTCCCACTGGCAGCTATTGGTCTTCCTAACACTCCTAATCCACCTCTTAGCAGACGCTCACCCTGACCACAGGCAAGGCAAGCATCCCCTCTGCTTCAGATGGCAACAACAGGGCATGCATGCACACACACCACAAGCATGGTATGTGACACAGATCCTCTATACACACAATCATCTACTGCCTCATTATCAGCTCTACACAAACTGCTTATCTCTCTCTGTGTTTGGAAAGCTCTATGAATTTCACAATGCTCAACAATGCTGCCAATTACCGCACACAGGGCTGCTCGTTGCTCAATTATTAATTAGTACATGTAGTACAGCAAGCTTGCCAGGGGAAGCGAGAAACATAGGTTTTCTGATCGCCTGAAATCAAAAGGCAGGTTCCTGATGGAGACACTGCACTCCCTACACTCTATAGTCCCTACACTCACAGCACAGCACTCCCTACACTCACTGCACTCTATAGTCCCTACACTCACAGCACAGCACTCCCTACACTCACAGCACTCCCTACACTCTATAGTCCCTACACTCACAGCACAGCACTCCCTACACTCACTGCACTCCCTACACTCTATAGTCCCTACACTCACAGCACAGCACTCCCTACACTCTATAGTCCCTACACTCACAGCACAGCACTCCCTACACTCACTGCACTCCCTACACTCTATAGTCCCTACACTCACAGCACAGCACTCCCTACACTCACTGCACTCCCTACACTCTATAGTCCCTACACTCACAGCACAGCACTCCCTACACTCACAGCACTCCCTACACTCTATAGTCCCTACACTCACAGCACAGCACTCCCTACACTCACTGCACTCTCTACACTCACAGCACTCCCTACACTCTATAGTCCCTACACTCACAGCACTCCCAACACTCTATAGTCCCTACACTCACTGCACAGCACTCCCTACACTCACTGCACTCCATTCACTCTATAGTCCCTACACTCACTGCACTCCCCACACTCTATAGTCCCTACACTCACAGCACTCCCTTCACTCTACAGTCCCTACACTCACAGCACTCCCAACACTCTATAGTCCCTACACTCACTGCACAGCACTCCCTACACTCACTGCACTCCATTCACTCTATAGTCCCTACACTCACTGCACTCCCCACACTCTATAGTCCCTACACTCACTGCACTCCCCACACTCTATAGTCCCTACACTCACGGCACTCCCTTCATTCTATAGTCCCTACACTCACAATATTCAAAGCAATCAATACACTCACAGCACTCACAATATTCACAGCACTCCCTACACTCACAACATTCACAGCACTCACAATATTCACAGCACTCACAACATTCACAGCACTCACAACACTCACAACATTCACAGCACTCACAACATTCACAGCACTCACAACACTCACAACATTCGCAGCACTCACAACACTCACAGCACTCACTACACTCTATAGTCCCTACACTCACAGCAGTCCCTACACTCACAACATTTACAGCACTCCCTACACTCACAACATTTACATCACTCCCTACACTCTATAGTCCCTACACTCACAGCTCTCCTTACACTCTATAGTCCCTACACTCATAGCATTCACAGCACTCCCTACACTCTATAGCCTCTACACTCACAGCACTCCCTACACTCTATAGCCTCTACACTCACAGCACTCCCTACACTCTATAGCCTCTACACTCACAGCACTCCCTACACTCATAGCACTCCCTACATTTTATAGCCTCTACACTCACAGCACTCCCTACACTCTACACTCACAGCACTCCCTACACTCATAGCACTCCCTACATTTTATAGCCTCTACACTCACAGCACTCCCTACACTCATAGCACTCCCTACATTTTATAGCCTCTACACTCACAGCACTCTCTACACTCTATAGCCTCTACACTCACAGCACTCCCTACACTCATAGCACTCTCAACATTCTCTACACTCACACAACATGATGACAGCTCAAGCTTAATGAGCTGATAATTATCCGCTGACATGTCCATCAATTGTGATCAGCGCTAAACCCATATACTGGATGCTATGCCTCCATTATAATGGAAACTTATGGCTGAGATGGCAGCATTTAGAGGGACCCGATGGAGCGCCCCTTGTCATCATTAAAGCGATTTGATTTTGTGAACATCTGCTCACCGTCATTACAAGGTATGGTTAATCCTGCATGCTAATTAATCTATGGACCATGCCCACAATCTCCTGGCTCACACTGCCTATGCTAGAATATTAGAGAGTATTTGTTCAATCGTTTGTATTATTAACAATAGCCGGAGTATGCATCCCTCAGCTAATATATATTTTCACTTTCACACTGGCTTGTTGTGAAGAATTAGAGTTTAACATCGATATTTTACTTGGTAGGAAAGTTCCATCTTGAGGAAAGTGGTTGCAACTACATTTTACTTCAGCCTTCAGTTGTAAATCGTCTTTTTTGTGCTATTACTTACCCAGCTCTGATGTATCACTCAGAATATCTTTATTCTGCACAGCCTAGGCACTTATCTCCTGCAAGGCTCCAACCTTCAGCTTCTAGCTGCTAAAGTGCTTACAATAGAAGCCAGATTTATTATATATTATTTCATATTTCTTTATCAGTAATTTGGGGTTATATTATATATAATTATACATATAATTTATTTTATTTATATATATATATATATATATATATATATATATATATATATATATATATATATATATATATATTTATGGTTGAAGCCCTATGGCCGACACGTATCTGAAGGGAAATAACTTAACCAATAAGATCTATAACATGAAAAGGGAGACCTGAAGTGTGCCTTGGTCTATGGCCGGTACGCCAGAAATAAGGGG
Source organism: Lithobates sylvaticus (assembly GCA_028564925.1). NCBI lineage: Eukaryota > Metazoa > Chordata > Amphibia > Anura > Ranidae > Lithobates > Lithobates sylvaticus. The sequence goes on from CM053029.1 coordinate 430,638,885, forward strand.
GCATACCCTGATTAGAAATGAGTATTTGATGGGGGTGATGTTGTGAGAAATGCCCTTAAAAGGGGGAATGGGAGGGTGGGTATCGCGCACCGGAACCGACGAAGACCACAGGTGAGTGGGCCGGTTAAATACCCTCCCGGGCTCCTCCCATAAATTCAGGCCACCATGTTGGCCTTCCACTTATGGTTGAAGCCCTATGGCCGACACGTATCTGAAGGGAAATAACTTAACCAATAAGATCTATAACATGAAAAGGGAGACCTGAAGTGTGCCTTGGTCTATGGCCGGTACGCCAGAAATAAGGGGGCAAAAACTGAGGTAGGGTTTGAGGATATTTATTGCCTTTTAGTATTGACTACTGCGTGAGCTGGGCGAAGGCCCGTGACATTTCCGCCTGTGGGTCGTGTATATACCGGGTGAAGCAGGCTGACTTCCATCTGCCGAGTCTCTGGATGATGTGGCCTGGGACCCCCCTGCTGTGAGGCGGCTGAGGCGGCCCCGATCCGAAAAGAGTGACCGGATTACTCGCTGGGGTTGAGGCGTAGGTTGAGAGGAGAATTCTTACGTGTGTCATGAACTGACAGGTGCTCAAGGGTTTGACTGGAAAAGGCAGAAGGGGATCGGTGTCCCTTTGTTCTGGCAGGAGTGAGAGCAGGCGGTTGAGAACCGTTACTGGGCACCAGGCATTGCCGGTTCTGTATAGATGGATGTCCACCCCGTGGCCAGCTTGCTGAGTCTTGGAGACGTTGAGGTGGAGCACGAAGTGGTCTTGATGGCGAACTAGGTGGCGTCTGCCCAGGGTTTGGCTGGTCGAGCTATTACGGGTGAATTCGCTGGGACGTAAGAACCCATAGTAGGCCAGGTAGATGGCGGCTTGTATGACCTGGCTGAGGAGGACACCAAAGGGGGAACCAGCGAGTATGGCGGACATCTCGCGGAAGATGGCGCCAGTGATGGGGCGACGTCTGGTTCTGTTTGCTGGTTGCTGCTTCTGGACGCCGCGTAAGACGGCTCGGACGGCGTGGGACGAGAAGACAGACGGTCTAGTAGGATCTTGAAGGGCCAAAAAGTGCTGTATGCCGGCCAGGTATAATTGAAAGTATCTGCGGGGGCCAAGGGCCAGCGAACCAATGGAGGCCAAATATGGCTGCAAAGTCCGTGGAGGCCGCGGCATCTGTCACCACCTGTGGTGAGAAGGGTGAGACGGCCGGGATAAACATGGATATCCCATTCCACGAGGAAAGGAACTCTTCCCACATCGCTAGGTCTGCTATGGCCGCGGCGTCCAGTTTGAGGATCTGATCGGGGTCTTGTGCCTGTGACAGGTGGACTAAGAGTCGTGAAATGAAGGAACGACCTTGAGGGACGATCCGCATGGCAAAATTGAGCATGCCAAGTAGTGACTGGAGCTGTCGTCTTGTGCACCCTCTCGTGCGGGTGAAGTCCTGAAGAACTGCCCTGATGCGGGTCAGCTTGTCGAGGGGTAGGCTGGCCTGCATGGAGCATGTGTCCAAGACAACTCCGAGGAAGGTGATGGAGTGTGCGGGTCCGTCGACCTTGTGCTCGGCTATGGGGACATTGATATTCTGGAAGACGACTCTTAATTTGTCGAGGTCTACTGGTGAAACGTTAGGCTGCTCTATCAGTAGGAAGTCATCTAGGTAGTGGATGACTTCTGTGCATTGGGCCTTGTGTAGGAGAATCCAGGTGAGGGATTGAGCGAACGTGTCGAAGAGCCAGGGGCTACTTTTGGAGCCGAACGTGAGCTTGGTGGCGAAGTAGTACCTGTCTCTCCACTTGATACCGTGCCAACACCAAAGAGACGGGTGAATCGGCAGAAGTTTGAAGGCGTCCGATATGTCGGCTTTGGATAGCCAGGCCCCTGTGCCTGCTTTGAGGATGGCCTGGATCGCCAAGTCGACGGAGGCGTATTTTAAGGAGAACTCCTCGGAGGGAATTAGGGAGTTGAGGCTGGGGACGTGGCAAGAATGAGGCGCAGACAGGTCGTACACCAAGCGAACTTTATTTGAGAATTTGCCCTTGACAAGCCCAATAGGGCTGACTCTCCAGGTGTTGAAGGGGGGTTGTGTGAAGGGACCAATGACGAAACCTCGCTCCAGCTCGGCTAGGAGTAGTTGGTCTATGGCCTGCTCGTCGGTGGCCGCTGATCTGAGATTCCTACACTCGTAAGTAGTGTGGGGCAGGGAGACAAGGCCGGTATGGAAGCCCGCCGTGAATCCTTGTATGAGGAACGTGGCTAGTGAGGGGATGGGGTGTGAGTCCAGATAGACTCCTAACCATAGGATGTTTATGCGGCTCAGTCACAGATTTTTCGGTTTGAGCTCGCATAGATTTTTCGGGTGCGCCCTGTGGCATACGACGCACACGTGGAGCAACCTGCATTGGCTGAAGTTACACGAGCCGTAGTTGTAATTATTGCAGATGGCCGCTCCTCCCATGGTCCGGACGGGGCGTCCGAGTTTGTCGAGCTGGGGTTTCTGTGTCGGTGCTGGCGGGTTTTGTGCTGGAGCCGAGGTCGAGGGAAACTCGACCGAGTGGCGGAGTGTTGCACTGGAGCACCAGGCGGCGGTGTGCGTGGAGGATTGGCAGACTGCGCACAATGGTGAGCGCAGACCGGCGAAATGGCGACAGAATAATTCTGTGTCCATTAGGCTCCAATCTGTGGGTGACTGGAATTGCGCCATCCTGGCGGCTGCTTTTGCGGAAAAGGAGCGGTGGTAGTCATAAAATGAGAACCCGCCGTATTTGTAGCCCAAATCTACCACGGTGTGGAGATATAAATCCAGCTCTTCCCTTCTGCCGGGGGAAGCTGAGCATATGATGTCTCTAAGCATCCCAAATGACAACGCAAATTCTGGGACGGACAATTTGCGGTTGAGTCTGGGGTCTTTAGCTTTGAGGACCACCGAGACATCTCCCCAGGTATAGGCCTTGTTTTCGGCTAGGTCGTGGACTGAAATGAGAAGGGAGGCGAGGTTGACGTCCTTGCCATCCAGTATGTCCTTCTTAATGCTGGCTGGAACCAGGTGTGCTGGGCAGACCAGGGGACATGTCCCTGCGGTACCTGTGGCGACTGTTGTAGGTGGCTGTATCGTGGCGGGGACGGCCGGGGCCGGGTGAGATTCGAGGAGAGTCACTCTGGCTTGGACGTCCGTGACTGTGTTCGCCAAGGACGACACCATGGTGTGGAGTTGTGTTATGGCCGCAGATATAGACTGGAGGGAGGCTTGCTGAGTGCTGGGCCCTGCCATGGCAGGAGGAGGAAACAAGAGCCTGAAGAGCTCCGCCTTCCTGGCCGTGGCGGGGAACGGCACGCCCCTGCGTCTAAGTTCTGCCGTCAGTCTGGGGATGGTCCATCCCCTGAGGGACTGGATGCTGTCACTCATGGACACTGGGGAACGTGACAAGGGGGCGGTGAGATCCTCGCTGCCCGCTTGCGACATGGTCCTCGGATGGGCTGTGCCCTGAGGCGATGTCTTGAGGCGTCTGAGGTCGTAAGAAGGTCGACCGGAGCTGTTCAAGGGGATGAGATAAGCCAAGACTGTTTCTTTCCTTGTGTAAACATACGTACCCAACTGCTGTGCTCTGGAAAGGACAAGTGTGTGTACGTACGTGGACGTGCGTACACGGTAAGTTTTTATATTTTACCTGGAGAAACACCGTCCAACCTGTGCAGGGTGGACCTACTGAACTTGGACTGACCTAGGGAAGGAAAAAAAAACAGAACTGTGCATATACACTACTTATTTTTTTTTTTTTTTTTTTTTTTTTTTTTTTTTTTTTTTGAGTGAAATGAGAAACGTTTGTGCCATGTCGTGGGCGCAAGGTGTCGTTTTATGAGTGTGACTGCTGATTGCCGAGAATTTTGGAATGAAATGAGGCCAACTCGACTGGGGTACGTTGAGGCGAACTGATGCATGGTAGATGCCATCGGATTCGGATCAGGACGTTTTTGTGTGACAGCGAACTGATCGGCATGACAGAAGTATGAAACGGTCGAGCCGCGATGGCGACTGTAGACGAACCAGACTTCTGGAGCATGTACTGAAATGAGGCCAACGGATGTTCAGGGCGCATCGGTCCGAACCGGTGCGCAGCGCGACTGGGTTCGAAGCGAGGTGCGGCCTGGCGGTGAGAGAAATGAGGGGAACCATTCCCTGAGGTGCTGAACGGTCGGTCGGGTCTCACGACCGACGACGAGCAGACTCAGGGGTGGTTACTGAAATGGGGCCGACAAACCTGGGGTACGTTGGAGGCGAAGACCGATCCGCAAAGGTGCGACCGGTTTCGAATCAAAACGTGACTCGTGAGGTGAAATGTTTTCCTCGTGACAGAGGCGCCGAGCGGTGAGCCTAAAAACTTTTCGACTGACAGCGACCGTACTTCTGGAGCACGGAATGAAATGGGGCCTGGGAGCACCTTGGGGCGTGCCGGTACGAATCGAGGCACCGGGGTGCGCCTAGACTTGAATCGGAACGTAATACGTGACAGTGAAATGATGCCATGACAGAGGTGTTTTTTCGACCGGTGAGTCGAGAAATTGCGGCTAACGGCCGCTCCCTGGGTCATGTATTGAAATGGGGTTCCACTGCTGGGACATGCCGGGACGAATCGGATGTGGCTAGATTCGAACGGCGTGTCGGTGCAGGACCGTGAAATGGTGAAATGACTGAAATGTTTTTGAAATGGCTGAAATGTGACCGTATGGCATGATACTGCGACTGATTCCGAATCAGGTGATGCGTAAGCGACCGGCTACTGTATGCAGATAGCGGTACGGATGCAACGTACGGGTACTAATGGAATGACTTGTGCGTATGTGAACAGCGAGATTCGTGACAAGGTAAATAACGTTCATAAGTGAAATGGTGGTCAAACGAGACCCCTACCTGCGGCAGCCGAGCCAGATACAGTGTACAAAACCTTCGAACGAGAGCAATCCACGAGACGTCTGGCACTCACGAACGCTAGCGAAATCGAGTAGTCGGCTTAGTGACGTAGTATATCGCGCACCGGAACCGACGAAGACCACAGGTGAGTGGGCCGGTTAAATACCCTCCCGGGCTCCTCCCATAAATTCAGGCCACCATGTTGGCCTTCCACATATATATATATAAAATCACACATACAGGTATAGAAAGACCTGACCCCAAAATGTATGTGCATAAGAATTCCTTTGCTGATCCAGTTATACCTGTATTTACAACGATACTCCTCCATAAACAAACATTTACTCGCTCCTATTTAACTTTTGCAGTCAAATTTGAGAAAACCCCACAATATGTTGGTTATGTGTTCCCATTCACACAACATACCTTAAAAAAAATTGAAAAGAAATATATATTATATAATATATATAAGAAGAGCAGTATGGTGGCCTGAATTATGGGAGGAGCCCAGAGGGTATTTAAGCAGCCCACGCACCAATACTCTTTGTCAGTTCAGTGCGTGATACTACACGTCACTGGGCTGACTCTTCCCAGCTCACCTCATGTTCGTGAGTCTGTGCATTCGATCGCAGGGGCATTGCGGCTTCTCCATTCACGGTCTTCGACGGCGGTTCACGCTCACTGTCACAGGTAGTATTCCAACCTTTTCGTATCATGTGCAATCTTGTGATTCGTTATGCTTCCTATCCTGCATCCCTTTTGTAAAAAACCTGCCTCCGTGTTGTTGTTGTCGGTCATGTCCCGACATCATTCGGCACAGGCGTAGTACTTTTCGTAAGTTCCTTCTGACAAACACAATTCATTTGTAAATCCAAGCCTCAGAGCCGCTGTCGGTCGTTGTCCAATATCATATCATATCGATATCATAGGCTTCACTGGTTATAAGATTCACTGTCCATGGGGTTGCCATCTCATCCATTTGCAGATAAGCATGTATTGTTTGTACGGGTTCTTTGGCTGATTGAGGTGGTAATTAGACCCACCTGGTGCCTTGTCTGCACTCGATTAGCCTGAGTGGCTGGGTGGTTGGTAGGTGTTCGGTTTCAGAGTAAGGCTAGTTTCACACTGGGGCGTTGGGGGCGCTGGCGGTAAAGCGCCGGTATTTAGCGTCGTTTTAGCGGCGCATTGCGGCCGCTCGCAGGGCGGTTTTACCCCCCACGAGCAGCCGAAAAAGGGTTAATACCGCCCAAAAACCGCCGCTGCAGCGGCGTTTTGCGGGCGGGTTCGAAGCGCTGCCCCATTGTTTTCAATGGGAACGGGCGCTATAGGAGCGGTATACAGCGACCCAAAGATGCGGCTTGCAGGAAATTTTTCAGCGTCCTGCAAGCGCACCGCTTCAGTGTGAAAGCCCTCGGGCTTTCACACTGAAGACACAGCAACAGCTGTTTCGGGTCGGTTTGCAGGCGCTATTTTTAGCGCAATAGCGCCTGCAAACCGCCCCAGTGTGAAAGGGGCCTAAGAGGTTCATACATTTTACAACCTTTTTTTTATCGTAGTCATTTCTCTGTACAATCGATTCGTATCAGATACATTGCATACTTTCTACCATTGCCATTCGTTGTATCCCCCATGCCATGTGTTTTATTTACCGCAGCGGAACTTACAAATCGTTTGTACACGGTTCTTCTCTCATTTATTTACCAAACCAAAGTTATTTTGTTGCGTCATGCACGGTGCCACACCACACTCTTTGGGTGTGTTGCACACCCACTCCAGTCCAATGCAAACCAGTCGCATGGTCACTAGTAGGATTCGTTATTGTGTTTTGTCATGTCAAAATTCACGGGCACTCGCGGTATCACCCGTACCATGTGTTCGGATCCTGCAGTGGAACTTACGGATCATTCATACGCACTTCTTGCATTCTATTTTCTACACCAAACCTTGTTGTTTTGCCTTGCGTGTGGCAACACACCACACCTTTCCGATATGTTGCTCTCCTGCCACAGTCCGCCTCAAACTCACTCACGTGGCCCACTGTCGCAAGTAAGATTTGTTACCACATTCTTTATGTCCTATCAATTTGTTACCATTTATTGTCTCCCATATCATTCGTTAGTTGCCCCTACAGAACCTACGAATCAAACGAACGTTGTCCTTATCCCTTATACTGCTCGCTTAAGGGTAAACAAACCAGGTGTTTCTATCATTTTCTTCGTAACCCAATTTTCGTTCGTTGAGACCCTTGCAGCCATGCAAAACTGTCTCAGCAGCCTGTCACTCTTGTTAAGACCCTTGCCACCACCCAATTTCGGCCCAGCAACCTGACACATGTTGAGACTCTTGCAACCATGCAAATCTTTTAGTAGCCTGACACCCTTGTTGAGAACCTTGCAAAAATGCAACGTCATCTCAGCAACCTCTCACTTGTCAAAAAAAATAATAAAAAAGAATGTAAAAAAAATAAAAATAAATAAATAAATAAAACCCCCTTTGTCACCACGCAATCTCAGCCCAGCAACCTGACACCTGTTGAGACCCTTGCAAACGCAATACCATCTCAGCAGCCTAATGCCCCGTACACACGGTCAGAAATTCAGACGGAAAATCTGACCGTGTGTGGACTACATCAGACTTTTTCCGTTGGAATTTCCGACGGAAAAAAATTTGAGATCCTTCTCTCAAATTTTCCAACAACAAAATCCGATCGGACTTTTTCCGATCGTGTGTAGAGAATTCCAACGGACAAAGTGCCACGCATGCTCAGATCAAATATTGTCTCAGCAGCCTCACACTCATCGAGACTCTTGCAAACGCAATATAGTCTCTGCAAACCCGACACCCATTGAGACCCTTGCAGTCATGCAATATTGTCTCAGCAGCCTGACACTCATTTGAGACCCTTGCAAAATGCAACATCGTCTCAGCAACCCCTCACTCGTCGAGACTCTTTCAATCACCCAACATCATCATAAAAAAAAAACCTTATACTCATCGAGACCCCTGCAATCACGCAATATGGTCTCAGCAGCCTAACACTCACTGACACCCTTGCAACCACGCAATATTGTCTCCAGTAGTATAAAACACTTTGTGGTATGCACCTATGTGCAAACCCGCATACAAACTAACTTGCAAACACACCTCAGTGGCAATCAGCCACACAAACACGCATCGGCTCCATTCCGCTTGGCCATTCATCTCCAGTGGCACGCGGGCCACTCATCTTTCCTCTGCCTTTCTCCCTGAGGTTGGTTCAGGTTTCCATCCAGCACCAGGTTGGACTTCATCTCCACAGGTAAAAAATATATTTTTTAAAATAAATAAATAGGAGGGGAAGAACGTACAGGTCACATCTTCACCAGGGTCAGTCCATGACAGAGGTGAGCCAGTTCATTTCAGGTAAAGTCACACCAGGCCCACCATCAGACAGTTATCCACCACCTTGATGACTTCCTGCTCATTGAACAACCAGGCACACCACCGGCAGATCTAGACAGGTTGAGAATAGTGTTCAGCAATCTCAACGTGCCCATAGCCGAGCATAAAGTGGAAGGCCTGGCACACTCTATCACCTTCCTAGCTGTCACTCCAGACACACGTGCCTCCTGACAAACTAGCCCGTATCAGGACAGTAATCCACGACTTCACCCAGTCACAAGGGTGCACCATGAGGCAGTCTCAATCCTTACTAGGGATGCTGAACTTCGCAAAGAGGATTATTCCTCAAGGATGGTCCTTCATATCACAGCTTTTCGTTTTTCTCACACCAGTGCAAGATCCAGACCAAGTTCTCAAACTAGACCAAGCGGCAGTAGCAGACTTAGCTATGTGGGACAAGTTCATCACCAGCTGGAATGGCATTTCAATGTTCATCCTGGCAGTGTCAGCCGAGCTACCACGGGTGGTCACCAATGCCGCAGCCTCCACTGGCTTTGCGGCCATTGTCGGCCGCCACTGGTTTGCCGAACCCTGGCCCCCAAAAATTCTCTTAAATTTCTGCTTTCACCCAGTCTTCATCACTCTTCAAACTGTATCCCATCGTGGCAGCTGCCCAGGTCTGGGGCCACACTTGGACAGGACAGACAGTGCTCTTCACCGCGGACAATCAGGCCACGGCTGACATCATCAATAAATGTAAATCAAAGTCACACCCCATCATGTCTTTCCTGCTCAGGCTCACACAGCTGTCACTCCGTCACCAGTTTACTATCTTCTGTAGACATATTCCAGGCAAATGCAAAATCGCAGCTGATGCGCTGTAGCGTCTTAACCTTACTTTGTTTTTCCAGTAGGAGCCTGGAGCTGACCCAACAACTACTCCTGTCTCACCCTGGTCGTTGCTTACGATGGACTGAAGTCACATCTCGCCAACGCAATCCAGCTCATTAACCACTCCTTGGCATGTAACACACTGAAGGCCTATCGCACTGCTTGGAACACTTACCGCAAGTTTTTGGCCTCTTGCCCCGGAGCAGCTATAGGCGACTTCAAACATGTCCTTGCCTTTATATCGTATTGCCACATGCAGCGGGCCCCTTTCTCACAATACTATCAGGCTATACCTAGCCGGCATCCAGCATTTCCTGTCATTACAGGACCCCCCAGTAAACCATCAGTATTCTCGGCCAATGCAGTCAGGTCCCTCCTACAGGGCATACTGAAGCACCAACCCGTAGTCAGTGGCAAACGCCTACCTATTACGAGTGTCCTCTTCAGAAATATGTCTGAAATCCTTACTCATTCTCCATTTGGGGCTTTGCCCAGCCTAGCCAAGCGGCCATCTACCAGGCCTTCTATGGTTTCCTACGACCTAGTGAATTTACCATCAGCAGCTCCAGCAGTCAGACACTGCTCCGACGCCACCTGACTCACTTTCGAACCATTACACCCTTCATCTCACAGTCTGCAAAGTGCAACAAACCGGCCCCGGGGTTGACATCAACCTGTTTTAGACTAACAACGCCTGGTGCCCAGTAATGGTGCTTGACCAACTACTGTCCCATCTACCCAGCCAATCTGATGGTAGCTCATTGCTACCCTTTCTAACCAGCCCCCTGAGAATCAGCCAGTTTACCAAGCATGTCAGGATCCTCCTAAGCAACTTGGGCTTTAACCCCAGTCAGTTCTCTAGACATACCTTCCGGATTGGAGCAGCCTCAGCTGCCTCCCAACATGGAGTACCAGACCACGTAATCAAGAAACTAGGTCGATGGAAGTCTGCTTGTTTTACCACATACATCCCAAATCCTCAGGAAGTAATGGCAGAAACCTTCACCCAGCTGGCTCAATAACCACAAGAACCAAGAGTTATTCCCCTATCTGAGTCTTTTGCCCCCCTTTCTTGGCATACCGACCAGACCACCAAGGCACACTTCAGGTCTATTTATGTTGTAAGTCTTATCACGTGCTTATGTAATCCACATCTCTCTCAGTCATAGGGCCACAACCATAAATAAGAAGGGCAGTATGGTGGCCTGAATTTATGGGAGGAGCCCGGAGGGTATTTAAGCAGCCCACTCGCCCATGCTCTTTGTCGGTTCAGTACGCGATAGCCTCCCGCCCTTCCCTTTTTCAGGGCACTTCTCAGCACACCCTTCTTTATAAACTACCCATTACTTACCTTGGGTATACCCCTTTTTCTTGGCATACCGACCAGACCACCAAGACGCACTTCAGGTCTATTTATGTTGCAAGTCTTGTCGCGTATTTATGTGATCCACATCTCTCTCTGTCATAGGGCCACTACCATAAATTACTTTAATACTCTAATTTATTATAATATATATATTTTCTACCCACCTCCAAGCACCGTCCTTTGGTTCCACCTCCAGCCCACCTCCCAGTAGCACCCCTTTTAGAGAATGCAGAGCCAAGTATTATTTTGAAGTGCTAAGTAATTTGCATGGATACTAAACACAAATTTTTTTCCTTTAAATATAACAAACATGTTATACTTACCTTCTCTGTGTAATGGTTTTGAATAGAGCAGCTCAGATCCTCCTCTTCTCGGGTCCCTCTTCGGTGCTCCTGGCCCCTCCCTCCTGTTGAGTGCCCCCACAGCAAGCAGCTTGCTAAGGGGGCACCCAAGCCAAGCTGCAGCTCCCTGTGTCCATTCAGACATGGAGCCACAATCTGGCCCGCCCCTTCTCTCCTAATTGGCTCACTGACTTTGAGTGACAGCAACGGGAGCCGATTGCGTCAGGCTGCTGTCTCAGCCACTGAGGAGGGGAGGGCCGGACAGCCGAGTCTCTCGGGCAACATTGCTGGATCTAGATGGATCTCAGGTAAGTATTAGGGGGGCTGCTGCACACAGAAGGCCTTTTATCTGCATATAGAATGCATTAAGATAAAAAAAAAACTTCTGCCTTTACAACCACTTCAGTGCTAACAAGAAAAGTAGTAAAAAAGATGCCCCACAGCCAGCAGCAACAGAACCCCCCAGCAACAATAGATTTTCCCAAAAACAATAGACCCCCAGCAACAATAGATTTTCCCAGAAACAATGGACCACCCAGCAACAATGGACCTCCACAACAAAATATCATCCCAGCAACAACAAAAGATCTCCCAGCAGCCAGCATCAATAGTCTTTCCAGCAGCTAGCAACAATAGAACCCTTCCCTCAACAGTAGATCTCTCCTAGCAATAATTGACCCCCCAAGCAACAATAAACCTCCCCAGCAACAATAGAGCGCCATCTCCCCGGGCCTACACACACAGGTGTTTAAGAAATTGAGTGAGAAAGGTATCTTCCAAGCCTCACATTTTTTGAAAACTAGTGGATGGCTATCGATGGAGGACCTAATGAAAAAAGGGGGACAGATAGAAATACCATTTTGGCAAGCAAGACAAGTGAGACATTTTTTAGAAACACTAGGGCCAGTGGAAGAATATGAGAGACCTCGAACAAAGTTCGAGGAATACTGCGAAGAAAGTGAGCCCCTGAAACATGCTATCTCTAAAATATATGCGCTCTTGACAGCCCCCCCAGAAGGTTATACGTTGGCAAGTTTGGATAAATGGGGGAAAGACTTAGATAAAGAATATACGTTAGAACAAAGGCGGAAAATAATACATCTGACATTAAAATCTTCAAGGTGCACAAAAATGCAGGAGTTAAATTTCAAGGTATTAACAAGATGGTATTACACTCCCTCAAGGTTGAACAAAATATTCCCAGACACCCCAGGGAGTTGCTGGAGGGGCTGTCAGGGAAGGGGCACATTACTCCATATATTTTGGACATGCCCAGTAATTGAGCGATTCTGGCAAGAAGTATATAGAGTCACCCAGATCCTCACGGAATTCCCCATTCCATGGGACCCAGAGTTTTTTCTACTACATCTCTCACAAATTCCCTCAAAAAGCTATAAAAACTCAATAGTGTGCCATCTGGTAAACGCAGCGAAAAGCTGCATTCCCCGATGCTGGAAGGAACCACATGCCCCGAGTATTTCTATGTGGCTCAATACAGTCCGAAGGATAGGGATAATGGAAAGCTTGGTTCCAATGTCACTGGAGGGAAGAGAACGGGTTAGACAGGCGTGGGCCCCATGGGAGGAATACCTTAAAACGGAAGAGGGTAAGAAGCTGATAGGGGAGGAGGTGGATGAATAGAGGGGGGGGTGGCGGGGGGGGAGGGGAGGGAGAGAAACATTTGTTTTTTTTTTTTTTTTTTTTTATGGTTATCCAGGGGCAAGGGAGGCCTCAAGGGTACCTTAAGAATCAAGGACCATACAATTATAAGAGGCAAAGGGGAACCGGGTTAAGGGGAGAATGTAAATAAAGAAAAAGAAAAGGGATAAGAATAACTTGATAAAGGAAACTGGAAAGAAATATGATTTAATGACAGTAAATAACAGTTAAGCAGAATGTCTGAAGAAATGTATATTATGTATAGTTTATCTTGTTATCCCTTCTCAGAAATAAATAAAGAATTAAAAAAAAAAAAAAAAAAACAATAGAGCGCCATGCAAAAATAGACCCCTCCAGCAACAATAGATCCCCCATCTGCCAGCATTAATAGACTCTCCAGCAAACCCCAGAACCCCTTGTCATACATTCAGTGCTGGAGGTACCGTTCATGCTGAAAAAAAGCCATTCATTTTTATATATATATATATATATATATATATATATATATATATATATATATATATCCATATAGATGTTTCTTAGGAGAATTGGGAGAATAAAAGCTCTCCATTATAAGCATCCCTGGCAGTGGTAAGTTGTTTGTATCAACCCTGTTATTTTGTCTGGACAGCTTGGTCTAAGTTGAAAAATAACACACTTTCTGGCAGGATTACCAGGTAAATTATTATCGCTTTGCCACTCCAGCCTCCCCCTTCCCCATTAACAAAGAGAACAGATTTAAAAGGTATGCTGCATTTTTATGCTCTGTAAATGGGAACATGTAACAAATTCAAAGTAGGAGTTATTCCAAATTTCCAGAAAATTGGAAATACACTAAAGCCCCATACACACGGTCGGACTTTTTCATGGATTCTGTCCGATCGGACAAGGTTGTTGAAAAATCAGACCGTGTGTATGCACCATCGGACAGTGTTCGTCGGTTTGACCGACGGACAAAGTCTTATCTCCTGCTGGAAATCTTTGCCGTCAACACGGTCCGATCACACCAAATCCGATCGTGTGTACGGTTGTCCGACCGGACAAAGTGCCACGCATGCTCAGATCACATTACAAGACCAAAGCTATTGGCTACTAGCCTCTACGTAGTCCCGTCGTAGGCAACAAACGTCACCACGTTCAGAATGATCGGATTTTCCGACAACTTTGTCCGACCGTGTGTACGCAAAACCAACATCGGACAAAGTATGACGGACATGGTCCGACGGACCTGGTCCGCGGATTGTCCGACCGTGTGTATGGGGCTTTAGAAGTGTCAACTGAGTGCATCTTTTACAATCTGCAGCTCCAGTCTGGCAGTTTAATTCTCTATAGGATGCCTTATTGACTGCTTTAACCACTTTAGCCCCGGAAGGATTTGCCCCCTGAATGACCAGGCCATTTTTTTTTGCGATACGGTACTGTGTCGCTTTAACTAACAATTGCGCGGTCGTGCGATGCTGTACCCAAACAAAATTGACGTCCTTTTTTTCCCACAAATAGAGCTTTCTTTTGGTGGTATTTTATCACCTCTGTATTTTTTATTTTTTACGCTCTAAACAAAACAGTGACAACTTTGAAAAAAAAATAAACATTTTTAACTAATTGCTAAAATACATACCCAAAAAATAATAATATGAAAAAACTAATTTATTCATCAGTTTAGGCCCATATATATTCTTCTACATATTTTTGGTAAAAAAAAAATCCCAATAGGTGTATATCGATTGGCTTGTGCAAAAGTTATCGGGTCTAAAAAAAATAGATTTAGGGAATTTTATTTTTTTACAATTTTTTTTTACTAGTAATGGCGGCGATACGCAATTTTCAGCGGGACTGTGACAAATCTGATTCCAAATTCAATTTTTTGGGGACCAGTGACATTATTGCATTAATCAGTGCTATAAAAACTCACTGATGAATGTAAAAATGACACTGACAGGGAAGGGGTTAACACTAGGGGGCGATCAAGGGGTTGACTGTGTTCCCTGGGTGTGTTCCAACCGTAGGGGGGGTGGGCTGCCAGGGACATGACAGAGATCACTGTTCCTGATGACTGGGAACAGTAGATCTCTGTCAAGTCCCCTGTCAGAATGGGGATTTGCCTTGTTTACATGTCAAATCGCAGGCCAAATCGCATCAATGTGAACCTAGGCTGAATGTGAGAAGGCCTGTACTGACTGCTGTGTTGAATACACAGGTGGGGAGTAAAAATAAATGGTAAAAAGTTAAAACCATTTCTTTTCACATTTCATTGACATTGTCATGTTTCAAGCACTGGGGAACTGTGAAGGAAAAGGGACCTAGACCCCAACTTTGAGTTTAAGTATGTATTAGTAGGCAGATATAGCAAGAATTGTATGCTTAGAAATGGTGGTCTTAATCTTCAATCTTCATATACCCTAAACCAGGGTTGCCCAACCACTGGCCCACGTAGCCCTCTGATGTGGCCCGCCACCTCCTGCTCCAGGATGGCGGGTCGGCAAGCCCAGATCATGGGTTCCCAACCCACCATTCCTGATCATCAGTGTGAAGAACGGAGCCGGGCTCCTGTTACAGGTGGAG
The DNA here is from genome assembly GCA_028564925.1 of Lithobates sylvaticus. Taxonomy (NCBI): domain Eukaryota; kingdom Metazoa; phylum Chordata; class Amphibia; order Anura; family Ranidae; genus Lithobates; species Lithobates sylvaticus. Next base: position 430,653,995 of record CM053029.1, read on the forward strand.
TGATACCAAATGTACTCCGCCTGGGACAGGAGCGATACAGGAAACATCAGTTCTGCTCTCCACTGCAGCCGCATGCTTCCTCCAGAACAGGCTCCTGTCACAATGATCCTCTATGATGGTGGATCAGGAACCAGCCAGCAATACCCACCAACAGTACCAATGAGCAGTACCATCCAGCAGGACCCACCAGCAGTACCAGCCCTGGACGACAGCCAGCAGCAGCCACCAACCATACCCTCTAGGGGGACAGCAGCAGCCAGCAATACCCGCAGGAATCCTGAGGAAGAAGTGAAGATTGAGGTCAGTTGAGCCTTAGGCCCCTTTCACACAATCAGTCCGATTGGGTCAGCCTGTCTGTTTTTCAGGTGGGCTCAATCGGACCCTCCATTTACCTCTATAGAGCGGCAGATGTAAACAGGCTTGTGTCTGTTTACACCCGCCTATCTCCAATCCAATCCACTTAAAAAAACAGAAGGCGATCCATCCCCTTCTGTTTGGGTGGATCAGATCGGAGGCCCATAGAGGAGAACGGGCTGTGTCTGTGTCTGCTCTGCATATGCAGAGTGGACATGGACCTGTCATCTGCCCACTTCACTCATTATGGCCCGCGACCGGTTACCAAGTCACTAAAGTGGCCCTGGCTCCTTAAAAGGTTGGGCACCCCTGCCCTAAACTGACTGTGTCCTGAAATGCTAACCTAGGTCGACATGGGCTTAATGTGTATTTCTAGAAGTGTTATACACTAGCTATGTATAATGGTTAGTTCAGTCAAACCCTAAGGCTGCTTTCACACTGAGGCGCTTTGCAGGTGCTAAAGTGCTAAAAATAGCACCTGCAAAGCGCCCTGATAGAGCCGCTCAATGCATGCCCTGAGGTCTTTCACATTGGAGCGGTGCTCTTGCAGGATGGTCCAAAAAGTCCTGCAAGCCACATCTTTGGAGCGCTGTAGAAGCGGTGTATTTACCGCTCCTAAAGCGCCCCTTCCCATAGAAAACAATGGGGCAGCGCTGCAAACCCCCCCATGCAAAGCGGTGCTTTGTGGGCGGTTTTAACCCTTTTTCGTCCGCTAGCGGAGGTTAAAACTGCCCCGCTAGCAGCCGAATAGCGACGGTAAAGCGGCGCTATATTTAACAACACCCCAGTGTGAAAGTAGCCTTAGGGTAATCAAGTCACATACAGGCAGATATAATCAGAGTATATATCTGCCTATCCTTAATTGAATATCTTTCACTGCATTATGTATGATTAAAAAATAGCTAGACAGAAATCCAAACATCTATCAACCCAAAATGAAACAATCTAGTTTATTTCAGCTACTATCTGTACTATTATTATCATTGTGTATATGTATATATATATATATATATATATATATATATATATATATATATATATATATACACAAAGTAAGACACTTTAAATGGCGGTTTACACAGGGGCCGCCTGACAAGTTGCGCTCCATGCATTGCAATGGAACCGTTCTAATAGGAGCGACTCAAGTCGCTCCGACTTAGAAAAAGGTTCCTGTACTACTTGGGGTCGACTTCGGAGTGGCTTGCATTGACTTCTATACAGAAATAATTTTGCAAGCTGCGCTGAAGTCATCCTGTACGGGGCGGCTTCATAGTCGGACAACTTTGAAGCTGCCCCTGTGTGAACAGGCATATAGCATACATGCACATGGATATTTGTAGTTTTTTTTTATACCTAATGTAAATTTCCATTGATGTCTGTTTGCATTTACCTGCACTTAAGCCTCATACACATGATCAGACTTTGTACAAACTTTCCAGTGGATTTTTGTACAAAGGGCATCGGCCCTGAACTTGTATTGCATACACACGGCAGGACTTTTTCAGCCAACTTTCACCAAATCACGTGGTTTTTCTGCTCTTTACCACCACCTTTGGTCAACTTCTGTATTGTTGTCTGATCTTTTGCATTGGTTCTGAGCATGCGTGTTGGTACTTTGTACAAAAGTCCTATGGTTTTTCTGTACACACGATCAGACTTTGCTCCAACGGACTTTTGTTGTCCGTTCGCACAGCCAACAAAAGTCTGATGAAACACAACACAACAAACACAAAACCTTCCACATCAGGAAATATACGTTGCATGGCTATTTGCAGGTAATTTCATTGGTGTTTACAAGAGTACAGCCATTCACTTGAATGCCTACAAATGTCAATGTGCATGAATTCTAAACAGTATTCTAAAAGTGTCACACATAGACCTCAGACTGTAGTCAGGCTGATGACATTACTGGCCCATTGAACTAATGCTGCATAAATATGCATTTGTGTAGCCTACAAGCATGTGTGTGGATGGCCAATCCAGTCCTTTAAGAAAAAAGTGAGGGAGATTTACTAAAACTGGTGCACACAGAGTCTGGTGCAGCTGTGCATCGTAACCAATCTTCTAACTTCAGTTTGTTCAATTAAGCTTTGAAATAAGCCCTTGTGACATGTCAAATCGCAGGCTATTGCTGGCAACGCCACTATCCAATAACAGTCCGATTTCCAAAAGTAGTTTCTGCACTACTTTTTGTGACTTCGGGGGCGATTTCAATAGACATCTGTGCAGGAACCTGCACGATTGCCTTTCAAATCACCCCCGAACTCGCACTGAAATGCAGGTTTGAATCTGAACTTGCACGATTTCAAACCCACGTTCAGTGTAAACGAGGGCTAAAACCTAGAAGCTGACTGGTTACAATGCGCAGCTGCACCAAACTCTGTGTGCATCTGTTTTAGTTAACCCCACCACCACGTCATATTGACATTTCAATCCAATCAACAATCTTTTTCTCCTTTTTCTTAGTGGAGCTCTGATATAAATGGCTGCTCCAGTAAGACAACTCAGCTTAGCTATATAAACTGTGCTAAAGGTGGGAGAATCACTCACTTTGTACTCTGATTATCCCACCATTTATTAAACTGGTGCAGCTGTGAAGGGTAGCCAATAAAATCTGGAAGCTGATTGTTTTTTTTTTTTTGTGCAGAACTGCACCAGATTTTGCACACTCCAGCTTTAGGCCTGATTCACACCTGTGCATTTTTTTAGTGCATTTTGCAGATTTGCACTACAGCCCATTTAACATTGTTTCCAATGGAACACATTCTGTGCTGCAAATCTGCAAAAAGCACAAAAAATGCATAGGTGTGAATCAGGCCTTAGTAAACCCCCTAATGGGTGTGGCCAGTTACATAGGCAGTAGTGTTGTTGTACACCAAAATTCCACCCATAATAAAACACAGATGCACATTCACCAATTCCCCCCCCCCCCCCCCCATTGATTAGGTGATTAGGTATACACCAATGGAGGGGGACTATAACTGCGCTATACCCAAAACAAAGTGATAAGAAAATTGCTTTTCTAAAGCTGCTTACACTCAAACAAACAAAGTTATACAGGCATGGAAATAATATGTGTAGCGCTAAAACACAAACAATTGTGCAAAAATGCAAAGAAAATAAATATATATATATATATATGTAAAATATATAAAAAAGTGCCAAAAAATTTGCAAAAATGCTAAAGTATAATAAATAGTGGTAAAAGTCTCTCTATTCGAGATAAACATTAATGAGGCAAATGGGTGGAGATTTCTCTATCCAAACGCGGACGTGGGTACAATCTGATATTGTATAGGTACTGTGCACACAGAAATGTGATCCCAGGAAAATATAGACACTTGATAAGGTACTTCTTACCGGAAGGGATGGATGCACATACCATACGTCAGTGAGTCAAATGCGCTTGTGTTTTTCTCCTTTTGGATGATAGAAGGTGATTCCGGGTCCTAAGGGCACGCCTTGTGGATGTAAACATGCAGCTTTGGGGTATCACCAGACCATCCAGGAGTGGACACACGATGGATCATCCAGTAAACGCATGGTAGATCATCCAGGTTGGCACACGGTATGAAATGTATCTCCAGCTCATCCGGGATCACAATTGGTGGGACCTCATCTAAGGTGTCCACATCTTCCCCCACACTGTTTTTCCTACGATCTTCTATCTCTTTTCTTCCTTATTCCTGCTATGCCAACACTCCAAGCCTCATTCTCACTCTTCGAAGACACTTTTTTATATATTTTACATATATATATATATATATATATATATATATATATATATATATTTATTTTCTTTGCATTTTGCTAAATTTTTTGTGTTTTAGCGCTACACATATTTCTATTAGGTATACACCTAATGGTTTGTTAACTGCAAGGGCTGCTGGGACAACCGGTTTAGGAAATTATAATATTATCACTATCATGTATGCTTTTAACCACTTCCTAACCGCGCCATAGCTAAAACATGGCTACAGTGCCTCTCTCTAGTTCAGGGGGGGCACCAATGGATGTCCTCCCGGAACCAAGCACCTTGTGTGCCTCCTGGGGCACACATCTGGTGCGCTCTGCTATCGCTGTGTCCAATCACAGCTGACCGCAGTGTAAACAGAATTGCCAGTTATTGCTATTCCTCTCCTCACACGCTGTCACAGCATGAGGAAAGCGGGTGACCGGCAATCCTGACAGGGGACATGCACACAAATAATAAGGGCACTGATGATCAGTGCAGCCCTATCAGTGCCATCGATTATGCCCGTCAGTGCTGCCCACCAGTGCCACCTTTCAGTTCCCATCAGTGCTGCCTATCAGTCCTCACTCAGCAGTGCAGCCTATCAGTGCTCCTCAATGCAGCAGAAATATTACTTATTTGCTAAATTTTATAACAGAAACTAAGAATTTTTTTTTTGGTCTGGGGAGGAAGGGGGTATAAATGCCCAGTAAGCAAGTGGTTATTGGACTCCTGCAGATAAACATTTTTTTTATTTTAGAGCTGCTGCACAGTATTTTGTGATACAGACTTTGTGGAAGTAAATTACTAACCTGTATTTTAAGTTACTAATTTCTATACATTTCCTATTACTGTTTAAGGTCTTTTGTTCCTATTTTTTTATTTTTTTTAGAGCATGGTGTTTTCTAGTCCATGCAAGCAATGTTCCTGAATTTTATGCCTCTGGAACCAGACTGATTGGGTCCTCACTAGGGAGCAAAAGGCTCTTATGACAAACAAACAAATGTTTTATCACACAACGATATTGGAAAATTGTCACGTACGTGAGCACTAATTGTTCTCTTTTCTTCAGAGAAAAGGGAGCAACACTTTCACTGCGCACACCACTAAAATTTTGCAGGATTTCAGTGTTCCAACAAAGCATTACAGACCAGAAAACACCTACCCTTGATTTAGTAAAACTTCTGCCTGTTTACAGTATGGTCAGCCTTATGGTGGCCATACATGTACTAATCTAAATCAACAATTCATCACAGAATTGAACAATGTAATAAAATCGATGAATTATCAAAAGGATACATACTGGGGTTGATTTACTAGTAAGTGTAAAATCTGGTGCAGCTGTGCATAGAAACATAAAAATCAGCTTTCAGTTTTTTTTTTGTCAGAGCTTAATTGAACAAGCTAAATTTAGAAGCTGATTGGATACCATGTACAGCTGCACCAGATTTGACATGCTCCAATTTTAGTAAATCAACCCCACTATGTCATTGATTGATTTTGAGCAAAATCAAAGAACTTAACCTGATCAGTCTGGATGGAAAAAAATCTGACCATAGGATAGATAGATTGATATGACCATTAAGTGTATGATGCTTCTAATGATCTTTTTAATCTTCCAATCATGTTTTTCTTCTGGAAAGTAAATTGACAATAAGATTGCATATAAAATGATTCTGGGTATAGCCACCATAGGGGTTGAGGGTCCTGTGCAAGGATAGTGGGGTTATTCTAATACAGGGTTGAACAGTTTCTTGCAACAGTACATAATTATTTGGTCACTGAGATGACAGCTATGATCTAAGCATCACCTTTTAATTATTCAAAATTCACATATAAATTACTTTTACCCAAACCCACTCAGCATTTCGTATTGAGCACTACACTGTCCAGTCGTAAACTACTCCTACTGTAATATACAGCCCATCCTTCTGGAGACCCATAAAACTGCTAATCTCCATACAATTATTTATAGATTATTTTATTTCAATAATAGCAAAAGAACATAATTTAAAATCCTGATATTACTGCATTTCCATTATATGAGGGATATATAAAATATTTTATGGAGGATTGAAGTTAGGATTGCTACTGGCTCAGGTAAAAGATCTAACTTCAAGGTCTTTTTATGGTTAATTATACAGGAGAATATCAATAAAAAATGAGGAGCATTTGAAAATACTTGCTATAATGTGATAAGGTTTACCTACATTTCTTGCTATAGGAAGGTACCTGTGCAAATCTACCTTCTCTGGTAACCATGCTGGTAGCAGTGCCTTTAAAGGAGTAGGAAAAACTTCTGTTACGTTATTGGAAGTAAATTTCCCTTCCTCGGTACAGATTATTACCACTGATGTAGCTGGATGGATCCAGCAAAGCTGGTTAGGTTTTCATCAACCAGCTCCTCCATACCATGAGGACTTGATCTGTCAAATTCTCATTCAATCTACTTAACCCGGTTATGGTGCAGAGAGATGGGACTAATATGTATAACTTGTTAATACATGAGATGTAAAATTATACTGTCATAATTATACATTAACTAACGTTTGAATAAAATATCATGGTGTGTAAGGATATAATTGACATCCATGATTTGTAGTGGATTGTAAGTTCTAGTTATGGTCTAGAGCCCTACGGACGACATGAGTAACGATAACACATAGGAACAACACAAAACTAACCAACATGAAATAGACCTGAAAGTGTGCCTTGGTCTACCGTATGGTACACCAAAATAAGGGGGCATACCCTAGATAAGGAATGATAAGAAGTAGTTATGGAATAATGTGGAATGAGTATTCAGTCTGGGGTAAGAATACTTGGAAGAGGCTTTTAAAAAAGGGGAGGGTGGGTGGGTATCACGCACAGGAAACCGACAAACCGGCGGCCTTTGGGCTGCTTAAATACCCTCCGGGCTCCTCCCATAACTTCAGGCCGGTACCCGGCCTTCCAATTTATGGTCTAGAGCCCTACGGACGACATGAGTAACGATAACACATAGGAACAACACAAAACTAACCAACATGAAATAGACCTGAAAGTGTGCCTTGGTCTACCGTATGGTACACCAAAATAAGGGGGCAAAAACCTTCAGGTAGGGGATAATTATTTATTAAAGGTAATGTCACTGAGTGAGTCGAGCAAAGGCCTGAGCCATCTCTAACTGTGGGTTAGGTATGTAGCGAGAGAAGCAGGCCGATTTCCACCGACCCAGTTTCTTGATCACATGGTCCGGAACCCCTGTCTTGAGGCCGTCGTGGCCGCCCCGATCCGGAATGAATGCCCGGAGTACTGGCTGGGGTCCAACTGAAGATTGCCGAGAAGGAGCCGGACATGTTCCACGAACTGCGACGAGTTGAGGGGTTTTACCGGAAAGGGTAGAAGCGGACTGGACCCTGGGCGGTCGGATAGCAGTGCCGTTAAGCGGTTTAACACGGCAACTGGGCACCAGTTGTTGTGAGTCCTGTACAGGTGAATATCTACTCCGGAACCTCGCTGCTGAGTTTTGGATGTCGCCAAATGAAGGACGTAGTGATCCTGGTGGCGGCAGAGATTACTTCTATGCAAGACTGGACCGGCTGGGTGGCTGCGAGTGAACTCGCTGGGCCGTAGAAACCCATAAAACGCCATGTGTATCGCAGCCTGCAGGACGGTGCTGAGGAGGAGACCGAAAGGGGACCTATCCAGGATGTCAGACATCCCCTTGAAGACCTCCCCCGAGATAGGCAGCCGCTTCGAATGAATGAGCAGTAAACATTGAACTGATGCTGTAGGGATAGCTGGACCAGTCTGCGGAGGAAGGACATGACGGGCCTGGATTTAGACCTGCCCTTGCTGATGATCTCGGCTGTGGCTTGATTGTCTGTCGTGAAAGCCACAGTCTGTCCAGACCAATGGTGACCCCATAGGTGAGCGGCTGCTACGATGGGGAAGAGCTCAAAGAGGGCTGACGTGGTAGTGAAGCCTGGTGTGGCTAGTGCTTGAGGAGGCCAAGGGGCGGCGAACCACAAATGGCCAAAAATGGCGGCGCATCCTGTGGATGCCGCCGCATCGGTCACCACCTGAGGTGACTGCGTGGACACGACTGGGATGAACAGGGACACACCGTTCCAATTACTAAGAAAGTGTTCCCACATGGCCAGATCTGCCCTGGCTGCAGAATCCAGCCTGACGACCTGGTCTGGGTCCTGAGTGTAGGACGGGAAGACCAATAACCGGGACACGAAGGAGCGGCCCTGGGGGATGATCCTCACAGCGAAGTTCAGCATCCCGAGGAGAGACTGAAGTTGCTTCTGAGTACATCCCCCCACCCGGGTGAACTCTCGCAGGACCGTCCTGATACGGTCCAACTTATCCGCGGGAAGGCTGGCCTGCATGGCAAGCTTGTCAAAGTCGATGCCCAAGAACGTGATCTTGTGTGCCGGGCCGTCAACCTTGTGCTCCGCTACGGGGACGTTCAGATTGTCGAAAACCGTCCTCAACTTTCCCAGGTCCCCTGGGGGAGCCCCGGGCGGTTCTATCAGAAGGGAGTCATCCAAATAATGGATGACCCCGTGGCACTGTGCCTCATGGAGAAGGATCCACGCCAGGGTCTCCGCGAACTTGTCAAATAGCCAAGGACTACTCTTAGACCCGAAGGTCAATTTGGTCGCGAAACAACATCGCTCCCTCCACTTGATGCCGTGCCAGCACCACAGGGAAGGATGAATGGGCAGCAGCTAGAAGGCGTCGGATATGTCCGCCTTCGAGAGCCAAGCACCCACCCCCGCCCTGAGAATGGCCTGGATAGCCATGTCTACCGAAGTATACTTCAGTGAGAACTCCTCGGAGGGGATGAGCGAGTTGAGACTGGGAACGACGGAAGAATGAGGCGCTGACAGATCATACCCAGACGTTTTTTATTTGAAAATTTCCCCTGTACAAGCCCGATAGGGCTAACCCTCCAGATGCTAAGGGAGACTGACTGAACGGGCCTATCATGAAGTCCCGATCCAACTCCGTCTGCAGAAGGACATCAATCGCTGGCTCATCTGTTGCTGCTGAGCGTAGGTTCGGACATTCGTGGGTGGAGTGGGGCAGGGTGATGAGCCCGGTATGAAACCCATCGGTGAAACCCCGGATGAGGTAGCTGGCGAGTGACGGAGTGGGGTGTGAGGTCAAGTAAACATCGAGCCAAAGGACATCGACCCGGCTTAGTCACGGTTTCTTCTGTTTGACCTCACATAGGATCCTGGGGTGCGCCCTCTGGCATAGGGTGCAAACGTGCAAGAGCCGGCACTGGCTGAAATTGCAGGAGCCGTAATTGAAATTGTTGCTAATGGCGGCTCCCCCAACCATCCGCACCGGACGTCCCAACTTGTCCACCTTCTGCCCTTGCGCCGGGGCCTGCTGAGCCTGGTTCGTGCTGGTAGAGGCCGTGCTAGCTATCGGATGGACAGAGGCTATGTTGGCACACCAGACCGTGGTGTGGGACGCTGACTGACAGACAGCACATAGCGGGGAGCGTAGACCCGCGAAGTGGCGGCAGAACAACTCCGTGTCCACTACGCTCCAGTCCGTTGTCAAATGAAACTGTAAAAATCTGGCCGCGGCTTTGGCCGAGAAGGACCGATGATAATCGTAGAACGCTGAGCCACCGTATTTGTGGCCCAGGTCTACGATCAAATGGAGGTAGAGGTCCAGTTCCTCCCGTCTGCCGGGGGAGGCTGAGCACAGCACGTCCCTGAACATGCCGAAGGCGAGCGTGAACTCGGGCACCGTGAGCTTTCTGTTGAGCCTCGGATCCTTTGCTTTCAAAACCACCGAGACGTCCCCCCAGGTGTAGGCCTTGTTCTCGGCCAAGTCATGGACCGAGATCATGAGTGAGGCCAGGTTAACGTCTCTGCCCTCTAAAATGTCCTTCCTTACGCTGGGTGGCACCAGGTGGGAAGGGTGAACGGTAGTCGTGGCAAGCTCACTACCTGCGGCCGGTGCACCGATGGCTGGGACCACCGCAGGGTCCGGAACCGTGGCAGCCGGGCTGGTCTCTAGGCGAGACACCCTGTCCTGGACCTCAATGATCGAGGAAGACAGGGAAGACACGAGGGTGTGTAGCTGAGCGACGGCGGCTGAAATAGATTCCAGAGACGCCTGCTGGCTGCTGGGGCCTGCTGCGGCCGGTGGTGGGAAGAGGAGCCTGAATAGCTCCGCCTTACTGGCCGCGGACGAGAAGGGTATCCCTCTGCGCCTCAGCTCGGCGGACAGCCTGGGAATTATCCATGCCCTAAGAGACTGGACACTGCCAGCCTCGGAGGCTGACGCCGGGGATAGCGGGGTGGTGAGGTCATCGCTGCCGACTGATGACATGGCGGCTGCCAAGACCCGTTACTTAGTAGACTGGTCACGTGTCTGCAGGCTGGGCCTGCTGGAACCCTGATCAAGCTGGTGCAGGTGGACCTACTGAATCCGACTGACCTGAGAGAGTGTGAGAGAAAGTACCTATTTAAGAGCCTGAAACTGCTGCCGTCCAGAGCGACGGAACCCAACGTAGATGATAACAACAGGCGATAGTGACTTAAGTCGACTGCCGAGACCGCTGTGGAATCAAATGACAGATAACAACACGAATGACTGACTTGACATGTTGCCTTAACTGAAATGAACTTCCCGTGACAGGGCCCGGCCTGTTCGTACCGTATGGGGGTGACTGTGAGCCGGACTCTGGAGCACGTACAGAAATGAGGCAACCGTGAAATGAGGCCAACTGCCTGGGTACGCTGAGGCCGAACTGTGACATCCAGCTGCCACCGGGTCCGACTCCAAGCTTTTTTTTTTTTTTTTTGTAGAAATGCGGCCGGCCTAGGGCACGCCGGCGCGAATTCGTACAGGCAGGTGACCAATTAACACCGGGGCGTGATAAGGTGACATAGAAATGATATAACATGACAAGGACAAGAATCAAAATCTCTTTTTTTTTTTTTTTTTTGCGATTCCGCCCCTGGCGCATGTATTGAAATGAGGCCGGGCCTAGGGCACGCCGACACGAATTAGTGCGGGGAAGTGACTGCATTCATGCCGGGCGTGGTAAGGTGACAGAAATGACATACCATGACAGGGGCAAGAATCAGGAATGTACGCAACCAGTGATGCGATTCCGCCCTTGGCGCATGTATTGAAATGAGGCCGGCCTAGGGCACGCCGACACGAATTAGTGCGAGGAAGTGACTGCATTCATGCCGGGCGTGGTAAGGTGACAGAAATGACATACCATGACAGGGGCAAGAATCAAGAATGTACGCAACCAGTGATGCGATTCCGCCCTTGGCGCATGTATTGAAATGAGGCCGGGCCTAGGGCACGCCGACACAAATTAGTGCGGGGAAGTGACTGCATTCATGCCGGGCGTGGTAAGGTGACAGAAATGAGATACCATGACAGGGGCAAGAATCAGGAATGTACGCAACCAGTGATGCGATTCCGCCCTTGGCGCATGTATTGAAATGAGGCCGGGCCTAGCGCACGCCGACACGAATTAGTGCGGGGAAGTGACTGCATTCATGCCGGGCGTGGTAAGGTGACAGAAATGAGATACCATGACAGGGGCAAGAATAAGGAATGTACGCAACCAGTGATGCGATTCCGCCCTTGGCGCATGTATTGAAATGAGGCCGGGCCTAGGGCACGCCGACACGAATTAGTGCGGGGAAGTGACTGCATTCATGCCGGGCGTGGTAAGGTGACAGAAATGACATACCATGACAGGGGCAAGAATCAAGAATGTACGCAACCAGTGATGCGATTCCGCCCTTGGCGCATGTATCGAAATGAGGCCGGGTAGTCGTGCGTCTGGATCGCCCCGATCGGAGCATCTATGGATGCGACCGGACCAGGATCGAAACGATAGCATGAACGCCCTGTTTAACTGATGCGAAATGATTTAGCATGACCGAATGGCCTGATACGTTAGCCATGTTTGAAATGATGAAATGATTGTCATGCTAATACGTGAAATGTTTCGACACGGTCGAAGTGATTCGTACAATTAACATGCCAACAGCGATTCGGAATGCAAATAGCGATTCGGCACACTTGCTGGCGCAACTGATTTGAACAATGACAGGACATGAACGATGCGTGTGAGTGCGAACGGCACCCGTGCGTGAGTCATGTTTGAACGATTCGAAGACTGCGTAGCACGACCGCGTAAGGGGAACCCTTGAGTGCCGGATGCGGCATCGGTCGGAGTGTAGTGGCGGGCGGCCCTGAATGTGCGTGCCGCTAGATGGCTCCCGATCGTGTACAACCAAAAACGTGCGAGTAAGTGTTTAGGTTTCGAGACAAGCAGCGCGTGGTTCGTAAGCTACCCAGACCACAGTTTAGTGACATGATAAGCAGTGCATGAGAACGTAAAACATGGGAGCCGAAGCCCTACCTGCGACAGCCGAACCAGACTCTTTGTACGAAACTGCGACTCGGCGACACGAGTGCGACACGAAGGGACAACACGACTTAAGAAACACGGAACGCGGGACTGCAACAAGAGGAGACGGACTGACGAAAAACGGAGCTCACGAACCGGCACCAACAGCGCTTGTCTCGAACGAGTCGGTCCTAGATGTCTGACGTATCAGATATCACGCACAGGAAACCGACAAAGACCGGCGGCCTTTGGGCTGCTTAAATACCCTCCGGGCTCCTCCCATAACTTCAGGCCGGTACCCGGCCTTCCAATTAATACATGAAGGCTCTACCACACTTTGCTAGAATGAACATGTAGCTCTCATACACAGGATATTTCTATCAGTGAGGACAGGGAACTTTGAACTAGGTGTGTATCTTTTGAGCAGCCATATCACTTAATAACGGCAGCTTTATATATGCTGATATATTTCCACTGTGGCAAAGAGTGTACAAGCAAGCGTGGCATCAGGATTGGCCAATGTTGGTTATGAAAAAAGCCACAATAAGGTCCAGGTATAATTATATCAGTTATATAATAACTTGGCATGAACTTGTAAAATACCAGTATACATCATTTAAAGTGTAGTTTTGATTGAAATAAAAAGTCATAACCTTAGAATGAAAAGCCGTGCAACCAATGGTGTCAGATGTTATTAACAACCTCCATGGCTTAAATGCTTACTTGTCCGCATTTGAAGAAGTCCAAGATGTGTCTCTGCAGCACTTGCAAACTCCAGCCTTGATGTTTGACAGCTGGACTAGGCAGGGGAATTTGGGGGCTGATGGAGAGCCAATGTATGGAAATGCCATGCACGGTGCTGGGGAAGAAACAACCATCCAGGCTATGATAGGTCTCCCCATAGAGACAGTGTGTGGAAGCGGCATCTGGCGATGACGTCACTTGCTGCGCCAGCGGACCTAAGCGAAAAGCCAATGGAGGAAGGGGCACTTGGAAGGCCGATAATGCGGGTCCTGTCGCTATGATGACATGTTTCGCACTCCTGCGCCTTGTCAAGTCATGGAGGTTATTAACATCTGACACCATTGGCTACACAGCTTTTCATTCTAAGGTTATGACTTTTTATTTTAATAGAAACTACACTTCTTGAATTATGGATACTGGTATTTTACTAGTTCATGCCAAGTTTCTATACAACTAATACAGTTATACCTGGACCTAATCGCTTTTATGGACCTTATTGCAGATTTTTTTACGGTTCTTCTCCCAGGAGTATGTCATAGCAGCTAAGGTCCACAGGTCTGTTATTCTCGTTGTTCTTTTTGCAATTGTTGTCCCTTCCAGCAGGCGCCTGATCTTTTTTGTGACTATTTCAATGTTGATTATGACATATATGTGGCAAACATTCCATTACTATCTGTAACTGTAATACAGTGTGTCTTGGAGCAAGGTACTGTGAGCTTTTCCAATGTCTGTACACACATAATGAGAGAAGGGAGGCTCTCTTGTGAGCATGGATGTATTTATTTCCCATCTAATATGGAGGAAGTCAGCAGATGCTGCTATTACTACCAAACACATAATTAGCAGTGGGGGAAACTATGTTTCATCAAATTGTTGAAAACATCCCTAATATTAATACCATCCATATTTGTGTTACTAGAGGCCTAGAGGTGTATTATAGTCATACTAATCTGTAACATTCCATATGAACCCCAGATACTTTGCCATAAGCATATTTAGAACAGTACCTATATTGTAGAGATGGTATTATGCTTATATTTATTTTTTTCAATAGGAATATATCACCTGGGGTGAATTTGCTTGCCCACCAGCACATGTCTGTGTTCTGAGTTGACCCTGAGTTTTTGTGACCCTTGGGATCTTTGGGTTGAGATCCATGGGACACATGTACCCACACACACTCTACACTTAAACACATGGTCACGTGGTAGTGTGCAAGATAGATTTGCTTTTAAGTGTTTTTAATATTTCAATAAAACATTTTCCTATACTCTACTCTACTCATTCTCACTAAGTAGTGTTTACTATATTTAGCATATTTAAACTGTGGAAGGTCCATAGAGAAGGAAATCTGTTTTTTGGTATTGTCTGAAACTACATTTCAGTTATGTGTCCATACAAAATTGATTATTACAATGCATTCTTGAAATGTTGCCATGTTCAAAGAAACACTTGATATAAAGTAATAGAATATAAATAAGATAAACCTGGGTATACGTTGAAAACCCAGTCATGTGAGGGAAATTAAAAAGCAGGGACTGAATTGGTTGATTTAAAGTGCTTGTAAACCTGAGACATAAAATATGAACAAAGCATATCCTTCTATAGAATGTATTGTCTCAATTAAAAGCACTAAGGGTAATATGTCTGCTGCTTCATTACTCTGCTGTCAGAATGAATCACTTATGACAACTTTTCCTTACAGAGAAAAAGGCTGACAAGGGAATGACCTCCAACACACTTGCTGTCATTGACTGCCTTAAGTCTGTTCATATGTGCTGTATGAAGTGGGGCTTTGTCCCTCCCCTCCGATCAGCTCTCAGATCTCTCTTCACTGAGTTCTGCAGTGTGTAACTTCAGTGTCCCGTCCCCTTTTTTCTGATCAGACAAGCTTTATAAATTCTGGACTTTGAATGAATATAGAGTAGAGAAGACTGCAGATAAACAGGTAAAAATCATGTAGGAGGATTTGCTCTATCTCTGTGTATCACCTGAGACTAGTCACTTCACTGGGTTTATATAAGGATTTACAACCATATTAAGTAGAGTTGCACCGATACCAGTTTTCTATCAGTGAGTACAAACAGCGATGCTTTTCGTCAAGTACTCGCCGATACTAAATTACCGCAATGGCAAAGAAACGCATGCGATTTGAACAGGACTGTGGTGTGATTCCTGTTTGAATCGCATGCAATTTTCCTAACTGCACCTGTGTGTGTGTGTATAGAGAGGGATTAAAAGCACCATCTAGTGGGCAGTTCATTATTTTTTTAGAACTCTCAGTACATCCTGTATCTGGCCACATGCAAAATAATCTAGGTGTCCCGGTCTGTCGATGGTAGCAAATCAGGGCCACTGGAGGTGTTCACAGGGCTGAAGAAGACGTTCCAGGACCCAGTGGGTATAGGGCGGAAGTGACGTCAGCTTGGAGCGGACTGCCTCTACATCTCCTCCAGCCCTGTGAACACCTCCAGTGGCCCTGATTTTCTACCATCGGCGGACACCTATGTAGATTATTTTGCATGTGGCCAGATATGTACTGTGAGTTCTAACATTCTTTAAACTGTCCACTAGAAGGGGCCTTAATCCCTTTCTACACACACACAGGAGCAGTGGGGGAAATCGCATTTTTTATTGGGGCAAATCGCACCACAAAGTATCGGTTTCGGTATTGGGAGCACTTGGTATCGGTGCATCCCTAATATTAAGTGAAGATAGAGTCACCTAATTTACTATGCCCATTGAACAATCACTTTATTTAAAACATGTTCCTTTAGGAAATCAATCCATTTGAGTCACTTAACGCGGTGATGTACGACGGGACTAGAAAACGGAAGTACACTACGATGGACCAAAGAAAAGTATTATACTGTTTCTGTACTTACCTGTTCTTTTAAAAACGTCAATAAAAATGATTAAAAATAAATATCTTTTTTTGCATCTATCGCAAGGATTACTTTTTTTTTTTTTCTATTTAGTATTTATTGAAGCCCAAACATCTGTTGCAATGGATATTCCTTAATTTAGCACAGGAAATTAATTTGAGTAACCTCATTATCCTAATTAGCATGCTTTTTCTTACACTCTAACATAACAAACCATGGTGCAATGGGTGATCTCATAGAGCTGAACCCTCTCGACAAAAGGATATTCTGATTATAGCAAAATAAGACCTAAAACATTCTCTGTTTATACACAAGATCCAGACTTCTAAATGATGCTTAAGACTGTATGTGTCATTTTATTCAACTACAAGTGTTTCCATTTTGAAAGGATGTTTCCAAGCAAGTTGGTAAACATCTTTTCCAATGTGTATTGTAGGGTTAGAGGCAAGCAATCACTCACTAGTGACCTGTTTATCTTTTTCTATTGGATTTTGTTGGTAATTTTGTCAAAGTGAGGCAGGCGTTTTAGAAATATCAATACAGTCTGTGTACACCGGTACCATTTAATGAAAATACAGCATCAAAAACAAAATAAAGTATAAATGATACAATCACTATGCTGAGACAGAATTGACATCAATTCAACCTGCTGCAACCAGTCTTGCTTTTAAGCTGTAAACAAAGAAATGTTTTATCGCAAAAATGCACAGTACAAACATTCTTGCAATTACAATGATAAAAACACTGGATGTCTGTCTTGTAAGGGTTTCTGCGCATTTTTCCAGGCCCCCAGTATTCATACAATGTGGTTTCTGGTCCTATATTATTTGCAATAAAGTGGTTAGAGCTAGAGTACATAGCTGAACTGATTAAGAAAGGCTTAGACAAGATAGCAAGTGCAACATGGAGTCAATGGAGTTGATTTACTATCTAAAAGTCTCCATACACTGCTCAGATTTCAGCCAATTCCTGCTGAATGGGCCAATCTGATGCAAACACAGTTCAGGAATTCAACAACCATTGGAGCAGCAGCTCCTGAATACAGCTGATAGCTGTCATTCTAATGTGGATGAGGAAATTGATGGATTTATCTTGTTTAGCCCTGCAAGACTGAACTAGAGACATTCAAAGCATGTATGGCCGGCTAGTGATTGAGGTTGTGCTGACTTCAATTATACAATCATGTGCAAGCACAAATCCTGTTTTATTTTTTTTCCCTTGATTGGGTTTTCTTTGCAGTGAATTTTTCTTTGCTTCAACTCATTCACTGAGATAAGCTAAAATTCACTTTGAAAGTGAACATGTACATAGTATAACTGGATACTAACCTTTATTGGGAAAGCTGATCCAGGGAATATCTGATTGCCTCTCGGGGGGGGGGGGGGGATCAAGAAGGAATTTTTTCCCCCTGTTGGAGCTTTTTGCCTTCCTCTGGATCAACTGTGGGTGTGGGATTGTATGATATATATATATATATATATATATATATATATATATATATATATATATATATATATATATATATATATATATATAATTTTTTTTTTTCCCTTTTAAAGGGTGAACTAGATGGACTTGTGTCCAAGATCATTTTAATTTGATTTGTAAGGACAGCAACAAGTCTTGAACTGCAACAGGCATCAGCAGTGCAGAATATTTATTGCCCATCAACACTATGCTTGTGTTTTGAAAGAACTGCTCCTTTCCTGAGCATCCCTCCTAAGGTGTCACTAACCGCTTTCCGACCATCTGCCGCAGTTATACTGCGGCAGGTTGGCTCCCCTGCACAAGCCGTCGTAGCTATACATCGGCTCGCAGGGTCGGGATAGCAGGTGCCCCCGTGTCCGCTGCACAGCAGAGGTGCCGATGCTGGTGGCCGATGGTCGCCAGCCACGAGCAGGAGACACAGAACAGGGACGAGTGTGTGTAAAAACACACTTCCCTGTTCTGTTTTGAGAGCAATGACAGATCGTGTGTTCCTATTAGCTAGGAACCACGATCCGTCACTTGCTCTACTCAGTCCACTCCCCCTTCAGTTAGAATCACCTCCCGGGGAACACAGTTAACCCCTAGATCGCCCACTAGTGTTAACCCCTTCACTGCCAGTGACATTTTTACAGTAATCAATGCATTTTTATAGCATTGATCGCTGTATTAATGCCAATGGTCCCAAAAATGTGTCAAAATTGTCCGATGTGTCCGCCATAATGTTGCAGTCACGATAAAAATCGCAGATCGCTGCCATTACTAGTAAAAATAAATAATAATAAAAATGCTATAAATCTATCCCCTCTTTTGAAGACGCTATAACTTTTGTGCAAACCAATCAATATACGCTTATTGCGTTTTTTTTACCAAAAATATGTAGAAGAATACATATCGGCCTAAACTGAGGAAAAAAATGGGGATATTTATTATAGCAAAAAGTACAAAATATTGTTTTTTTCTTCAAAATTGTCGCTCTTTTTTTTGTTTATAGCGCAAAAAATAAAAACCGCAGAGGCGACCAAATACCACCAAAAGAAAGCTCTATTTGTGTGAAAAAAAGGACATCAATTTTGTTTGTATGCAATGTCGCACGACCGCGCAATTGTCAGTTAAAGCGACGAAGTGCCGAATCGCAAAGAGTGCTCTGGTCAGGAAGGGGGTAAATTCTTCCAGGGCTGAAGTGGTTAATGCTTAATGTACCTCTGAAGCCAATTTTTTTTGGATAGGGTAAGGAATTGTTAAAAAGTACATTTTTTTTGCTAGCTCTGTTTCCCATTGGAAAGGTTAACTTTCAATTTATGTGTCGTATACACTGCAGGAAGTTAGAAATAATCTCTCCAAAATCAGGAAAATACCCACAGAATAAGTGTCCCATTTAGAAGATTGCACCTCTATTCCTGTTTTAGTGGCAACTCAGCATTTTGGATTATCCCTCACATTTAGTCCCAGTGATAATGGTAACCCTTAGGGGGTTCGGTCTGAATCCATATTCAGCCAAACCCAGAAGGATGCTGTCAATGCCAGCCCAATCAGCTCCAGCCAGGACCTTACTTGTCCTGCAGCTGCAAGTATAAAAGGGGAGAGGATGCTTGTAACACCATATGTTGGCCATATTAGGTCCATGATGTGGTGAGAATCTCCACTCCTTTTTTGCACATACATTTGTTAAGTTGGCTATGCCTTGGCCACAGCTGATTGGGCTGGCATGGATAGCTCTGTCCTGGGATGAAACCATACCAGGACAAATAGAAAGGGTGACCATAACCCCTTACCACTTAATCCAAAACAGAAAAATTGTTTTACTTTACATGCAGAACTCAAGTAGAACTAAAAGCAAAAGCATTTATTATGTTTTTGGATAGGGTGGAGAGGGATCAGAAAACACAGACCACGTTGTTATTGCTGTCTGCCCCCTGTTAGGGAGATTCAACATCTTTATGAGCCTGGGTTCACACATGTGCAGTGCGAATTGAAGCTCAGGTTTCCCTGCGTAGAGAAAACTCAGTTGTTCAGCGTTTCATGTCAGTTTTTGCTCAGTATCAGCTCAGGATTGCCACAGTATCAGCTCAGGATTGCATCAGTATTTTATCCTGTTCACACATCTGCGAATCAGATGTGTGCCCATAGAAGATAATGGGCCTGAATTCGCACCTGAGCCGGACCGCACTGCCTAGAAAACGCACGCGGTTTTTGTGCAATGCAGAGTGCGAATGCACCGCAGATATGTGAACCAGCCTCATTAATATTAATGTATTTTGAAATGTCCTGCGAATTGGATGCGGTGTAAGCCACATCTAATTCGCATAGGTGTGAACGGGGGCTTAGTCCTGTTTTACTTTCACTTTTAGTGGTAATGGTAAAGAAAATCCCACATTTTGAGTTGTCCCCAGAACAGGAATAATGGGGATATTTTTGCTAGTTCTGGTAAACCTTGTGACAACCAGGGATTCCCTCACTTTAACCCCTTGACCTCCGGAAGATTTACCCCCCTTCATGGCCCGGCCATTTTTTTGCGATACGGCACTGTGTTACTTTAACCACTTCAGCCCTGGAAGGTTTTACCCCCTTCCTGAACAGAGCCCTTTTTACAATTTGGCACTGCGTCGCTTTAACTGGTAATTGTGTAGTCATGCAATGCTGTACCCAAACGAAATTTGTGTCCATTTTTTCAAACAAATAGAGCTTTATTTTGGTGCTATTTGATCACCTCTGTGGTTTTTATTTTTTGCGCTATAAACAAAAAAATAGCGACAATTTTGAAAAAAAAACAATATTTTTTACTTTTTGCTATAATAAATATCCCCAAAAATGTGTTTAAAAAAAAATGTCTTCATCAGTTTAGGCCAATATATATTCTTCTATATATTTTTGCTAAAAAAAAATCGCAATAAGCATATATTGATTGGTTTTCACAAAAGTTATAGCGTCTAAAAACTATTGGGAAAGATTTATGCCATTTTTATTATAATTTTTTTTACTAGTAATGGCAGTGATTTTTAGCGGTATTGCGATGGACAAATTGGACACTTTTGACACATTTTTGGGACCATTGACATTTATACAGCGATCAGTGTTACAAAAATGCACTGATTACTGTGTAAATGTCACTGGTAGGGAAGGGGTTAACACTCAAGGAGTTAAATGTGTGTTCTCACAATGTGTTCTAACTGTATGGGGATTGGACTGAGTAGGAGCTTGTTTACATAGGCAGAGCTCCGTTTTATGTGTCTGCCCGATGATTAGAGTGGATACCCAGTGCAGATCGACTTCTGCTGTGAGTAATCGGGCTTGTGTGCCCCCTAGGCAGAAGTGCAGAATCATGTGTATATATATGTGATTCTGCACAGGAGGGCTGCCCGGTAGCAGTATTTTTGCTATGGTGCGGTCCTTAAAGGGTTGTAAAGGTAAATGTTTTTTCACCTTAATGCATTCTATGCATTAAGGTGAAAAAACATCTGAATATACCCCCCCCCCCCCCCCCCGTTTTACTTACCTGACCCCTCGAAAGTCCCGCGCTCGCCCCGACATCCTCTTCACCGCTCACCCTGGCCGTTGATTGGCTAGAGTGGATGGATTAAAAGCAGCGTAGCCATTGGCTAGAGCTGCTGTCAATCGCATCCAATGACGCGACGCGCCGGGGCCGAGTGATACAGCGAGCGGAAATAGCCGCCGGCTGTATAACGGGAGCGCGCCAGCAAGTACTCCACACCATGCGAGGGAGCTCGCGTTTAGGTGAGAAGTACTTGTGGGGGGAGCTGAGACAGCTGCCGAGGGATCCCAGAAGACCAGTTTCGGGGCCACTCTGCGCAAAACAAGCTGCATAGTGGAGGTAAGGATAACATGTTTGTTATTTATAAAAAGTTTCCTTTACAACCCCTTTAAGTGGTTAAAAGGATTTTCCCTCACTTCCTGTTTTGTTTGTGGGACAGGAAGTGAAGGGAAACCTGCCCAATGAGACACAGATGACAAAGAAATACCTTACAGTGGTTATAACCCTTTCTTACTCTATGCAAAATAAAAAATAAAATTGTTGCCTTCAGTTTTACTTTAAGGGCACACATCTTGATATTAAGATAGCAGGGAACCTAAACACAACCTAAAACAAGTATGACTGGTTTGCCAGGCTTGAGTGGGGCACTTTTTTATCTAGTAGAAACAGTACTGACAGATCAAAATTCAGCAAAGCCGGTTATTGGCTTGCACTGAACAAGCACAATTTCATTATGTTCCCATCTTCAGTGTACATAATTCTGTTGTAGACTCATTAAAAACAGTAGTTCTTACAGTTTATTTTAACCTCATCTCTTTTATGTTCTTTTCTCCAAACAAGTCTAAAGATAAAAAGCATAAAAAAGTAAAGCTGGGACGAGGAGCAGTAATAAAGAAAAGGGTTCTTAAAAGACACAATAAAAATGCCTTTTTAGTTTCTTCAGATTTTAACTTCTGTCGATTATTTAACTGTAGTTTGAACAGCATTGCACAAAAACTTTCTTTTTTGTTTAAAAATCTCTTTGTCTGCTTAGTCCATTTAATAATGCAGATGAAATGCTATTTCAAAAATGGAGTTAATGTAAGCTTAATTAAGGTGAAATTACCTGTCAATCACTTTTTTTCACAGCCCCTATAAATGCAATTATAAAATGCGTTTTTTGAGGAAAATGGTCCTCTAAGCTAAGTATGAAAGAAATGCCATTTATATGGTAATAACATCACAAAAAAAAAAAAGGTGTTAAGATTAAAAAAAAATAACTTTGAGATACAGATAGGTGGTTTAGTATGGCAAACAAAATTTTCAATAAACTACATATTAATAGTTAAAACTAAAGTGGCCTGTTTAGCAAAAAAATGATCTGTCAATCGATGAATTCATCATACAAAAAAAAAGCATTTATAGATTCATTCAGAACAATCTTGCAATAAATGGGTAGTACTGTGCTGGCTCCTGTCTCAACAAGTTGATGGAATCAATATATGACAAAGGTCAAACTGAGTTTCTAGGGGATTCTATATTGTTTCTTGGCAATTTAATCTGCTGCGTAATTATCAGTTTTCATGTCATGACAAGTTACAGGGATAGCATATTTATTTTTAGACAAAGGATATATACATAACAAAACCAGAGATTCACACCATTTAAACACTCTATCATCGAATCTTTAATTCTCTGATGTTAAATTATTAAAAATGTAGACAGGTCGTGGATTTTCTGACTAGTAAATAAAAGTAAGTCACGGATCTTATTTGGTACCTCCATCTTGAAATATTATAAGCAATAAGCATACATAGTCATGTACATCGAAACTGGGTCCTATGGTCTGGTGAACAGGTGTCAAACACAAGGCCCGTGGCCCCAATCCGGCCCTCCAGGCCATTTCTTGTGGCCCTCGCACCTCTCCTGCAGCTGCAGAAGAGCTCCAGCCCTCCTTTGGTCCTCCTCTACTTTCTGCTATCAAGCGATGCATCCAGCTTCTTCCCAGCAGCAGCATAAGGAAAGGGGGTGCACTGTGATGTTAGGGAGAGTAGGGGACTCAACTTCTGATGGTGGGGTAGCTCTTGACATTTAATGTAAGGGGAGTGGATGCGCTGGACATCTAATCTTACAGATACAACCGGCCCTTTTGAGGACAATCATAATGCTGATGCGGCCCACGATGAAATTGAGTTTGACACCCCTGGTCTAGTGTTTAAAGGATTTTACTATACATAAACAGTATGCAAGCTAATCTTTCAGCCAGCTGTTCAGCAACTGCACTGAACATTTTGACTTTGTGAGAGATAAATTAAGTCAACTCCGTATTCACATGAATATTGTTAGCATATAGCCAGATTTTACATCCTCTTCTATTGAAGAATTGCCTCATCCCCACAAAAAAGTTATTATCTAAAGGATCTCAAAAAGTACTAACCTTGTGCTGTTCTTTGTGTTCTCTGCAGAATAAAGTTTACCAAGGAGAAAAAAGAATTTCTCAGTGAGGCAGATTCTTTTATTATCGGCTTGCTGTACAGGACGTTGTACCTGAGGACCTGCAGTGCAAGAATGAAGATTCTGCTTCTGCTCATTCTTTGGATCGGATTCTGAAGATCATTCTGTGCTTTCTGCGCCTCATCTGCTTCTTACTAAATATTCCTCCCACCAGTCTTCAGATCACCAGTCATCATAGGGGAAGCTTTGACAAGATGAATCATACCTTGCACTTCTTCCTAGGTGGTTGCCGCCGCAAAGAGACAACATAAGGCATGTCATTAATTTGTGAGAGCAAAAGATCAGCAGCAGAGAGCCTACAGGCAGCACTGATGACTAGTACTTTGTTTGCCTTTTTTTTAGGTAAATCTTCCATGGCTCAAGCCTTTTTTGAAAAACAACACAACTATTTATGGGCTCCTGTGTGGCACCAGAGTTTTCCTTGCAGAGACTTACACATGGATCAGAAAATAAATATAGCATTTTCTGACTCATTTTTGAAGCTGTAGACCAGGGGAAGGCAACCCCTGACATGGGTGCCACAAGTGGCACGCAAAGCCTCTTTTGCCAGCACGTGACTCCCTCCCCATGAGCAGAGCAGCACAGGGATGTGTCAGTGATCGTCAATCCCAGTTTCATCCAGCTCTTGTGATGGGGAAGAGATTGAGTGCAGTCAGGGCCATCTTTAATATTGAGTGGACCCTGGGCAAACATTTTCTTGCCCCCCCCCCCCATGCAAATTCGCGCTCCACCTCCTCTGAGACATACAATAAATAGCAGCTAGACTCAATATCAGTTTACTGAATCAGATCAGGCATAGATTGTGATTGGTTGCCAGAGGTTACAGTGTATCATTACCACTTACTGACTGGTTGCTAGAGGTTACAGCACACATTACAGCTCACTGGTTAATTGCTAGAGGTTGCAGCACATGATTTCCTCTTGTTGATTACTGTACATCAATACTGCTCACTGATTGGTTTCTAAAGGTTACTGCACAACATTACTGGTCACTGATTGGTTGCCAGAGGTTAAAGAACATGATCTCCTCACTGCCTGCACACCATGGACTGGGGTGGTGAGGGGACCCATCAAAAAACAGGAAACTCCTAGGGATCCTAGAACTCTTGGGATCAGTGGCAGTACTGGGGGAAGGGGAGGGTGTGATCAATGGCAATGATGTTTTTTTTACCGACTACCAATAGAAAGTTTCAACACTGACCATCAATGTAATAGGGGTTTACACTGACCCCTAATGTAAGGGGGGCCTTCACACTGGCCCCTAGTGTCAATGAAAAGAATTATACACCAAGCCCCAATGTAATGAGAAGATTTACAATGACCACCAATGTCACTAAGACATTTAGCCTGCGTTCATATTTGTGTGCGTCGGGAACGCATGCAAAATCGCTTTACTGACACCACAGAAACATGCTGCCATTTAGCAGACACACAGCGGTGCCATTAATTGTTAATGACTTCCTCACGCATCTGCTGACATGTGCTGTGGAACCGCGTGATTTTGAAAAAGCAATAGGGACTTTATTCCGCATTTCTAGCACATAGAGCAACCCATAGAAATGAATGTCACCTACATCTTTATCGACCCTGTCAGTACACCTTTGCATCCTAAAATTCATGCTAACCTCTGCACCCCAAACCTTCTCCATCCTCTCCACTCCAACCCTCCACCCCTTTAACTCTACCAGCCTCCTCTTCTAATTTTTGCACCCACCTTCCTTACCTCCATACATCCCCTCCTTGCTCACCTGTGCACCCAAACTGTAATTCCTTTTCTGCCTACCTCTGCACATCCCATACTATCCCTCCCCCAACTAATTTGCTTACCTTTGCAGAACAGGCTGATGTTGAGCTTAATGATCACAGTTGCAGGCAGGACTTTGAAGCATTCCCCTTTACCTCCCCAGTAGGCAGCATTCAGAATAGGTGATGGTGGATATGACCTCAGGGGAGCATGATATACATATGACTGCCACCTTTACTTACATCAATGCCGCTGCTCCGCGGCTATTTACATATTAATGCAGTCTCTTTTTAAATATCAATGCCGGTTATTTACATGTAAACACAGGGCCTACAGGTGGGTCATCTGTACACAACAATAGGGCAAAGCTGGGCAGCATTCGTAGCACCACTTCACACTGTGATATCAGGACACAGCATGGGACTAAAACTTCAAGGGAATTTAAATTGGGATAGTTGGCAAGTATGAGGCAGGTGCTTTGGGCCCTACAACAATGATGGGGCCCAGGACAGCTGCCCCTTTTGCCTTGCCTTAAAGACAGCCCTGGGTGCAGTTGTGCGGACCCTGTTTCCAGGAGGAGGAGGACTGTGATTGGCCACTGGTAAGGTCACTTGGTTGCCACTACCAACCTCAGAAAGTAGGGATATCACTGTGATTGAGAAAATCACAATCAGGTGACAGTTTGTAGAATTACTGTTGAGCTTCTGGGAACTTTGTTGAAATAGTTAGCTACCTGTTTGTTTTCATTTACTGCTGCTCTCCTACCATGCTGGCCATTTTAATTTTGGGTGAAGATAAACCTTTGCCACATCCTCGTCTACATACATTTACCTTGCTGACACTTTTAAATTACTTATTGTTTGTCATATCTCACATTTTTTTACAACCCCTGTTTCCCTTACTTTTTCTTCTTTTCTTTTACTCCTCACATAGCTATAAGTATACATTGAAAGGGATTGATGCAGGTCATGAACCTTGGAATACTGAAGTATTTCTCCTTTGATTCTATTACACAGTGGGGGTCTTCCACCCTGTCTTAAGGCTAACCCCCTTCAGATGTCTCTGTGGTCTGGAAGGAATGCATTGTTCTGTGTTTGACCATTTGTTTATGTACTTTAATTACCCCCTGGGGCTTCTCTGTGTCATTACATCTATCAGTCCTCCTATTCAAGCTATCGGACCAATCCCTGCTGACCCTGTTTCAAGTCCTAATTTGCATGGCCAAGAGGACCTAATTGAGGACTACAGAGTACTTTACAATTGACCAATAGGAAAGTGGCTATTGGGGGCGGGGTGTTCAAACTGCTATGTATAAAAGTGTGTTGTGTGTGTAGCGCTGGCTCCTGATGAGCAGGAGCTATTGTTTTTCAAA
Source organism: Lithobates sylvaticus (assembly GCA_028564925.1). Taxonomy (NCBI): domain Eukaryota; kingdom Metazoa; phylum Chordata; class Amphibia; order Anura; family Ranidae; genus Lithobates; species Lithobates sylvaticus. Next base: position 430,680,699 of record CM053029.1, read on the forward strand.
AATTAAGTTGCCTGAAGCCACAGTTGGGCTTCAGTACAATTTCTATAAATTTCTGGTTTTCGGTACCAGTCCAGCTTGGTTGCACTGGTTTCTCCTTGACTGTAGGTGTCGCTGTCACCGCCGGAAAGAGTAGAAAGGCAGTCTAGCTGGATGCATTGAATTCCACTTATCTCTCGGAACCAGCCCAGTGGGAGTGTTCTCCTGCTGTGCATTCTGGGGGTGGTATTTAAGGTACCGATGCCATGTTGGCGGGGAGTTATTTTCTGTCTGTTTGGTCCTGGTGGTGCTCCTGACCCAGCCCCATGGCCCTCCTGGCCTGGGGTGCGGAACTGTGCATCCTGTGTCTCGGGCTGGCTGGCCCGAGTCAACGCAACTGAAGGGACAGGCCCGAGTGAATTTCGGAGCCTACTGATCCAGGGATGGTCCGGTGCCATCTCATCTGAAGGGAGAGGCCCAGCAACTATAGAACCCCAGGGGAGGACTTTTTCAGGAGAAGGGCGTGCGCAAGGCTGGCTTCTCTGAAGGAGCGTGGATGCTTAGTTGAAGGACGCAACCTGGATCAACACTCATACGTTATTGCTGGATCGGCTGAGAGAACTGGTACCGTATGTCAGTTCTTTAAAATTCATCCAAATCCCTCAGTAGCGCAACAAGTGTAGCTTACAAGTCTGTGGCAGAGACTTTGCTGAGCATCCCACCGGCTGCTAGGCCTAGTGAGAGAGTTCTATCCGGGGGTTGTTGAATCCAGTTTGTGGAGCAGTTTTATCCTCTGGATTCTGCTAATATCTTCACCCTGCAATCTAAGTACCTGAACTCACCCCTAACCCTCTACCTTTTATTAAGAGACTTTGCTCTTTTTTCTAAATAAATAATCCAAAAGAGGATTCAGTGTCAGTTCAACATTTTTTTGGGTTACTTTCCACGGGATCCCCAAGACGGAGAAGCAAGCAGGTGAGGTAATGGTAAGCCCAAATAAAACCAGCAGCGCCTTCGGGGGTTAGTGCTACATGTGCATCCAATAAAAGTGAGATTCCTGTTTGAACTTACATACAGCGTGCCTGGTGTTTGTTCTGCGCTATCACAACTGGATTCGAACGGCACATAGCTCTTGTTCAAATCCCAGAGCATCAGATGACCGAACCATCAGATGTTGTGATCTGCAATCTGATTCCATAGCCAAAGAGGAGTGTCGGGAGATAGGAGAACCGAGCGAGCAGGGGCTCGTTACAATGCACTTAGGGTATATATATATATATATATATATATATATATATATACATACATACATACATACACAGTATTTCACAAAAGTGTACACCCCTCACATTTTTGTAAATATTTTATTATATCTTTTCATGTGACAACACTGAAGAAATTACACTTTGCTACAATGTGAAGTAGTGAGTGTACAGCTTGCATAACAGTGTAAATTTGCTGTCACCTCAAAATAACTCAACACACAGCCATTAATGTCTAAACCGCCACCAACAAAAGTGAGTACACCCCTGTCAATATTTTGTGTTGCCACCATTATTTTCCAGCACTGCCTTAATCCTCTTGGACATGGAGTTCACCAGAGCTTTACAGTTTGCCACTGGAGTCCTCGTCCACTCCTCCATGATGACATCACGGAGCTGGTGGATGTTAGAGACCTTGCGCTCCTCCACCTTCCATTTGAGGATGCCCCATATATGATCAATAGGGGTTAGGTCTGGAGACTTGCTTGGCCAGTCCATAACCTTTACCCTCAGCTTCTTTAGCAAGGCAGAGGTCATCTTGGAGGCATGTTTGTGGATTGTTATCATGTTGGAATACTGCCCTGCAGCCCAGTCTCCGAAGGGAGGAGATCATGCTCTGCTTCAGTATGTCACAGTACATGTTGGCATTCATGGTTCCCTCAATGAACTGTAGCTCCCCAGTCTTGGTAGCACTCATGCAGCCCCAGACCATGACACTCCCACCACCATGCTTGACTTTAGGCAAGACACACTTGTCTTTGTACTCCTCACCTGGTTGCCGCCACACACGCTTGACACCAATCTGAACCAAATACATTTATCTTGGTCTCATCAGACCACAGGACATGGTTCCAGAAATCCGTGTCCTTAGTCTAAAAACAAGGAAAAGATGTGCCTCTAAAGCCCCATACACACGGTCGGACAATCCGCGGACCAGGTCCGTCGGACCATGTCCGTCATACTTTGTCCGATGTTGGTTTTGCGTACACACGGTCGGACAAAGTTGTCGGAAAATCCGATCATTCTGAACGTGGTGACGTTTGTTGCCTACGACGGGACTACGTAGAGGCTAGTAGCCAATAGCTTTGGTCTTGTAATGTGATCTGAGCATGCGTAGCACTTTGTCCGGTCGGACAACCGTACACACGATCGGATTTGGTGTGATCGGACCGGGTTGACGGCAAATCTTTCCAGCAGGAGATAAGACTTTGTCCGACGGACAAACCGACGAACACTGTCCGATGGTGCCTACACACGGTCTGATTTTTCAACAACCTTGTCCGATCGGACCAAATTGATGAAAAAGTCCGACCGTGTGTATGGGGCTTTAGTGTAGAAGTTTAAAAACACTTTAAAGTGGGTGTAAACCCTCTGGGACTACTTTAACCTACAGGTAAGCTTAGATTAAGGCTTACCTGTAGGTGCAAGAAATATCTCCTTAACCTACACGGTTAAAGAGGAAGTAAACCCTCTTTTACAACTTTAGCTTACAGGTAAGCCTATATTAAGGCTTACCTGTAGCTAACAGGGATATCTCCTAAACCTGCACGGTTTAGGAGATATACCTGTATTTGCATGTGCCGACGTCATGCGGCACATGCGCACTAGCGACAACTGAAGCAACGGCGCTATATGCCGATGCTTCAGTTGTTATATGCCGCTCTCGTGCGCATGCGCCTGACGTCATCGCGGCTCTGGCAAATCACAGCACCAGAGCCGCGATACCCGGAAGTCACTCCGGGAGAAGATGTCGGCGGTCGGAGGGGGAGAAGAGGACCGATGCCGAGGCTTCGATCTCAGGTAAGTGATACATAATTAGCTAGTATGCTAGACCAATTTGATGCAGTGTGCAGCGTGTGGTCTGAGCACTGACAGGCTGACCCCCCCCCCCATCCCTTCAACCTCTGCAGCAATGCTGGCAGCACTCATACGTGTATTTCCCAAAGACACCCTCTGGATATGATTGCTGAGCATGTGCACTCAACTTCTTTGGCGAGGCCTATTCTGAGTGGAACCTGTCCTGTTAAACCGCTGTATGGTCTTGGCCACCATGCTGCAGCTCAGTTTCAGGGTCTTGACAGTATTCTTATAGCCTAGGCCATCTTTATGTAGAGCAATGAATTCTTTTTTTCAGATCCTTCAGATTCAGAGAGTTCTTTGCCATGATAGTAAAAAAATATATACCAAATTGCAGCCTTCGATCAACAAACCAAAACCGTCTTCTCATTCCCAAAGCTCGCTACAAATCGAAGGGAGAACGAAGATTCACAGTACAGGGACCTCGACTATGGAATGCTCTACCAAACAACATCCGCTTGGAAGAACCATCAGGCCTTCAGGAAAAAACTCAAGACCCACCTCTTCTAAACATGGCATCACAACAAGAGCAGACAAGCGCCTTGAGGCGATTCAGTTCGCATTTGCAGCGCTATACAAATCATTCATTCATTCATTCGTGAGGTGCCATGTGGAACTTCCAGTGACCAGTAGGACAGAGTAAGAGTGATAACACCAAATTTAAAACACCTGCTCCCCATTCACACCTGTGACCTTGCAACACTAATGAGTCACATGATACCAGAGAGGGAAAATGGCTAATTGGGCCCAATTTGGACATTTTCACTTAGGGGTGTACTCACTTTTGTTGCCAGTGGTTTAGACATTAATGGCTGTGTGTTGAGTTATTTTGAGGGGACAGCAAATTTACACTGTTATACAAGATGTACACTCACTACTTTACATTTGTATAAAAGTGTAATTTCTTCAGTGTTGTCACATGATGATATATAATAAAATATTTACAAAAATGTGAGTGTACTCACTTTTGTGAGATACTGTATATATGTGTGTATGCGTCACTACTGACCCCTCAGTTCTGTGTCATCTACTACCAACCTCTGCATCACCTATGCCCAATCCCTGAACTTTGCGTAACTTACTCCTGGCCCCTGAACTCGGCCTCACTTATTCCTGAACCTTTTCCGTCACTTACTACTGAACCTCTGCACTTTGCATCCCTTTAATCCAAAGGCAGTATTCAGCACAATGAACATCACACCCAATTGTTGCTGTGGAGTGCAGCACGCTGCACTTTTTCTCAGCTGAGAGGGCCCTACTTATGTGGGCAGATGAGAAGAGGGTACAGTATTAGGGCAGATGAGCAGGAGGGTACAGCAGTAAGGCAGATGAGCAGGGGACACAGAGGTGGGGCAGATAAGCGGGAGGGTTCAGTGTTAGGACAGATGAGAAAGGGGTTCAGCAGTAGGACAGAAGAGCAGGGGGTACAGCAATGGGGTAGATGTACAGGAGGTATAGTGGTGGGGGGAGATGAGAAGGGGATTCAGCAGTGGGACAGAATAGCAGAGGGGTACAGTGGTAAGGAAGATGAGCAGGGGGTTACAGTGGTGGGGCAGATGAGAAAGAAGGTACATTGGTGGGACAGATAAGCAGGGGGTACAGAAGTGGAGCAGATGTGCAGGAGGTGTTATGGATATGATGGAGGTGATTATAGAGTTGATGATAAAATGTCTATTTCATATATTATAATTTTCATGCTACAAGCCTTAAACCATATACAGTATATGTCTGCAAAGCTCACCCCACCCTTACTGTGAAATCGAAATGCAATCAAGCAAGAAGGCCTATACCTGACTCTAAAGATAACTTTCAGAGACAAGATTACCCTACATAGCCATGAACAGCTTTTCCCTATATGGACACAATCAAGCTTTTTGCCTATACATTGTCAAATTTGTCAAATAACTTATTGTGTTTTTATTTAAGCACACCTCATCAGACAGCATTATATCTGGCTGTTTAATATATAATTGTAAGATCAAGACATTAAAAGCAGAAGTGACTTGTATATTGACATTTGTGTCTGTCTCAGTGCTTCTATGTGTGCACACATCAGATTTGGCCAGGGGGGCAGATATTAATCAATCAGACTGTTTGGTTCTGATCCAAATCAGAGGTACAGTGGTGGGCACATGAGCAGGGGCTTATAGTGGTAGGACAGATGAGCAAGTGGGTTCAGTGTTAGGACAGATGAAAGGGGGTTAGGCAGTGAGACAGAAGAGCAAGGGGTTATAGTGGTTAAACAGATGAGCAGGGGGGTCAGTGTTGGGAAAGATGAGCAGGGGGTACAGTGATCTGAGATGTGAATTGGGGCTGATCTAAGGACTGGAGATGCAGGAATTGGGGCTGATCTGAAGTTGAGAAAGGGGGTACATTGGTGGGGCAGATGAGCAGGGGTTACAGGGGTGGGCAGATGTGCAGAGGGTACAGTGGTGGGGCAGATGTGCAGGGGGTACAGTGGTGGGGCAGATGTGCAGGGGGTTACAATTAGACATGTGCAGTTCATTTCATTCCGAATTGAAATTCGGACAAATTTTATTTTTTTTGGAAATTTGGTTGTATTTGAACTTCTGCATTGCAATAGTACCAAATGTAAACAATTCAAAAATGATTTGAATCCATTCGGATTTGAATTCTGAAAATTCAAATAGATTTGAATATGAATAAACAAAACAAATTCTGAAAACGAATGAAACTGGTTAAAACAAATTGAACTAAACAAATTTATGTAAATAACAAATTGAAACAAAACATTTTTTTGTTGTTCTGCACATGTCTAGTTACAGTGGTGGTACAAAAGAGAGTGAGTACAGTGGAGAAGATGTGGTACAGTGGTGGGACAGATGTGCAGGGTGGTACAGTGGTGGGGCAGATGTGCAGGGGTGTACAGTGGTGGGACAAAAGAGCAGGGGGGACAGATTTGCAGGAGGTGCAGTGATCAGAGGTGTGAAGGTGCATGAATTGGGGCTGATCTGAAGTACAGGAATTGAGGCTGATCTGAGGACTGGAGGTGCAGGAATTGGGGCTGATCTGAGTGCAGACAAGTGCAGGATGTTCATTTCTTACTGTTACTCAAGTAGTTTACAGCATTTGCTTTATAAAAAATAATTTTCGTGATTAAGAGAGTGAAGTTGACATTTTTTATATATAAAACCGGCACTAGTAATTTCTTTGAAAACATTTTTCGGCACACTGTTCTCAAAAGGTTGGCTACCCCTGCTGTAGACTTTAAAGCTGAACTCCATCTTTTCATATACTTTGCATAGTTCATTGGCACACTACCCAATGAATCATTGACCCAGAACAAACATGTACATACCATGTATCTGACATTTGCTTGTTTCCTTTCAGGAACTAACCAAGTAGCAAAGGAAGGATAAAGATGACAACCATAAAACTAAACTCCATCTTTTAAGTTCACTTTACAGCTTGGACTAAACAAACTATGTCCCTCATCAGCAAGTGAGGCTGCTGGATGTGTGGTATAAACTTTATGTAGCTGCAGCTTCCAGTGTCATACTCGTAACACAGTAGAGTCTATCACAGTGGCGCTCAGCCATTCAGAGTAGGCAATGTATTCTATAAATTAATTCAAAACGTCCTCTGATTGGTTGAGTCAGAGAGGCTGATGATGTCACAACCTCTGACTCAGAGGAAGCTTTGAATTCATTGATAGAACACATCGCTTACTCTGAATGACTGAGCGCCTACTGTGTTCTATGTATGAGACTGGCAGACCCGGAACACAGTATGGTATACTGTATGTAAACGCAGCTACATGCAGTTTATACCACACATCCAGCGGCCTCACATGTTGTAAAAAGTGTATGAAAAGATGCAGTTCAGCTTTAAGGTTGGCATCTTTATCCTTCCTTTGCTACTTGGTGAGTTCCTGATTAAAAACAAGCAAATGTCAAATACATGGTATGCGCATGTTTGTTTTGGGTCAATGATTCATTGGGTAGTATGCCAAGTATAAAGATGACATCCTCAGAGCCTGCATATTGAAGATCCAACCAGCAATGGCAAGTTTCATATTTCTATTCTGACAAATTCACTTTAACCTCTGAGCAGGAGTTAAAGCTTGTTTAAACGGTATGCTGGGTATATCATACATTTTGTTAGAAATGTGTATATTAGCAGTGTTTGATTTAGAGTAAAGAGCCGGTCTCAAATGTAATGCTGTTAAGCGAGTATGCAGCTGCAATCAGGCATAAATGCTACACACACTTGGTTATTACACAATGAAGTATTATTGCAGCAGATGTAAACATTACACATTGCACAAACCTCATTAACATATTTTAAAGCCAGCTGGTAATGTGTTTCTTGTGTGTAGCTGTAAATCCAGAGATTTTGATGTAGCAGTGCTAAAACTGAGATTTCTTCAAGTACCTCATTACTGTAAACTGTCACTGGGGATTGTCATGACATTTATTGTTTCTTCATATATCACCTGGAAATTCCCTGTCCCGTCCTAATATTCTAACCTGTTCCAGAGTGATATTTCAAACTGTATTCCGCAGAGCCGATCTCTCTGTTAACAGCTGGTTGACAGTGAGTGGAATTGGCAGATGGAAAGAGTCAAATCAAATCAGAGCAAGCCAACGTATATTGCTGTTACCAAAATGGGCAATAATATTAACTCAAGCAATTTGTAATTTAAAAACACACAAGGTGTAAAGAATAACTGGCCAAAATGTGTTTAGGTACAGACTTATGGCATTAGACAACTCAAAGTACTGCTTGTGTCTAAAATGGAAAACTAACATAGCTCCCTTTATTCATTGAAATAACATTTCTGTAGGTATATTGATTACTTCCATGTTTGAAAGTGTATCTAAAGCAAAAAATATGTTTTAGTCTTGGGTGAGGAAGGATCACAACTGTCTGGGTTTACTGCCATTGGAGGCTTTATTGGCGACATTCCTTCTAAAGCTGTCCACATAGACCATCCTCCTCCCTGCCGGTGTTCTGCCGAGAAAGGTCCGCCCGGCGGATAAGGACAAGCGCGTAGTCAGATTGAACAATTAAGAAGAAAGAAGTAGTGGCGCGCAAACTAAACTAGATATTAATAAAACAGACAGTAACAGGTCATAGACATAAAACACCAGCAGGCAGGCTCTGGGTCAGTAAAATGGCATAAAACAAACAATATGTACATAAACTGACGTGATAAAATCATGTGATAAAAGCAATCCAGATTTAGAGGTGTTTCAAATAAAATCGCATGGTGTAGTTAATAATATAAAATCCAGTGATAATAAGGTGAAAAGAGCGTGATGGAAATATAAAACGCATAAAAGTGCATCCAAAAAAACTATATGTGAAGGGGTGTTCCAAACGGTTTAAAAACCACAATATCTTAAAAGTGATATGGAAAATATAGTGCAAAAGAGCAGGGGAGACTAGAAGAGTCTCATACCAAAAGGAAATGGTAGCGAATCCTTGTGAATGAGATAAAACAAGAAATGAGCTGGAGTGAAAGAAATAGTGCGCAGCGATAAATAAATCGCAAAATCTAAAAGTCCAGAAAAAAGTCCATATGTGGCGTTATATGCCGAGTGATGGTGGAGTCTTCTATCCGGCAGATAGCAGGCTAACAGTGCTGGGGTTTCCGGTGGTTAACGTGAATACACTATAGATCCTGTGTAGTGTGTTGTAATATTTCTCTCATGGAATCCTACAGGGAATGCGGGTGGCCCCTTACCTTACAGCTGTAAGGTTACAGCAATGTAATCTGGTTCTTTATGTGGTAGAAGGAAGCAGTCCTCTCTGGGATGTTTATCCTGTTGCCTCACTGGAAGATCCCTTTCAGTTATCCTCCTTGGTCCAAGCGGGGGCGGGTGGGGGGGTTTGTTGTATAGGGGGCTTTTCACCTCAACGTGTATATAAGATAAATAGCCTCATAGTGTAGTAAGTTTGGTAACAAGATATTTATTTAACAGTAAAACGTAAAAGCAATATAGGAGAAATGGGTACTCACATAACAAGTGAATAAACCAGCAGAGTATAAACGAGCCTCGAGCTCGTCGGCGTCACTTCCGGTAAGGTCACGTGTCCCGACGCGTGTTCGTCACTTGTCACGTGACTTCATCAGGACACCCCAGGACACCCCTGATGAAGTCACGTGACAAGTGACGAACACGCGTCGGGACACGTGACCTTACCGGAAGTGACGCCGACGAGCTCGAGGCTCGTTTATACTCTGCTGGTTTATTCACTTGTTATGTGAGTACCCATTTCTCCTATATTGCTTTTACGTTTTACTGTTAAATAAATATCTTGTTACCAAACTTACTACACTATGAGGCTATTTATCTTATATACACGTTGAGGTGAAAAGCCCCCTATACAACAAACCCCCCCACCCGCCCCCGCTTGGACCAAGGAGGATAACTGAAAGGGATCTTCCAGTGAGGCAACAGGATAAACATCCCAGAGAGGACTGCTTCCTTCTACCACATAAAGAACCAGATTACATTGCTGTAACCTTACAGCTGTAAGGTAAGGGGCCACCCGCATTCCCTGTAGGATTCCATGAGAGAAATATTACAACACACTACACAGGATCTATAGTGTATTCACGTTAACCACCGGAAACCCCAGCACTGTTAGCCTGCTATCTGCCGGATAGAAGACTCCACCATCACTCGGCATATAACGCCACATATGGACTTTTTTCTGGACTTTTAGATTTTGCGATTTATTTATCGCTGCGCACTATTTCTTTCACTCCAGCTCATTTCTTGTTTTATCTCATTCACAAGGATTCGCTACCATTTCCTTTTGGTATGAGACTCTTCTAGTCTCCCCTGCTCTTTTGCACTATATTTTCCATATCACTTTTAAGATATTGTGGTTTTTAAACCGTTTGGAACACCCCTTCACATATAGTTTTTTTGGATGCACTTTTATGCGTTTTATATTTCCATCACGCTCTTTTCACCTTATTATCACTGGATTTTATATTATTAACTACACCATGCGATTTTATTTGAAACACCTCTAAATCTGGATTGCTTTTATCACATGATTTTATCACGTCAGTTTATGTACATATTGTTTGTTTTATGCCATTTTACTGACCCAGAGCCTGCCTGCTGGTGTTTTATGTCTATGACCTGTTACTGTCTGTTTTATTAATATCTAGTTTAGTTTGCGCGCCACTACTTCTTTCTTCTTGATTCTACTTGGGTTCAGACATTTCCCTTAGTGTGCGCAGCATTTTTTTAGTTAGTTTCGGTGTGCTGGCGCAGGATTACCTCACCCCATTTGTCAGATTGAACAATTAGTGACGGAAAAATGTGAATGGGAACAGAGATTAGATGAATTAGGGAAAACGTGTGAGTTAAGAGAAGGTTGCATCGCCTTTTTGAATAGAAGGGAGGCTGAAAATTTGCAGGTTATCACACTGCTTAAGGAGGAATTACAGGATGCACAGGCAGCCATAATGGATTTATCCTCCAAACATACAATAGCCGAAGGTGCAATGGAGGAGGTACCCTCCGCACATGCTCAGTGTACAAAAATAGAAGTGGGACATGAAGAAAACCCGTATACTATTGTTGCTGCAAATCATATTACTATGATGGGAATCAATGTTGGAAACGTAAATACAAAAGTGATAACTGCGCTTGAAATTGATTCAGGAGTTGAAATGGAAACTTCTGATGACTCCTCAGACGATGAAAGTGTAAAGTCTGTTCATTCCAATCACAGTAATATTATCCAGCAATGTGAATTTCCAGCACCAGATGTTCAAAAAAGGGCCTATGCAGGGAAACCAGAGCTAAACTGTTGTTTGTGTAAAAGGGGAGGTCACATCGCAAAGTATTGTTGGGCGAATAACGATATCAAAAGAAGATCATACCCGAAAACGACCCCAAGGCATTATGAGTGTTATTCGGCAAGGTGGGGTAGCAATCCAAAGCATGGAGCCCATAGTAAGCAAACCCAGTTCCCCGTTAAGACCCAATTACGGAGTCTACAAACTGAAAAGCAATATGTAGGACAGTTGCATAAAATCAAAATAGAGGTAGCCGCATGGTTATTCAAACATAGCACTGGGGGAAGCAATGTTAGCAGCACTTAGTCAGCTGCAAGTATGTTAAAAATATTCTGATCAAAGTTTCCTTTCTATGAATAAGGTTTGATGTGAGTTTCAGATTTGGAATAAGATAGAGGACCTTGATATATAGTTTTATTATTTTCAAGGATGAGCCTCTGAATTGAATAACTCTGTTATGATTATTTCCTCTTATTTTTAAGTATTCTTTTGTAATTTTTTATAAGACTTAAGACTTTATTAATTGTTTTAATTTTTTTTATAATTTTTTTATTTTTTTTTGTTTGTTTATTAATTTTAATTTTTTTTATTTTAAATTTTTTTTTTATTTTTTTATGTTTTTATGTTTTAATTTTTATTATTATTTTTTATATTTTTTATTTAAATTTTTTTATTATACATTTTTTTTAATTTTTTTATTATTAATTTTTTTATATTTTTAATTTTTTTTTAGTTTAGTTGTTTATTCTACCATTCTGGCTTGTAGGTGTTCCCCTAGCAGTAAAATTAATGGGAAAAGGCTTGGGGCACTTAAAAAGTCAATTGTCATGATAATCATGTTTAATCATTGTCTTTGTGTTCCTTTTCCAGAGACCAGGGAAGAGAACAGGTTTGGATACTAAACATTTGTGTTTTGTTTGCAGGTCCGTCAAAGTGAGACCAACACGGGGGTTAGGTTATTGTAAATGCATAATCGAGTAATACATGGTACCATGAGCTCATTAATTAGTAATTGTTTGCAACAAACAATTTAAACAATCATCTGACATGAACTAATCTGAATGGACTAAAGAGTTACAAATGAGGTAGCAAATGTTGTGATGAAGTTACAAATGTTTTGTTTGTGTTGTTTTTCCCATTAACTTATTGTCTTTCAGATCAAAAGAGCATGCACTCTTCTCAGGAGAAAATCCATAGATGTCTTTAATTAAAAGTTGAGTGTTTGTCATTGGTATATGGTGGTTGTCTTGTCATGTTGCTCTTGGGTGATAATGGCCAGATTTTACATTTTTTTTTTTGGTATTTGTTTAGTCATCTATTTTAGTTTTATTTAGTTTGTTCAGGTGGGACATTAGTATGTTTAGTCCACCTGAAAGGGGGGTAATGGACGATGCCCTCAGGTAGCAGCTGGATACATTTTGTTTAAGACAAAGTTGGTAGAAAACCATTCTAGCCGCGGGAGTTTTTTTCTGTACTTGATTATTTTCATTCAAATGGAAAAGAGTTCCTAAAAGGTTTAGCCTTTGTCCACCTGAAAGGGGAGATAGTGCATAGATCGTAAGATAAAGATAAATGCATTGGTTGTTTTTTTGTGTTTTTTAAATTGAGAATTTTTGAGAAACGACAGTGGCGTTTGTTTTTAAATTTTTGATCATACCATGGGGGTCCATTTTAGAGTGGGTTCTGCCTAAAGAGGTCATGGTTGTGTTGATAGTTTGGTCAAAGTTGCAAAAGCCAGGAATACTAAGTTCCTGGGTTCCAAGGAGGGAAATATGAGTAAATATAGTAAGCGGGCAGATATTAATATACGTACAATGGGTTGGAGGTTGGGGGAAGGAATATAACACATACAATCCATCAGAACATGAAAATGTAAAATATATATGTTTTTTTTTGTTGGAGGGAGGAGTTGAAAGAAGAAAAGTCGTGCAATGTATGACATGTATTGACGTAACGGAATTTATATGGTGCAGGTACCCAGGAGGCAGGCACTTATGCATAATAAGGTGTCTGTTGGCCAGACTAGAGGGTGCCAGGTCAAACATCAATGGGGTAAACATTTCCTTGTATGGGGAAGATACGCCTGGTTGAGGTCTCACCTGAGAAGTTGAAACCCTGCACAGGAAATGCCAGTGAATACACACAGGAGCATGCTCCGATAGATAAAGGGAACAAACGCTGACTACCAGAGTACAGTATGCCATCACCACATGGCGCTGCAACATCTCACAGTGGTTGATAAAACCTATTACCCTATATGTGCTGAGTATACGCTGAATCAAGTGCGGTCATCGTACCAGGGACTTACTCCCAGAGATGTGCAGACACAGAATAAGGTTTATGCAGGATGCTTATCTCTGAGGAGTAACCAGAAGTGGAGGCATGTATTCGGCACGATATTGGGGGAATAGGAGCTGGGATGGGTGTTGGTAATGGAGTAGACATCGGTATCCTGAGGAACAAACTCTCAGCCATAGCTTAAGCGGGTCTTTGTTACTCAGAGAGACTGGTGGCATCCTTAATAACATTCACAAAATACCCAGGGTAAATTAGCTCCAGATTTGGTGAACCATGTTCAGAGGTTGGTGGAGGGTGTGAGGGTACAGGATAGAAATCGGTCATGGGCTCTGGCGTACACGCAGTGGTGGGCGGAAGTGTCAACCAGCATCAAGCTGATTGTGCAATCTCTGTATAAAGGGCAGTGGCCTGATGAGTTAGCATCACCGCTCAGTAAGACTCTGCCACAACACGTCGCGTACACTAATCCAAAATGGTGGGCGAATGCCTGGATGGGCTGTACCAGTTTGGATTGTGAAAGATGTTAGGCTGTATGATCCCATATACAGAAGTGCGGACTTGGTCTGTATATTTGGTGGCATCAGTGGGCTTACTGATTGGGGATTCTATCTTGTCGCATTTGAGGCTAAATCACCCACATGTGATCAGAGCAGATGGAAGCAGGTTGATACTTCCCTCGGTCGGAAGCAGGCCTATGATGTCCTTTGTATGCCATGTCAATACATCATGGTGGTGAATGTAAAAATGTTGGGAAGTTATTTCAGGGATCATTGCTGTGGAGGAAGCACCTGGGTGTAATTTCTCTGCTAAGCGGCCATTTTTGAGGCCTACTTTGGATGATGATTTTGAGGCCTATCCATGTTCTCCCATTCCATCTCAGCTACTATATGTGCTAAGTATATATATATATATATATATATATATATATATATATATATATATATATATATATATATATATATATATATATATATATTATATAATATATTTATATAAGATTTCTTATTTCCTTGGGAAATAAATGAGATTTGATTAATCTTAAACCGTGTGTTTAGTTGCATAGTTAACTTGTATTAATGTGATATTAATAGTAGCTTGCGCTCATAGTTTCAACAGACTAACTAAGCCAAAGGGACTAGACAAAGGAATTGATACATAGTAAGATAATACATAAGCTGTAGTGGTATATCGTTTTCCACAATTATTATCGAATTCTACAGGGAGTATAACTAAGGGACGGGTCTATTATTACTCTAAGCAAGGGGCAAAGCGTCTGTTTATAGGCGTGTTTAAAGAAAAGAAAGGCGGGTTTTACAATGTTGATGGGTGGGTTTGCACGATCTATTTAAGTTACTAACACGATGAATTAATCACAGTATCAGTGGGGATTTTGATGATTTATTGCAGATTCATTGAAGGACCCTCTTATTTGCATTATTTTGTAAGTACGCTATTATGCATAAATTTTAAATGTGGCCCTTGGTTACAGTAAGAATAATGACAAATCTGGCCCTTGGTTACAGACCCGCCACTTACTCAGATGCGCCTTGCAGAGTAGTGCGAGCATCGGGAGCGTGCGGCATCGTTTCGTACACCGACATGTTAAGTGCGCCTGCACGGTGTACACTTCACTCGCAGCTGTTTAGCTTCTGCAATTTTCGGAAGATGCCTAGTCCTTCGTACTGCGCAAGCAATGCGCCTGTGCAGTAGAGGGGGGTCCTTATCCGGCGGGGGAACTTTCTAGGCAGGACACCAGCTCTCATAGCTGTCAATCTGCAATCGTGCCCGGAAAAACTACCCTGTAGTAGAGCGATCTGAAAGCGTGGCTTGAACCGCTCGAGGAGCGCAGAGTGGAAGGGATGAAGTTGATGGCGATGAGGAGATTGGTCTATGTGGACAGCTTTACCCCCGATGCCTGCATACTTATTCAACCTTGTGACTTATACTCATCAACCATGTGAGTTGCTAAATGTTGTACATTCATTAAATGTAACCATATTGCTACACTTAGAGGCGCCTCTCTTCTCTTTTATACTCAGTTGTGACATGACGCTACTCTTATATCAAGCATTGCTTGTATATCAATTCAAAAATTGATTAAAAAAAGGTTGCTGGTCTTGCAAAAAACACTCTCAAACCAAGGTTTTACTGTATAGACAAAAGGTTCTATACAATACCACTTTCCACAAGTTGCTATATGATAACAAGGTGGGGATGGTTAGAAGCAGCTGCTCACATCAATGTGTACCCACATTTACAGACAAAATAATAATTATATTAATTTGTATATAGAATAGAATATATTAGATTAGAACTCAGCAAGTATTTTGACCCTTTAGTGCCTGAAGGTAAAACAAATCTTAATGATTGAATATTGTGTTTTGGAACTTTGGCATGTTACCATGAACCACCACCAAAATAAAACAAAATCAATTCTCCTACTCCTGACAATCATTGAGATCGTATGCTGTATATGTAATTCATATGATGTTTGAATATGCAATAGGGCCAAGAAAAAATAATGCACATTTATTTATTTTTTAATCTTACCTAGAACACATTGTTTTTTGACCGCAACCCCACCCTTTCACTCTGACACCGATCTCGACACTTAAGCCCCTACACACGGGCCAAATGCCGGGTGACATCAGGCAGTTTAATAAAAACGAGCAGACATTCAGCCCGTGTGTATGGCCGCCGGTCCGACAAAAGCCAAACGCCAAGTACAGAAAGTTAGTTTACAGATTATTTTTATATCTCTTTATTATTTTAAGAATTTTCAGCATACAGTTAGCAAATAAACATTGTAGAGATACAACCTTATAGTGACCAGTGTGGTTTGCAGAATGTATGTAAATTTTATTCCAGCATGTGAACTTGTTTTCCCAATCAGTAAAGACTTCATAATACTTTATGGTAACTAAATACATTATGAAAATATTAAAGTAAAATACAATCTCATTTGAAAAAGAGCTAAGCCATGGTCTCATAACTGTGTTGGGACCGGTGGTATAAATAATTTAATACTGCTTTGCTGGCATTCAGACACAAGGGGCACATCTTAGTCCTCTTTGCACTGCAATCTAGCAAACAAAAAAAAAAGACAAACAGCAATAAAATTTCAGAACCTCCAAGGTCCTCTCTATAGCCAATGCGATTCCTGTATATAAAATAATAAGTTAACAAAAGCAATGACATACGATTCTCAGTTGCAACAAATAAACAATATTTTTACAGTGGGAAGTCAACAGCAAAAAGGATAGGGGTGAATTTGTTTTCATACTTGGAACTTTTCTTGGGTACATATTTGTTTGGAAACTTTTACAAAAACTGTCAGTTTATGTACAACACAACATATACATAAGGGTTATTCTTTTGACTTTTAATCATGCTTTAGTAGCACCAATATATTGCCTTAGGTTTATTATTTCATTCCAAGTGAGTGGTTGTAAAGTGTATTTGCCATGGAGTTCACATATCTTAAGTCTCTTCATATGGGTATTATTATGTGTATAGTTCGATTAACATTTAAGTACAAACTGCAGTCAGCATACCTGAGCTGCATATCAATTTGGCATATTAACCAGAAGCAATAAATTAAAAAAATTGAAAAGTGATCTTTTACATATAAACTGCAAAGAAAGCCGTTTTAAGTGTCCAGAGACTTCATATCCCCCAACAATACATGTCAGTTATTTAAACGCTTATTCAGTTTGAAAGGTCGAGTCGGGAGTTTGATGCAAGTATATTAAGTTTCTCATCCTTAGGTCAGCAATTCAAATTTCTTGTTTTAAATCCACTGACATTACTAGAACATGTAGTTTAGGAGAATGTTGTGTTTTCTTTTTCTATTTTGCTTTGATGTAGCCTGTCAGAAATGTTGACATTATATAAATTGAAGAAATTATGCAAAAAAAAAAAAAAAATACAAAGAGACCAAAACATCTTGTAATTACAAAATGCTAATTAAATAATCATTCACTTAGAATAACAGAAGGCCTAAATATTAACTAAATATAAAAATATGAAAGCTAGATTAATTTTAGAAAAACTATTAACATGAAAACATCTGTGCCGATTAAAGCAAATAGCCAAACCCCAAATCATGTGCCTTGAACACAATATAAAGCATGCATATATGGTCAAGCGATTTGACTATCACTTACACTTTTGGTTTGAGAAAGTGTGTGGTCCAAAAGGTTTTCACTGTGGAATGATTGTTACTGCTAGATGTGCTGGTTGCAGACTAGCACAGTTATTCCTGCTGCTGGGCTTTTAGTAATGAAAATGGTAAAAACAAAGTTCCACTCAAATACACTAATTCCAACTTTACAGTACCATAACCTAAACCTTAAACTGACCCTAAAACGTAACTTTACCCTTGTCCTGACTGTGGAAAGATCCTGACATGAATATTTGGATCCACCCATATGCCTGACCAAAAGCTGACTCAACCTCTCAGCAAGCCACTGAGAGCCTGAGCCAGCCGCTTCCACCTCTCCATGGACCAGCTATCCAGTGAGCATAGAAGGGGCAGAGCAGAAAGATGGTGACTGATAGTCACCGCTCTCTGCTCACTGAAGACTGAGAATCAATCAATCAGCAGTCTTTGATCGCTCAGTTCTAGGTCGTCAAGGTGGAGGTGGAAAGCTGCAGCTTCGGATTGATGTTGCAGCCACCTAGGTGAGTATGTAGTTTGCTTTTTTTAAATCCCATACTTCTCTTTTACCCTAAACCTGAAACTAGATTTTTACTCTAACCCTGAAACAAAAAGTATTTAACCTGACCTTAATTCTTCTAATGCTCCACCACAGACAAAATCCTTTATCCAAGACTGATGGCTTGTTCAAACCAGGTGCATTGAGCTATGTTCATCTGTGTTGCTTAACATAAGAACAAAGAAAACAATTGTTCTAAAAGTGTGCATTGTGTAAAACATTGCAGCATGTCTGCATTTTTATGCAGCGCAATGCAAAAAAATGTGTCAGTGCATCGCAGCACACTACCTGTGCATAGAGTTGAATGAAGGGCCATTTCAATAGAGCTGAAAAAAAAGAAGGCATGTAAATTCTGCATTGCATTGTAAGGACATATGGCACCACACCAGTTCATGCACATTATACAGACCATAACATTTCCTCTGGTTTGAACAAGCCCTGAGTTAAACCAAATTCCTAAACCTAACCAAATCCACATTTTAACCTTAAAGAAGGAGGTCCAGCTTCCCCACGGAAAATGAAAAGTCAGTTCTCATGCTGATCCACTAACCCGGCAGTTTGTGGAACTCTGAAAGAACTCTGAAAGAGACTTTACTGCCCACTACCTACATGAACAGATCTGTCAGTGAGGAAGGAACATCAGCGCGGCCTTGGGTGAGCTTGTTCTAGGGACTGAGTTTCCGTTATTTTCATTCTTACTGCACTGCCGCTTCCACCTCTGAGTGGATGTCCCCTCACTTTCACATATCAGGCTGTACCATCAACTGTTAGTCTCTTCTTCCTCTGTCCCTCTGTCAGTCTTTGTACTTGTTAGTTGATCTGACCTTTCATCTTCCATTAAGCACCTGCAGGTATTTGTTTAATCAACCAGAAGTCCACACAATACGGATGGATTGGTTCCCCTCATTGTTTTCAAGGACTATTTTTGATGTGTCTAAACCATTGGTTTAGCTAGATTCATAATTGTTTCAGTAATTGTTTGGCCATCAGTGCTTTCAACTAAATGCCTCATCCCTGCATACGGTTGACTGCGGGTATGACAGTGGGTAATGCATGTGAGCCTGGGTTTTTTCTTTGTTTTTAACACTATTGACAACGTTGTCTTTAATGGTTTTTCATGTGGTGTGGTGAATGTTGCCTTTTTGTGGAAATTCTATTAATAAACGTTTTCTACTCTTGTGACTATTACACTGCTGTGTGTTTCCCTTTGGAGTTACTCTCTCTTGGTATATTTTTTCATCCAAGTCTTCCCCTCCTTTTCAGCCGGTACGCATTTCACAAATACCACATGGCTGGACTACTACTTAATTTCAGGCTGCACTTAATTATTTATTTTCTTCTGTGAATGGATTTTAATACCTGTTCATGTGGTATTTACCAAGTGTTTGCAGCGTTTTTTGGTAAATACTGCCCAAACGGTCTGGTAAATTTACAGTTTTCAGGAACGCATGAGATATTTAGGCATAATGTGTCCCGACACCTAAATATGCCCACTGTGAGTACAGCATGGATTGGTGGACTGGTGTTTGGTGGAAAGCAACAGGCTTGTTTAAAAAGTCCAGAAAAATGATTACAGATAAGGTTGAGTTCAACAAAATTCCAATGTGTTTCATGGGTTCTGAAGGTCCCCTTCATCAGGGCTTGACTTTAGGAGGAGTGTGGAAGCTGACGAACTTGTTTAAATGGAAACCTGGAGCAGATCCATCTTTTCAAACTCCTTGTAATCATTCCCCTAGTTATGACAAAAACTGGTGATGAAAATACAAACATTTTTCCTCATTATACAAAACGTCAAACAAAAAAAGTAAAAAATAAATAAATTCAGTATTCACAATGTATACTGTATATCTGCAGGACTTTGAGTTTATAAAGGTTAAGGCCCTTTCACACATGCTGTCCATTTGACATGCTGTCTGTTTGGTGTTTGAAAAATGGACATCAATGCACCTTTATGGAAAAAACGGATGTAAATGGATGATCATCCATTTACATGAGTTTACATCCGTATCCTTCATCATCTGTTTTTTGAAAGTGATTAAATATTTTTATCATAAACCATATGTACTCACCCCCCAAAAAGTTTTAATCAAATTCACGAATAGCAGTGCCAATCTCATCCACTGACTAATGAAAGTTCTAAGTGGCTTGCCTTCCTAGTGAAGGGTTGGAGCAGTGTTTATGTCCTCCAGCATTCTCTGCAATCAAAGCAAGTATCCAAGCACAGCCTAATACTTGACTCTTGGCTTCACATGCCCACAATCAAGATGGACACCCGCGCAGCACAGAGAAGACAAAGGTTAGAAAAATAACGTAATACAACGGTGGATTTAGTAAGAACAACTATTAGAATTTTGATTTATACCAGTAGAACAGGTGCCTTTAAAAAAACAAATTATTTGGATGGAACTCTGCTTTAAGGTGAAAAACCTTCTGTGCTGCAGCTCTCCCCCAGACCCCCTTTTTCTTACCTGAGCCCCATCTGATCCAGCAATGTGCATGAGGGCAGTGGCTCCAACCATAGTCGCTCTCCTCATTGGACAGATTAATAGCAGCAATAGCCATTGGCTCCCACTGCTATCAATCAAAAGCTGTGACATGGGAGCGGGGGTCAGGGCTGAGTCCCACTGTTTGTGTTAATGGACGTAGCAGCAGGACTCAGGAGCGAGTGCGCATGGGTGCCCCCAAGGGAAAGTGGCTTTCCGTGGGGATGAAGGGGCCTGGAGCGCCGGCGGGGCACCCCAGAAAAGGAGGATCGGGGCTGCTCTGCAAAAACATTGCACAGAGCAGGTAAGTATAGGCATGTTTGTTATTTTTATTTTAAAAAAAGCCACGGTTTACAAACACATTAAGGGCCCATGCAGCAGAAATGCATCAGTTGTTTGCTTTGAATGCTGCTACAATAAAAGAAAGATGCCAAGGATTATGCTGTGCTGGCTGCTTGCTTTGCTTACATAGGATTTAGCCTTTAAAAGAAGGCTCATTTCCATGCACTTCTTTAGGTTGAATGCGCATGTAAAAAAAAACATTGGGCTGTATGCATTCTTATTTGAAATTCTCTGGAATCATTAAAAATGTACATGGTCATATGGAATAACACTTGTCTTCAGGTCTAGTTGCAAGAAACTCTATTTAAGATGGGGATTTTTCAATGGCACTACTTGACTCAAAAGTATTTCTCATAAAATCCTAATCTTATTACACAAAACCTTATTATTTTGTCACATACAAACCAGGCAGGCAGAGTACAAGATTTTTTGTAAAGGGAAACTTTCTTGTTTTGTATCAGTCAAGCAGCTTCTAATAGTATTTTTCCCCACTAATGAAAGCAAGAATCTATTTGCTACAAAGCAACATAAGTATAATAAATTGGGCTTGATTTACTAAAGGCAAATCCACTTTGCACTACAAGTGCACTTGGAAGTGCAGTCGCTGTAGATCTGAGGGCAAGATCTGACATGAGAGGAAGCTCTGCTGAATTTATCATCCAATCATGTGCAACCTAAACTGCTGTTTTTTTTTTTCTTGCAAGTCCCCATCAGATCTACAGCGACTGCACTTCCAAGTGGATTTGCTATTAGTAAATAACCCCAATTGTCTCTATATTGGTAGTAAGCCATGTCACCACATCCAAAATCTTTGAATTAGACCATCAAACTAGATATCATAGAACCTCTAAGGTGTTACGTACAATAAATCATAGACATCCAATACCTAAAACGCCACTTTTGCAGAGAACAAAATGCCACCATAATCAAGCCCAGTCAAAAAGCGAGATCTCCAGTTAATCAAGCGTTTATTCCTAAAAGAATATTCCTGCTGTTAATTAGGCATCCAAGAGGTGCATAGAATTTCTCAGAGAATAAATATGGTGGTATAGCGGTATTAAATCAGCTCCTGCATTAGAATGCCTGACTCCCACTCACAGTTAGGATATAGTCGTTTGGAGATACAGTACAAAGCAACAAAGTTTATTAATGTTTCTTATACAATAACCAACCTCAGTGTTTAGTTCTCCATTAATAATTTTTTATTATTTAATAATTTTTGGAAAGAATACTTAGCTCTTCTGCTGGACAGTAAATGCAACTCTTGAGTAAGACACTTTCATTAATGACATCTTTTAGGACTTAAGCTAAAACGAGGAGGTTTACCACACATATCAAACAGAAATAAAATTGATTGCAGGATACGTGGTTAATAATTAACAGAATTGGTCAAGGGTCTGAATATACACTCACCGGCAACTTTATTAGGTACAACTGTTTAATTGTTGGTAACACAAATTGCCAACCACATGGTAGCAACTCAATGCATTTAGGCATCTAGATGTGGTCAAGGTGACTTGCTGAAGTTCAACCTGAATATTTCAAAAACTGCTAATTCCTGGGATTTTTACGCACAACAATCTCTAGGGTTTACAGAGAATGGTCCAAAAAAGAGAAAATATCCAGTGAGCGGAAGTTGTGTGTACAAAAATGCCTTGTTGATGTCAGGGGTCAGAGGTGAATGGGCAAACTAGTTTGAGATGATAGGCAACAGGTGATAACTCAAATAACCACTCATTACAAGAACAGGAAACTGAGGCTAAAATATGCACAGGATCACCAAAATTGGACAAATGTGGCCTGGTCTGAAGAGTCTTGATTTCAGCTGAGACATTCAGATGGTAGGGTCAGAATATGGCGTAAACATGAAAACATGGATCTATCCTGCCTTGTAACAATGATTCAGGCTGGTGGTGGTGGTGGTGTAATGGTGTGGGGGATATTTTCTTGGCACACTTTTGGCCCCTTAGTACTAATTGAGTATCGTTTAAACACCATGGCCTACCTGAGTATTGTTGCTCACCATGTCCATTCCTTTATGACTACAGTGTACCCATCTTCTGATGGCTACTTCCAGCAGGATAATGCAACATGTCCCAAAGCTCAAATCATCTCACCATTAGTTTCTTGAACATGTCAATGAGTTCACTGTACTCCAATGGCCTCCACAGTCACCAGATATCAATTAAATAGTGCACCTATGGGATGTGGTGGAACGGGATATTTGCATCATGGATGTGAAGATGACAAAACTGCAGCAACTCTGTGATGCGATCATGTCAATATGGACCAAAATCTCCAATGAAATGTTTCCAACACCTTGTTGAATCTATGCTTAGAAGTGTTAAGGCAGTTCTGAAGGCAAAAGGGGGTCCAACCCGGTACTAGGAAGGTGTACCTAAGAAAGTGGCCATTGAGTGTATGTGTAAGGTGTTGTATATTGTATCAATTCATAAAAAAATTTATATTGAAACAATGGTGTCTAGAGCAGAGGTAGGCCACCCAACCTGGGGCCCTCCAGCTGTTGTGGAACTACATTTCCCATGAGGCATTGCAAGGCTGGCAGTTAGAATTACTCCCAGAGGCATGATGGGACTTGTAGTTCTGCAACAGCTGGAGGGCCCCAAGTTGCCTACCCCTGGTCTAGAGCATATAACTTCCCTAAAACAAGGGAGGAAAGATGAAAGGAATTCATTGATGTAGTGTAATTCTATTCTTTCTGCATTTTTTCCTGTTTTTTTTTCCTATCAGTCAGCAGTTTTCCCTATTTTTACTATAGAATTCTACATAGTAACTCCCCATATGAGACATTTTTCAAATGTTGTGAAAAAGGTGGAAATGTTGAAGAAATATTTTGCAGACCTTGATAAATAAGTCCCTAAGAGTTTTTGTGAAAACAAACAAGTGAGGCAAGAGGGAGCCAGGTCTAACTTTACTTTAATGACCTATGGTTTTTCATTAGCCTAACAATTAACAGCTACATTAATTGTAATCAATGGTCTATGTCACTTTGTAGCAAGATGAATTAGCTCGTTATACATAAACCCTGACAGCTCTTCTAGAAATAAAATTAATTTTGCAATATCAGGACAGCTATCAGTGTTTGCCAAGGAATGGTGTCAAAATGACTGAACAGCAGAATCTTATTTTCCACAAAATGAAACCTTGTATATGTTCATTAGACATAAAATATTGTATATAAAGTAATAATTCTGTGCTAGCTACAATATAAGGAAAAATAAAAACAAACACTGCCAATTTTAAACACATACACAGAGTGAAAATCAGAAAGTATCAAAATGTAGTGCTACTAAGTGTTCAAAGTGAATAACTTGCTACATTTGTTTAACGTTCCAGCTGCGTTACCATTTTAATGCTAAGATATTCAAAGTCAATGAGAGCGGACATGTTCGATTGCTCTGGAAAAAACTTGGCAACCCTGAACTGAATGTCGCAACAGTTCAGGCATTTTACATTTAAAGTCTCACTAATCTTGTGGTAGCTACTTCTAAACAAACTTAACTACTACTGCTGGAGTTAGCTTGGTGAACATTAACCACTTGCTTACTGGGCACTTAAACCCCCCTCCTGCCCGGACTAATTTTCAGCACTGTCACTCTTTGAATGACAATTGTGCGGTCATGCAACACTGTACCCATAGGTCATTTTTATAATTTTTTTTCACACAAATAGAGCTTTTTTGGGGGGTATTTAATCACCACTGGTGTTTTTATTTTTTGCTAAACAAACAAAAAAAGACAGAAAATATTGATGAAAAACAAAATCATGTTTCATAGTTTGTTATAAAATTTTGCAAACAGGTAGTTTTTCTCCTTCATTGACATGCGCTGATGGGCACTGATGGGCACAGATAAGGCGGCACTGATGGGGACAAGTAAGGCAGCACTGATGGCCACTGATAGATGGCACTGGTAGGTGACACTGATGGGCAGCACTGTTGATGAGGCACTGATTGGTGACATTGATAGGTGGCATTGTGGGCACTGGTAGGTGGTACTGGCAGTTGGCATAGATGGGCACATATGAGCTGGTGGGTGCTCTCCTTGATCGGGAACGATGTCCTTCTTACAGCCACCGGTGATCGGCTTTTTTTTTTTCTCCTCACGCTAGCAGTGCGAGGAGAAAAAATACCCGATTACCGTCTCTGTTTACATCACATGATCAGCTGTCATTGTCTGACAGCTGTTCACATGATAAGGGGTCGGGATCGACCCCCTTACTCCGATCTGTGATCCAGCGAGTCTCATAGACTCGCTGATCACAGAGCGCACTGCGCTGGGGACGCGCACTGCGCTGGGGACGCGCAGGCAGCTCGAGCATGGGAGGATGCCTATTGACAGTCTCCCGGCAAAGTAGATCAGCGCTGTAGCCATCATTCGGCTATAGCACAGATCTGAAGCGGTTAAAAAGGAGAAGTTTAGCCAAAGCTCGTTTGGCTGTACTTCTATGGGTCACAGGAGTGCAATTTGTTTTGCACTCCTGTGACCCGTTTTGAGCAGAGAGCGGGCTGAAATCCACTCTCCGCTGACGTCAATCCAGGCACCGCGTCATCCCGACAATGAATTCTGGACCTGCCAGGTGCCTGGACCGACAACCGCCTCAGCCTCTCAGTGAGCCGCTGAGAGACTGAGCCAGCCTCACCCTCCACAGCTCAGCGCTTCAGTGAACAAGGAGGGGCAGAGCAGAAAGCTGTCAGAGTCAGCAGCTCTCTGCTTGGGGAGCTATGAGAACCGAGTGATTGGCAGTGTTTAATCACTCGGTTCTCAGTACAGAGGCGCTGGGGGACAGATGCAGCATCGGACCCATGCTGCATCCACCTAGGCAAGTATAAATCTAGAAAAAAGCCCAAACCTATACTTCTCTTTTAGGGCTTTTACCAGTTAGTCACTGGTATTCTTGAATCTGGCCTTTGTTACTTAATTATTTTGTTAGTTTAAGCTGAACTCTAGACAGATATAAAATATGCAAAGTAGTGCAGCTCTGCAATCATATAAGCTTTGTTATTTTTTTTAATGCAACTATTGTAATTAACTGAACTTGAAATTAGCAGTGCCTGTACAACAGGGCTCAAAGAGAGGACATGTCAATCAAATGTGTTACAGTACAAGGAGCATCCTGATAGATGGAAAGAGTAAAGGAGCACAGAGATTTGTCCATAAGTGTCCCCCTATTTTTCACTGTCCAATCACAGGGTGGAGGTGGTGAGGGAATTTGCAAGTGCAAAAAAAAAAAAGAAAGAGAAAGGTCAGGTTCCCCTCTACTGTCAGACAGCATTATGTGGAGTGATAAAACTGTGTAAAGCTCAGTACTAAATGGAATGGATGGAAATACAAACTCTTTTGCATGTAAAACAGTCCCACTTATATGCATTTAGCCTGGAGTTTGGCTTTAAAAATATGTTCTTCTTAATCTTAAGAACCTGCATAAGAAGATACTCCATATACACTCTATTGCAGTTATTTTTATTTATAAAAACAGTTTAGTAGATGTGATGACCACAGAAACCACTTGCCTAAGCCATTCATGTAGCTGGCTCACAAATTCAACTATGGAAGGTAACAGTGGGGGGTTCCAAAAATAACAGTGGGTGGTCTCAATATTAGCACTCATTGCAAGTTCTGTTGATGTTAGTGATATACATAACCAGCATTTATATGAAACTTGAAAAGTGAGGATGACCATGTCTTCATTTGAATCCAACTAAATAGAAGAGTGAACACATTAACAGTAAGCATAATATATGCATCTGTAATGCTGACTCCCCAAACACATCAGATAATAAAAAATAAATAAAAAATAGAATATGCTGAAATATAAATTTAGCACAAAATGTGCAAGTGTAGGTTCCACTATTATCTATTTTTTTAGACAGATTTAAGTTGAAAAAATGTGTTATGCATAACTCTGTTTTATAAAAAATAAACACATATATTGATATACTGTATATCTAGTAATCACCAAAACATCAATGCATGTCCGTAGAATTACATCTTTACATATAGTGTCACATAAGTTGTTCTACACAATTCAAACAGTAGCTATAACAGCCACCTCTGATGATCCTATAGAATATGTGTCTAAATAAATCAGCAAAAATACGTATGTTAACAATATATCTCCAATTAAATTATATAAATTTTTTATGAATCCTTGTGGAATACAGACATACAAGAGATGTATTAAAATCAAATTATAGTGAGCTGTCCCCTGCAAAAGGTCAGAATGATCAAACCCCTTTTCTCCCAACCCCACAAGGCTAGAAAATTCTATAGCAATTGAAAGGGTTTTAGAGTTAAAAAGGTCAAAAATGCATAGCACAGAATGAAGAGACAGAAACGCCATCCAAAAAGCTGGTATTTAGGAGTGGAAAAAAAGGCGCACTCCACTGTGTACAACACCACATGTTTGGCACAGGAAGTCCATCCCATTCTCTGTCTCCCTGCCCTTTTAATCCCTGTCATTTTTACCTCCGACGATGTCTCTTCCGGCTCTGGTGGTCCACTTCCAGTTCTGACAAATTGAGGTTTCCCATCAAAACACTGAAACGCATGCATATTGTGTCCCAACACTAGATAAGTGTGAATAGGATGCCATTCAAGCACCTCACAAGATAAAACATCACGCAGTCCATGTGCCCCCAGAAGGAAAATTGCAGACAGGCCACTGTGAGAATCCACAATGGGGCAGAGGGAAGGAAAAAAAATGCACAAGGCTAAATGTTATCTAACATATGTACAAACAATGTATATATAGTTATGTATACCCGAGCCACAGGCAAAGTAACAATTTTACAATTTAATCCTATACAAATCAAAACAAAACCAACTACAAAACATGAATTCTATACAGAAATAACACAAACAGTGAAAGAATCTTGTGAGAGAAGACGATATATAAAACATTTGTCGTCTAGCACAGAAATAAATAGCGCTAATGTGTTTATTTAAACCAAGATGGGTAATGGTATTAAGGTTGTGTATCCATTTATTTGTGACCTCCCCTTAGATTAGGATGATTTCTACTTAAAGCTATGAATTCAAGATCATCTGGACAATAAATTGAGACAAATAGCAAAATATCTCGCTACTGGTGTTTGAAGATTTCTATTGTTATTGCCAAGGACATTTTTATATATTCTTTTACAAAATGGTAATTTTGTCTTGCTTACACAAAAGGCACAAATTTACAAAAATTGACATGCCCTCTGATTGGCATGTAATATTTTGGACTGCACACTTTGCCATTTATTAAATCAAATCTAGTCCTGGTGCAGATAAATTTACAATATTGATATCTGTCAAATTGAAATGTGCCCAAGGGACAGTGTCTACAAGGATTGCAATTGGTATAGGGTGTAAAGTGGCTAGGTACTAGTTTGTTTTGGAATGAGAATCTCTTTTTAACTGTAATATTTGCAGAATTATCAACACATTTTTGTCATTATTCAAAACATACCAATGTCAATTTAGTTATCGTCTTCTTACTAAATGGTGATACAATTATTACTTTATGGAGATCAATCAATGGGTTTCCCTGAAAGAGCAAACGATCTCTGGGCTTATTTATAGTCCTTTTATATGATTGTTTTAGGCTTTTGTGACTATACCCCATCCAAGAAACCAAGATTGTAGTGGCTTTGTTTCCTGTGCAAAGTCCTCTTTTTACAATTTATTTTTAAGCTCAAATACTGCCTCACTGATCTCTTATTAATTAAATGTTTAGAATGAAAACTTTGTGCATGCAAAACAGATTTTTAGAAGCAACGTAGTACCAATGGCACCATTGGTGTTTTTCAACAAACAGTTTAAACTATACTTGTGGACTTGTGAGTGATTAATTCAAATCCCTGTATGTACTAAATTTTCATAAGCTTAAGTGTCTTCACTTGATGTGAAACATATGCTGCATTTTGCCAGATTAAAATCAGTTTGGAAGATTACAATAATTTGAGCAACATAAATGGAAGGGCAAATATCCATAATTATATTATCGTTCACCAGTGTGCACACCACTTAACTTAATTACAATTTAAAATCTAGTAAAAAATGCATGACATAAGTTGTATCACTCAACCATGCATAAATAAAGAAATTATATTCAGAAAGAATTTAGAAACTACACTTTATTAGGAAATAAAGATGCATTAGGGCTAACCAATTCATGTGTATCATGGTGTGCTTTAAAGTGGAAGTCCATGCAAAATCTAAAATCCCTGCATCTATAAACACCAGGGATCTAACACTAACCTGTCTATCCCTGTAAAGAAAAGATGAGTATACATACCTTTTTGGAAGCTGATCTGACCCGCTCTGACCTGATCTCTAGCGCCAGAAGCTCTGCAGAAGACACGGAGGACAACGGCTGTGAAATTAATGGGAAATGACGTCACCCATAGAGTTACTATGGGGCTTCCATTGTCCTCCCTCTCCTCTGCACCCGCCTACACAAGCCGCGGCTGACAGCTTATCGTGGGATCCGGTCGAAGTGTGTCAGATCAGCTTCCAAAAAGGTATGTATGCTCGTTTTTTCTTTACAGAGATAGAAAGGTTGGTGTTAGATCCCTGGTGTCCATAGATGCAGGGATTTTAGATTGCAGCATTATCAGTCTTCAACTAAAACAGATTTGTATCAGATTTCAATACTTTTGTAATACAGATGCAATAAAAAGGCAAAGATAATATGCCTCATCATATGACACCCAAGAACAGGTATTTTGGTTATTTGTCAGAGACACTAAAGCCCCATACACACGCGCGGACAATCCGTGGACCAGGTCCGTCGGACCATGTCCGTCATACTTTGTCTGATGTTGGTGTTGCATACACACGGTCGGACAAAGTTGTCGGAAAATCCGATCATTCTGAACGTGGTGACGTTTGTTGCGTACGACGGGACTACGTAGAGGCTAGTAGCCAATAGCTTTGGTCTTGTAATGTGATCTGAGCATGCGTAGCACTTTGTCCGGTCGGACAAGCGTACACACGCTCGGATTTGGTGTGATCGGACCGGGTTGACGGGAAATCTTTCCAGCAGGAGATAAGACTTTGTCCGACGGACAAACCGACGAACACTGTCCGATGGTGCATACACACGGTCTGATTTTTCAACAACCTTGTCCGATCGGACCAAATTGATGAAAAAGTCCGACCGTGTGTATGGGGCTTAACATATTTATGGATGAGCTTGTTTTCTATTCATGACAATTACTTGGCTGTTGTGAAGGGCACTCTACCCCTGGAAAACAAGTTTGCCTTTAATAATAACATGAACATAGTTAATTTATTTAAAATTATCTTGGGGTTTTAAAGGATGTTGTCAGCTCCATAGTAGTGAAAAAAACTCAGTCATCACTGACCTGGTTATGTTCATTGTTTAAAGAACAGAAAAATAAAAAAAATGCATGCACTTGCACATGCACATGGATGCATATTGTTCACACAAAAAAGGAATGTAAAACGAACTGTGTAAAAAAAAAAAAAAAAAAAAGTTTTAAATGTACTTAGATTAAAAATTTTGAAATTTGAAAATGTATAGGAAGCACCCACAGATGTTAATTGTGTCGTAAGCTGTAACCTGAAAAAAATAATCTGTTGCCTTAAATTGCTCCACAAAAATCTAGTATTGAAGGGTGCCTTCTATACCTAAAGCCTCATAGCTGTATATATGCTCTGTGAGATCATTTAAAGGTGCTATGCCTGGTTGCTATAAAGGTAGTGGGTGAGTAAGTGAAAGTGCCAGGTATGCACTGCATCCTCACCAACCATGGACATCACTTGTAAGCATCGTTGCATAAATATGGGCATGTGGGGGGGGGGGACAAGCAATTGTTTTCCATAAATTTACCCCCCTAAATTGCATACCAAATCCAACGGTCTGGTAAAGATTTTTTTTTTAAAAAAGAAAAAAGACACTAGCTGGAGATGATATTTGGCTGCTCACCCCTGGGATGTGAAAACAAAAAAGAGAGGGTCCCCCCAAAAGGGATTGGTGGGGTTTTTAGGCAGCGTTCGGGAAATAAGTTCTCTGAGAGTTGTTATTATATTCAAAAAATAAGTCTTTATTGGGTTAAAGATGTCACATGTGACATATGAATAAAGGTAAAAATCTGAGGCATGGGTCCCAAATGAATAAAACAATACAGAAATATTAAAACAAATTTACACTAGCAGACAAAAAAGCTTTTACAACAATGTGGTTTACATAGCCAAATGTTGGGAGTAAAAGTAGACCTGACGCGTTTCGACCCGTTTTAGTAGGGGTCTTCCTCAAAGGTGATTTTGTCTGTTTGAGAAGAAACAGGGTAAGAACAGAATATTGTAACAGTGTTTCGTTTACATATATTTGTCTCCAATTATCTTTTCATAGCATAATATCACATTGTACTGTGAAATATTTACCTAATGTGTAAATTTCCTTATACTTTACTTCTTATGTATGATGGGGCTCCCTCTAGGTCGGTGTATTCCAGGTCCTGGATAGCGTCCCGCTATGGTGCCCCCCAGCGGGCGCGCGGCAGGTAGGGCGATCCAAACGAGACCTACGAGGGGTCACATCCAATGAAGGGGCTACCCACGGATCCGTGCGTGGGCCAGACTGGCAGGGGAAGAGGGATGGGTTGAAGGGGGAAGGGAAAAATGAAAGGGGGACAGGGGAAGGATGACGGTAGGGTTCCTTGGGGTCCCCTGTTTCGCACACCTGTCATGAGATCCAAGAATACATATTTAAATGTATACCATAATGTATTGCCATAGCAGTTAGCAATGTCTGGTGTGCTCAGAGCACTTAGTGGGGAGAAGTGGGATTATGGGGTGAGAGGTGATTGTGCCATTAATGTGTTTTACAGATGGTACTGATTTGTACCATATCTGAACTAATGATGAGGGTGGGAAAGAGATTGGGTGGAATGGGATGGGGGAAACATGGGAGAAGACAAAAAGGGGAGGAGGGGGGGGAAGAAAGAAGAGAGGGGGGGAAGGGAAAGGAAAGGGGGGGAGAGAAAAGGGAGAGAAAGAAAGGGAGGGAAGTCAATACATGGCATGCACATGTATAGATAAGCGTTGGGATGCGGCATCCGTAGAGATAAAGCGAAAGGGGGGAGGGGGAAAAAGGGGGAGGGGAGGAGGGGGGGAAAGAGAGGGGGGGGGAGAGAGTGAACTGAGATGAATTGAGAGTGAGAGAGGGAAAACAGGGGAACGGGGGGGGAGGGATGGAATAGAGGAGGGGGGGGGGAGGATTGGGGGGGGGAAGGGGAAAAGGGGAGGTGAAGGGGTGAATGTGGTGGAGTACCAGAAAAGAGGGGAGTGCCAGAGGGAGGAGAGGAGGGGGGGTAGGGAAAGGAAAGGGAGGGGGAGGGGAAGGAGAAGGGGGGAAGGGGGGAAAAGAAGGGGGGGAAGGGGAGGAAAAAAGGGGAAAAGGGGGAGAAAGGGAGGGGGTGTGAGTGTGATGTGGGTCAGAACGTGAAGGTTCAATGGAGTGCTGTGCTGATGATACTATGGGTAATAAGAGGTGAAGGAGTGCTGGAGTGAGGGTGTGTGTGCACAGGGATGTGCGGTTAGTATCATAAAGTGTGAGGTGAAGGACTGAGAGTTAAATGAAAACGGTGAAGGGGTATGTGTAACAGTGGGCAAAAAACAAAAGTGAGAGAGGTATAACAGTGTATCAGGTACCAAAAAGCAATGTGGCATTACCTAATGAGGTTGATGTATTTTGCTCAGGTTGCGAGGTGCTGGTAAAGACCCATATGTTGCAGACCAGGGTATGTTATACTGGTCGCAGGTTCCAAAGGTGGGATACCCCGTCTAGGAGTGGAGACAGGGTCATATGGTGCATCTAGTGTTAGTCCCAAAAAGAGGCATAAAACTAAACTAGAGACAGGTCTACTCACTGCGTTTGTATGGCGTGGTGCTTGGATCATCACATGGAGATAGGTTTGCTTAACCTCTCCATGTGGTATTTATGGGTGTATACCCAATTAGCAACAGGTGTGTGCGTTAAGACACCAATGGTGTCAGATCAGGGCATCCCAAGGGAGGGGAGGGGAAAAGGGGAGGGGGAAAAGGGGGAGGGCGGAAGCAGCTGGAGAAGATGGGTAAGGAAGGAGAGGGAGGAGACATAGGGCAAAAACATGAGGGAACGTGACCCTTCATCCGTTATTCCTAAGCCAGCATGGCCCGCCTGTACATGGGAGCCATGACGGCGTCATACGTCGTCGGGAGTGGCCTCCCCGGCGTCCAGGAGGTCCTTCCGGGGTCGCGTCCGCTCTGCAATCATCACAACGGCGTGACATCCCGCATCACGCGCTCGCACGTGGCCACGCGCATGCGCAGTGATCGGGAGAGGTCCGATTGCGTTCCAGGACGCCGCCAGCAAGGGGAGTGGTTCCCTGTCGGGGAGCCCGGGCCCGCCCAGGCCGCCTGGAGGGAACATGATTGGAGGAGCATGGATGGTGGGCGCTCCTCCTTACCCTTGCTGTGAGATCGCGTATGGAGGACACCCCGCCGCCGCACGTATCCACCAGGGTGGGGCAAGAAGCAAGGGCGTCATCCAGGGAATCTGAGGTCCACTCAAACCACTGTGGGAACCCTAAAATAAAAAAGGCAAAGTTTTGTCATAAATTCACTGCCTGTGTGATATGGCAGATGGGGAAAAAAACGCATGTCTTCATGATCATCTCTATTATTGTCACATTTCCATTGGTTATATAAGTTGTACCATGAGATTGTAAGCATATTGGCATACAAAGGAAAAACATATTGAACCTATTAAGAGAACAGAGAACATGGGGTCTCTTCAGATGACATTATTCACAGATATGTAATTACATTATGAGTGTGTTTCAAATCATACATTGCTACTGTTGTTCAAGTTTAGCTCGGAGTTTATCGTATGGACACGCTGCGGCCCTGTGCCATAGTAGTGCACAGTATATGAATGGCCGTATAGCTGTGTGCATATATCCAAGGAGCAGGGAAGAGCAAATTTGGCGCATCTAGAGAAATGGGAGGAGCATATACCTGTAGAGGACAGGGGCCCACCTCCATAGTGCACATGAGGCTAGTCCATTCATCACCCTGAAAATTGCTCATATTGGTTACAGTGTATAGATATGCATACAATGGTCAACAAGAGAAAAACATTCACTATACTGTGGATAAACACTAAAGAGAGGTTTGCATTTAGGGACCCATGTCTCAACCCCAAAGTGTCACGGGGGGAAGGGTGTTTAACCACCCGGGTATAAACTAAAAAAGAAAAAAGACACTAGCTGGAGATGATATTTGGCTGCTCACCCCTGGGATGTGAAAACAAAAAAGAGAGGGTCCCCCCAAAAGGGATTGGTGGGGTTTTTAGGCAGCGTTCGGGAAATAAGTTCTCTGAGAGTTGTTATTATATTCAAAAAATAAGTCTTTATTGGGTTAAAGATGTCACATGTGACATATGAATAAAGGTAAAAATCTGAGGCATGGGTCCCAAATGAATAAAACAATACAGAAATATTAAAACAAATTTAGACTAGCAGACAAAAAAGCTTTTACAACAATGTGGTTTACATAGCCAAATGTTGGGAGTAAAAGTAGACCTGACGTGTTTCGACCCGTTTTAGTAGGGGTCTTCCTCAAAGGACGCGACCCCGGAAGGACCTCCTGGACGCCGGGGAGGCCACTCCCGACGACGTATGACGCCGTCATGGCTCCCATGGACAGGCGGGCCATGCTGGCTTAGGAATAACGGATGAAGGGTCACGTTCCCTCATGTTTTTGCCCTATGTCTCCTCCCTCTCCTTCCTTACCCATCTTCTCCAGCTGCTTCCACCCTCCCCCTTTTCCCCCTCCCCTTTTCCCCTCCCCTCCCTTGGGATGCCCTGATCTGACACCATTGGTGTCTTAACGCACACACCTGTTGCTAATTGGGTATACACCCATAAATACCACATGGAGAGGTTAAGCAAACCTATCTCCATGTGATGATCCAAGCACCACGCCATACAAACGCAGTGAGTAGACCTGTCTCTAGTTTAGTTTTATGCCTCTTTTTGGGACTAACACTAGATGCACCATATGACCCTGTCTCCACTCCTAGACGGGGTATCCCACCTTTGGAACCTGCGACCAGTATAACATACCCTGGTCTGCAACATATGGGTCTTTACCAGCACCTCGCAACCTGAGCAAAATACATCAACCTCATTAGGTAATGCCACATTGCTTTTTGGTACCTGATACACTGTTATACCTCTCTCACTTTTGTTTTTTGCCCACTGTTATGCCGCGTACACACGAAGGGACAATCCCGCGGGATTATCCTCTGGACTGAAGTCCAGCGGATAATCCCCTCGTGTGTGGGCGCCGGCGGACTTTTTGGCGCCAAAGTACGGCGGACTAAAGTTTGAAGTTTTGTTTTCAAATTATCCGCTGGACTTGGAAGTCCAGCGGACAATCCCGCCGTTAGTGGGCAAGTCCGCGGGACTTTTGAAAAGAAGGGACTTGCCGCTCATCGGCAAGTCCGTTCATTTAGCACGTGACTTCAGGTTACGTAGCTAGCGTAGGCAGTTACTGCCGCCGCGCTAGCTCCGTGACCTGGCATGGATTTAAAGGGACTCCCCACGCCGAAAAAACGGCGTGGGGGTTCCCCCCAAATCCATGTCAGACCCTCATCCGAGCACGCAGCCTGGCAGGCCAGGAAAGGGGTGGGGACGAACGAGCGCCCCCCCCTCCTGAGCCGTACCAGGCCGCGTGCCCTCAACATGGGGGGTGCCCTGGGGAAAGGGGGGTCGTGCGGCCCCCCCACCCCAAAGCACCTTGTCCCCATGTTGATGAGGACAAGGGCCTCTTCCCGACAACCCTGGCCGTTGGTTGTCGGGGTCTGCGGGCGGGGGCTTATCGGAATCTGGGAACCCCCTTTAATAAGGGGGCCCCCAGATCCCGGCCCCCCACCCTATGTGAATGAGTATGGGGTACGATGTACCCCTACCCATTCACCTAAGGTGTAAAATGTAAAGTAAAAAAAAAACACCCACACTTTTGAAAAAATAGTTTATTGCACTGCTCCGGGGGTCTTCTTCCGTCTTGGGGGTCTTCTCGCCGGACTCCCCCGCCATTTACCAAGCTCTTTTACCGAGCGGGGGAAGTCCGGCTACCTTCTTCGTCGTCGCCGCCGTCGTCTGGGGGTCTCGATCCGCCTTCGGGGGTCTTCTTCCGTCTTGGGGGTCTTCTCGCCGGACTCCTCCGCTCTCTTCTGCTCTTTTACCTAGCTCTTTCACGAGCGGGGGGAGTCCGGCTACCTTCTTCGTCGTCGCCGCCGTCGTCTGGGGGTCTCGATCCGCCTTCGGGGGTCTCTTCTGTTCTTGCGGCGGTCGTCGTCTTCCGCGCCGCCGGCGCCTTCTCCTTCTTCTTGTCCTTCTTCTTGTTCTTCTTCTTCCGATGTTGACCCGTCGCTGTCTCTGCCCGGAATGCCTGTGCCGCTCTGCGCTCGGACTTATATAGGGACATGGGGGACAGGGTCACATGTTCATGTCACATGGTGACCCCGCCCCCTTGCGATGTCACAGTCCCAGCATCCTCCGGGACTGTGACAACACAAGGGGGCGGGGTCACCATGTGACATGTGCATGTGACCCTGTCCCCCATGTCCCTATATAAGTCTCAGCGCAGAGCGGCACAGGCATTCCGGGCAGAGAGAGCGTCGGGTCAACATCGGAAGAAGAAGAACAAGAAGAAGGACAAGAAGAAGGAGAAGGCGCCGGCGGCGCGGAAGACGACGACCGCCGCAAGAACAGAAGAGACCCCCGAAGGCGGATCGAGACCCCCAGACGACGGCGGCGACGACGAAGAAGGTAGCCGGACTCCCCCCGCTCGTGAAAGAGCTAGGTAAAAGAGCAGAAGAGAGCGGAGGAGTCCGGCGAGAAGACCCCCAAGACGGAAGAAGACCCCCGAAGGCGGATCGAGACCCCCAGACGGCGGCGACGACGAAGAAGGTAGCCGGACTTCCCCCGCTCGGTAAAAGAGCTTGGTAAATGGCGGGGGAGTCCGGCGAGAAGACCCCCAAGACGGAAGAAGACCCCCGGAGCAGTGCAATAAACTATTTTTTTCAAAAGTGTGGGTGTTTTTTTTTTACTTTACATTTTACACCTTAGGTGAATGGGTAGGGGTACATCGTACCCCATACTCATTCACATAGGGTGGGGGGCCGGGATCTGGGGGCCCCCTTATTAAAGGGGGCTCCCAGATTCCGATAAGCCCCCGCCCGCAGACCCCGACAACCAACGGCCAGGGTTGTCGGGAAGAGGCCCTTGTCCTCATCAACATGGGGACAAGGTGCTTTGGGGTGGGGGGACCGCACGGCCCCCCTTTCCCCAGGGCACCCCCCATGTTGAGGGCACGCGGCCTGGTACGGCTCAGGAGGGGGGGGGGGCGCTCGTTCGTCCCCACCCCTTTCCTGGCGTGCCAGGCTGCGTGCTCGGATGAGGGTCTGACATGGATTTGGGGGGAACCCCCACGCCGTTTTTTCGGCGTGGGGATTCCCTTTAAATCCATGCCAGCTTGCGGAGCTAGCGCGGCGGCATTTACTGCCTACGCTAGCTACGTAACCTGAAGTTACGTTCGAAATGAACGGACTGCTCCGTGTGTGGGCAAGTCCGTTCATTTTCAAAAGTCCCGCGGACTTTTGGCCGGCGGATTATCCGCTGGAGAAGTCCGTGCGTGTGTGGGCAAGTCCACACGCTCGGAAAGTCCCGCGGGATTGTCCGCTGGACTAGGTCCGCCGGCAAAAGTCCGCACGTGTGTACGCGGCATTACACATACCCCTTCACCGTTTTCATTTAACTCTCAGTCCTTCACCTCACACTTTATGATACTAACCGCACATCCCTGTGCACACACACCCTCACTCCAGCACTCCTTCACCTCTTATTACCCATAGTATCATCAGCACAGCACTCCATTGAACCTTCACGTTCTGACCCACATCACACTCACACCCCCTCCCTTTCTCCCCCTTTTCCCCTTTTTTTTTCCCCTCCCCCCCCCCCCCCTTCTTTTCCCCCCTTCCCCCCCCTTCTCCTTCCCCTCCCCCTCTCCTCCCTCTGGCACTCCCCTCTTTTCTGGTACTCCACCACATTCACCCCTTCACCTCCCCTTTTCCCCTTCCCCCCCCCAATCCTTCCCCCCCCCCTCCTCTATTCCATCCCTCCCCCCCCGTTCCCCCGTTTTTCCTCTCTCACTCTCAATTCATCTCAGTTCACTCTCTCCCCCTCTCTTCCCCCCCCCCTCCTCCCCTCCCCCTTTTTCCCCCTCCCCCTTTCGCTTTATCTCTACGGATGCCGCATCCCAACGCTTATCTATACATGTGCATGCCATGTATTGACTTCCCTCCCTTTCTTTCTCTCTCTCCCTTTTCTCTCCCCCCCTTTCCTTTCCCTTCCCCCCTCTCTTCTTTCTTCCCCCCCCTCCTCCCCTTTTTGTCTTCTCCCATGTTTCCCCCATCCCATTCCACCCAATCTCTTTCCCACCCTCATCATTAGTTCAGATATGGTACAAATCAGTACCATCTGTAAAACACATTAATGGCACAATCACCTCTCACCCCATAATCCCACTTCTCCCCACTAAGTGCTCTGAGCACACCAGACATTGCTAACTGCTATGGCAATACATTATGGTATACATTTAAATATGTATTCTTGGATCTCATGACAGGTGTGCGAAACAGGGGACCCCAAGGAACCCTACCGTCATCCTTCCCCTGTCCCCCTTTCATTTTTCCCTTCCCCCTTCAACCCATCCCTCTTCCCCTGCCAGTCTGGCCCACGCACGGATCCGTGGGTAGCCCCTTCATTGGATGTGACCCCTCGTAGGTCTCGTTTGGATCGCCCTACCTGCCGCGCGCCCGCTGGGGGGCACCATAGTGGGACGCTATCCAGGACCTGGAATACACCGACCTAGAGGGAGCCCCATCATACATAAGGAGTAAAGTATAAGGAAATTTACACATTAGGTAAATATTTCACAGTACAATGTGATATTATGCTATGAAAAGATAATTGGAGACAAATATATGTAAACGAAACACTGTTACAATATTCTGTTCTTACCCTGTTTCTTCTCAAACAGACAAAATCACCATTGAGGAAGACCCCTACTAAAACGGGTCGAAACGCGTCAGGTCTACTTTTACTCCCAACATTTGGCTATGTAAACCACATTGTTGTAAAAGCTTTTTTGTCTGCTAGTGTAAATTTGTTTTAATATTTCTGTATTGTTTTATTTATTTGGGACCCATGCCTCAGATTTTTACCTTTATTCATATGTCACATGTGACATCTTTAACCCAATAAAGACTTATTTTTTGAATATAATAACAACTCTCAGAGAACTTATTTCCCGAACGCTGCCTAAAAACCCCACCAATCCCTTTTGGGGGGACCCTCTCTTTTTTTTTTTTTTTTTTTTTTAAGACTTTTTTTTTGGGGGGGAGGCATATAATTTTTTTTGTACTACAGCAAAAAAAACACTTAAATTGCCAATAAATTATTTTACTGCCGACTTGCAGAAGTAAAACGCAGAAGTAAATGTTTTTGTTGAAACATTACTCTTTGGGTGTCAGGGGCGCCTTCCCACTGAAACCCTATAGAGGTGCTCCTGATGAAGGCAAAACAAATTGCAATGATATGCACCTGTCAAACAGGTGCTAAAAAATTGGTCTTTGTGTTTTAATTGTGCCCATGAAACCTATACCAAAAACATGTCCCTGTCCATGCTTGCTGGATCACGTGTCAGTAGTAAGGTGGATTTTATGGCTGACTGTCTTGCCCAACGATGCCAGAACATTCCCTTCAACGCGATAAAGTAATAGCGACTGGGAACCTGCCATTTTGGTACAGCATATTGTGCGAATTCACGGAATGGGGCAGAATCCACCTGACTAAAAGGCAGAAGTTGGAGAGCCAACAGCTTTGACAAGCTTGCATTCAGATGCTGGGCATGTGGGTGGCAGGGACTGTAATTTTTTTTCCACTGCAGGAGATGTGGCAGAGAAATTCGCCGGCTACAGTCTGCAGCTGATGGTGTGCTGCTGGCAGATGTGCTGCTAGGACCTGGGACACCCTGTGCTATACCATCATCCCTGTCAGTGGAGGCTACTGAGTGGTAATGACTCGGTAAAGCAGGGGCGGACTGAAGTGGGTAAGGAGGAGGAGGGACAGATTTGTGCCCCTTTTGTGTGGCTTTTAGGTTCTCTTGCCAACAAGTAGTTGGATGTTAAATGCCTTGTTAAGCATGTGGTATCCAAATGGCTGGTGTTTTTGCCACATTTGATGTGCCTGAGACACAGTTTGCCGATAGCAATAGTGCGATCTGCTGCAGGTGTGCTGAAAAATGCCCAGAGAGCTGAGCTTTGGAGAGTGGGCCGGGACATAACAGCTGCAGAATGTGATGGAATATGGTGGCAGCTCTCTACTCTTTCTTGATGTCGGCCCCCTTGGGGTTGTGCCACCTCAACTCAGTTTCCTCCTCTGCTCTATCTGCACCCAAGTCGCATCAGTGACCTCATCATCATCATCTCCTCCATCTTAATCATTACCACTGGAGACAACTTGGCAATACACTGCGGCTTGGGGAAAAAGAATGCCAATTTGTCTACCAGTGTTCCTCCATCTCTCTAGGCTCATGTTCCTGTCATCCTCACCCTCAGAGCCAACATCTGAATCCAGTAATGGCTGGGCATCATCAAGGAGCAAGTGGCTGATGCAGTGGTCAAATAACTCAGCTGACTCCTCAATGGCTGATGTTGGGGCTATGGCAGGAATAGATGTGGACAAGAAGGCAGGTTTATCCACTCTGGCAACTGCAGGGGACTGCACACTTGTCTCTGCTTGCATGACAGAGGATGAGGAGGATGAGAAAGGTTTAGTAAGTGTTGCTGGCCCCCTTACAGTGCCAAGGGAACATCTGCCTCTGCTTTTTGTTCTCCCAGACATTATTGGGAGGGAGGGGGCGGTGCTTATAAGCAAATGTAAAGAATAAGTTGAAATCTGTACATAGATGCACTTTAATCAATTTAAAGAGGTGTTTGGTGCACTTTGTGTACACTACACAGACACACTCCACAGATACACTATAATATACTGCAATATAATGCGCCAAACGTACAGTGATGCACAGAACTAAACATTAAACTGCATTAAACTGTCAGTAACACACACAAAACTATATGGCGTTAAACTGGCAGTAATGCACACAAAACTATATGGCGTTAAACTGGCAGTAACGCACACAAAACTATATGGCGTTAAGCTGGCAGTACCGCACAGAAAACTATATGGCATTAAGCGAGCAGTAACGCACACAAAACTAAATGGAGTTAAACTGGCAGTAACGCACAGAAAACTATATGGTGTTGAAACTGGCGGTAACGCACACAGAAGTAAATGGTGTTAAACTGGCAGTAATGCAATCAACCGTCACTACACTGACGATATCTGAACTGTCCCTACTCCAGCTATACACTAATGTAAAGATTGCTGACACGGTCTCACTACACTACACTGAAACTATCTGAGCTGTCCCTACTCTAGCTACACACTATGCAAAGCTGAATGATGGTCGTCCTCACTACACTCACACTAAACTAATAGTCTACACTGACAATTGAAGCAAAATAGCACAGTATAGCACACTAAATAATAGCACTGAACAGAGCCTGTTCTATCTCTCTCCATGCCGAAATCACACTGAAAATGGCTGCCATTTAAAGAATACTTTTATACTGTGGGGCGGGAATGAGCCATGATTGGATAAAGTCATGATGAGTGTCCAATCGGGACTCTGACAGTGCTCCGTGCCCTGATTGGCTGAAGTTTTCACTGCTTCAGCCAATCAGGGCTTGCAATGCACTGTTCAGCGCCACAATGCATTGTGGTCGGTTCGGGGGGCCGAACAAATGGTCAAATGACCCGAACAGCGAAAGTTCGGCCCAAACTTATGCTCGGGCTGAACCGTTCGCCCATCCCTAATAATGTAGTACCCAACTGTGTTGTTGCAAATGCAATAATATGGGTAAAACCACCTTAAGATAATTCAAATGAGTTATATCTTAAGATCCCTTTCACACTGGGGCGCTTTGCAGGCGCTACAGCGCTAAAAATAGCGCCTGCAAATCGCCCTGAAGGAGCCGCTCCTGTCTCTCCAATGTGAAAGCTCGAGGGCTTTCACACGGGAGTGGTGCGCTGGCAGGACGCTTAAAAAAAGTCCTGCTAGCAGCATCTTTGGAGCGGTGAAGAAGCGGTGTATATAACGCTCCGCCACCGTTTCTGCCCATTGAAATCAATGGGTAGCGCAGCTATACCGCCGGAAAAGCGATGCTTCAACAGGTGGTTTTAACCATTTCTCGGCTGGTTTTAACCCTTTGTCGAATAGCGCAGCAAAATTGACGGTAAAGCGCTGCTAAAAATAGTGGCGCTTTGCCGCCGACACACCCACCGCCCCAGTGTGAAAGGGGCCTAAATCAGCCTTGTTATTTTTTTTTTTAAATAACTGCAACTATAACCGTTTCCCGACCAGCGCACGACGATGTACATCGGCAGAATGGCACGGACAGGCATAAGGGCATACAGGTACGTCCCTTTAAGAATGCCGCCATGCAATCGTGTGCATGCCGCCGCCGGCACACACCGGTCGGGACCTCTGTGAGTCCGGTCGCAGGTCCCGCGGACTCGATCGCAACAGGGATACCCGCGATCGTCTTACGGGAAGGCTGAATGGGGAGATGCGGAAGGAAACAGCATCTCCCCGTTCTGCCTGGCAACAAGTGACACTGATCTCTGCTCCCTGTGATTGGAGCAGAGATCAGTGTTCACTA